>JAOTQQ010000019.1:25911957-26058578 GCA_026546715.1 Gallinago undulata
TCTCTGGAGATCTTCAAGACCCGCCTGGATGCAGTCCTGAGTGATGTTCTCTGGGCGTTCCTGCTTTAGCAGGGAGTTGGACTAGATGATCTCTAGAGGTCCCTTCCAACTCTGTCTAATCCGTGAATCTGTGAATACAAACCACACAAGCTGTTAACATTTGTAAAGCTCATTGGGGCTATGGGGCAAAAGTCAATATGCCTGTGTAAAACACGTGTTAGTATAATGTTTACAAATGGATGCTTCTGGATCTGTTAGATACAAATATTTAACAGGTGCATTTGAAACCTCTCCAGTGTTATAGATCTGAGAAACCGTTACTCAGCTCATCATATCGAAATAACCTGATTTTTTGATCTCTTTGTAATAATGCAATGAACCTTCACGAACACAATCACTACTGAACAACTAAGGAGACAGATACAGGAGAAGAATCCTTTTCTTTGCATGCCATGGTGTCTAACCCAGAACCACTGCACCAAAATATTGGTTGTCAGATTTGCATGTCATGGCTATCTACAGTCTGAGTTTAGAAAGTTTGACCCTCTTCTTGGGTTGTTTGCTTTCTATTACACACATGGATGAACCAGTGTAAGCATATACTAATAAGAATAACATCACATTACTCTAGGGAAGATTAGAGCAATTTAATTTTAGAAAACCTTGTGATAAGATCCACTAGATCCAGTTGTGGGCAGAAAAAAATCACTGAACTGTTCTACTTTTTGTCTGAGTAAAATTGTATATACTTCATTATAATACCTATGCTTGCCTTATGGTGTCTGCAAAGTTAGGTGTAGTTATGGAAGGCTTGGAAAAAAACAGGATCTAGAGCAGGAAGAGAAAAGCAGCAACATTTAAAAAAAAAAGTTATCATAATAAAATATACCATTTCCTGAAGGGACATGGTGGCAGAACTACACATTTTTCTCTGCACAGCCCTGTCTGAGGCACAACAGTTGCAATCTGCTCATTTACACAAGCAATGAAGATTACTTGTGTTGCCCTCCAAGAAGCATCCAAGAGTCTTCACTACAGCTTAGTCTCTCTTCCCAGCTGAGGTAGTACAGATGTAAAGATTATATCTGTAGATAGGAAAGAGAAGTCTTTTGCACTTTTGCAAGTATGAAAGGCTGCAGTGGGTTCAAGGCATGAGGCTGGAAGTACAGCAACAAAGAGGTGCAGTCACCCCATGCACAGTGCCTTGGTCTCTCCGTCCTGAAGGCAGCCTGATATTAATAAACATGGGGATGCAGACCAATGCCAGCAGTTTTACCCACCAAGTGGCAATGTGGTACCTGTAACCATTGCGCCAAGCCATGGGCTCTCAGGCTGGTTGCAGCCTGCAGCTCACCCAGCCTGCAGACTCCACAGCGGTATGGATGAATTGCTGGAGTGGTGGGAATAAGCTCCTACCTATCTTGCTTCCTTCTTTGCCATTGAGCTGGGTTGCTGTATGTGCTCTACATGGCTGTATAGCAGAGGTATACATCTGCTTCCTTCTTGGGAAGATGGCAGAGCACCCTGGGCTCTGTTGGCTGCTCTGGTTACAGTAGTTCCATGTCCTCCTTTAGGAGGGGGAGACTGACCGATCTGCTGACAGGTTGGTAAGGTGATATGCTAGTCATACCACACAGACTGTGAGATCTCCTGACAGAAGTCACAAACAAAGGCAAAGCCACTGCTCAGTTGAGTGAAGTCTTCTGATGTAAGGACAAAGGGTATGAATGCTATGGCTTCTCACCAACTCTTTTCTGGTAGCAGAATGATCACATGAAATTGCGGATCAGAGGGCAGTCCTACTCACTTCTGGAAAACAACTTCTAGAAATGTAATGAACTCCAAATGTAAAAAAAAAATAATAAATTATTATTTCATTCTCCATTGTCATGTGGAGTGCAAGACCATTTGCAACAATATAAAGCTCTTTGCAACTTGCTTGCTGACCCAGACCATTTTCACCCACAAGTCAGATAGGTAAAATATTCTTTATTTGCAGTCAGAAACCACTGTGTGCAATGTTTCCAGGCTCATATCAATAAACCAAGTTCAAATCCATTTTAAAATCTGACCTTTAAAATGACATAATGGGTTTCTCAGTGCATTGTATGTGAGTGATTATTTTTCCATAGTGGATAATTTCAGATAATAACGAATACCACAAATCCAGCTAAAGAAGGAAACAAACCTCAGGAAAAAATCATGCTGCCTTAGACTTACGACAGTACCAGTTAATTTTCATTAAAAAAGAGAGATGTGCTTTTGCAGACACTATCCTGCCTCAGTTTCCCTTCTAACTTCCAAATTCATCCCATTACTTCTCTCTTGTATCTTTTTCCTCTTCTCTCCTTAAGCAGTTTCTCTCATACAGTTTTTATCCTTTTCCCCCACTGGCCTACTGGGACACACCTGGGCTTTCCATTCCAAAAAAATCTTTTCCCTGGCAGTGACTGGTATTCAAACTACTGCCTTCTCTCACCATCCTTTTCTCACCTCCAATGTTGTGGATAACACTGTTTTCTTTCTCTATTTAATTTTCCTGTCATTAAATGGTGACCCCTTAAATCAGATCTCTGGCAATGCTTTCTCTCTATGCTATAAAATTGTTTTTTTAAAGGCTGATTATGCTCTCCATCTATCTGAGTCCTCCATACTGCTGGAAGAGTAAATAGTGACAGTGACCATTTACTCACTCGGGATAGCTTGGTCACCTGAGCACAACCAGAAGTATGATCAATCAGAAATGAGAAATGATCAACTATAACCAAGGGAGCAAAACTATCCCAAAGCAGTTGTGGCTCTTCCTATCTGTGACTATCATCACATGCTCATCCTATCTCATGGCCAAGAGTAGGAGGATGATCAAACTGAAATTAATCGAACAGCATTCATATGACACTTCTGTCCACTGCAAGAAGGTCATCATCTACAGCTACTGCTGCTCCTTCACTCACATGGCTCTGAAATGAGACTGATAGGAAATACTGAAGGCAAATGGATTGCCTTCGCATCATCCTTTGCACAAGGAGTAGTTTACCATCAGCTAGTAGTTACTAACAACACCAACAGATGCATCTGCTTCAGCAGAAGGTCAGCTATAATCTCTCAAGTCTACCTTCAATTAAGTAATCGTTCTTTACAATGCCTTGACCTATCTTGGACTGGAGCAGAAGCAGAAAAATATAATGTTGTTTGGGTTTGCTTGGCACTGTGCAGGTATGTGGTGTTCCACAGATTACTCAATTACAGCTGTGAGGCTGGCTGCTGGCTATTCAGCTCTACTGATTATGGAGAATTTCCTCTGCTTGTCTCTCGAGTGCATAAACAGTCTATGTGCTAGGTTTTTAGAGTCACCACAAAGGCTCCCAAAAACATAAAAAAAAAATCACCGTTTTTTAACATGGGATGGTGATGTTACATAGCACAGTGACATGTACTTACTGCAAGAGTTGCAACACTTACCATGCATGAGGCTTATGCAAGTGCTGTGTATTTGCTTAGGCTTTTTAGTATGGATGACAAAGTGAGTAATTTTAGGACACGGAACATCTGCTTGCATGGGAAATGGGAGCTGGTAAGTTCAGAGAAGTCAAATATGCTTAGTTTTGGAAGGGGATAGAAGACGGAGTAAGCCAAGGGTTTGCTTACCCTGAAATGGTTCTGGATTCCCATGTTCTACCACATCTATTTTAGTCACTTGGAAGCTGTTGTTTAATTCTGGTTTCACATTTGCAGTGTGGTAAGTCATGTTTGGCCATGATGTGAGCAGCAACACAGTGAGACTATTTGAACTGTGCTGATGAATGCCGTTAAAATAGCATCAAGATGATGAACTACTAACTCATTCAGCAAGAGTCTCTCAGCTTGCAGAAACTCTAAATAAAGGGAAAGCAAACAAGCAAACATACAAACCAACCAGAGAAAGTAGGAAGATGAGAATTTAAGCCACAACTATCTGCACAGAAGCCAAAAATCCCAGAAAAGATGATTTATAAATTCCCAGTAATACTGCAGTCTGAGCACCCTCTAGTGGTACACGATGGAGAATAAACAGCTCCAGAGACGAAAATGTGATCCCGCAGGGAAAAAATAAGCAGAAGAAGACATAGCGTGTCGTTGACTTTGTTTGGACAATTAATCACTGTATGTGTGTTTCCATTTGGAAGACAAGGAAGTAATTCAACATTCAAAACCAATTCCGTTATTTATCTCCTGGCATTGTGTTCCCAGCATTTCCTTAATTTTCATGTCATCCTTCTGGTTAAAGGCTTCTGTTCATTTAGAAGTATTCTATTGATTTGTTTTAAACTCATTTTATTTGGAATGGGAGATTAGAGTCAAATGAAAATTAATAAGCCAGTATAACAATACAGAGGGAAGATATAGAGGGAACAGAAGTCAATCCAACTGATTTCTAATCGCCATGGTGTCAAGGTATTTTTTTATAACTTAACTGCAGTTACACACTGGAATTGTTTGACTCGAAGACAAGGCTGTTCACTATTTTACACTTGTATTTAACCTGGAAAGGAGTGTAGTGAAGACTGGGCTAATCATGCAGTGATAACACGTCATAGCTTTATATTTCAGTATTTTTCAGGAAAATTCTACACTTAATTTTATATTTGCACAGAGTATGCTTCAAGTTTGCTCTTTTCTGCAATTTTTTTTGTCTTATGATCTGTTATCAGTTGGGTTCAACATACAAGAATTGTAAACTAGTAAGACTATGGTGCTACAATTATGAATTATTTTTACCGTACCAAAAAAAAACCAAACAAAAAAACCCCATCCCAGATAGCATGGAAATCTCCTGTATTTATAACATTTCTCGATCCACAAGACAATACTCCTGGAGTTACTTTGCCATAGTAAAGGGACTTGTCATCAGAGTCAAACTGGTGGTGCCAGACAAAACTTCTTCTCTTATGTTCCCCTGTGGCCACGTTGTGACTGTGAGCAACCTCCTCCATGGCAGCACGAGCCTATGCACAGAGAGCAGCTTCAAGGAAGACAGGTATCAGTAACTATAGGGAGGCTTCACACACCGGAGCATCAAATCAATCCTACAGCAGGCCCTGGCTCCTTGGAGAAATCCAGGACTATAGATAAGGATCCCTGAAGCTGAGATATCTGTATTCAGTACCTATTGTGCCAAGTGACTGGATTTGGCCAGCAATAGGAAAAAATGGTGGCTCTGGAAGAGGAAAAGCAGCTCTGTCAGACCACATTCCCAGGGGCTCCTGGTCTGTGTGAGAACATGAGAACGAAGGCATCTCTAGTTAATCGCATTCCTGAAGACATGCTATACCCTCAACAGGCCTTGTTTTCACAGTGCCAGGACTCTTGCCTCCACCCCCCTTTTTTCCTCCATGGGGAGCATGGAAAACACACCACCCCTCAACCACACCTTACATAGCTGGGCTTCCCACACCGGGAAAAAAAATGTTGAGTATTTTGCTGTTGATTCCTATGGAAAATAAATGTGTTCTCAGGGTTATGGCTTGAGAAGAGAAAATGGGAAAGATCTTACGCCCTGGATGAAAGGCATGGAAGACAATTACTCCCTTTAGTAATTAAAAACCTAGGGTAAATTGCCCCTCCAAAACTGGCTTCAAGTTGGAAAGTGGAGATCTAAATTCCAGAATATTTCATGCAGTTGACAAACTATTCAGGACTAGTGCTCACAGTCCTGAATACAGCCGTGATCCACTAAAAATGCATATTCCATCTTAACCAGTCATCTACTGAGGGAAAAATTAAAGTGAGGGCCCCAGCAAATATGTCTAGTTTCCAATTATCTCTTACTTTTTCATCTTCTCTTTACATACGTGAGAGAAATAATTTTACCTTGATCATAAGATATGCAGCCAGACGGGTCATTTAAAATCTTTGGTGGAGCATGTATTTGAGAAATACAAGCAGAAAAAAAAAATCTTCATTACAGTTAATTACAGTTAAAATGGATTTGGAAGAAAAACTGCTCATATTTTAAAGGCAGCCATAAAAAAAGTGTAATGAGACTCAGACCCTGATCCGTACTTACCCTGGTTTGCATCTGTGTAACGTAGCTGCCTTTAGAAGAGTTTCTCTCCTTTTATACACCTCCAAGTGAGATGAGAATCAGACCCACAGTCTACCTGCCCACCCTTGCCATGATGATGATGATAATGATAATGAAAAAATTAATGGACCTGGAGTCAGTATTAAAAATTGCTTGTACCTAATACTAATTTTCCTCATAGCTGTGAAGCCTTCTTTTTGACGAGAAGGAAAACAGAACAGTTACCAGCTGTTCACATAATGACGAACACTAATAAGGGAAGACATGCATGTTAATGAGCTGGGGGAGGGGAATCAGAGGGGGCACTCATCAATGTGCAGCTGTAAGTGCAAATCCTTCCTCTGAGTATTTTGGAAATCTGATGGCATGTCATGCTGGCAAATAGGCTTGAGACCGAAATCAGTCCCAGATAAGGAAAACAACACTTCCAGAGTCTGCTTCTAGCCCTGGCCAGGTGAAGATCAGCTTGCCTTTCACCATGCTGTTACCAGTATTAGGACAGGCATTTTCACATGTGACATCTCCTCTAAAAAATTATTATTGCAGTCACAAATGAACAGTCAAACAGAGATGACCTCATGGGTCCAGCAGAAAATAACAAGTGAAGAAAGAAAGAGACATGTGGATCAGAGCTGGGGGGAGAACAACAATGCCTTTTGTACTCTCTGGTCTGTACATTACACAAACAAATTGAAGCTTAAAGGCTTGCCTCCATGCAGAGTTGTAGGGTCTTCTTTCAAAGTGGGATTTAAAACCTGATGTAGCTGACTTAGTACAAAAGCTAGTGAAAATCAGTCTTCTCTTAGTTTAAACCCAGCTAATTTTCATTAGGTTTAGGTCAGACAAGACAGGCTTACTCTGAAATATGCCATTCAACCCAAAGTAAGATCTGCATATAGGCTTACAGTGCTCTGACCCACCCACCTCAATGGGCAGACAGGACCTGCTCCCAGGTCTTGTGGAAGCAATGGACTTCAGGCTACCATAGGCGCAAAACCCCTGCCTGAAATTCACTTCCTCCCAATTTTCTGTAAACAGTCTGAAGGGGCATTAGGTTCTCGGAGGACCTCAACAACATGAGTCCTGGCAGCTTCGTAAAAAGATAAATGTGGCCATTTTTTTCATCCTAAGCAATCTTAAGAGACAAATATCAAAACTGAGCAATGTTAAAGGGTAGGTATGAAGAAAGAGGCCTGCTTAAATAGAAAATCTTGCTCCAGAGCTTTTGACTTCCTGAAGATTTCTTGGCCACGTTCTACAGGTGTCAACACACAGACCTATGCACTACAGATCTACATAACCAGAGGTAAGATTGCCAGTATGAATGATGGTGTTGGGTGTATAATAGAATAGGTGGTGCAAAACTGCATAGCTGGGCCTATGCTGATTTACATCAGCTAAAATACATTTGAGGTTTTTGACATGTAAATAGCTCTTTGCAAAAGGGTTAACATTTTATGAAAGGATGCTCACTTACTAGGTTTTTATTTCTCAGTAACTTGATGTGGCACTTGAATCAGTACAGCAAGTTGTTACATCAACCTCTGTGTCAGGCTCAGATTGAAGAGAGGCTGCTGGGAACACGTTTTCTCCTGATTAATACAAAGATAGAACTTTCTTTCTATTTTTTTTTTTTCCTTAATGCAAAGAGGAGACTGAAGAGAAACGCTTACCATTCTAGCTCTGTTTCTACAGGAAAAACATACGCTGCACAGCAGTCAGCGCTTCTCAGCAGGAAAAACGGAGACCAAGAACACGGAGAGATGTGAAATCAGAGAAGAAATGGAAAAGCTGATCAAGGGAGATAAATTAGAATAATCATTTAGAGAAACTCAATTTCCAAGTAAGTTCTAGTTAGTCTCACAGAATGCACTGAAATGAAATGCAAAACAGGGAGTCTGACTCCATCAAGATGCAAAGGTTGCACAGTATGGAAGCCAGTGAAATCATATGAATTCATTTAACTCTGAAAAAGTCTGCAGAAAAGTAAAAGCTTCTGTTGCTTTTGCAAATGGTTATAACGGCTGCACCTGAGAGATGTGCCAACAACAGAATGAAGTGCAGAGTTAATAATCCCTCCAACACAAATGCTTTAAAATTTACAGTTGAAGGCAGAGAGCACTAAAAGAGATGAACTGATCTGACACCTACCTGACACACAGGCTGATCCCTACCTGAGTGATCCAACAACATTGCTAGTTTGCTCCTGTACACAGCACACAATAGCAGGGATCATAGGACTGGAAGAGGCTCTAGGAGATCCACCCAGGCTGCCTTCTTGGAGACAGGATCTGGTTGGTACAAGATGAGGACCCACTGGGGACAGCTGTCAAACTTGCTGTTATAAGCTCACACTCTGTCTGAAGACTTCAGGACATTGGCTCATGAAAGGAGAAAGTTTTCCAAACCCATTTTCAGCATATTACTCTAATATCTTTTTGGCATACTAGACTCATTTATACTTGTTCTTTTGCTCATAATTTTGGCATATAAGTGGTTACCATCCTCTTCAACACCATGCCTCCAAAGTCTTGGTCCATATCTACTCTTCCTTTTTTTTAAGTCAAACAAACCAAGCTCTTCAGCTTGACCTCCCAACAATGTTTTCCAGTCCTCTAGTCATTCTTGCTAAGGTCCTCCAGACTATCAGCTTTTGGCACAGCACAAGGTGGTGGAGATGCATAGAAAAAAAGAGTTTTCTGAAGGACAAACAAATGCTCAGGCAGTTTAATGAAGCTGTAAGTAATTGGGAAAACCACTGCCACTCACTTGGTGAAATCAGCCTTTGCGGAATTTATAGAACTGTTCCTACATGTAGACCAAGGGCTTTGTTCTGCAGAAGAAAGAAGGCAGAGATGTGTGACAGAGTGACTTACACTTTCAACCAACCATGCTTTTGGCCTCTTCGGAAGCACTTCGGAAGCACTTCGGAAGCGTAAGTCACTCTTCCAACCTGAGGAAACCCAGGTCTCTTGTGCCCTTGATAATCAGCCAGATAAGCAGCTGCATTTTCTACTGTGACTGCAATTATAAAGAATGTTAAAGCCACCAGATTGGTGAGAACAGAGTCTCTGTACCCCTTCAGTCTGCCTCTGCCTCAGCTCCCCATGACAGCCCACGTCACACCAGAGCGGAAATGTCTTCTGCACCTGGGAGATGCTGTGCAGGTGTGCTCCTCAGTGCCATTGGTCCAGTTGTGATCCCCATTGATGTGCCCATGCTGGAGACAAAGTGGTCTCTACCTCCTGATAATAGCATCACTGCGCTACTGGAATGACGGAAGTGTGTAGCTACTCTATGACCACTTCTGACAAGAAGCAACATGAAAAGTGTAAAGAAAATTTAGAGGGAGGAAAAATTATCCATATGGAGTTACAATTCTCAAGGTTGCAATTTGGTCCAAATACTTCCATGTGTGCTGAAAACCTTGTGGAAACTTTAACAGTCCAAAGAAGGGCTTGGATTTTCACAGCTTCTGGAAGACTGCAGCACAGTAAGACACTGAGCATGTACTGATCAGAACTTTAAAGATTAGTTTTTGGACATCAAAGTATTTAAGCATGTTGACTGACTTTAAATACATCAATAACCAACATGACAGCCAACGTGGCTTCACTAAGGGAAAATCATGCCTGAAAAATTTGGTGACCTCTTACGATGGAGCTACAGCATTGCTGGTTAAAGAAAGAATGACTGATGTCATCTACCCGGACTGGTGCAAAGCATTTGATACTGTCCTGCACAATATTCTTCTCTCTAAAATGGAGCCACATGGATCTGACTGGTGGACCACTCAGTAGTCCCCTCAGTGGACAAGGAATTGGCTGGATAGCCATACTCAAAGACTTGTGATCAATGGCTCCTTGTCTGGGTGGAGACCAGTGATGAGCTGTGTCCCCCTGTACAGGGGTCTGTACTGAGACCATTGTTATTTAAGTTTTGTCAGGGACATAGACAGTGTGTTTGAGTATATGCTCAGCAAGTTTGCAGAAGACACCAAGTTGTGTGGTGTGGCTGATACTCTAGAGGGAAGGGATGTCATCTAGAGAAGCCTTGACAGGCTTGAGAAGCGGGCTCGTGCAAACATCATTAAGTTCAACAAGGCCAAGTGCTAGGTCCTGCACCTGGTTTGGGGCAATTGCAAACATGGATATAGGATGAGTGATGAGTGGATTGAGAACAGCCCTGTGGAGAAGGAGTTGGGGGTACTAGTGGATAAAAAACTGAATATGACCCAGCAATGTGCACTTGCAGCCCATAAAGACAACTGCATCCTGGGCTGCATCATAAGAAGCATGGCCAGAAGGTCAAGGGAGGTGATTCTGCCCCTCTACTCTCCTGTGGTAGAACCCCACTTGGAGTACTGTGTCCAGCTCTGGGACGCCCAACATAAGAAGGACATGGAACGACCGTGAAGATGATCAGGGGGCTGGGGCACATCCTCTATAAGGAAAGGCTGAGAGACTTGGGATCATTCAGCCTGGAGAAGAGAAGGCTCCAGGGAAACCTTATAGTGGTCTTCCAGTAGTTACAGGGGGCCTACATGAAAGATGGAGAATGTGGTGATAGGATGAGGAGTAATGGTGTTAAACTGAAAGAGAGGAGATTTAGATTAGATATTAGGAAGAAATTCTTAATTGTGAGGGTGGTGAGACACTGGAACAGGTTACCCAGAGATGTTGTGGATGTCCTTGCAAGTGTTCAAGATCAGGTTGGATGGGGCTTTGAGCAGTTTAGTCTGGTGGAAGGTTGCTTGTGTCCCTGCTCACAGCAAGGGGTTGGAACTAGTTAATCTTTAAGGTTCCTTCCAATCTAAACCATTCTATGACACTATGATTCTGTGACTTCAAAACAGGAGGTGAATCTGAAATCAGAAAAGAGTAATTTATTCAAATGTTGGCACCACTAGCTGCAGCTTCTTCAGCCTCATGTTCATTTACTAGTTCTAACTGCAGTGCTGTAGCACGGATGCTGCAGGGCAGGCAACACAGATATCTATCCTAGTTCCAGGGGGCATAGGATTAATTTTCCCCAGGCTCTCGCAGGAACACGGGTATTCGACACCATGTGAGCCATGTCCAGGCTACAGCAGAGCAGGCCCGGGGAGGCGGCAGGGAGTCACCGCTTGGGAACGGGCTGGGGTGTCCCGGGTGCAGTCAGTGAGCAGTGGTGTCATAATCATTTTTGTACATTTCTCTATCAATGTTATAGCGGTTGTTTTCTTGTTTCCCTTTTTGCTGTTCTGTTAAACTGTGTTTGTCTCAATCCATGAGTTTTGCCTTTTTCTTCTGACTCTTCCCCCAGAAGACTGTTGGGGGGCTCAGAGCAGACCACGTGGCTGCGTGGTCCGAGGCTAAACCACAGCAGTATCTTAATAATGATAAGAAGGGATGCTCCAAGGAAGAGTATAGTATTTTTGGTGCAGGCCAGAAGATGTGAAGACGAGTCGTGAGTGGTGGAAAGGAAAGTGCAGAGAAAAAATCTGATCCAATTGCTTGCTAGCTAAGCACACTCCCTCTTGCACAATAAAAGCTGTAGAGGGACTTTGGAAGCAAAGAAAGCATAAGAAGATAATTATACATTAAATCATGAAGCAAGAAAACTGCATTGCAACAACACTGTTAGCATCATGCAGTTAAGCATTCAACAGCTGGAAATTCTGATAAATGTTCAGACAACTGTAGTTCTTGCATTTCTCCAACAATTGAGGGCCTGACTACAATATTAATAAAACACTCTCCATGTTGATTTTATATGTGATACACCAGTGTACTCAGTTAGGATTTGGTTTCTATCTCTCATTCCGAGGATCTAGGGCCAGGGACCTATTTCTCTTGTTATTAATACTAGCATAAATTCCAAGTAACTTAAAGAAGAGTCGTCATTAAAAAAACAAAAAAAACCACACACACACACCCAAAAAATCAAACAAACCCCAAACAGATGCAAGCCATCAATAAAATTATATCCTATTCTTACATAATCAACAGAAACTTAAAGTGGCAAGTTGCTGGCAAAAAATACCACTGCAAAAGCCTAAAGTGAAGACTGCTATCTTCATTTTGCAGAAAATGATTTTTTACTCTAAATGAGCCTTGTAGATTCCAAAATATGCTTTGTAAAATCACTGCTAATTGTCAGATGATTGAGTCACTCCAACTGAAGCCAGTTAAAAATCGTGCCACTGCAGCTGTCAAGAGTTATGGATTTTAAGGCTCTAGACTATTTAACGGCATGTAAAAGAATATAAAACATGCAATTATTCAAATGAGAAAAGCACAATCTGAAATGTGCACTGTTTGAAAATAAGTAAGCATCCTGACACCTGTAACATTGCTGCAATTTGGCTGGCACTATGATTATGCCAACTATTAGCACAGCTGTCACCCAAAATGCTGAAAACAAGCAGGGGGTAAATGCTTCATTTAGGTAAGCAAACATACCAGGGCTTCTAAATGAATGACAACAGAAAGATCTTACTTGGATAACTTCTGTGGTGCCACTCATAGAGTTTGGCAGGAGGATGGTGCTGTGAAAGAGGAACACATTTCTTGGTTTCAAGTTGGGTTGTTCTGCTGATATCTGACATAAACAGTTGAATTTCTCCTCCAGCTTGCAGAGTTTGGGCATGTGTATATGCGTGTAGACTTCTGTACCAACACCCACGCTGTCATCTATTTACCAACACCGGCCTACGAGCACCTGAGGCCAGATCATTAGCTGGTGGAAGTTAGCGTGCACTCACTGAAGACATGGTGATGTCCCTGTTGAGACTTCTGCCCTTATATTCCAGAAATTGTAGGCTGCTTTTTTGAGCTCTCAAACCAAGGCACACTGCCTGTATCCATGCCTGCATAACAAAAACTTCTTCCTTTTAAAGCAAAACAAATAAAAACTAAGGTGAAGAAAATGACATGACTCATTAGCTAAAATCCCCCAAGAAAACACATTCTTTACCTAAATCAGTTGTGGCAGCTATTAATAATCCTGCCAGCTGTTACAGGAGGCCTCTTCAAGTGTACTGAGATCTCAACTTAAGGGTCTCCTGACAATGCATTCACTGCAACATTTTAAAAATGAGCCATATACTCAGTTAAGCCTTCTTAATCTTTATTTGTAATGACTAAAGTGATTTATCTAGGCTTCAACAGTTCATTAGTTTTAATGGTGAATACTGGGAATTTGAATATTACCATAGCCAGGTGTCAGCAGTGTCTAGGGGAAAGGAAATACTTTCCTGAATGCAAGTCATAGGACAGCAAGGAAACTGGTGCAGCTCACGTCACATTTTGTAGACAGTTGTTTAAACATTTTTGTAATGTTCCACCATCCCTTGAATAACTTCAAACATACAGCCTTGGAAGAACCAGCTAACCTTGTTTTTTGCGAAAGGTCTGAGGAAGCACAAGAGGTGGCTACCCAAAGTGAGAATGATTACAAGCTTAAAACCACATTCAGTTTTTACTCAACTCTGGCTGTGGCAAAATTCAAAGTAAATGGGTATTTGAGCAAACAAGCTGCAGGTTTCAACTGTCAGCCTGGTGGCAGGGTCTCTGCAGGGTGCCACATGTGCAGACATGGGAAAGCAGATACAGCTGAAACTCATGGTCATCTTTCACACATATTTATCCATCAAGTTAAAACATATGCAGCGTATCTCAATCCATAATATACTCCAAATATTGCAAATGCTCACTTTGGGTAGCCACCGCTTGTGCTTCCTCAGACCTTTCGCAAAAAAAAAAAGGTTAGCTGGTTCTTCCAAGGCTGTATGTTTGGAGTTTTAGCTCTTCTAAAGAAAGAAGAGCTATCTTTCTTTAAATACATCCAGAATCTGGCACAAATGACATGTAGGGGATAAAGCTATTTTAACGAACTTGTGATTTTCTTCCTGGTGTATACTATGAGCAATTTCCAAGTCAGGCCTTTGCTGTATAAAGACAGGTGTCTAAAATGAAGCATTTATATGTAAAATGAAAGATGGAACTACTGTCTCAAAAAAATAATTATTTTCAAGAACATCCCAAACACACTCTCCTTCTTGTGAAGTGCTTTAAACAAGCACTTGTTGTAGCTTTGTCCATCCAATTATCTTGTGCTCAACCAGAACAAACACAAGAAGCCCACATCTAGTGCTTCCTAGTTATCATTTCCACATCACACTGACCTCCTTGGTAGAAAGCTTAACAACTGCCCATGGTCAAATAACCTGCCCAGCCAGAAGCTCCACTCTCCCTCAGCAATCCCAACCAAAAAGCCCCAACCTCTTGGTTGATGCAGATCAGAAAACACCTCAAAAAAAAACACCTTCAAACAGAAAACATACCTCAGAAACACCTCAGTGGTGTTTTCCCTGACACTGCCTTTGTGGAGGATCAGTGCAACTACATCATACTGGGTGACTGTATACAAACAGATAGTTGTATCCAGACCTGACTTTGAGCAAAAATTCAGGAACACCAGAACTTTGCACAATGCCACACAATGGAGAATTGCTCTTTATAACGCATATAACAATGTTCCAAAAAGCTGAACTGGCCCAGTGCTGTCTCACTTGCTTATACATTGTGCATTGTATCACTTTTTTTTTTTTAACTTATTGCTTTTTTTGTTATGCTGCACAGAGGACTTGCAGGGCTGGAAGATGGCCATGGCCTATGGTGCTTGCTGCAGTGGTGGCTTCAGGCAAGGTCTGATGGAGTTTTCTTCTAGCCTTTCCACACTAGGCTGGCATTTAGACTAAAGAATAGCTACTTGTATACTTTACAAAACTCCTGTCTAATATTTACCATTCAGACTCATCACACACTTGCTGTTCCTCTTGCAGCTTAACCTTTTCTGGCTCATGAATCCTGACCTCAAGGAAAGCTGGTGAAGGGCAAGCTGGACAGCAGATTGCTTCTTTCCATTAAGTCTTAAACTGCCCACTCTCCTTGGGTTTTATGTTGGTCTCTTGCTATCGTTAGTTCAAGACTTCTTTCTGCCAGCCTAGATATGTCTGTGGCCTCCACTCTTGTTGTATTTAACTGTGAAGCAGTTTCTCAACAGCATCTGTTGTGGTAATCACAGAATTGCAGAGCAGTTGGGGTTGGAAGGGACCTCTGGATGTGATGTTGTCCAACCCCCCTACTCAAGCAAGACCACCTAAGAGCCTGTTGCCCAGGATGATATCTAGACAGTTTTTAAGTATCTCTAAAGAGGGAACGAGAACAACTATTATTACTCCCATTGTTCAGACAAAGAGTCAAACAAAAAGATTAGGGTTTACCAAGGAAATTAAGGAACGACAACTATAATTTTGTTTTACACTAAGCCTTAACTCAACATCACTGGGCACTTTAGAGGATATTCCTGCCCGGTGGTAATATAGGCTGGAAAAACAGGCCCAATTGGAAGTGTGATGGTGGTTAACTCAAGTAGTACAGTTTTATTTAATTAGCACTGGTTATTTTTTCCAGTGGGTAGAAAGTAGCTAAATGATGAAAACTGATGATTTAAAAGAAAAATTTGGCAGGGAAAACAAAAAGAAGGAAGTGAAGGACTGGAAGGCAAAAAGGTTGAAGAAGGTGCTACAAAATCTGGCCAGACCACCTGTGCAGGCTTTTTAGTCTCACAAAGCCCAGCAGTTGAGGTTTGGCCAAAGCATGCTGTCTGCAGCAGCAACCGGGCTTGACCTAAGACCCCTAAGACAAGGCCAGTCCACCGTCACTGTCGGTGAGAAAAGGGAGGGAACACGAAGGGAGAGCTGAGGGAGGCTGAGAAGCAGGGCCTGTAAGGCATTTACAGCAGAAGTGCTGGGAATGGTGGATGAAGAGTCAGGTCTTGGTGGGACGAGGAGCTCTGCTGGCCCACAAACTGGCTGAGGCTACTGCTACACTGGCTCCTTTGGTGGGCTGCGCTGGCTCCTCCTGGCATTTCACAAAATCACAGAATGATATGGGGCTGGAAGAGACCTCTGGAGATCAACTAGTCCAACCCCCCTGCCAAAGCAGGTCCACCTTGAGCAGATTGCACAGGAATGTGTCCAGGCAGGTTCTGAATATTTCCAGAGATGGAGACTCCACCACCACTCTGGGCAGCCTGTTCCAGTGCTCTGCCACCCTCAAAGTAAAGAAGTTCCTCCTCAGGTTTAGATGGAACCTCCTCTGTTCAAGTTTGTGCCCATTTCCTCTTGTCCTGTCACTGGGCACCACTGAGAAAAGACTGGCCGTATCCTCTTGACACCCACCATTTAGGTATAAATACTTTAAAAAGTATTTATAGGTGTTGATCAGATCCCCCCTCGGCCTTCTTGTCTCCAAAAAAACCCCAAGTCCCTGATTTCTTTCTCAGGATCACTCCTGAGACTCTGCTTATTCTTTCTTAGGACAACGCTGGTCCTAAATGTTCAAAAAAGTCATGCAGATGTCCTTTTAAACTAGTATTTATGAATCTTGTTTTCTTTTGTGGCTGTTCAGCCTCTGGTCGTGTTGTCCACCTCTGACGGATTCCCAACTCCTCCTGAGCTGCAGGGTACCTACCACGTGGGGGAAATATCCCAATTCTCTGCCTTTCCCGGAGCTCCTGAGCCCACGGGAAGGCGGGGCGGCCGACGCGCGGCACCTGCGGGAGCAGCGGGCAGCTGAGGAGGAGCAGCAGCAGCAGCAGTTCCAAGGCAAAGGCGACGCGCAGGCCGCATCCCGGGAGGCGGATGGCCGCGCAGGCCGCGCTCCGCCCTCGGCCGCCCCCGCGCGGTGGCGCCGCCGCTGTCGGCGAGCCGGGACCAGACGAGACAAGATGGCGGCAGGCGCGGTGGAGAGGTAAAGGCCGCCCGTGACGGGCCGGGCCGGCGCTGGGGCCGCGCAGTTCCCCGGGCTCCGAAGCAAGGGCTGAGGTGGGCGGCTGGCTCAGGGCGGTGACGGGGAGGAGGAAGGGGCCGGCGGTGGTGCCGGGCCTAGCTCGCCGCCCGGCCTCCCCGGCAGAGGGCCGCCTGTGCGCGCAGGGGGCCCCGCCGCCGGGGCGGCCAGGCCATAACCCTCCGTTTTCCACCTGCCTTACCCGAGGAGTCGCAGAAGCAGCAGCGTGTGCCCCCTTGGCGGTGCTGAAGTGACACCGAGATGCCCGAGAGCAAAGGGATGAGAGCGGATGGTGCCCTGCCACGCCGCGGGGCCGCACCGAGATCAATGGCAGCTGGGCCACAGCAACCCCTACCCAGGTACTGGCATCTACAGGAGGGTATCACCGGGTTAAAAGACGACACAGGTGAAAAACCCTTGTGAGGCAGCAACTGGATGAGAGAAGAGTCTCACATTCTGTGATTGCAATGATATGCAGGAGTTATAAAACGTCCAAAGAGAACAAAATCTCTGCGCACATTTAAATACATCTTGTTTGTAACAGGATGCTCTTCTTGACATCTCTTCCTGCTGCTATAGATTTGTTAAGTACTGGCTGAAAGTCAGGTACACGTCATACAAACAACTGCAGCAGCAAAAGGTCTGTTCTTGCTGAAACACACTCGGGTTTCCTCTGTAGTACATTTTATAAAAGTATTTCATATCTATACAGTCGCTCAGAGCCCGTTAGGTTTAGTTAGGTGTTCAGTGTTACACCCTGTTTGGTGTTCAGTCCAGTGGCTTTCACAACTAATGAATGTGCTTTGAAGTTTTCACTTGTGAGCAGGGTAGTTAAGCAGTGAAAGCGTGTATGTACCTGTTCTTAGTTTTAAATTTCAGAAATATGTTTGGTAAGTTGGTGCTTTACAAAACTCACTGTTAGGACTACAGAAAGTACTTTGTCTATATAAAATATTTTTCCTAACAGCTTTAAGATAATATATATTCACTAGCAGTACTTTTATACACAGAGTAAACTGCTAATTTTTTTTATTTGGCTGAATAGATAAACAACTTTGTCTAAATGAGCAGTATTAAGTATTGCAAGTTGGAAAAGACAACAGGAGGACTGAGAAGGTAAGACAGTTAAACTTTATGCTGTATCTTACTGGTTGTAGCCTCCAAAATTATAATAGTGCAATGGCAACTCATGTTCCCCTCCTGACATGAGGGAAAGCAGCACTGCATTTGCACATAATGCTTGCACACCACTGGTAGCTTTCATTTAACCCATTTGTACTTAAAACTTTCTAAGACATCACTAAGGCAGGGGATGAAAAGGCCCATTTAGCAAGACAAGTCTTCCTACTTAATAAAGGCACACAACAGCTTGATGAGGATTAGTCAGACGTTATTTTCAGTTGCTTTGTTAACAGTACAGTATTAAAGGCACCACCTCTCCCACTTTCCTAGGCAGGATCAAGAGATAATGGGATTTGTTACACCAAGGCTAAACTGAGACTAAGCTTCAACCTTTTATGTGGAACTGTTTGTTGAAAGAGGAAGCTGCAGCACTGAAAACAGTCAGTGCTCAACTGCATGAGACCATGCCTTTGGCAGAAGGTGAATAGTGTCTTACTTCAAAAACTTTCCAGTTTCTTCTTTGCAAGGCAACAATAAACCAACGATGGACTTGTCTTAGAGCTGTTACCTGAATAATTGGGGAGAGAGAAAGCTAAGGTTCCTACTAAGGTAAGCACAAAAGGCCTTGCTCTCCCTTCATATTAAGATTTGTAGTTTGATTTACTATGAAGACCAGAGGTCAGTTTTTGGGGTATGGGGGAGAAGGCAAAACCTTTGTTTTAGCATACAGATTTGTTTCTTTTCCTCTTAGTAGCTGAAGTACCTTTTTAGATACATTGCGAACTAAACTTAACATGTAGCTGTTTCATACAGAACAATTGTTTTTTCACAGCTAAGAACAGCTGTCATCTGAAAAAGTGAAGTTGTCAATATAAAGGAATGTAACAGTAATTCAATAATTTGTAACTATCACGAAACCAATAAAAAAAAACTGGTTACAAACGCAAACAGTGAACTGTTTTTAATTAAATTAAGCAGTACTGTTGCAGGCATTCAGAGTGCTCCTAATGATCTGCAGCTTTATACTGCTGAAGGCATGCTTTGGGTTGTGTGCTTTAATGATTTAATAACAAATTAAATAATTTGCTTTACACTGTATGTGTCTAAAGATGTATTACAATAAATAGCTAGCAACTTGTCATGGTTTTACTCAACAGTTGCCTGCATGATCCAGTAAGATGGTGAGACTACCGAGTTGCCCCTACTTGGCCAACTATCAGAACTTTAACTTGCCTAAATTGGGATTAAGTCTCTCATTTTAGAAGCGCATTACTCTCCCGTCTATGCATAACACAGTATCAAGAAGCACACTACTTAAAATGACAATGATTTATTGTGTTTAGGAACATTCAGTAAATACCAAGCTTATAGCTTCAGTTTGGCAATCCTTCCCCACCAAAAAATCCTTTGGTTTTTTTTTCCTGGCATAATCTCCATTGCCAGCAATGGATGTATTAGAACAAGAAGTTAATAAATAATACACACAGACAGCAGTTTCCTAAACATACCTCCTCTTTTAAAGGCAAGATACAGATTTACTAAACAAATCACAGGCAAGTTCTTCACAGAAGAAAATTTTGCTACAAGCTGTCTTTGAACATTGTTTTCTTCACCAATGCTGGTAGTTTACTTCACGAAGTACAGTATTTATTTTTGAACAGTAGTGACGAATCACTTAAAAACAAGTCATATCTCCCCCCCCCCCCCCCCTTAAGATAAGCTGAGACATGTAACTGGTACTGAAGTGTATGAATTTAATAGTGGTATAACTCTTGCTGAGCATTTAATGGCAATTGTGAATAAAGATACAAGAGAGGAAAAGGCAATATGATACTCTGTTAGTAGGTGTCTAGGGGTTTTTTTGTTTGTTTGTTTTGGCTTGCTTTTAAACCACTGTTCAAATGTTAAAGATATCGTATTTAAATTTAACAGATGGTTTTGTTTGTTCTTAACAGTTTGACTTTCCATGAAGAATGGTGTGAAAAACGCAACTGAAACTTTCTGCTGCTGAGGAGAATCACTTTCAAGTATTTAAATTTGAATATCCCTCTAAATTCCATTTATTTAATATTAAAAATGTGTTTTTATAAAAGCATGAAGACTACAGAAAAACAATTAACATAATAGACTTGTATAATTTTTTCCACAACTGTATTTTACATATCACCATATCACTTCTGCCTGAGCAAAAGAAAAAGGAATAAAAATAAATTTTCTCCCAACTATTTACACATGGGACTTATTCTGCTGTGGTACCACATACCTCACTCTACAGTCCCTCTAACCCAAGGCGTAATCTTAGGTGTATCCTTTTGGGATTTAGGTTCTTGGAAGCTTTCAGCAAACCTTTCTCTTGCTTTATCCCAGTTCTTTTTATTCTTACTCTGGATGATCTGGACATCTTCAATTGAGGCTGGTCTGCTGGTACCCAAACCTGCATGCGTCTTATGTAGCTGAAGGTGGATCTGTTAAATGCAGTTACAACAATATTTAATATAAGTTAGGTATTCTAAATACTTTAAATCATACCTTACAATATTAATTCCCTTCCCCCTCCCCATGCACTTCTCTTTAAGGCTCTAACATACTTAGATCATATGTGAACATCTAAAGTACTGTTACAATGATGCATCAGATCACCACCGGTAAAACTATGATCTAGAGTGCTGAATGATGTGGCCTGCCACTAATAGTACTGTGAAGTACTTCTCACCGAGTGAATAATGTATGAACCCTGTGCTGGGTAGTCTGACACCAAGAAGTGTGGTGTGGCTCTGAGCAGCACTAGTGCAAAAAAACACATCTCAGGTGACAAAAATGGGGCTAACACAGCTGCCACAGAAGTCCAGAACTGGGTGGCTACAGTGACTTCAGGCAGCTTTTCCTCTCTCATGTCCTGTCATCTAGCTTGTTTTTTGTGTTACACCAGCCTCAGAGAAAGTGAAGAATTCCACCATAAACCCATCTTGAACTCACATAAAATTATTTCAGTCTTCCTGTAGACTTTGTATTCAAATATGAGATTATCAGTTCAATGCCTAGAAGCTCTCTGTCTGCCCTTGCTTAGTCTCCCAACAAAGACAGGAGATGAGTTGCGTTTTCCACTGAGCGGACAAATCATTGAAAAATTTAAAAATACTTCATTTATCAAGTAAAAAATTATTTGAGATTAGTCCAACTGAGATTATGCCTTCCTAACCAGGATTTTGAAATTTTTCAAGTGAATAGTGGTTTACAATTAGACATTTTTCACTGCAGATAGATTTCTATTCCTTTCTGCTCCCAGTGAAAACCAGAGAGACCTACCGGACTCTTCATACCACCACCATCTTTTCCCAGGCCTTCCCCTTTCTTCCATCCCATCTTCTCCAACATTTTATGGCCTTTGTTGTTGTTGCTGATTTCACTTTGAACAAAGTTTAAGATAACTGGTAAGCAAGAGTTAATACAAAGTGTGCGCTCTCAAATCAAATACTGAAGGACAGAAATGTGCATGCATATGCTGCTCTAGAAAACGAACTACTATGCTGTTCCTACTTCCATCAAGACCTATCCAGAAGATCCTAGTGCTACCTTTTGGAAGTTCTTCCATGAGTATCTTCAGTTCCCAAAGCTATTCCAAGCCTCTGGTCAACACTAACTTTCTTAAAACTCCTTCTGAACTAGTTGTTTAGCTTTGGATGGGAACTGGATTTGTTTAGCATGGGTGGGAACTGACTGCATCAAATTATCCCAATACACGTTTAATTGTATGACATTTCCTTTTTCTAACTTAAAAATACTTACAAGTTTGTGTTTCTTAAAAAAAATAAAACACACCCCAAAAAGCAACTACAGAAACAAAGGAATAATTAAAGAGAAAGATTAAATTGTCATTTAAAATGCATGTCCTGAAAATGTCCTGCATGTCCTAGAATAGGCTGGATACTGACAATGAAAGAAACTGCATGTGAAGAATTTGCATGTGTACTATTACTGGGACTGGATAGGAAAAATAAAAATTGAGACCCTTGAAAAACAGACACTATTGAAGGTGTCAGTAGTGCAACTGGGATTTCCTTGATTTTTTTGAGTTTGTAAGAAAGTGATCTAAGTATCCTAACTGCCAAGTTGAATTCTGTACAGAAAGTGAGGAGTAAATAAAAAGAGCACATGAACTGGGAAGTGAGAACAATTTACTTTTTTCTAGCTCTCCTAACATATTTGATGCAGGTAATTTATAATCTAACAAATTGTATCCTAGTAAGTAGGATACAGTTTATCATAATTTATCATAATTTTATTCACTAGAGAAGGAAACAGAGAATTTTCTTCTCCCAAACAAACTTACATATGAACAGAAGCGGGACTGTCATCTCTCTCAAAGGTTCCTTCACTTCCAATTGTCTCTCTGCGTTTTCCTGCTCTATCTTTGTACTTTGGATTCTTCACTGCTTTGTTGACTTCATACTCTGTGTTCTTTATAAACAGATTAAATTCCATAAAGACAAAGAAAGCAGGCTTTAAATTCTTTATTGTTGGTACCTTCACTCCTTCCTTCCAACAAGTAAGGCAGCTTCAGCCTATGTAATGAATTCTAAATCTTGTAACAAAAACCTGTAGTTCTCACTTAGTGGTTTCTTACTGTACAGCCATACCTTGTAAGGTATGTTACTGCATCATCACATAATAACATAATACTGCCAAATTCATTAATGTCACAGAGGCTGTAAATAGATTAACGGATTCTATTGAATCTTCTTTTGGTATGAAGAATCAATCTCTCCATATTAAATAGAAAATGGTAAGGACATGGCACTGGCTTTCTGATTAAACATTCAGTCTGTTCTGCCGCAACTCTTTTTTTCAGAATACATGACAGAACTAAGCATGCATATAGATTCTGTATTATTCTGATAGCTGAAGAACTTGAAAAAAACAATGGCAAGTTACAAGTGCTAGATGTAACTCCATAGTTAAAATAATATCTAAAACAGAAGTAACTTGAATACTTTTTGCCTGAACATTCTTGTTGGCCACCTTCCACGGCAGAGGACTAAAATAACAACTTTAAAAATGTCTGTTTTCCTTCCATCATTTTTCCAGTTGCTCATTATTTTTGCTTTCCAAATAAAAGACAGCATTGCAACTTAGTGCAAACTTAATTTGCATAAACAAAATTACAATTAATAGTCTTAACCTCAAAAAGATAAGGAATCTTCTATACATTGGAATGGATATTTTCATAAAATCTTAACAGAACTTCCATGCTCTGTTACCATCATATCTCTCTGTAGAGCTTTGTAAATAATTATTATTTAGAGTACAAAAGAAAAGCTTGAGCTAAACTACAAGGCTCAAGTTTTGAGTGCATTTGAAAACTTCCCTTACTCACTGAAGTCTGTCTTAAAACAGAATCACAAAGTAGTTGTAGACTTCAAACACTTAACCAACTTCTACTGTAAACTCACCTGTAAACCGTATTTTACCCGTATTTGTTTTAATGCTTTTCTTCTGACTAACTCTCTCTCTTCTTTGCTAAGTGCTGGGCAAACTAAAAGGAAGAACACAAGATTGAATTTCTCATTAATAACGTACCAATATTTAGAAACAAAGACAATTAGAGATTTTGTTCTAACGTTATTGCACAGACACACATACCAAGAAAATACATCATCATATATTGTAGAACTATTCCCAGTTGACAAGAAAATTGTAAAATTGAAAACAAACCCAGAGTAATAAAATTATGTTTATAACATAAAGAGCTACAATAAAAAACATAACCCATGATAACATGACTAACCAGGAGGTTCAGTTTTCCTGTCCAGGCGAAGATGTGCTCTGACTTGTCCTGGTTCACATCCATCACAAGTATCACTGCCAGGATGTATATGAAAAGAAAGCACAGTTTCACCGATTTTCACTTCATCTCCATGCTCCAAGATGTAGGGATCACATTTTGTTTTAGGCTACAGCAAAAGAAAGTTTTGGCAACCACGTTAATCAGTTACTAATGAAGGGCACAAACTCTATTGCATGAATATTGCTCATAATTTAGTAATTCAGTTTGGTCTCACAAACGCAGGCAAGTATTTAGCTACAGTAGGTATGTCACTTGCAACTGCAACCATAGTGGATTTTTCTTAAAATAAATCAGACATTTCGTATTGTGTGGCTGTAAAAACAGAAGGGAACCAAAGAAGCCATACAATGAGGTTGTATGGTGATCTGCTATGACATATTTAATATGGCCCCATGCCTACAGTTTTCTGCAACACACACAGCATTACAACAACAGTACTCACCTGAAGAATCTGATTTCCATTAACAACCGTTCCATTCTGACTGCCTTGATCCACAAGAACGTAATTTTGCAAATCATGGTCAAAATATACTTCTGCATGGAACTGACAAACAGAAGCCTAAATTAAATGTTCTTATTAAGCAAATACTTCACAATTTATATGTTATTTTAAAGTAAGATTTCAGGTTGAATAACTAAGAAATTCAAGATTCAAAGTATAATTTTTTTACAGTGCATTACAGTGTGGATTTGTAAAACTCCCAATTTTAAAAAATAAACTTTTTTAGATTTGAAATCACACTGCTGTTTGTGTTAACTTCCTATTCAGTAAAATATTGTATGTTTTCTTTTTTCTAACTTCAAATGTGGCTAAACCCACATCTAATTTTTTCTTAAAAAAAAAAAACCATACAATTTTGCAAAATTTAAAGTCATAAAAATCTAAAGTCATAAAAATCTAAAGCTTATTCATACAGTGATCCACCTTTCAGCAGACAGAAACAAAAGTTACCTTACTGACTCCAACTTCAGGAATTTGAAGTGTGTGTCCAACATCTTTTTCTCTGGAAAGGCAAGTTGATAACCAAGTCACAAAAAAGCTTACAAAAGATCTATTTCAGTTGAAACTGAATACCATGTTTCTCTTCTGAGCTATTAGGGAGCTTTCCAGGTGTAAAACACTGTGTTGCAACATACGCAATGTAAAGACTACCTTCACATCCCTTCTTCCATCTAGAATCTATACATGGTAGGCAATGAGTATATGATAAAGCTTTAAATTCTTATCTATAAACATGACATTTCTATCAGAATTTTTATACTCAGAAGGCATGTAAATAATTGTCTGAACTCCACATCCTTCCAGCTCATCTCGGCATCAGTCTTCAATTCTGAAATTGAATTCTTGGTAGCATTAGGTAGGTAATATAAACAATGAAAGAATAATCTATATAGCTGAGGGGTCTTTTTTGGACAAAAAATACTGCAGAGGAAGGGATTTGTGTATTAGTTTCTTATAGAGGGGACGAAGAAACAATGCAGCCAGCAAATGATCTATATGCAGATTGCAAACAGAATTGTCACCTGTTAATGTTCACATAAATGTACCTAGAAAAATCCAGCTGTAAGCGTAAAACCACATCTATCAGCTTTAGAAAAAAGCAGCTGAAAGGGTAAAGTTTTCAGTAAATATGGAAAAAACCCATAAATTTATCATGCAAAATGAACAAACCAGATTCTGGGGTTTTTTAATATTACAACTGGAAGAACGCATACAGGCTAGCACAAACCCCAACTTATCTAAAAACCATAAACAACTGTACTGGGATTTGAATATGTGAGGAACTCCAGGGTATGCTTCATTGTGATCCTGAATTTTGGAAGTGCATTCTTCTATTTCTATTACCTTCATGGCCCAGAAATAAAGTTTATTACTTTCTAGAAAGCAACAGTTTTCAAAGAATGACTTGCAGCTATGCTGCTATTAGGACTCAGATACAAGATCAAATTACCACTGACAAATTTGATGACTGCTCAGCTACATTATCCACGTATGCTGTTATTGCAGCAAGCATGATGTTACGTGACTTACATTTCTTACTGTGGGCTAACCTAACTCAAGAGTACTTCACAGCTGCTGCACACTAGGAGTACAAGCATAAAGAGCAGCGCCAAGCAATCCTGGGTGGCTTCCACAGCTTTCAAAGTGAGGTACAGTTTTAGATACATGTAACAAAGTCCATTCAGTTTTACCTTCCAATTGTAGCAGGTTTGACAGCTGTGATAATATAAAGTGATCCAGTCTGTAGAACTGGTGATCTTATTACAATTACTCTGATACAAGGAGGCCAGATCTTTTCTTCATCTGTAATTATGAAAAGATACTGTTACTATCAAGAAATTACAGTTTTACCCCTACAGTCTATTCGGCTGTTATCTGGCTGTCTGCACTGCAACTTTCAGAAAAAAGGAATTATACTGTATAAGCACATCTGAGAGAAAACTTTGACGAGACTACTGTTTCAAAGGCTTTCTGACTGCACACTATAATATTAAAAATGTTATCCTGATTCTGGTTATTTACATACACACAACTGCTTAGTTACACCAACAAAATATAAAGACACAGAATTTCTTAGCACATTATACATTTGTGGACCATTAGTCATAACAGATCAGAATATAATTTTACTTTGAGAAGAGGCAGCATCTTTTTGTTCACCACATCATAAATCTAGTGCATATAGAACTTTATAGTTGATAATTTCCACGTCAAATGTATTTTTACTAGTTTTTATTCTTCTTAGCAATATGCACCGATACAGATAAGAAATAATAATAAATGAGCCAACAGATGCATATGCTCTTTTGACTCAGTATCTGTCAAGTAATTACATTCTAACAGCTGCATTAAATCTGTTCTCAGACGTACATTTGCAGAAACAGTCTCCAATGATCTCAGCTAGGAATAGACATGGTAAGATGGGAAGACACTAGCTCAAAGGTACTAGATCGAGAGAAACTGCCTCTAGTTCTTATTACTCCAGAACAGATTATTAGAAAATAGTAAGAGAAGGAAATTTAATCTAAGAGACTGATGATAGCAGACCTTGAATTAATTAATAATTCAGAACCTGAGTAACTAAGTAAAGAAAACAGAAGAAACAAACTGACTGTTTAGCGTGCAGGCTGCACTACAGACTTCTATAGGTTTTATTTCATTCTGTGATTTGGAATGTATGTAGTTGCAACTGGTTGCATAAAGGTTTTCATAGGTTATCTTTTTTTTCTATTTTAAAGGAGACCATTCAATTCTTGAGGAAGTCTTAAGGACCTAGGAGAACACCTTCTTCAGTATAAACTAGCAGACAGGTTTCCTCTCTACACCAATTTCAATAACAGGATAGGATAATAGGTTTTCATATAATACTGAGTACTCTACATTCATCCTTTTCACCACAGTGAATTTATCTTGCGTCTAATCACGATTGCTTATGAACAGTATCAGAAATATTATACATTAACTGAAGAGAGTTAATACACAGGATTACTGTGAAGTGTGTACTAGAATCTCTACTTTAGCAATCGATTTTCTTTTCTCCTCTCACTATCCTAATCTTATTCTACCACTGAGGTTTCTACACAAGCACAGAAGTTATACCCCTAAACAGCTTTTACAAAAACACCACTACTTACTTCTGGCTAGAAATAGAGAGAAGGAAACAAATACAGTAATATATAGAACTTTTCAATTCAAAGTATCTCAATTCACATGCCTTTTTTTTTTTTTTTTAATTATCCAAACTGTTTTCTTGTTTGTTCTTAATGGGTTCCTGGAAAAACACACTAATATCATACATAAAAGCCACAGTAATTCACCTTCATCTTCTGAGTCTTCTGAATCCACAGTTTCTTCACTTGTTACTTCATCCTCACTGCTGTAGGCTTCACACTCAGAATCCGTAATTTCACCTTCTTCTGGCTCACTCTCTGTGTCTGCTGTTCTACTGTCATCTGTGTATGCTGCAGTATCTGGTGTACTTTTGCGTGAATGTGAATTTACACTGTCTGTAGAAATTGATTCCTTGGCTGTTAGATTGTTTCGTGGTTTTGTGTCCATTTTTGTCTTCTTTCTTACATTTGGAGACTCTTCTTCTTCAGTAGAACTTACTTGCTCAGCAGTGGAAAAGCAATTCAGAATGTTAGATGATTTCTGCTCTTCTGTGTCCAAATCCTGGAGGGGAGTTACAGAATGTTAAAATTCCTTGCAGATTGAGCTATTCTAAAGTCTGCTATCACCCTGGAAGTACATTCTTCACCAGGAAAAATTATTTTTACAGCTATAAAGAAAAGGTTACATTTCCAGAAAGTTTAATGCATGCAGTCAACACAACATTTCAGTAGAAACATTTTCACATTCTATTAGACATTACTGAGACGATCTTCTGTTTGTTGTTGTGCAGTGCGACTGCACTCCTCTTCTAAACTTCACTTATTCCTTCTTCATTTCTCATACAATACTTAAGATCCTTGTCCTCACTTTCAAACTCGTATAACAGCATCTTGAATATTTTCCAGTTTTGCTTTTATGACACCTACTTCTGTCCCTCTCTTACTAAATTCTTGCAACTTCTATAAAAGTTCTTTAGTTTATCTTCATCACATCTTCCTCCTGGTTTTGTCTTCTCATTTTTTTCCACAATGATCCAGAATATCAGAAATGCCCACCCTTGCTCACTTAATGACCTGCTCTTCCTCTTTTCAAAATTACGACTTGAATAAAACTTTTCATGAAGATGCTGTAGAGAACTTTAATTTATGTTAAATGGAACAGTTCTGAGAATTTATTTTCTACTACACCAAATTTCTCCACTGGATACCAGACAGATTAGATGACTGCAGGTTCTTCCATTGCCACTTGATTTCATCAGCGGGAAAAAAAGACTTTTTTTTTTTAACTGAGAAATCTAAATTTTCAGATTAATTTTCCCAGAGCGTCATGAAAATTCTCCATTTAGTAGCCCTGATGACCATCAAAAAACCCCCACCAAAAACCACCCAACAAATGGCTTTAAAAGAGAAATTTAAAAAATAATCATATTTTAAGTTATTTGCCATCTTGCATTCAAAATGAATGCATTCAATGGCGCTGAATGGTACCAAATACTGCAATACAGCAGTTAAAATAAAAAACATCCTTGACTTTTTTCATTAAGTTTTCATATAGAGCATTTTACATTTCAAGATACATTAATTAACGTGATTGGTAACATCATGGAAACTAAAGCGCCTTCACTTTTCAGAACCGTAAAAACTCATCAGTGACACAGTTGTAGGACAAACAAGAACTCCTCTCAGCCCAGTAGTCAAACTGTTTGATGGAACTTTACAGTGTACTTTTGAAACACTTCCAATGAGACATCAGATTCTCAGGAATAATCAGCAAATTTTAAAAGACCACAAGCTTTAACTGAAGGACTGTTGGTTTGTTTAGGGTTTCTGTATAATGCACTAGCCCTCCTGAATCCTCTAAGTTTTGGAACTAGGAAGGAACAGGATTGCAGGGTCACTGGATAATGTTGTTTATTTTAATAAGAGATGTAGCACTGCTGCCAGAAGTAAGACTACACAGTTCCATTAGAAACCTTTTTGGTAAATCTGATTATTGCTTTTATCAGTGATCTTTTCACTATAGTTATCTTTGTCTATATTTATGTTTGGTAAAGATACTAGATCAATATTACCAACATGGTCTACAATCCTAAATGCATTTCTTACCATAATAGCGAGCTACCAAAGTTTTACTAAGCTAATCTGAAAACAGAAAAACTCAATGGTCTGCTCAAATCACAACTGAGGCAAAGCAACAGATGATTGTGATGCACTACTGTCCAAGTATGACAGCTTCAATCACTCAGCTCTTTCTCCACAGTAAATCCAGTGATACTTGGTTTTGGCATCATTTCAGATATTCTAAATAAAAAAATAAAAAGGTGCTGTTTCAAAGCCTACCTACTGAAGAGTAGACTCTGTTCTGGGTTGAAAAAAAATTTAAAAACACTGATTCAGACATGCCACAGATTTCATACACACGTTCTGCCAATATGACCATTAAGTCTGTTTTCAGCAGTTTCTCTACAGTTACAGCAGTTACTACAATCAGCTGTTAAGAAAGCTAATATAAAACTGCATTCCTAAAGAATATGGATCTTGAGCCCTTTCTGATTTCACAGAGCTGTATTAAAATGCATATCTTGACAATAACCTTGCCTCCACATAGCTTAAAAAATGGGAACAAGCAATAATCAGAATATTCAGTAAATAGTATCCCTAATCACCTAAGAAATACCAGCAATACGATTCATTTATCAATGGCAGCATATTTAATTCTTCACCCCAAACTCATGATACAACACACAAAGTATGTAAGTATGTGCTCATTATAACCATCTTTGTAACACGATAGCTGACACACACATTCCATCTAAACAGTCAGTAGACCCACCTCAACAGTCATAGGTTGAATATGGACTGCCTATAAGGGATTCAGCTTTAAAAAACTTTCTATCCACTGGGTATCACCATTGGCTTTTAAGCATGAGTAAAGTTGAGAGGTGGGATGAATCCAATCCATAAACTATTTCTTAACTACAGGGTCGAGTCAGTTCGTATTTCTGCATCCCTGACAAAGGCAGCCAAAGGTGCAGGTGGAATCAGGATTTTTATGTATTCCATGAGGAATGACGACCATCTAAGAATTACAAATCATACAAATTACAAATCCATTATGTGTGACTGAAATCGATGGTTTTGCTTTATAAAGGCCACAAATTACTGATTACAACAACCTTCTGAAGTGCATATTGGCCTACTTACATAAATACATGAATCATCATAGTAACTGAAGTGTTTTTAATGAAAAACTCAAAATATTTAACTATACTTTTTGCTTTACTCTGACAAAGATCAGAAAAGACATTTTGTTTTTCAAAACTTCACATTTTTCTGTATAATGCCTGATCAACATGCATGTTCATGCAATTCTTCAGCATGTCTACAAATTAGAACTTAAAATTTATTGAGAGCTTAATTCTAATAAATGCACTAATTAAAATATGTTGTTTTCCAAATCAACTTATTTTATACAAAATATACAAATACGTACAAATACAACTTTTCAGAAATGCATAGTCTGTTGCTTTTCGGTTTGCTAGAAGTTCAGTAGGTGACAATGGAATCATGAGTATTCAACCCCCCATCTGAAGGGCTGAATATATTAAATCTTTAGCACTTACTATCAATTTGAAATATTAATCTGAAATTCAGTATTTTACTAAAGAAACATTTTTCAAGAAGTTTAAAATAGCTTTCATTCAGATAACTAAACTTTCATTTGCTAGCAGTTTCACGAGTACTTAATTTACTGTCTTCCACCCTTCACAATATTCAAATTTCCAATGCCAAAAATCAAATTAAATGCCAGAAATTAAAGCTCTTCCTGTATCATAAAGAATCCATTTTACACACTGGTGGACAGCTCTGAGATACATGAAACAAATTTGCCTTACCTAAAGAATGCAGTGTTTAGACAGGACATCCTATGTTAATTCTGTGATGTTAATATGTCTCTTCCTAAATATTCTAGAATGACATCAAATTTTTCTTCAGATGGTTTACTTATACAGTATTTCAAATATGTTTCAAAGTCACTTTATAAATGGACTGATTTTGATCAAACAGCTTCAAAAAACTAATTCCTGTAGGAAAATAGGTATCTAAACAGCAGCTACTAGATGCTCTTTTTCCTTTAATAAAAATATCAAGTTTAAACACCATGAATGTGTTTGGTGTCTCAACTCTACCTTGACCAGAAGCTGCCAATCCAAAAGAAGAAATCTTCAGATTAGCCATGGTTTCTGTCAACTGATGTACCTAAAGATGGGACGAATATCAGCAAAAAGTAAACTGCATGTGATAAAAATAAATAAAAGTCACTACCTCAAGAGTTGTATGGGAAATACTACTACAAAAGCCTTGACTCTCCTACAGAGGTAACTAGGATGCTCCTATAACGGAAAAGAATATGGCAGAAGTTAATTTTAAGCACTACATTGAAATAAAATATATTAGAGAGTAGTTTAAGAATAAACTGTAAAAATAATTTCTGGGAGAAAGATGGCATATGTGCATCCAAATTTTGCAATGTATTTCTAATGGTCCCAATCCAGCCAGCAGAACTACATAAAGCAGAAGTAGAACTGCTACTGTTGCACACAGCCTTTCTCCAACCTACACAGAAACCCTAGATCTGGCCCTGTGATCTCAGGCCAGAGATCACAGTATCATTTATGCCACCTTGTGATATGCTTCAGTTTGTTTTGTTTGGGGTTGGGTTTTTTTGTCTGGTTTTGTTAGTTTATGTTTGTTTTGGTTTTTTTTTTTAACTTTTCCTAACTTACTCATTTAAAGATTTTTCTTGTACAGGAGATAATTATGCTACTTCTCACCCACTTCTGTTTTTTTGGCCTGCAACTACAAAAAGACATCAGAATTAAACGATATGCCTGAAAGTTCCAAAGCATTCCACCCACCCTCTTTATGTGACCAGCACAGAAGCTATCTAATACTTTATTCTGGCAAATACAATTCCTGATCATCTATTAAAAGCCAGCATAGGGCTAGCATATATATTTTCACAAGTAAAAAAAACAACCTATGTGTAATATAGAAGTTTTGTAACTGAAAATAATAAATCTCTTTAAAGAAAGTTCTTGTATAATCAGGAACATTCCTGAGGAGATTCCCGAGCATGTGAGTTCCCCTCCACTTTTTTCATTTGCCATTAGAAGTACATTAATTTTTGCACCAGACACTCACTGCTGAGCACATCAAATCCTTCACAATACCTACAACTATATCAAAACTAGAATTCCCCTTCTCTGACCAGAAAGTTAACAAATCAGCCAAGTTGCCATGTTTTTTAGATTAGTTTAAATAGAGTAAGTCATTGAAAAATCATATGCAGTTTTTGTAAAGACTACATAGATAATACTGGTACCTACATAGACATATTTGCTGTGATAATCTACACACGCTAATGCTAAATTTCCTTATTTCTTGTATTTGATAACTTTTAAGTAATACTAAAAATCTATCAATGCCTGTTTACATTTAACTCTTTAACTGAAAATAAGAAAACAAGTTTAAGAAGTGTTTTGTGTACTTGAGGTTCCATAACTACTACTCACTGTTTTCCCTCACTGCATGTGCATATTCTTTACAAGCCACCTCCTCTTCATCCAGCAATAATAATGTCCAGTGAGTGTATGATATAGTCCCAGAATTAGACCTTGGTATTGCTTTATTTAGCACTATTTTCTATAGTGGTACTACTATATTGTCTGCAGACCAGACAATAAACCAAACTATTCTCCTACTTGTACTGGCTATAGAAAAATGAAGTCAAGTAAAACCTACTTTTATCAAGAAATTATGTAATGTTTGGAGGCACTTTTCAGGCTAGGAGCACAATTTAATAACCAATTGGGAAAAGCAATAATGAAGTACTAGTTTTCAAAATAATTGCCACAACTTTAATCATTTAACCAGCATTCAGGGATAGGTTTTATTTTAACTTTTTTTTCTTTTTGGGTAAAGAGTGGAATAGCAAATGGAATGAAAAAGGAGAAGGCTAGACTTACTGTGTAGGATAGCATTTCAAAAGACAACACTTCAACTACAGGGTTCTACTTAATACCAGAGGTTTCTAGTTTTGTTTCAGGATGTAAATCATACAATAACTAGCATGTAATCAGTGCCTTTAAAAATACCAGAGCAAACTGGAAAACAATATTGCCAAGAAATACCAGGAACCTATGAACTGGATTGTGAAGTTTATAAACTACTTTTTCCGTTTAAGCTCAAGACAAGCAGTTGTTTGTAGTATAATCACATGACAGAAGTGGATTGGGATGAGATCCCAGAAAGCAGTCAAAATTATTTGTTAATTCAGAGCTATATATGCCGCGGAACTTTGTTTATACACACACTTGTTGATTTAGGTCAATATATACGAGTTTATCACAGAGCTAAATTTAAGACTTCCATTAATTGTACTACATGATAAAGGCTCATTCCTACAAGCTTTCCATGATGTTTTTCTGACACATGATGAATAAAGCTCTATATTAACAATGCATTTTATGAGTGACCGAATGCTAATTCAGCAGTTGCACATAGCATGCCCAGAACTTGGATGCTGGTAAAACTCCTAGCTGCTGCAGCGCAATTTTCTGAAGTCTAAAGGATCGCTATATGTAGTATTGCTAAGTATCTCTCTTAAGTTTTTCAAAATGAAATGGTTCACATGAAGTTTTCTCAAAGAACAAAATTCTCACATTAGCCACAATCTATTTATAAAATCTGTAATCGATGAACTACCACAATCCATTTAACCTACCTTCATTGGTTCTTAATGTAAAGAGTTTCTGTTCTCAGATCTTTCTGAATACCTCATTCCCGATAAAAGATTTTTAAAGTCTGTGCTGATGCTACGTAAGCATTATGTAACAGTACCTCTACAGTAGCAAAATTATTTCAGATTTCAACCAGGCAGCTTAGCCGAAGCCTACATAATGAAATTACACAACAGATAGACCAACAGCTTTAAAAAAAATGTTAACTAAGGAGTGCTGCAAACTAAAGAAATCAAAACATTAACTTAAATCTTAAGTAATAAAACAAGTTTGCAGAGTAGGACTATATAAATTTGATTCAACACCAATAATAGTGTTCATTAAGAAAATGAACCTTCTTGAGTTTTAATAGCTGTGTTGGAATAGAATTTCTGGTGTTTAGGAGTGAGAAATGTTTTCCAAGGCAGTCACTATGTCCTATATGGTATGCTTTCTCAGCAATGAGAAACAACAAAAAAGCAGTTATGTTTTTTAGAGCTTAAAATATGTTAAGTACAACAGGTATTTATTAAGACATACAGCTTATCCACACACCATAGACAACAAAAAAAAGTATTGACCAAATAAAGTATCAATAAGAGAGCACAATACACAAAGAATTAGAACTACACAGGCATTTCATCAAGCCCAAAGGATGTCACAGTTATAGTAAAATGGGCTTTGGAACACAGTCTCGGAGAAGAGGTGGAGTGTGCATTTTAAAAACTTTCAGTAATTTTTGATTAATCACATTAACTAAAAAAACCCAAACAACAGCCAACACAAAAAAAAACCCCACGAGAGAAAATCCTAAAATGAATACACTGACAGAACTCAGAACTTCTGATGTAAATCAGTTCATGCAAGCCCCCAAATTCATTCTAGTGTGCTTGTTAATCAGAGAGCTTCATTGACACTTGATTTTAGGTATCTCTACAGTTGTATTGTAATAAAATAATGCTGAAAAAGCAAGGGAATCCAACTCTAAAGTTTCATCTTTAATCAGCCCCTGGGAAAATTATTTGAGCACTAATTACATGTTAGCAACCTGCTATATATAATTTAAAGATGTTTGAAACCTTCCAAAAATAAGCATACCTCCTCTACATAAAACTAAACCCCCCAACCCATAAATTGCATCATGAAAAAAAAAACAAACAGGATTTGCATTTCTATCTATCAGTTCTAAAGTTACCTTATATTCATTTGCAGTAATTCGCTCTGGTTCTTTTCTCTTCTTTTTCCCTTTTTTATCCTTGGTGTGCTGCATACCAGAGGGCTGGTAAGACTGTAAATCCACTCGTGAATGAAACTGGTATCGGCCACTTTCCACATCACAGTAGTAATAAATTCCAGTTGCTGGATCGTAATACAGTTGATTTTCCTTTTAAGAAACACAAAGAACAATGTTATCATTACTTCAATAAGTACAAAGAAACACACAGAATATAAAAAAGAAAAATTAATTTATTGACAGTTAAAAGAGTGCTGGAAGATGAGAAACAGAAACAAAACACCTCTCCCTGCCTCTTTTTTCCCAAGTTCTACTTCTCTCCTTCATTCCCAACTTCTCTATGTCTCTTACATCTGCCCAAGTAGCACAGGAATATTAGGAGTTGGAGGTTATAGTCAGCTCATTACAATTCCTTTCTGCTGCTCTTTCCTCCTCACACTTTTCTTCTGGGTCCTTCCCACAGGCTGCAGTTCTTCCAGAACTGCTAAACTGTGGGTCCTCCATGAGCCACAGGTCCAGACAGGGGAATTTGCTCTGGCATGCGCTCTCTCCATGGACCACAGCTCCTTAAGGAGCTACTCCAGTGTGGGTTCCTCCACAGACTGCAGTATGGATATCTGCTCCAGTGTGGTCCTCTTCCATGGACTGCAGAGAATTGCCTGCTCCAGTGCTTGGAGAATCTCCTCCTGCTCTTTCTTCTTTGACCTTGGTGTTCTCAGGGTTGTTTCTCACCCTCCCTCCCTACTATCACCCCTGCTCCCCAACACATAAACACTCCACTGTGCAACATTTTGCACTTTCTTAAAGATGCTTCCACAGAGGCACCACAACCTTCTCCAATGGGCTCAGCTATCCTGTAGTGGAACCTGCTGCATCCAGATAGGCCCTGACCTCTTCTTGCAGAGGCTGCCTCTGCATCCACAGCCCCACCACCAAAACCTGGCCAGTAAACCCAATACAAGAACATTTCCTGTAATTCAGAACAGTTCCTGAACAAGAAAACATACTATTTTGTGTAATTGCACTATAAACTGTAATCTATAGCCCTAAACATTTATGTATCTAACTATATCCACAAATGCTATCATTTATGACTTTAAAAATTAAGTCCAGAAGCATCCCTGAAAACAAGCAGTTTCATGTACCACGTGCACATTTCTTAAAATTAAGTTGAATGTAATGCTGCAAACAAAACCTCTTGTCTTCATCACAGTAGTTCCACTGTGACAGTGTATATACTTCTGTATGCATGTACGTATACACATACCTCATAAAACAAAACCTCCCCCAAAACTCTCTTATGAAAAACGTATAGCAGAAATTAATTATGAAATTTTGATCTACCACCTGACATCTTTTTTTAAAGCAGTGTTTTCTTTCCTGTAAAATCAAACTAGTTGGTAACAATACCCCCACAAAAGTATAAGTATTTAATATACTTTCTGTTAACAGGCTTTTCACTGTGAAGAAGCCACTGACTTAGTTCAGCAATCTGTCAATTCCTAAACACGTCATCTTGTAGCTCAAGCTTTTAATTTTGAAATAATTAGAGAGCAGCTTTATAGTATATAATTTCTACAATGCCAAGCAAGTCAACTATCCAGAAGATAACAAAAAGAACTGAAAGAAAATCTAATTTTTTATCTCTGCCTGTTATCTTGAAATAATTCAACAACTAATTAACAAACTTCCATTACTCTTTTTTCTTCAGTAACATGTTGTTCAAATCACAAAGTCAGCTTGGATCTTAGTTCTTTACGCACATCAACTTTTAGTAGTAAAACTTTGTAACAGAGAAAAAAACGCCAAGGGTTTTGAAAACGATCCTTACTGAATTGTAATAGAATCCAGTGCTATGGTCATAGTACAATCCTGTGTTTTCATCATAAATAAATCCGGTTTGTGAAACAGCAGCTTCTGCAGCAGCTCTCAAGCTCTCGGCCAAAGAGCCCTCTGGTACTGAAGTATCTTCTGCTTCCTGACAACAGAAAATAAATTAAGTTTTCTTCTAAAAACAATCTCCGTGGTTCTTTAGTATTTTACAACACCCTATTTTAAATAAAACAAATTAGCGCAATATGGACTTGAATTGATTCAGTAACTATTAAACAAGAAGACAAAAATCTAGCTGTAATTACTGACAAACTACTGATTTCAATGGGACCAAGACTTCATCCTGTGCCTTTCGTTTTCCCCATCCTGTATTCAAAAGTAGTTCACATCAAAAATACACACAGTGAATATCTTCCAGTACATTCCTAAAATAGATTTCTGCTCTCTGTTCCATTTCAGTTGTGAGATGCTAAGGCTCAAGATCAGTTAAGTGGGTGAGATGAAATGAGTGATCTACGAGAAGGCTGCATAGCAGGGAAAAAAAACCCACAACAAAATAAACACATAAAAAACCCTAGAACTTTCTTCTCCTTATACATTGCCTCATTATATCAATAGGGAAAAAAGCCCACTACTTTAGGGAAGTCAGCACAGCCACATTGAATATATTCTGCTGATAAAAAATTTCATGCATCCAAGCTACATAGGACATATGTTTGAGAATGTTTTGTTTTTTTTTCTTAAACAGATCTAAGAGTGGGTTACACTTCAATCATACTACAAAAAGAACTGGTTTCAAAGCACAATAATGCTTGTCTGCTATCATCAGCACCACAGCATCACAAAAAATAATTTCATACAATGACATTAAGTCCAAAAGCACATCTTTTCAATGAAAATGATGATGGATGAGCAGGGAGCTTCTGGAAAAACTGAGAGGGAAGAAGGAAGTTTACAGAACATGTTAAAAAGGACTGGCCACTTGGGAGAAGTATAGGAGCTCTATGAGAGTATGCAGGGATGCAATGCTTGGAATTAAACCCGGCAAGGGCTGTCAAGGACAGTAAGAAGGGCTTCTTTAAGTACATCAGCAGTAAAAGGAAGGTAAGGGAAAATATGGGCGCACTGCTGAATGAGGTGGCTGCCCTCATGACAAACGATGCAGAAAAGATGGAGTGACTTGAATGTGTTCTTTGCTTCAGTCTTTACTTCTAAGGCCGGCCCTCAGGAACCCCAGACGTTGGAGGTAAAAGAGAGACCCTGGAGTAAGAAAGACTGTCCCTCGATCGCAGAGTATAGGGTTAAAGATCATTTAAGCAAACTTGACACCCACAAATCGTTGGCCCCTGATGGGATGCACCCAAAACCTGAGGGAACAGGAAGATGTTATTGCAAAATTGCTCTCCATCATCTCTGAAAAGTCATGGAGAATAGGAGAGGCGCCTGAGGACTGGAGGAAAGTCTTCAAAAATGGCAAGAAGGAGGATCCAGGAAACTACAGGCCAGTCAGCCTGACTTCCATCCCTGGAAAGGAGATGGAACAGCCCATCCTGGACATCATCTCTAAGCATGCAGAAGAAAAAAACATCAGCAGGATGTCAAGTATTAGCATGGATTCACCATGGGGGAAATCATGCACTGTGATCAGCAATGCAGAGTCCAGTTGGAGGCCTGTAACTACTGGTGTTCCCCAGGGGCCAGTACTGAGTCCAGTCTTGTTCAGTATACTCATCAACAATACGGGGACAGAGGGTACTCAGCGAGTTTGCTGACGATACAGAACTGGGAAGAATGGCTGACACACAAGAAGGCTGTGCTGCCATTCAGTGAGACCTAGACAGGCTAGAAAGTTGGGTGGTGAGGAACCTGACGAAATTCAACAAGGGCAGCCAGCAGGTCAAGGGAGGTTACCCTCCCTCTCCACTCTGCCTTTGTGAGGCTGCATCTGGAGTACTGTGTCCAGTTCTGTACTCTCCAGTTCAAGAAGGACAAGGAACTACTGGAAAGAGTCCAGCAGAGGACCACAGCAAAGGACCACAGCATCTCTCTTATGAAGGAAGGCTGAGAGACCTGGGTCTGCTTAACCTGGAGACAAGAAGACAGAGCGTGAACCTCATCAATGCTTATAAATATCTAAAGGGCGGATGTCAAGAAGATGGGGTCAGGCTCTTTCAGTGGGGCCTGGTGACAGGAAAAGGGGCAATGGACACAAGCTGGAAGTTCTGTCTGAACATGTGGAAAAATGTTTTTACTTTGAGGGTGCCAGAGCAATGGAGGCTGCCCAGAGAATTTGTGGAGTCTCCTTCTCTGAAGATATTCAAAACCTGCCTTGATGTGTTCCTGTCCAGACTGCTCTAAGTGAATCTGCTTTGGCAGGAGGGTTGGATTAGATAATCTCCAGAGGTCCTTTCCATCCCATAAACTTCTGTGATTCTATGAAATGAAATTTTAATAGAGTATGGACTTTAAAATTAGTAAAAGCCTAAACAGTTCTACAACCTGTGAATTCTGGATGAAATTTTCCTTTTCTCCACCTTCAGCAACTTCAGTGCTATCCATCTTTAAAGGAATAGTTGCATCTGTCTGTGATTCCTCTGTAGATGTATGCTCAGTGGCTTCAGTGACATCATTGTGCTGCACTGACAGTTCAGATGCACCATCCTGTGTATCAGTGTGATTGTAATAATTTTCATAGTAGTAATAATCTGCAGTGGGAAAAAAAAATTGAAGTTGCATTAAATCATCAAAGTAGTTATTTTACACAATGCAGTTTAAGCACCTTAAATCTTAAACTGGAAACTCATGCATATAAGTAGTTTAGTGAAATTCAAACACTAGGTAGTGTCTCCACTTTGAATTTACTGTACTCTTACTGAACAAGCTATGCCTTGCTTTAACGTACTTTTAAAATTGGTAAAACGTGTCTCTGTGTAACATACAAGATTACTATGTAACAGATTACTATGATATGAATTCTGCTGCAGACCACTAGGAAATAGGCCAAAAGACAATGTCACATTACCGTCATTTTTATGTTAAAAATGTATTTTACATTTTAATATTAAAATGTTATATTTTATATTAAAAATGCTATATTTGCCTGTTTAGTAATCACCACACTCTACCTGCTTGCCCCCACGCAGCATAGTCCTCTGTCTGTAATTCTACACTAGATGTATCCTTCTCCTTTATATTACGGATCTCCTTAGTAAGGTCTTCAACCTGAAAGAAAAACAGCACATTACAAAATATAACACTGTATTTTAGGGTCAGCGAAGATCAGAAAAGAATATTTTACATTCTATAATTCAAACAAAAAATAACTGCATCATTGCTATTTCAACTGACCTTTTGTTTTGCAGGAGAAAATTTTCTCCTTGGATGGTTGGTATAATGAAAAATATAATTTCTGCTCACAGAGGGTATAATAATAAAGACAAGCACTTTGGAGGAAAAAGAAAAATTCAACCAAGGTTATTTTTAAGATACCCACCCTGCGAAGTTGAATTTCAAGCAATAACCACTGTTCTGTGGTGATGAACCATCGCGTTTACAAAACCTCTCTATTTTGCTGCAAGCATCCATGGGACTGTTACGCTACTCTTTCTTTACCTCACCTTGTTTACTAAGCTTCTTTTCTTCTTCTAAATGCAGTTTGGTCCTGACTGCAAAACCAACTTTGCAGCTGCGGAGACGTCACCATTCTCCCCACCACCTGTGGAGCCTAACCTCGGACACTGACTCGGGACAGCTAAGTCAAGCCAGCGGCAGCACCTTCCCTGGTGACTGAAGTCCCGCCGGGCAGGAGAGCCAGGCGGGCTCCGGGAGACAGGCTTCCGCTGCCCCACTCAGGCGGAGCGGAGGCGAGGAGTACCGGGTGTGGTGGTGAGGGCTGCGCGGATGCCTGACAGGGCTGGGGCCGGGGAAGGAGTCGAGGCTGGGGGAGCCGGTTGCCGGGGCCTACCTGTCTCCTCAGCGCCTCACCATCCTCCCGCGCCTCACGGTAGAGGCGCTCGGTGCGGCGTAGCCGGCGCTGAGCCCGCTCCAGCTGCCCGCGGCAGGCCTCCAGGTCCGCTTCCAGCGCTGCCACCCGCTGCCGCAGAGCCCGCTCCTCGCCGTCGGGCGGGGACGCCATGCCCGCCCGCCCACCTGCTCTCTCGCTCCTCAGTGCCCACACGCCGGCCGCCTCCCGGCGCCGGGTACAAAGCGGTGGCGGCGGCGGCCCCGCCCGCCGGCCCCGGCCATGGCGCCCGCCCAGGCGGGCGCGACGGCAGGAGTCGTGGGGGCGCGGGCGCGCAACCCGGAAGGGACCTGTAGAAGCCGGAAGTGGGGCTCTGAAGCCGGAAGTAACATACAGGGAGTGCGCATGCGCCTGGCACCAGCGTGTGTTTTCTAGGCAACGCGCCGGGGAGGGCAGGGCCCAGTTCCGGTAAAACTGGCTGCGGGCGGGAAATGCCTGGAGGAGAATTGTACCAATCGTTACCGGGGGCCGGTGCGGTTCGTGGCGGGGTGGCGGCGGCGGCGGCAAGAAGCGGAGGGGTGGCCGAAAACCCCCGGAGAGAACCGGGGTGTTCAGCTTGGGGGCTGCATGCGGCGGCCTCGGGATGGGGGCAGGAAAGCTCCACGTCTGGGTACATCCGCGCCTGGTCCCGCCAGGCCGAGCTCGTTGCTGTTAGTGTACTGCAAGGTTTCACCTGTACAACATGATAGAGTGAAAAGTTATGCTAAGACTCACGCTACTGTGCAAAAGTACAGCACAGTTTAGCTTGCTTTTTTTAGGGTTATTTTTGTTTGGGTCTTTTTGTGTGGTTCTGTATGCCTGAAGAGTATTGTATTTGCAGCCAACAGAGCAGGATTCAGGTTTCTATGTTAAATCTGTGCTGAGAATTGCAGTCCTGTATAAATTTCTGTTGCAGGAATTTCTAGAGGCAGCTGCAGAGGACTCTTGGGTTTCTCCCCCCCCGTTCCATCACAATATGGTGATTTTTAAACCTTTGGCTCACAGGCTTCTTGTTTCTTAAGTGTGCTTTGTCTCTGATGAGCACATCCTTTGTCCTTTTTGCACCTTGCTCCAGAAACAAGAAATACATCATAGCAGGTTATAGCCTGATAGATTTTAGACCTGGCAATAGTGAATGTATTACATATGTGGACATCTACTTCTCCTAGCAGATATGTCCCGAATAATGCACCACTTTTAGGGGAAGTGAAGTAATGTATACATTTCATACATATGTGTATAGATACATATATTTAATGTATTTTGGTATGTATAGTCCATATTATTTTCTTCACATATATATAATTTTTCTTCTTTTTTTTTTTTTTCCTTTTTGACTGCTGGTTCTTGCTATGCTGAAAGAACCCTCCAAAGCAATGAGGGTTTATCATAATTTGGGCTGGATTGGCCAATGAAGGATGACAGATGGTCTGTCCTCACCTCTCACTCCGAGGAGAGGAGGAAGAAAGAGAGTTACTGGTTTTGAAGGAACTAAACCACTCTAATGAAATATTAATAATAAAATAAAAGAGGAAATAATTAAATAGTTACAATGTTTACGAAACCTTATCGAGCTCCCAGGATGACGATCATGACACTGACAGGCACTGGGGAATTCCCAGACTGGACTTAGCTATGGATAGAAACTGAATTCCAAATCTGGAGTTGGGAACTCAACGTACCAGGATCAAAGGCAAACAGACAGACAGGGTCCTCCTTGGATGTCGGCCATTGAAGAAAGCATAAGAAAGAAGCATAAGAAAGAGACTCTTTACGTACCATTCCTTGGCATTAGCTGTAAACATAGCTCTTGTCAGTCTGAGAATGAACAGTTCTCTCCACAATATGCTGTTTAATTCAGAGTTAGAAGAGGCTTAGCTACAAACTGAAACTACTGAACAGAAAGTTGGTTCTATTCTACCTCAAACGAGGACAGGGCTTAAAGTTTGTGATACATCATGATGCAGGCCACAAAGTTATAGCTGTGCTTCTGTGGCCTGCTTTTCGATTCCTGATTACAAGGCTGTGGCTTATTGCTGATCAAACTTTTGTCTCAGCATCAAATTAGTGATTATTTTTGCCACTGCCACCTATCTAAGCACTTCTAAAATGTTTTTAGTTTGGCTTCATGCCATTGCTTAATAAAGCTTGGTAGCAACATGGGGCAATCAAGTTAAACCCCACTCAACAGAAGGAAGCTTGAACCTTACATACCTCTTGTTGAGAGCAGGTAATACAACACTTTCAGTCTGTGAGTTATTGCAGAGGTATTGATATCTTTATTCATTTGCTTCTTGCAGAAGCTGAAATAATGACCCATTTCCAATAAATAATAAGCCCAAGGACACGCGAGCTCAAAAGTCACAGTGTGTTGCAGTGTTATTTTAGCATGAACACTGCTTTTTACTGCAAAGGCAATCAGGTCATGCCCTCTTGTACAGCTTAGTAAGTACCATTCTGATCAGAAACGGCCAGCACCAAATGCGTGTGCTCCAGCGGGTGGCCTCCATGAGCGGGCAAGAGGCAATTCTACACCTATTCATACCCTAGCTGAAGGGAAACGGGGAAAAAAATATATATGTAGGTTGTCTTCTTGAAAGCATCTTGTAAAAAAGCACTGTGGGTCTGCACAAAACCCACGCTTTCAGGCCAGAGTTTTGCTCCCCCATAGTTTCCCATCAGAAAGCTGTCTTACTGTATTGTTTGCATTAAAAAGTGTTTAATTTCAGGTCATGCTTTTATTTCTATATCAAAATGGTTTCACTTAATGTCTATAAGTAAACAAGGACCTGAGCTGTAGGAAGATGCTTTCAGAAAGGGCAGAGATTTCATCAACTGTCTTGTATTGAATTAAATTCAGGGAGTTGCACTATCTTCTTATTAAAAGATGGGCTAATCTCAGGCCTGTGATCTGCAATTCATATATTTCATTGTAAAAATAGTGGATTATGAAATTTAAGCAGTGAAAAGAGGATGAAGAATGATGCCTGGATTTCGAAAGTGTGTATTCCTGAAGGTTTGCAGCAGATGAAAATGGAGGGGGTGGAGGAGATGCAAATCCCTGCCAGCTGGGGGAAATGTGTTGGGATGCCTTGGCTGTCAACACAGGCTGCTGTTCCACCATGCCTTGCTGTCAGGAAGCAGCAGATGGGAATAGCAGCAGACCAGGTGGAGGAACAGAGTATGCAGTGTGATTTGCATCCATGTGCAGTGGCATTAGGTTTGAAGGAAAAGGAGGTGGCAGCTGTCACCACAACCAGCCAACTTCCAGACAGACCTCTTGGTTCATGTATGGTCCAGCCACAGATCTAAGGTCTTTGTTCTGCTCTTCTTTAATCATATGATAAAGGCAATTGGTTGAGGCCTCTGAATGTGCCCCTTTGCTGCCCATGCTCCTGATGGGTCCTTGACATGGACTGATAAGCTGCTGTTTGCAGCTGCTCCTGTCCATATTCCTTGCTTCTCTGGGATAGGGTAGTTACACTTGCAAGTATAGGTGGCATCCCTGTCCAGCACATCAGAAAACACCCAGTTCCTGAACCCTCTGTATTAAAGGGAGGGGAGGACTTCAGTTGGAGGAGTGTTTGCCACCAAAGGGCAGGAGATAGTGGAAGGGAGATGAAATTGGGTTGTAAGGAGGTGCGGACAGCAAGGCTGCTGAAACACAGGCTGTCTGGCTAAGGGCAAGATCTCCTAGAGAGCTCTCCTCCCCACACAGCCAGCACAAGCCCGACATTTGCATGAAAGCAAATGTCACTATCCATGCTGTGTGGCTGAAATGCAGGAGCCCAAAGCCTGCAGGGAGGTCCTGGAGAAGTAGGAAGGCTGAGGACACAGAGCTTGTCACTGCCTGTCCTTTCCCCAGATTGATGCCATGCAGGAACAGCCAAGAGTTGCAAGGAAATGTGACAACCCATCATGCATGTAGGAGACCTACTTCTTGTCCTACTGCAAGGACAGGCTCCTCATTCACAACTAGGAGTCCTGCTCCCGTGTCAAGGTACTTGAAAGTGATACACCACAATACAAGACAATGCAGATCTTAAGTCCTTTGAACATATTTCCAGTATTCTTGGTGCATCTGACATTATGACTTTCAAGGATAACAATGTGAAGGAAATGCAGAAGATCCAAACAGGTGTAACCATGACTGCACAGTGCTCCTTTTCCAGTTGTGTTTCTCTGTAAAGCAGAAATGTAAAAAGGAAGTAACTTTTACCACTAGATGGCATTTAGGGATTGTTTTCTTGAAGTGTCCTGCAACACAGTCCTGAAAACTGCCTAACTAATTTTCTTCTCACCACGCAGTTTGGGCTTGGGCACACAAGTGGGTTATCAATATAGAAGCACACACAGGGCTGTGAAGTTGACTTTATAGTGCGGAAGCCTGCCTTACACTCCTCAATCTTGCCAAAGTTTTCTGAAAGAGCTGGACAAAAGCAGTGCATGCTTTGCTGAATCAACTGGTGCTGGAGACAGCCACTGAAAATGTCTTGTTACTGTACCTTGAAATGATCTGATCTAAGGGGCATTAGCACCTTAATACAGCAAGACTTGCCTGTTGCCTCTGTGGTAATTGGTACCCTAGAGAGAGTGAGTCACCTGCATCTAAGAGTCAGCTTCTTTGTACCCGTCTCCTTAGGAATCGCTGCTGCTGGGAGATATCCGTATCTCCAGTGCTGTAGAGTGAACAGACACCTTAACACAAGTGACCAAGTTGCTCCAAAGTTGGAATGCTCTTCTCTGAACTTGTTATTGATGTTAACTGCAAAGGAATAAATATGGGTGCTCCTTTCTTGCTGTAAAAATGATAGCATTGCCTGCATTTTCTCATTACCCCCTGAGTAGCTCGTCTCAAAGAGCACATGCACATACAGAGCTGTTGCTGTGAGTCACCATCCACATGCCTGATCACAGAGGTGGCACCAACCTAGGCATCTTGACTTAGATGCTAACTCTGGGTACAGGTTTTATAAAGTCTGTTCAACTTTTTTCCAGTGGCACAAAGCTGCCAAAAGTCTAGCATCTTCACTTAGTGATTACAAATAAACTCTGGCAACTTTGCTCAGTTGCAAAGGAAAAAAATAGATTAATGCAATCAAGAGTCAGAGTAGTAGGTGTAGGCTACCCTCTGAATAGAAAAGAGATCAATACTGAGGGTTCAGGCTGGAGGTCCCAGGAAGAAAAACATCTACTGCTAATGATGCCAGCATTATTGCAGCTAACCCTCTTTGGAATGCTACAGTCTTCCCTAATGAGGGTGTCACTGACATGAGCATCATGGTGGGTTTGTTTGCAGGGCAGCAGCAGGCAACATTGTTCTTTCATTTCTTGGGGTATCCTGTTATGGTGGTCCAATGCCTGTGGTATGCTTTCACGCAGGAACATGCTGTCCCACTCTGGTCTTTCCAGGTATCCTTGTGCAGTCCAAATTCGTCCACTCTGTCTGCACCAGCTGATGCTCCTCCTGCTTCTCACCCCAGCCTCTGGCAAACCTTCAACTAACAAGGGATGGGCAATGGCATAGACACGTGTGTTTTGCCTGTACGCCGTGTGCAGGGTCTTCCTCTGCCTGTAGCATGCCCTAGAAATCAAGATGACTGTGGCTGTTAGAAGAAGAGAAACGGTCACGCAGGCCAATATAGAAGCTGGCGGTTTAAAAGCAAGAAAACTGCCTGTGACTGTTAACATGTGATAATGGCACAGAAAACCGTGCCCACCTCTCCACGACTGACCACACCTAAAACATGCAAGCATTGCACCTATTTGATCTGCAACACTTAAATACTAGCCGTGCAAGTTGCAATCTTCCCACTTTGCCCACCATGGTCACGCTACAGGTTGTATCATTTTTAGGTTCTGGTTCTAATGAAGAATCAAAAGGAACACAGGACTATGAGATGGTGTGCAGGTGTGAATTTGTAACACATTTTAAACAAATCGATAATTAAAAGGCTCTCTTTCTTGCAAATGCAGCCTTTTTTTATCTGGGTCATTATGGGAAAAAATAGAGATGTTTTTGTGAGGGAAGGTAGGAAGCAACCTCATCACTGGGTTAATTATACTGGCAGCTTTGTTCAACTGACTAATATTTCATGAAGTGTTTTATCATTTAGTCGTAAAATAACTGGAGTAGTGATCACAAAAGTGCTGTAGTCATTTATAGCCATGGAGAGATGCATGTAACTATTCATATTGCAATGCGTTAACGCTGAGACTCTAATTATGCTCAAATCAGGTGTGACCTGTTTTAATAAGTGTTCCATATGAATTACCTCATCTTCCAGTGGAAGCCTGATGAATTAAAATTATCTCAATAGCTTTGTTATCTGAATGAGAGCCAAATTGGATTTAATCTAGTTGAAACAAAAGACAATTATTTTTCAATTTATTATTAATTATTAGATAATTAAATGACATCTAAATGAAACTCAATGTCCAGGCTATCAGCAGTTTTGATTTGAAACCAGATTTTTAATTTTTACATTTCTTTGGGCTGAGACATAGGCAATACATCTGTTTTTTATCTAGTATGTACTTTTTATGCAAAAATTACTATCTTTTCTATAGTGGGGTAAAGTAGCATTTAGGATTATGGGCTTTTAGCTCTTTTTCATTCTCAGCAGCTTCTTGAGTCTGATTCATTCCTCACATCCAGAACAGCCTCCATCTCTTTGGAATGGAACAAAAGTTGTGTCAAATAAGCAATGTTCAACATGATATCCTGTTCCCAATTATGCCCCTATGATTCTCCATGGTTTCTCCTCTGGGGGCTGCTATGTCCTGAAAGAGAACATTCAGGCTGTAGTTTTTTCAGACTTGTCCCTCTGGGACACAGTGTTTCTGTATAAACTTCATAAAGGTATTTGTGGATAAACTGTAGGAACTTGTCTCTGCATTTAACCGTTAGGTTATAGTTGCATGTCACACACACATATTTGAATCTAAGAGTGTTTAGTGCTAAATCATCTCTAAATTTTAGTGATAAATCATGCAAATTCCAATTTTTGGAGTCTTTCTACTTAGAGGGTCATACCTTATTTCTCCCCTAAAATCCTCATTAGAAACATTTATACCATCTTCCCAAAATATTCATTAAGTTCTAAAATCAGGAAGAATATTTATAGCAAGGAGGACACAAAGCATCACTGGGAAGGCTGTGCTTTTAAAGGGACACAACATACTTTGGGCCAATAGCTGAGATTCAGCTCACCTCTAAAATAGCTGCTGAAAAGCCGGAGAAGGGAGGTGTAGCAGGTGTTTCAGGAGGATCGCTCTGCATTGTGGTGAAACTTCTGGTGGCTTTCTTTTCTCACTACCCTGCTTAGTTGGCTTCCCAAACATCAATAAACCAGGAAAATCAGCATTTCTTTAATATGAGCAGAGCCCTGCAAAAATTTGCTTCTTGCTATCTTTTAGAAAACTGCAACAAATGGCAGGAATACATTCATGTTTTGAAAGCAGGAAAGTTAGCAGTGAAAATTCCCCAAAGACCATGGTTTCAAAGCAGTTCTCAACCCAAATGTTTTTTCTCTTCCTCAGAGGCTATTACAATTGTTTCTTTCCACATGGAGATACAAACTAGTTGCTTCCAAACATTTGATTTAACCTGTCTCTTTAAATTTTATTTCATGGCTATCTGTTTCTCAGACAGTTTTCCTGGATTTTTCATAGAAACGCCCAGGTTGAAAGTGGTATCAAGAGATCATCTGGTCCAAACTTTTGTGGGAAAGAGAGCCTAGATGAGATTACATAGCAGCCTGTCCAATTGCATCTTGAAAACTTCAAGTGATGGGGACTCTACCACATCCCTGGGGAGGTTGTTCTAGTGATTAATTGTTCTCAGTCCAGTCTTACTAATAAAGTTGTCTCTATCTTGGATATAGCAGTGTCCCTCATAATAGAATTTTGTAATCCTTATTAAATCTTCCTTTGTCATTCTATCCTTCTGATGACATATAGTGGAGGCATAGCACAATGGAGGTTTACTATTAGTGTGAAAAAGGAGGTAAATGAAAACTTTGTACAAATTTATTACAACAGGTAATGAGTTTACCACAATTTTTTTTTTATTAAGACTTAACAAGTTAAGACTTAAATAAGTCACAGTTCTTGTGCAGATATATTCTGCGCAGTAGATCTCTGTGAAGATTTCACTGGCCTCCACGCTTCAAGAGAAGGGGGCATGGCAACTCAGGGTGAGCGTGAAAAAGAATGTGTAGGAGAAAGTTGTTCCCCAGGTGACAATGATCACTTTGCTCTCTTTTCCAACACAAATACACTAAATTCCTATGTTAGAATTTTCTTGATAATTAATAGCCTATACTGGTTGTTTTCTACTATATTGTTCTCTTAAATCTCCATTGTGATTTACATATACATATACCCTCACAAGTCACCATAAAAATGATCCCCATCAACTGAAAAACATTATAGATGTCTCTTTTTATTAATCACACCAAAACTCACTTTTTGGACTTCTTGCTTAAACTCCAGAGTACCAATTTGCATGGCCAGTTTTGTAATGAGTATGAGACTAGCTACAAGTGAGACCAACAGAAAACCAAACTTCTCATCATTACTGATGCATTTGATACCTGATCCAGCTACTGAATTAGTGATAGTGAAACAACTTTGAAATAGTACCAAAACTGAATGAAGGCCTAAATTATATATGATGCTGCTACCTTTTTTCTTCCTCTTTATTTACACTCCTGTTCCCTGCTGCTAGTGTTGACTGCAGCATCTTTCAGCAGCCCTCTTTTTCACTGCAGATGGAGCACAAACACTTTTAAAAGTTGCTATTCATGCCTGTAACGATGCTCATAACCCAGCTACTCATGTCAGGAGTCCTGTAGTATGAAAGTGGAATGCTACTCACTGACATGTCTCAGTTCAAATGATGTCTTGGTCATTAACTAGTCCCACCATCATAATTCTGGGGCAAATGTCTATATTTTCCTCTGCCTAATGAGAGGACTTAGGGGAAAATTCTATGACTATGTTGCCAATGTAAAATAATCACCTTTTCCCCAAGGAACATGCTAATAGCTTTTCAGATGAGAGGAAAAAATCTGCCCTATGCTAGCTTGGTTTTTCAAGATGTTTTAATAACAAATAATTTATCTTTTACCAGAGTAGCCATCAGAGACGGAGATATAAAAATATTGCTTTACTCTCTGGGCAATTTCGAATACAAAACTGGGTAAGCATTAAGAACTTATTTCAGCAGCTATAGCATGCAAAATAATTTCAGGCAATAAAATCTCTCAGAGGGGACAGGTGGGTGCCATCGGCAAAGTTCTGTGACTTTGATACCTGCACCCTTTTTAATGCTTCTTCAGAGAAATCTGTAAAATTTAACAATACAAAAATTATTCCTTATAATCAAACATCTCAGACCACTTTGTGGCATGGGTGATGAAGTTTTCTCCTGACCACTTTGATCCTTTCTCTCTCTTTTCAGTCTTTCTGATACCCTACAGGGTTCTGTGAAGGAATTGGACTGCTTACAGGTGGTGAGAACTAATGGACTGAACGGCTCAGGGCTGATACCCTGGGCCAGCTTTCAATAGCCATTGACAAAAGTGGGAATCCAGGCTCTCCAGCCTGGATTTGATGAATGAAAACTGAGTCTGAGATAATTGCCTGATGAGAAGAAAAGGGGGTCCTTGGGTCCTTGGTGAAACTGATGCTACATGGAGGCAAGAAATGTTCTTTGAGGGAAGGGAAGGGGAACCTGTTATGGTCTCAAGTGTCAGTGTCCCAGAGCTACTGTGGCAAGTAAAGCAGAAGTAACAGGAAAGCATATTAGCGTCACAACTGACTGAAATATGGGGTAAGTTGTCACCTTCTCCATCACTTTGTGGTTGGTAAGAGCAAGTGCAACAAAGTGCACAAGTCTGCTCATCAAGACCAAGATCCTCCTCAATTGCTTTGGCAGTAGTGCCCAGGAAGCTGCCTGCAAGGAAAGACAATCCTTCTTGCAGCAGTAACAGGGCAGCTGACAGAGCAGGTGGAGACCTCAGCTGCAGCAGCGGCTACATCCTGCATGGCCCCAGCCCTCAGCCTCAACCATCATGTGGCTGCCTCTTGCACATGCAGAAATCAAAAGGGGGCTCCTTGATGGTTCCATGCCCCTCATGCTCCCACCTTTGCTTTAGCCAGAGCCAAGAGGCATGAGCTTCTCTGTCCACTCCAGAACAAGGATTGGCCAGCAGGGTCCTGCTGTCCTGCACAGGACCAGTAGAACCACAGGCATGGTCTGTATGATGTGCTAGGGTGCCATCCTGGGGAATTGTGCTTGGGACCACCCCTAGGTGTGCTTTAATTTATTTGTGTCAATGCAGTTGTGCTGTATCACTCTTCAGACACCCACAGCTTCTCCTCAGCTTCAGGTATGACACAAGCAAGCCTCTTCCTTCCCTCCCCCTGCATAGCTGTATGCAAATACTGCACGTATGTGAGGGGACTTTTCAAGACTCTTGTGACTTCCTCCTTGAGACCTCCTGTCTTGAGACATTGTGGTAAAATTGAGATGAATGAGAAATTTTCAGGGATTTCTAATATACAGTTTGTCAGGGGGGAGTATTTGACGACTCACACGGACAGCTCTGTCTTTCAGAGGAAAGTTAGTTTCTCCTTAAAGCTGCAAGATCTTACCAGGAGAGTAATGTGCTAGATCTAGTAGCTATGAAGGACAGCGGTTAAGACCTGACCACAGCACGGTTGTGTGTCTGGACTCAGGAAGCATCTGGTCTCCCTGCCTCACTTGTGGCTAATCCCAGCTTTTAAGAATTGTAGTTCTCACTAACTTTTTAATCTCAAAACATTACAAACATAGCCAGTGACTAACTGGCTTTAAATAATTGGCCTAGCCTTGTACACATACGCTCAAGATCTTTATTCAGGGAAAAAAAAATAGACTACCTTTAGCTGAAATGCATATACTTTAATGGCAGATTTAATGTCGAGCTACTTCTTGCTGCCGCCTGTGCCTAGACCATACACAGAAATGTAATTCACCCTGGGCAGGTATCACCCTAACGCAGCTGAGCCGCTACCGATGCTTGTAACAGGCACCACCAGGGCTAGCAGTGTGCTCTGTCGATGAGGCCGCTTGTTAGCAACTGCTATATAAATCACTAGTGCAAGACACACTGCACAGCACAGACAAAGCTTCGGAGGCAGATCTTACAGAGCATCCAACCCACACCTACGACAGCTGCAATACCCTTTCGGTTCCTCCGCTAATCAGATTAGAAAGCCCATGCTAAAGTATTGAAGACTTGTGACAGGCTGAAGGTCAATCTGCTGCTTTTGGCCTACTAGTTTAAAGCACACCATGAAGTTTTGCATACTTTTCTTCAAAACAGCAGACTAAGTATGAAGTTACATGCATGGATCTTAATTCTCTAAGTATCCCTACACAAAATCTATGTGAAAAGGTGGTAATACTCACAAAGGAAAAGAAAATAGAAATAAATAATTAGTGTAGAAGTACATGGTATTTCTTAAGAAATACCTGAGACACCTGGCTACAGTTGTTGAAAATATGATCATGCCAGGCTGTTCAGAAAGACCCTTTGATCCTGTTAGGTGTTGGTAGACTGTAGTTGAAGCATGTGCTGCTGAGAATGTGATTTTCCAAAGCGATGTGAGTGCTTTGGCTCTCCTGGTGAATCCCAGCCGCTGGCCTGTGAGCCCAAGTGGGACTGCAGCAGTTCTAGTGGGGTCACAACAGGGAGAGACATTTGGTAGTCAGGCTCATATTTTCTAATGTAGCCAGAAAATCTTGCAGTAATTGATTGAAAGAAGTAAAAAATGACTCGGTCAGGGATTGGAGGGAAAAAGAGGGTGCTATTCACATGATCTATCTTTAGCCTTTGACATGCAAAGCTCTTCCAGGCCACAAGGAATCAGAAGGATCAGTTCTCCTGAAATGCCCCACAGATGCAGGATATTGGAAAAACCTGACATGACAATATTTGGAAGAACACACCAGTGCTGAGCAAAGGTGTCAGTAGCTGAAAGAAGACATACTTTATCCCCATAGGGCATGGCCGGTCATTGCACACTCCATACAAGCCCACACAATCTGATGCAGATAATTCTGTATGTTCTAAGTTTCACTAAATTTCCATTGTGTAAGATTCTAGCTCCAGATTGTTGTTGTTTTTTTTCCAAAATAAAAATGCAAGGCAACTTGAAATCCGTCTTTTATACAAGAAGCTGCAAATTGTTAATGTTCAGTGCTCCGTACTGTTACCAGTACTCATCTTTTCAGCCATCATGGTAAAGGTGTATGGTAATGTCCCACAAGTTATATATTCTTTCCTATGGCTGAGAAGATGACCTCAGTAACTTTGCTCATAAAATGCTGGATAGGCATTGTGAAAAATCCTGGTCAAGCAGACGTTTACAAAGCCCTTTCCCCCAGTGATTCCTGTGTGAAATACTTTGAAATAAAAATTTTTAAAATTGAGAACCTTGGAGGGTTCTTTAGATGATGTTTCCTGTTGGAATCCAGTAAGGCAGCATCTGCATTTTTCTGACAAGGTTTCCAGGTGAAGTGAACCATAAGATTGCTCCCAAGTAAACATTCATCTTTACCTAGAAATGGCCTCATTACTCAGCAGGTCATACATTCATTAATGGTTCTTGTCTTGAGAGCTTGCAGAGTCACCTGGCATCTCGTCTAAATGTTTTAGCACTGGTAAAAATGGGTATTAATGATTGGCCCTAATAGGGCCACATTGTAAGATTTGATTTGAATGCCTCAGAGTAACTAGGCCATCTAGAGTTGACCTACCTGAAAATGTCAGCGCAGCATGCGACTGTTGAGAGAGTTAGGCGCTGCTGTTTCATAGTCATTTCATGACTCTGCCCCTAAATCCATCCATTCAGCCTTTTTTTTTTTTTTTTTTGGCTTAAAGCCAACACCAGCTGCTCAGGCTGGGAACTGCCTTCCCTTAGCGAGACCAAAGGAAATGTTGATGTGTGATGTGTCTATTTGAACCAAAGATCAGCAGGGGAGATTTTCTTCCAATCACAAGTGAATTTGAGGCTGTGGGTGACAGGTAGGCAATCACTGTAGCTTATAATGATTCAAGTTAAATCCCCAGCTGCATAGTTTAATTGCAAGTTAAATTAAGATATTTCACAAAGAGGGTTCCAAATGTAGGTGTCTTCCTTTCTTAAAATAATCCTTAAAAAGCAGTCACATGCCTAAAACCCTGTGATGTGGTAAAACTTTTCTGTCAAGCCATGACAGGTACTGATGGGCTATGCAGTGTTTGAATGCAAATCTGACTCCAGCTCTGACATGAGCAAGATACTGTCTGTTGAGGCGTCACTGGAGTCATCACTATTATTCAGAAGTGTAGTTGCACACTAAATAAAATACAGAGATGACAGTTATAAATAAAGTGAGGTGTTTATCAATTATGGTAACTGATTTCAGAAAATGTGGTGGTCTCCCCTTTTCAGCAATGATGTCCATATAGTCTGTTTCTGATCATAGAATAATGGAAGTTGGAAGGGACCTTCAGAGGTCCATAGTGCAACCTCCTGCTCAGAGCAGGGTCAGCTATAAGGTCAAAGCAGGTTACACAGAATTTGTGAAGTTTCTTTTATGTGCATCAGTCTCTGCAAGAGTTTTGTGGAGTTTATCCTGTTTTGATTCATGTCCTCACCTTCTTTCCTCCTGGCCAGTCTGGGTATTACATACAGATGCTACACTCAGGAAGTTGGTCTCCTGAGATTGTACTAAATTGTTTAATATACGTGACAGCAAAATACTGGAAAACACAGCTCAAAATGACTCTGTGCTTATTGATACCTAATTAAGTAAGTTCAGCTCATCCTTAGTTTTGATTCTTGCCTCACCACCTTTCTTCAGGCTTAGACAGGCTTACTGAGTAGCTTTCAATTTCTGCATTAAAAAGTGTTTAGAAAAACGTACTGTATTTCTTGGCATGTAGCTGTCACTTTAATATGAATGTCTTGAAAGGAATATTTTTTTATATAGCATATTTATATTTCTGAGCTGCATACTAGCAGCAGGCCTTGAGCAATTGGCTTGACAGCTCTTTCATGTATGTCTTTTTTTTATGTCCTCAAATACAGACTTCCAGTTTCTCTCCTATGTGATCAGAAGTGTCTATTGTTGATAACAACAGTCCAGCATGGCAGTTGATTACGGGGTTGCACAAAGTTGCTACCCTATTTCCAACAGAGTCTGCCACATCATTAATTTTTTTTCTTGAAAAGATCTTAAACAAATTATTTTATACTTTTAGGTACTTCAGAGAGATGCCTCCATTTATTAAGCTACGGATCTTTAACTTAATACCAGCAGAAACATTTCCAAATCAACATTTCCAAATCAGTCCTTCCTGTCAGCGGGGGAATTGATCTTTGAACAAAATGGGGAAGGAGTTCCACACTGAAGCTTCCCGGACTCCCTCCCCGCCCGCTTCAAAGAACTTGGCTCCTGGCTGCCTGCAAATAGTAGTGCTATGGCTGGAAGTTACTGATGCTGAAAGTTAGGAGAAAGCAGTCAGACTTCTTTTGTCTGTTCTTCAGCTTCTGTATACCAAGCACACGCTCCTCTTGGGCTGAAAGTATGACTCAGACCTATGTGAGGAAGTATTTCAAGATCCTCATGAGTCTTAATCATTATCCTCCAACAGATGTCAGGGAGCTTTCAAAGTTTTTCAGAGCCAAAACTCCAGTTCTTTTCCATTCACTCAGGGCTAATTACAGTATGGTCTGGACAAGACCAAAATATAGCTAGAATGACTTAGCTAGGAAGAAGAACGGATAGTATGACAACTTCTGTGAAACATTTACTGCTCTGGAGACCACAAACATTCAGAGCTGTTGTTGCCACCCTTCTGCACAGTAGCTTTAATAGGCCATTTCCTTCATCTCTGTGCTTGTGAGGAATGTCTTTAAATGATTAAATTACCTTGAATATCTATCAACAGGCCCCACAAGGGCATTTTGAACAACCAAAGCTGAGCTGCACTGGTGACTTTCACATAATTTTGCTGCATCCTGCTGCAGGCTGGTATGGAGATGTGTGGTAGATTTGCTGTTGAGCAAACAAAGAACAGTTAGTGAAATAATTCTTCTACAGGAATTACATTCAACAACAGTGTGTCTGAGGGATAAGGTTTTTTCCAATCAGAGTTAGGAAGAGAATTTTTGTCTTTGTTGATGAGAAATCAAAAATTCTACATTTTTATGGATACCTGGGAGTCTTAGTAATCATTATAAAAATCCGTACATAAAATATAGCTTCTAGTAGCATTTAAATAACTATTCAAAGTGAGCACAATCTGCATTATTCTGAACAGTGGGTAAAAAAGAAGTATAACTCACATAGGGTTCAAGCTGAAATCTCATTCTGGTGGCTAAGATGATTGTTTCCAGAAGAAGCCCATTCATAAGTCATATGATAACAGAAAAGTAACTAATCATTTTTAAAATCTGCAAATTGTAGACTCCTTTTTCCCCTTATCTGCTTCACCAATGCCATCACAAAGTTATCACCCAGCCAGCAGAGGAGGTAGCACTGCAGCAAATATGTGCACAGAATTGGGAAGCAGAAACTATGGTAAAATGTAATTATGCTATATGAAAAATATACTTCTTAAGCGGTATTCATATTAAAGTGACAGCTACATCCCAAGAAATACAGTACATTTTTCTAAATGCTTTTCTAATGTGGAAATTGAAAGTTACTGAGCAAGATCCTATCTAAACCTGAAGAAAACAGGCTCAATTTCCAGAGTAGCTGACAAGCACATGTAGCAGTTTTCCAATTTGTTAAGTAGAATTGTGAGATTCTGGCATAAAAAAGCAAAAATGAAAGATATATTCAGTAGCTCTTGGAAGAAGCTGATGTGAGGGCCAAAAAAGGGAAATAAGGGAAAAGCTTTGCATCCCTGATGTGAGTTCTGGGGCTTTTTCTTTGGAGTCTGACTGATCAAATTTCATACTTTCTACCTGATCCTCCATCTTAAGGTATAAGTTGCTAAACTCAAAGGCTTCACAAGGCAATAGATAAATAAATTATGCCTTTAGCCGTACAACTTTTGTGATATATTCAATTATGTGAAGTTGTAGCCTTAGCTAATTAGTTGTCAAAAGTGCAATATTTTAGGGTTTTTCCTTGGGATTTTTTCATGGAACTGAGGATGTTTGTTTCTTTTTTCTTTAGTAGCCTAATAATAAAAGAAAATGTTCATCAAGAGAATAATGACTGTTAGTAATTTGCATTTTCCTTTTGAATGATCTTTTCAAGGGAGACTCACAAACATCTTACCAAAACATTTTCCATGATTTCTCCTGGGGAAAGGTTCACTGCTGCATGTGCTGCCTGTACACATTTGTTTGTGTTTGGCTCTTTAGGGAACTAAAACTGAATAGACCAATTTCAAGGATACCTTGATGACTGATAATGCCTGAGTATCAGTAAATACTGGTTTGTTTTAGTTTTTTTGTCTTAACACCTAGGGAAAGAAGCAGATATAAAAACCCACAAACACTATCAACTCATGAACAGTTAGTCTGTTGTGAACATAAGGGTGCATTCAAGAAAAGACATTGGAGAAGTGGGCTCATATTATATTTGCAGGTTGTAATTTCGTTTCAATCCTCATCAGTTCTTGATGCTTTAGAGAATGCAAAGACATCAGCTGGGACCTGAGGGCTTTGTCATACCTGCAGCTAAGTGATTAATTTGAATTTTGGAAGGACTTTTTGGTTCAGTCATAGCTTCCATTGACAGTTCTGCTACAATGCCAGCATAAAGCATTTCCAGCTTCCACATGCAGCCACATATGATAATTCCATTGTGCCCCCCCTTTGAGTTTGAGTCTGTCCAATCTTTTCTGGTAATAGGTAGGAAAAGAAAAAAAAAAGGTTGCTTTTATCCTGTCCCATTTTCCTGTTCTGCTACCCCATAAAAACTTGTGTCTGGGTGGTGGGAAGTAATTGAAGATGAGATCTCCAGTACTGCCATAGATTTATGTCAGGGGCAATGAAGTTATTCAAGGCCTTCCTCAGCAGAAAAAGGGATTTCGAAATGCTTTGCTCTAACAGCTGCCACTGCAACCAGGCAGGAGCTCAGATATGTGAATGGAGCAATTATCAGAGCCAATGATTGTGGGAAGCCCCAGAATGTCCTTATGTTCCCCAGCAGAGGATTTGGATTTACATCTGTAGCCATTTGGAGGGAGGAAGGGGCAGGTGCAGTGGCTTTCATCTCTGGGTACTGTGCTGGTCATTGGGAACTGGAGCTGAGAGTCTGCCCTGCTTGCTGAGGGCAGGCAGAAACCTCCTGGGGACCTGATGAGGCTGGGAAGAAGCTGGGAAGTACAGTGTCTCTTAGCTTTGAGGAGCTGCCTCCAAATATCATCTCTAATTTCTTAAGCCTTGCCTATCTGTTCAATAAACTCATCTTATTCAACCTTAAAGTGTACCTAATATTAAGATCTGTTCCAGGTGCAGAAGGTAGCAGGTCCCTGAAGTTGTCTTACTTGGGGAGGCATGATTCTGAAACAAAGAAGCTGGTTCCTCTCCATCACCAGGTGCCTCTTGCTAAGTGCAAAGGTTGGTTTACAACTCATGAAGGTAAGGTGTTTGTCAGAAAGAGGATAAAATGATTGATTTCCTGTTGCTAACGGTGAGGCCACTGCTAATGTTTCCTGTTCCAGGGGTATGCTTTATTTGTGTCCTGCTTCTTTTCTGTGTCTGCTCTAGAACTATAATGATGATTTCTGGTACTCCATTAGTGAATCAGGGGCTTTAAAATGGGGCTTTTAATTACAGTGATGCTATACTATAATCTAATTGAAAATCTTTTAATTCAGAATTGAATTGTGTTGGCTTTTAAATTCCACCTCTGACTAAAATAATTAATACAATTAATAGGCACTGAAACATCATGTACAGCCAATTTAGAAGTATTTTAAATTGGAAAAAAAAATTAGAGCTAATTGAACATGAAATATCTTTCAGCCATTTGAAGTAACAGTTTAGATGCACTGAGTACCAACCCCCTTCCTTCTCCAAAGCACAAAAACTATTTGTTTCTTTTAAAAATCAAAATGTCATCAATGTGCCTTTCAACCACATATGTTAAGAATCTCACTGAGGGGTAGTTAGAGAGAAATACAAGTTTTAAATGTTCTTCTTTGTTTACAGTGCTCATTGTACAGGACTAGAGCTTATTCACCTCAGTTCAGTAAAAGAAACAAGGGTTGTTTCCATGATTCACAAGCAGTCAAACAAGCATGGAGAGCTTTGGTACTAACCTGAGGTTTTCTTGCTTCTTAAAGTAAAAACATATTAACAGCTGGTTAAAAACCTGCTTCACTTATAGCTGTAACTGTAACAGAGTAGTAGTAATAGTTGCATTAAGGAACTCAAAATGTTGGAGCAGCAGTCAGCTGTCTCTGCTCTTGTGTACCAGGCTTTGCCTTTGCCAGGTATTGGACAAGACACAATCAAGTCTTACAGTAAGATAAATTAACCTGACATGATCACCTCCTTTGAAAATTAAGTAAGATTTAGGGGTTTGTGTAGAGACTGCTACCTGCTTTGTAATTTCAAAACAACTGCTATTAATGAGCAGCTTTATTATGAAAGAAAAAACCCCACTTTTCATTCCCATTGCCTATTCTGCCAATGAAGTAAAAGGCTTCTGAAATGTCAAGGATTGGTTTCATTTAATCAGCCTTTGTACTTATTAATCAGTTGCGAGATTTAGTGAAGAGCCACTCCTCAGAGTGGCAGTATGGGTGATACTGGGCATTTTTGGAGGAAAGATAAGGGAGGCAGCTGATGTATCCTTTTAGCTGTGAAGCCTGACAAGACAAGGCAAACATGCACAGACTATGAGAGGAAAGAACAGCACAGACAGAAACCCCAGCTCTGTTTCAGGTGAAGAGTCTCTTACTCTTGGCTTCATTGTAAGCAAAATGTAGCTATAAAACTCTTACCCCTATTAGACTTTCTGTGGTCTCACAAACTCATATGGAACTTTTAAGGTCACCCATCTCAAGGGCTTCTGGGTCACAGGGTCTCAACTGAGGCACTGGCAAAAGAGTCAGAGTAGGGCATGCTAGCTTTTCCTTTTTCCAGAAGGAAAAAAAAATAGTAATACAATAAAGAAAAAAGATCTGCGAGGAGGAGGGCAACTCAGGTCTCTCACCCTGTTGAGGACATAGCCATCTCCACAAGTGCTGGCATTATCTTGCAGGCCACAGTGGCCAGTTTTGGGTGGCATCATTTGGTCACTGAGGCCACCCTGGTCTGAGAGCCTCCAGGACTCAAGCAAGCCACCCAGGTCTGCAGACGTTTGGGCCCAGTGACTTCTCCAGGGTGTAGCAGGTGCCTCAACACCATGTTTTACATATATGCCTCGGCACATGACATCAGCTACTGCTGCATCCTCAACAAGGTTGGTATAAAGGGGACAGCAGAGATGGGACAGCATGGAGGAAACACCTCTCACTGACCTTAGCTGGATGAGGTCTTTCAGCCACATGATTTCTCTTTTGCTGCTAGGCATGCTAGTTTGGCCTGCAATCATAATATGGTTCTACAGGTCCCAAAGGTAGTGTCTGAGGGATGTCTGAGGGCACATATCCTGCTGAAGACTGATTTTTGGCAGAGTAAGTTGGTCCCAGACAGGCTGGTTCATGGGGGGAAAAGGTTTGTGGAAGAAACTCTCCTCTGAAACATGCCCAGGTTTTATACTGAAGAAATCTGGTCCAGAGCAGACCTGGCAACAGGTCAACAATTGCCCAGTATGCATGGCAGGTGGTTCATCTTCCCTGTTTGGTCCCTGGCACCCTCTTACTAAATGATATAAATATTTCCAGTGAATCCCAAGAGATTCATTATGCGGGATAAGCAAAATTATGCTATTCCTTTCAGATATCTTCTTTCTTTATGCACATAACTGAATTTCCTAAAAAGGGGCAAATGGCTTCTCTGTGTTTTGCCCACCAAGGAATAGCTGTGTTTCAGCACACAGTTTTGGACCATAGATTTTCCCACGTTGCAATTACCTTATTTGATGGATGTGAACTTAGGTTTGCGCTTGGATTAATTCGATGTTATCTATCTGAAACATCTTTGCTATTAAAAATAAAGTCCTGTGCCACTGGACTCCTGTTCTTACATACATCTGAAAATACTAGTTCCTTCCTCTTTATTCAAGTACCAGCAAAAATAAATGGACTGAAAAACCTAATACTGTTACATCTAAAAGATGATCTTACTTTGTATCCCTGAGCTCATTCTCTTTAAGTCAGTATGGAGGGGAGAAAGGTGGGAGATTTTGGACACTTGCCAGGGTCCCCATTAAAGACCAATTTATTTTTCATTATTTAACAGACAATGTTGAAAATACAAATACCAGTGGGATAAAAAATGGTTTATGTAAGTAGCAGTGGGAAAACTCTGTGGTAAACCAGAGGTGGGACTAATCCCTTAACAGAGAGGGGTGAGTAATAGTAGCTGAGTCAGACACAGCAAGGTCTCACTGGGTGCTGAGTACATCTGTGTGGAGCTAAGTGTTTCCTGTGACAGTGGTCACTACAGACAGGCAGCACCTACATGACCAGTGAATTCTTCATGCATTAGAACCTATATGGATGATAAGGACTAATAGAGACAATTCGGAGAAGACAAGTGAAGGGACTACTTGAATTTCTAATGAAAACCAATGAATCGGCTTTTTAGCTATCTGTGTAATTAGAATTATCACTGAGCAATGTATTACTGGGGTTAAAAATACTTCGTGGCAGTCCCGCAAAAAAGAAAAGAATCATTACTATTAATTTATTTTAAAAGGCCACATAACCTGTTCAAGAGTGCTATTAATCCAGAAACAACATTAGGTAGAACAGGAGACCTATTTCCAATACTCAATTAAGATTATGCCATTTGATAGCTCTTGTTAAAGGTATGCAACATCAGGACAGGATTAATATGTCATTTCTCAGTGGAGCCATTTGCCTTATGCTATCTGCAGCTTGCAGCTTCAAGTTGCTTCTTGTTTCTCCAGCTTTCCTGAGAAGGCCACATAAAGAGAGTATAAATAGGACATTGATTCTAAGTCTTTTTCCTAGATATTAATAACAAATAAAACAAAATAGGTGGATGGCTAATGCCCAGACTGTGCTCTGAGGCTAAAAGAGGGAAGTCATCTCCTTCAACATATTCCATCTACAACCTTCTGTCTCATGAGTTGTCCATGCAAAGCAAAGGTTACCCACTGTGTGATTCCAAAGCACTATCAGATTGTTAATTAGCTGTTGTTCCCTATTATTTCCAATAAACTGGAAAGGGGTCAGGCTGTACCACTGACTTGCCACTACCAGAAAGGGGAGACTGTGTTTCCACTCTCCCAGCCTCAGCTGCCTGTGACTGCCCTCTGACTTGCAGTAGTTCTCTGGGTCCTTGCTGAGCTGAATCATCTCCCTGGCTCAGCAGAGGGCTGATGTGACAGGTTAACCAGGTGAGCAGCACAGAGGAGGACACATGCTGGAGATGGCAGAAGAAGGAAGAGGAGACAGGGGAGGAGAGGAGTGGTGTGACTTCAGCCTCAGTCACCAGCAACCTCTGACAACTCAGCAGAGCAGTCAAAACCTACTTGTTTCCTGGCTTCTTTAATTTTTAGAGAAGGAAACAGCTTTAGAGCCTCCCTCCCCACTTTCTCCACCACCATGAGGATGATGATGAGAACAAAACTCACTCACTGGCCTCAGTTGTTGAAGTGTTTATGTAGGCTCCTAGCACCTCACCTTGGGTGATTTGGGGTCTCTGTTCTCCCCAGCAGAGTCCTGGCACTCGCCTGCCTTCATAATTCTCCTGAGGCTTACCCGATCTCGGGGGGAAAAGGCAAAAGTGTGAAAATCAAACATGGTATAGATTCCAGTCAGATGTTCTCCTTTAAACACAGACTTGACAAATAATACTTTATCAGTATAAATGCACATCAGTGACCACATTGTTCAGTCTTGCATTTGGGAGTGCTCTCCAATTAAAAGCAAATTGCTGAAAGAGACTTTCAAATTGGTTTCATTGAAGAAAAAGAAATGAAGGGAAGCTACTTGAGATCTGACAATAGCTGAAGTGATTTGTAAGCATGAAGCATGCAAGATAACATTTAATTAACAGCAGCAAAAATAGAACATCGCTTTGAATTTACGTAAGTTCTCTTGTTCTATATATGCGCAATGCCTTTTCTTTAAGTTTCTCATCTCATAAAACTGTATTAACCCTCCCTTCCTATAGATGATACACCAGTCATGGGTTGGGCAGCATTTCCTGTCCCATGTAGGGTTTGACCCAGGCAGTATTTTCCAAAAGCTCAATCTGGAATTACTTCCCTTAAAGCAATGAAAGTGATTATTTGCATAGGACAAATAAATTACAAATAAATCCTTATGTTTATTATAGCTGTGCAGAAGCTTAGTTGTCGATCGCTTCCTGAACTTAAAACATCTCTGTGACTTAATCAAGTAATACTTCCAGAGCACATACAGAAACTAGGACCCCTGCCACTCAGGTGATGATCCTGGGTCCTCTGGTCACTAGATCCAAACAGACAGGTTTTTGGTGCCATTCACCTGATCTGTTTTGGATGCATAATTCAGGGCAACCAGAACTGCAGTTTCAGGACAGTGCTTCTCCCTCCTGAACACTGAGGAGGCCCTGACACTGCAGATGGCTCCAATCATGCAGTTCATTAGGAGAAGTTCTTGGCTCAGAGCACACCTCCTAGCCCCAGCATCACTCCAGTGGTCACCACATTGGGAAACCCCTTCCCACAGCCCCTGCTCAGCACATGGTGTGACTGACAGTATCGCTGTCTGCATCCAGTTTCCACACTGTATCAGGATGGCAATATTGAGATGACACTGAAATGATCATTATGTTTGCATCAGAGCCCTCTCCAGTCCCTCAGGCAGACTGCCTCTTCCTTCACGTTGAAGCTGGGCAAGTTGCCGCTCAAAGGGACACCATTGCTCATCTGCTTTGAGACTCAGTGATGCAAGGCTGATGGCAGGACAGCAGCTATCTGGTGGAATCCAGAGTGTTGGCCAGGTTGCCTACCTCATTCACTGGTCTGTTGGTGCTCTTGTGATGGAAAGGGTGTTTTAGACTTAGGAAGCAACTGGAGGGACTGGATAATACTCAGCAGCTGGGTTGTGGCCTCTCTGTCCATGGGGTACTCCAGCATCCACTGGCCAAGGCCCTGAGCAACTTGGTGCAACTCTGAAGCAAGCACCCGGGTGATCTGCCAAGTTCCTCTGCAGCCAGAACTATTATGTAAGGCTGGGGATCGCACAAAACTGTTGGCCATGGGGCCAGGCCTTGCTGCGAGGCTCCGAGCAAAGCAATGGCATCTGCGCCTGACCCCACCTCACTGAAGGTAAAGGCTCCCCTTTCTCTTAATTGTGAAGAACCAGGATTTCTTCGTGGCTGTGCTTCCTTCTTTCCTTGCTCCACCAGGAACCTTCACACTAATATTTCCCCTTATTTTCAATAACTAGTTATCTATTATAATTAATTAAGAAACATGAGCATATGTATGATCTATTTGTGTGATCTCATTTTCCAGAATTGAGCAGTGCTCCAGTTTTTGTGACAGTTTTATGACAGTTGTTTTAAAGTCAGTGGGAGAACTGCTGGCTTTTTAATGCTAGGGTCTCCTGCATCTGTGTAGTAATATAATCGTACCCCTGGGTTATTATGAACCAACCTGGCCTTACCCAATTGATTTTCCTTTTGTATTTGATGCAATGCAGGCTCCAAAGTCTACATGACTTTGATGTGTCCTCTGTAAAGTGTGCAAATACCCACTTGCTCCGCTTTTCCCTGCTGAGGCAGTAAGAACAACTGTCAGAAAATGCCAAGAGATGGGAACAAACTCTTATAGACCATGTTCCTGAATTAAGCTGTTTTGGAACAAGACAAAACCACTGGGGCAAATCCCCCAGGTTTCAGTCTAGCCCATTCTTCATTTTAGATTGGATCATCAAAACAACATTTCCACTGCATCCTCAGCTCCCCAGAAAATCATAGCATCCACTGACGGTAGAGATTGACAGCAAAGATGGGCTGAGAATGAGCAGATTTCTTATTTTTGTAATCCCCATTATCTGTGTTCAAACCAACCAAATTACGATAGTAAACACACAGCAATTTCCATGTTTCGTGAAGTATCTCTTTCTAACATAAAAATTATTATGTTTGGACAGGTAGGGCTGATACTGCTGTAGTGACAAATGGATCAGCCAAAACCAATCTCCTTCCAAAGATAGCTGCATGTTTTGATGTAATGAGATGATAAATGTGTGCGTCAGCTGCATTAAGAATGGACTCTATTATGTGGGGATGGTCCTGCAAAGCTTCCCAAATTTACTTCTTCTCTGCCTCTTATTTTGAGGATCTAACTCTTTCTGCCCCCAAGTCTGTCTTTTCCAGTTTTTACCATCCCCCTTACTTCAAGGAACCCAGTGTACTTTAACGGTAATGCCAGCAGTGTTACTTCTTCTGAAAGCTTTAGCTCATCCAGGATCCTCTGAAGACAGAGGATCTTTTGTACAATAAGAAAACTCATATAAATTCCCACAGGTGAGGCTGGAGCTTGACTGACTGAACAGACACACCATTTGGTGTTTTTTTCATTTGTGACACTTTATTTTGCCTTCCAATTAATTGTTTTAAGTGGTGGGACTGAAGGAAAATTTACTGTAACTGTAATTAAATTGTAGCAGAGTTAGAAGCATATATTACCAATCTTTGTCACCTCACAGAAGAGCCAAATTTCCAAACCAAAATATTTTTAAAAGAAACCAGAAACCTGGGGCTGTGTTGAAACCTTCTCCAAGAGATGCCCAGTTTATAGGTCATTTTACTACAGCACATGAATTTGAGAAGGACTGGGGAGAGATACTTAGAGATGTTGCTCATTTTGTTGTGTTCTGTAGTACCTTCCCAGAAGGTACAACAAAATGCTTTGAACGTTCTTGTTGTGTTGTCTGTTGGATGTAGTCCTTGGAGTGAAAAAACTCACCAGAAAAGTATTTTTCCTTGTAAATCTAGACTCCCTAATTCAAAAGCTTGTGAAATCTTCCCAGAGAGGTTAACCTTTAATTGTTTCCCTACAGACCCAACTCCATACTGAAGGGCTCTTGGGGGTCTGCACAATCCATGTCCAGCAACTTCTGATGTCAGGAGATGCCCAGTTCCACTTGTAGTTGGTGGCATCTGCAGGTTGTGGAACTGTATGTCTCCTGCTCCTGTGGGGCCCGGCACCTTATACTACTTCTCACCACTAGAAGTGGCTTGGGGACTGGGTGCAGCAAGGTAGGATCAGTTGAGACTCTCAGCAAGTTCCCCCATCAGACTAGTTGAAGCTCTGGCATCTGGTCAAGATGTCAACAAGATGACTTCTGAACAAGATGTCAGAAGGAGTTATCATCACTCAGCTTTTGTGTCTGAGTTCAGCCAGCTCTACTGCGCTGGAGGTATTTGCTTATATCTGTCAGTTAATTAAAGCTGAGTTTTGCAAAGACAGAATAATTGTTCTTCAGACAAATTATTATGATTTTTTATCACCTGCCATTGTGATGACTTTGTAATTTTTATTGTTATTGTGTGATAAATACTCAATCATACCCTGTACTATTGTCGCAGATTGTTTTAATAACTGAGCTTTACGTAAGGTTTTATTTAAATATATGCCAGTCACCTGCCTATAGCTGTACGTGTCCAAGGCATGTGCAGTGGCAAACGGACCCCAATGGCCAGACTGGATGATAAGGCAGCTTCTGCTGCTTTCATACTCAAAGGGGAGCTCTTCCCAAGCACCTCCTCACCACCAGCAGTGGGAAGTGTCCCAAGGCAGGAGGAGGCTCAGCCTGGATGGACATCTTCTATTGGAGAGGAGCCGAGATTGCCCTTTCTTGAGCTCAGACTCACCAGGAGCCCTGGAGAGCAGGAGGCTGTAGCTTGCCTCCACGGAGCTGCAGGAGCCTGGGCAAGGCAGAGCCGGGCATGTGACAGCTGGGAAGGAGGAGAGCTGAAGGGCTGTGCTGGTGCCTGTGAGCTTGAAGGCCAGAAGATGCTTCTGTTGCACCAACAGTCCTATTTTTCCACAGCATAGGTGATTTTTAAGATTCTTCTTAAAAAGCTGACTCTGGGGAGTCTCAGCTCCTGGCAGAAGGTGGTGCTGCTGAGCACCATGCTGCTCCGGGAAACCTCCAGCAGCCAGCCCCAGAGAGGGACTGTGTGGTGGGACACCCCTGAGAAACATGTCCTGTATGAAATGGGCATTTCGTTCTTGATTTGAAGGTTGTGTTAGGTCTTTCAAAATGTGCTGTGAGTCTTAATGAGGGGCACTGAATACCAGTGTATAGACAAAAGGCAAATTTTGGTTATAAAACTGCTTGCTTTCCTGTTGAGGAGCAAAGTTATAAAAAAACTATTAGTCAACACTGTAATTGATGGTTTGATGGTAATTTTCAGCAGCACGGTACCATGAATATAAATTTTATTCAAAAGAACAGATAATGAAAACTTTTCATTTTGTAGTGACTCACGTGTAATACACTGCATTTCCTTTAATAGGAAATGATGTGCGTACAAAATCCATAGTTGCTATGATTAGTTGTTGCTGATCTTTAAAGATAAGAAGCAAAGTGAGGGGAAAATGTGAAAACTGTGTCAATTTATCAACAAGAAAGTTACTCAGATACCAGAAGTAATGATGCTCTGAATAAAAATGACTATAATGAATCACTTCCTTGAAGTATAATTTAGCTTGTGTTTAGAACTAAGTACAGCTTTGAGGTCCTAAGAAGTGTGCATTGCATGAAGGCAAGTGAAATTTCTTTAAGCTTAAAAGCTTAAATAAAAATTAAAATTGGCTTGGTCCCTGTTACATAATTGGTGCTGCATATATTCCAGTGCAGGACAATGGAGCCTTTTACACACTATGTGCACAAATCAATGTAGACCCTGTAGGCAGCACAAATGCCCCTTGGTGTGTGAAGATAGTGCAGTGTGATGGTCCTGGAAAAGTGTATTAAATTTGCAGGAATGGCAATCCAGTAGGAAGCAGGTTATATGATCAAGCACCTAATGTGTTCTGCACATCTACTTTCCTTAGTATTCAGCCTCAGGGAGACTCCTTCATAACTATTGTTCAAAACTCCATGACAGAGAAAGCAGGGCACAATTTCACAGAATCAATGTTAGCAGAGCAGGTAGAAGAAGTTTTAAAATTTGCTTAGACTGCCATTCAGAAAAAAACACCACTACCTCTGTCTGAGTGCTTATTTTCATTGTCACTCAGTCATGAAAGATAAAAATTAACATCAGTTTAGCAGAAAACCCCTAACATAGAAAATTATTGCATATTATTTCAGGGAGTTTAATGGTATTGCCAAAAAGTCTGTGATTTTTTGTCACTGCTTCAGAACAAAGAATCTGATTTTGGGAACAGACAGTCACCTCACAAAGCAAGAAATCATTGTAGCATCTCACTATCAGCCTTTCTAAGTTACATTTGTTCTGCATTTGTTTCTTAGCTCCAAAAGCAATTTTAATAAAATATTTCTACTCCACCTTTACTTACTGAAAATATTCTTTAATTCCTGGGCAGTTTTGGTTTTTTCCTCCTAAAAATCCCAAAGAGCTTGAACAACTCTGTATCTATTCCTCTATCAAGACCTATTTTACATGGCTCTTGGCACATGCTCTATGTTGGTACGTCCCGTAACAATGTTCCCCTTTTTATTGCCAGAAAACTCTTGACAAAAGTTATCTCAGCTGACTGATTCTTTCAAATGGCATGGGGCTCTTCTATAGGGACAGCTGCTCTAGTTATTTCCCACTATCTCCAGAGTATTTCCATCTTCTCTTCTGGGTAATTTCAACAACAGAGACCTACCACTCTCCAAAAAATCTCTGCAGTTGTTATTAATTTATTTCATTTATACCAGGTAAAGATGGAAATAACATTTAAACTGAAGATTTATTGCATGGTCTTTAAGTAGGAGACTTTTAATCATTAAATCTTAACTAAGGTGGGAAATTCAGCCTCCCTCTGGACAGCTCACTACATTATTTTTTCTGAACAGGCACCTTGGATTTCATGTTAGTACAGAAATATGGGAGTTGATTCATATCCTGTATGCCTCTGTTTTCCAAGCCTGAGATCCCAGTAAGAATTGCTGATTTTTCCCTTTCTCTGCAAGCAACATTTTTAGATCATAGGTTCCTTTGTAGTTTTTGTGGTGCTGCAGAGTTTTTCAGTTGTTACTTGAGTGTTGGCTGGCCCATCAGTTCAAGTCCAGTGGTTTTCTTTCTAAATCTAGCATGGAGTTCCTATGCTGTGTAGTGCTGCTGTGGTATCATGCCACATTTTACATTACTTCTGTAGGGGACAGTCAGTCAAAATGATGAAGAAGGTGATTCTTGGACATTGGAATCTACACTAAACCTCTCACTCACATCTTCTCTTGAAGTCAGGGTGTCTAAACTCAGGACAGACAATTTCTTCTCAAAGCCAAAATTTGCATACAGTGCCTCTTCAAAGACTTCTGCTACATTTTTATTATTAGGAACTTGGGGCTTTTTTTGTTTTGTTTCGTTTTGGTTTGGTTTTTTATTTTAAGAGGCTTTCCAGCTCTTGTAAACCTCCAGGCTACAAGCTTGTTAATTGATAGGTTCTTTTCTTGCTTCTTTCAACAGATATTCTTGTTATTCACATATTTCTTATCATGCTTTCTTTTTTTTTCTGTTCACAAACTTTCAATTACTGCTTTTTGTTATTTTTTTTCTTTTCCTTGCAGTGCTTTTATTGCCTTGGTTTCCACTATTTTCATTCACAAGGTTTTTTTTCCCATACTTACCATGGGGGAGTTTTGACATTTGACATCTATGAGCCGACTTCTTGCGACTGAAGTTCTGCAGCTCCTGAAATGATGAGGGCCTCCGTAAATACAGACTGAAGTGACTTTTGATTTTCTGCATGAGGTACAGCTTAGAGCACAGACCAAAGAATGGTTAGCTGGCTGGTGTCTGGATTTTTCCAAGACAGCCAACAGAGTGGAGTGATGTGATTGATGGTGTAGCCTGAATTTATGTTGATTAAAAGATGTAGCTGAAGTGACAACCAGTTTTGGGAAAACCACCATGTTCTCGAGTATTACACATGGAGCAATAGCAATAGATGGTGCTGTTCCTACGCAGAATATTGTTTTCATTCTCCTTCATCTATAACAGTAAATTTTCTCAAGAATAGAGCTCACTTCTGTATACTATGGGAAGAGAAATCTCAAACCTTTGAACATTAAGTATCTTTTCTACAAAACCTTGCTGCTTTGGAGTTATTTAAGTCATGGTAGGATTGAAAAAACATACCACATAAAGATGAAAGATGGGAAATCCCACTATGAAACTGCACTAAGCAAGAGATTGCAAGTTTATTTTCTTTGGTGATCTAGTCCTGAGCTGTTGGACCTGAAATCTGTTGATATTTCAACTCCTCACATGTTTTTTAGTGACCAAGGAACAACAGTTTAAAGACCTCTCCCTAGTTTGAAGGCATATAAATAGCTATGGCTTGATATGCCAGGGCAGAAACCTGCCCTGGTTCACTGAAGGGTGTCTGGGAAAGGCTGGTGGGGCTGGGCATAGTTAGGGTGGCCCTGACAGTGAGAGGCACCCAGAAAGGATGAGTTGAGGGGGATGTTGGGAGACAGAGATCCTCTGTCACCACAAAAGTTTCCTTGGGAAAAAGCTGTTTCATTGAGCTCCGATTTTTTTTACCCTAATTTCATGTTCCTGGTGCTGGGTGGCCATGCCAGCACTGCCAGCACCAGGGGCCCATGAAACCCATGGTGGGTTGCATGGGGCCGGAGAAGGGATGTGGTGGCCAAGGACCCCTACTCAGAGCCCTGGGCTAGGGCTGCTCCATGCCTTGGGGTAGCCAGCAGTGGTTCTGTCTGATTTTATTTTGGAACAAAGCAAAACATTCCCACAATCCTCACCTTTTCTGTGACACAGCCTTGCAGGGTGGGCACACCTGCCTGAGTCTGACCAGGCTGGCAAACATATCCCTTTGTTCATGAGTCAGTCAGTCATCAAAACTGGGCTCCTAAACCCTTGCAGAGGGAGAGTCTGAGACATCCTGTAGTTTTCACCCACTTCAGCTGGGGGGAATTAACTTCAGAACTGCTGAATATTCAAGACACTTGATTTTTGGTGACTGACTATGAGATTAAGAACCAGAAATCAGTGCTGAAGATCTTAGGCATGCAGGGCATTAATCAGTGTTGACAGTTAATTGAACATCAGAGGTGGAACAGTTTGCTCTTGTTATTGCAAGGTAGCACTCCTAGAAAACATATAAATTAGTCCCTGTGCCTCCCTCTGAGCTAGGACACAACTCTGGTCCTTTGCTGCACTATATTTCCTAGAGCCTTCCAGGCTTACACTCTTCTTCTGGATCACTGAAGATCTGGAAAAAAAAATATGTTTGTACAACCCTGCCTCCACGGGTGAGCAGGACACTTGACCAAAAAACCTTAAATGAGGAAGGCATCAGTAATTGTACAGCTGGAATGTCCTCCGTGTGAAGGTGTATGTAACACTGGCAAACCAAATTTCTGCCCATAATGTTACTTTAATAGTCCACAGTTTTACAGCAACATATGTTCAAAATTGTAATTTTCAGAGAACTGCACAAGACTTAGGAAGTTTAACCAGAATGTTAAAAGAACTCTTCAGAAAAATACAACATAATAACGTTTTGCCAACTCATTGAATGTATTTATTCATGTTTGGATTTGTGTAAGGAAGTTTCCATGCTATAAATTTTTATTAAAAACATGTCATTAGAAATAAATAGCACATTTCTCATCATAAACAAACCAGTAGTTTGCAGACACACTAATGCTGGGTTTCCTCTTAGAAAACTGGAATTATATCCCACCATCTTTTTTGTTGTTGTTTATATCTGATAGGATAAAATATCCTATCCTTTATCCTTTATATAAAAGGATAAAGTTGTTGCATGAACTTTATACTTAATGGGGGTCTCATGTGTCCTCAGACTAGATACAGAGAGTGTTTGTGTCTGTTTTCCTAATAGTATTTATACAGGAAGAAGGTCCTTCTGTTCTTACTATTGATTTTGGACATGGTAAATTAGCTTAAATACTGCAGAAAAAAATAATAATTATAGTAACAAAGAGTAATATATTGGGTGTTTTTTCCTGCTTGCTCATGGGAATGACTGATTTGTATGAAAAAAGAAATATGCTTGTACCATAGGAAGGCTTGATAATACCAGGTTAATAAAAGAAAAATGTTTTGGTTTGTTGGGGTTTTTTTGTTTGATTGTTTTTTTGATTATTTTTTTTTAATTCATCAGAACCTTATTTTCATTAGCTAAGTGAACATTTGTGGCTTGGTCTCTCAGATACTTGGAAAGCAGAATTCCTCAATGCTGTTTTCCTTTCTGTTGTCTGTTTGCTGCAGATCGAATTGATGATACTCAAATGTCACACGGTTGATATATTTGCCACTGGAGACCATTCGCAGCACGGTATTTTCACAGGCAATCTTCATTTGCGCTAGTTAGGGAAAAGAGAAATAGAGGAGACACAAAGATACAGTTATATGAGAGTGAGGGTAAAGAGAGATACAGTGTTGGAAATTACAAAGCACAAATACACACAATTTTGGAAACAAAGCAATTCTGTGTGTAGTAATGACCAGCCAGTGGTGGTATTGCTGACTAAGTATCTTCTCTTGTATTTGTTAGATTTACTTTACAGTGGCTTGAGTAATTAGTCAAGCGTTCTAACCCTTACTCACGCGAACGCCACTTGCTTCCCACCCATCGTCTCACGAATGTACAAACCGACATGACGCAGAGTAATGTACCTGTTTGCATTTGGGAAGGTATGCCATGAGCAAGGATAAGGGTAATGGTACCCTATCCTGGACATATCCAAAATTAACAATATAGACATGTTTCCTGTTAGAAGGATGAGTGGTTTTGTCCAAAGGAGGTTTTTCCCAGTAATAAAGGCATATGAAATTCCCACCAAGTCAAATTCAAATGGCAGTGTCCAGCATATGGACTCACTCTGGGGGAAATCAAGCATATCACTAACCACTGCTTTAGATGAGCTACTTAAGCAGGGATTTGGCAAACCCTATTTCATCTGGGGAACTTGGATCATCTTCTGCACTGGAGGAGAAATCTGGAGGGTCATTGGGAAAGTAGGGGCTGCCAAGGTGGGATTTCCCTTCCTTCGCAGCACCAGGAGAGCACATATCAGTCTCATTACAGAGCTCAGTAATCTCTCAGCATCAGTGCTTGCCAGTTAAAGCTTTAAACAGAGCCTAGACCATTAAGTTGTGGTGTGATGAAAGGCAGGGGAGACTGCAGGAGTTAAGTTCCAGGTGTATTCGTGCTCTCCAACCCTGTGGAAATGCCGCTTCTTTGGTGCACCCATTCATACTGCCAAGGTATGACACATGCACCACAGTGGCCAGTCTGTCACATCACTGTAATGTTTCGTAGTCTACTATATTGAATAATAGGGAAATTGGGTATTTTTATTTTATTGGGGAGAAAAAAGTCACAGACTTGGCATGATAGTGAAATAGGTTCAGAGCTCCTCCAGGCTTCAAAGCAGAGAGTGGGAGCTCTGAGGTTTTTTGGAGCATGTATCACTCCTGCAGCAGCAAAGGAGGCTTTGGAAGCACTGTGAGAAAAAAAATAATCCTTAACTGAAAATGTAACTGTGTGCCTTCGTGTCTTACGAATTTCCAGACTTATTTATCTGTTGACACTCTACTAAATCATATGTGTCACAAGATAAGCACTTAAAAAAATGTGTATAACTTAACCTTGCTAAAATGACTACTGCAGGGGCAAGTGAAAGTGGGTTTGGGTGTTCTGTATCACAGAGCCCAGCCACACACTTAAACAGATTCAGCTCTCATGTCCTGCTACATGTGAAGTTCACCAGTCTAGCAGCAAATCTGGGCTGGGCGGAAAGGAGGAGGGTCTGCATGATTCCATCTGGTTAATTATTTTATCATGTGAAGGTAGGCGGAAGAAGTTCTTACCAGACCCATGAAAGGAATGACAGAGATGAGCCAGTGGAAACATTTTGGATGGGTCTAAGCCCTTTCCTCCAAGTAGCTCCACAAAATCTCCCACTCCTGCACAGCCTGCTGATGATTTCTAAAAAGGCAGAGATTAAAAATTATTTATCATTTATCTTACTTATAATATTTATTAAGGTAGCAGCTCTCTAGACATGATTGCAGCCAACAGTCCCTCTGTGCTCAAAACTGTGTGAAGTCAGGCTGTTCTCTTCCAGAGCAACACTACTTCAATTTGACATTAGTCAGCTGATTTCCTTGAGATTCCAAAGAAATGCCTAAGCAGGCTCTAAAAATTACTGACATGTAGTTAAAGTGTTGATTCAACTGCTTTTAGAGCAGATAAGTAATCTGCTTCTGGATGCTTAGACATGTAATCAAATTAATACAGGCATGGGCTGCACGTATGCCCACACTAAGCTAGAAGGCAGGAACTTAAGTTCGACTATACCATACTTATTCACAAACAGTGTTGCTAAAATATTCTATTCTGGTTTAAGCTTAATTAAAGTAGGAATTGACCAAAACAATACTTCTGTATGATGACAGTGGCTTAGTGTATATTAGACTCACAAGTGTTCTTTTCCTGAAAATTAATGCTATTTGCCAAAAACATCTTGCATGGACAGCTTGTGCACCTTTTGACTGCCACCCATATGCTGCTTTCTTAGTGCTTTATTTCTTTATTATCCTCTTGCTGTTGTCCCTTTTCTATCCACTGCTGAATAAGTCAACTCAGTTGCCCATTTCTCAAAGCCTGGTTTGCTAAGACACTGGCAGTCCCAGGGACGGGCTTAGGCTGCCAGTCTTACTGGCAGCAGAAAACAAACTTTTGCTCCTATCCTTGTGGATATTTTGGAATTTGCACCTTCTTAGACCTCCCAGGCACAGGGTGCCACCAACAGCTTTTGTTGTCTCCTGTCTGGTTGTCAGCAAGCACTGATTAGCCAAACCCCAGCTCTGTACCGGGTGTCAGAGCAGATGGAGCAGTGGATGATCAGCATGCTGAGCAGGGAATCAGTTGTGAGCTTTCTCCATGCTAACACCTCACTATCTAACCCGTGTTCTCCTTTCTCTGTTCAGAGTGGCTGCTGCTTTCAATAGTTTAAATACAGACAGAGAGCTCTCCGGGAGCATCCTCCTTTCTTCCTAATGAAATTCTTTCCCTTTGTTATGGCAAGCAATATTTACATGCATTAACTGCACTTTGCATATTTTGATTGCTTCTGCAACATCGAAGAGACAATAGCAGCAGAGACAGGCCCTGCTGTCATCTCTGTGTGGAAACCAGGTCCCTCGATGTCCACACACATGGTCTGGAGCTCACATGCCTTTGCAGTTGGTGTCACTCACAGGCTACCCCTGCTTCACCCCCTTCCCTCTCCTCGTGCCCAGGAGAGCTGCACATGGTAGTAATTTCTTAGGAAATAAACAACTCACCTTTAGAAAGAGGCCATTTGAATGTCCCAGAATGAGATCAGATATTTTTATCACCACTGGGTAGATTATGGAGAAGCTGCAGTTTCTGTGCTGGTGAGGAATGACCATGGTAAACTTTCCAGAAGGAGTCTGAGACATGACATTGCAAGCTGGGGGCCAGAGAAGATACAAGAGTTACTTGTGCAGTCATCACTGCATTTAGCAAAACTAAGTACTTTCAGTACTCACAAAGAACAGATGATTTAATTACTGAGAGTTACAACCACATGCTGAAAAACATGCATATATCATTTTCTGGGATTCTTGCGAAAAATTTATCTGTAAAATTTCCCTACCCATTGCTTACTGTGCAGCATGAGGTCTGGCAGAACTTGAGGGTGAAGTGATCAATGGGAGAGCTCACATCCCAAATCCATACATCAGGGGTTCATGTTGTCAGGGGCTTGTACTGTTTGCCAGCTTGAAGGAGGTGAAATATGGATGCAGGATTCTTGTTTAGCTTTGGCTGGTTATTGCCTGATATTGCCTGCTAACACCTAAATCCTATGCTGCTCCTCTAAATTGGAGTTCTTTACTCTGCAAAACATCCCATTGAAACCAGAGCAGGTACATGCTGATTTTTATCTTAAAGTTTGAACTTAGTTCAGGTGAAGGAGTAGCTTGTCATCTGCATGTGCAATCCCCCAAGGCATCCTCCACATAAACCTGAAGGCCTGCAGCTGCTTCATCAGGCTGGTGAAGGACACAAGCCACCTCCAGCAACTAGCTGCACACAATAATCTCACTAGCATGGAGACCCAGCTTGCAGGCTTGTCTGAGCAACTCAGAGTTTAGACAGGGCAGACATGCCATCATCTTCATCCTTTACATGGTGAGGCGTATAAATCAGACTGGCCTGAACAATAATTGTTAAGTGTCCTGTTGCCTCCTGGAAAAGTGATGCAAGTAACCATTATTTATACCTTGCACACTCACAGGCTTAGGGAAATAATTTGCAAATAGATCGCGGGGATCATATATCACCCATAACTATTCAATACACTGGTTTTGCTGTTAAACTTTTTCAAATATTTTTTCTCATTGTTCACCCAGATCTAGAAATTGCTGAGATTAAGCTCTCTAAGTTGATACTATTTGTTCTGGCCCAATGTGCTGGAACATATCAATGTTAGATTGGAAGAGATCTCCTTTGAAAGAAAGAGCCTTCTGGTCCTACATACTGAGGCCACGCTTGAGTTCCCTCTTACACTTCACTTACTTCTTCTGGAGACGTGCACTGTAGCCCGAGTCAAATCCCCAGGCCTTCAGGTGTGCCTGGCTCTGCTCCCTGACTGGAGCTGTGTCTGATCAGGTAACTCCAGCAAGAGAATTCAATACAAGCCAACACATTCATTTTGCTTCCTGCCCCAGAACGCAAGCCCATTTGATGGTATAAAACGCAGACTTACGAAAGGGGTAGGTGCTCTTCGTGACTGTGACAGTAAATCCATGGCCTGGCTGATGAATGCGGAAGAAGATCATTGCCACGTTCTGCGATGATGTGATGCTTCTCTGAACACTGCCACTCTCACAAAAGTCTACGTATCTTTGGGAAGTGGGGAGGGGATGGTCCAAGGAACTGGGAAATTTCTCTCCTTTGAGTATCCAGCCATCAAATACCTACAGGGGTTCAGTAATTGAAAACAAGGATTTGCTTATTGTTCTATTAGCAGAGAACAGAAACATGAAGTATTGCAGATGCTGTTTTATTTTGACACCAGATGGTCATTCAAAGCCACCAATTGAAAACAAAAATTCTTATTATTTATTAATTTCCTAACATTTAACTAATTATTCAAGCTTTGATCTGTATTTAGGAAAGGTATACATACAAATTTTAATGTGGTCCTTATTTCCTTCAGGTGACAAATTTGATGAACTTTTTTTGAGGGAAGCAGCTCTTTTTGCTCCAACATCATCACATTCGCATCTTTTTACTTTATTGTTTTTATTATTTCTTACTGTTGCAATCTCATTGTTACTCAGAGAAGTTTCTGACCAGCTTGATCTGGAAGCCGCATGAAACATAAGTCACCCACTCAAACTCTGGGTATGATGTCCATTGATCCGGCTTGTAATTTTCCACCAGCCATGCTTTGCAGCTTGTCATTAATGGGCCCAGAAGCCTTCCAGAGGTATCAGAATACATTGAAGCTTAGGGGAGGAATTATTGTCAGAGGTATTACTCTCTCCTGCATTTGTTCTTTTGGCCTATCCTAGCCACTAGAAAGCAGAACAAATGCTGCCTACTTGTCAGGACCTTAAGCAGCAACCTCTACAAATCTTTCCTACACAACAAAATATAGCAATCATTTGCCCTCACCGTCTTCAGGGAAACGTGTCAGAAACATGCCATAACTAGAACTCTGTATTAACTCTAGCATAGCTGCACAGTTGCCTGCCTTGCTGCTTCAATTCCCACCTAGCTGCTCTCACCTGGAAATTCCTTCTACAGTCAATACTTTGAAAATCCAAGGACCGGATCCTTGGATGAGTAATCCTAATGCGTGTACATACAGGAATTCCTCATGGAAATGCTGCAGAATCAGTCTCTGGATTTGCCAGAACTATAAATTTTTCTGAAGTAATAAGATGTGGGTGCTCAAATTGCAGCAGGGAAAAGCTGCCTGTATAAATAAAATAGTATAATGCAGAAACTGGGGAACCTCCAGCAAAAGAAGGAAACATCTACAAACCCTCAAAGATCTCCTGACATTTTTCTGGTCTCCATGAGTGGCTGTAAGTCTAGGTACAAAAATCCTTGGACCCACAGAAGCAGAAATCAGCCTCCCTGTAGCAACGTGCGGAGAGATCTCACCCAGGGGTATGGGAAGGAGGGACAGGATTCCTCAGGGTAAAGGAAGCAGGGGGACAGCGTTGTTCCAAGAAGGAGACAAGGAAAGGGCTGAAGGGCAGCTTTCCTCCCCCTCCTTTCCAGAGCTCAGCTCACCACTGAGGGGTCTGTGCTGTGCACGGCCACTGCAGCATGAAGGGCAGAGCGCAAGGGGCTGGTCAAGCCTCCCCTGCTCTCCTGAACCGAGTTCAGATCTTGGTCAACAATTCTGCCTGCCAGCAAAATGCAATGGTAAACTTTTTGTGATACTGAAATATAAACAGCTCTGAGTCACGAACCTCCTTCTGTTCAGAGCCAATGTCCTGAAAAGCTTGAGCGGGGCCATTTGAGAGAAAGCCTGCAACAAACCACTCATTAATAAGCTGATGCTAAGTGACCTGCAAGCAGAGGTCCTGGAGCAGTAACAGCCATTCAGAGAGCTGTGTCATTAGCTGCAGGGCTTGCGTGACTCCTGGTGCAAAGAGAAAACCCTTCTAATAGGGCTGAGGGGCTTGGCTCATACTGACCAAACTTTTCAGTCAGTCCCCCAGGTATGGGCACTCAGTAGACGTACTCCTGGAAAAGTTCAGAAGAGCTGGTACTGCAGTTTGGAGAGTGACCCTCAGCCTGCATCCAACTTTGCTTTAGGGGGATGATGATGGGGCGGGGGGAGGGGGAGGAGCACACAAAGTGCCTCGGTGAGGAGGATCAGCCATCCCAGAGCCAGCTGCTTTGTGAGAGCCTGTTCTGCACACACAAAGACACACACGCTTGTGCACACACACGTTTGCCTGCCCCTTCCACATGTAGCAAATGCCTCACACATGAGATGAGAGCAGGGAAGTGCAGCAGGACTTGCCAGATTCTTACCTTCAGGAAATCACCCCCCTTGCAGTTAATGTTTACAGAGTCGTACTCTATCGTGATGAGTTCGTCAGGGTCCCCAATGAAGAAAGTTGCACAGTGCAGCTGTGGTCGGTCTGCGGTAAAAGTGAACTGCCCCTCTATACTCAGCATATCAATGCACCCTGGAGAAACAGAGACACAGTGCTGCTGCCTCAGCCTGCTGGGGAGGGAGATCAAGTACCAGCTTCTGCAGAGCAGGGAAGGGAAGAGTGAGGAGAGACCCCCACACTGAGACCCAGCTGACAGCGAGGAGAGGGAGACACAGCTGAAGCAATCAGAAGCCTGCTGAGCATCAGAGGATGAATAGTAACTTGCAGGTGTGAGCACAAGCATGCTATGGTGGGGGAATGCAGAGAGGGATGATTGTTGAAGCATCTCAGAGCAAAAAACTCTAGGTGTGTGTATATGTGCACAAGTGCATGAACACCCTGTTCCTTCAGATTTCTCTTTAATCACAGCTTTTCCACTTGGCCCATCCCCTGGAGATGTGACCAGGGACACAGGTGGATGATCCCCATCCTCCTCCCATTATTTGGAACCCTAAACTCTGAGTCTCAACCAATCCCTCTGCCTCAAGCACTGTTTTTCTGAGATTTTAATGTTTTGTCCCTCTTTTCCTCTTTCTTTCAAAAAGCGTCTGCAGCTCTCTCACTCCCAGACAGTCCATTTCCCCTTGCTGAGCCCCAGGGTCCCCCCAGGACTCTCCCACCCACTGATGGTCCCGACCAGAGCACTGAAGAAACTCACGGAGCGACCGCCGGTACATCTGCTCTACAGACAGCTCTCTCTTCAGGTCGTCACTGAGGAGCAGGAAAGGCTCATCTTCACTGGCATCTCTCACCTGGTGAAGGAAAGAGGGCAAGAAGAGGCTGGGGCAAAGTCAAACGCAGTCTATTCCCTGCACCTCTCAAGAACAGGCACCCGCAGTTTAAATCCCTCCTCCAGAAACAGAGCAGCTGTGGAAGAGCTCAGTCAGAAAGCTGCCAACCTGTAGTAGAGGAGAACAAACCTGGCACCTCAGAGGTGAGCCCAGCAGCTCAGTGAGACTCCTAAATCCTCAGCAAAATTCAAGCTTGAGAAAAAGGAGAATAAACAAATGAGGGATGGGATGTGACCATTGCATTAATGTTACCCAGGTGTAGGTTTAATGCAGGAGGAGCAGGAATGGGATGGAAGAGGAAAAAGCACAATGTTTAAAAGCCGAGAGTACAAGTTAGAAGAGAGCAGCTAAAAGCACAGTGAGGTGCTTTAGTTGTCAGCCCCATTGCTCACCTCTAAGTATCTGGTTTCCCCCTTGGAGGCTGCCAGGAAGATCAGAACCAAGTGGCATTGAAACTGGAAAGCGGATGGCATGCTGACACCTCCTCTGGCAGCCCTCCCTCTCTCTCTGCAGCCAAGCTTCTCCTGGTCTGCGCTGGTAGGCAGGAGCCACTGGGATATCTTGGAGAGACTCTTTTTATAGAGCTGTTGGGAGGGGAGGCACTTGGTCCCCGTACTGATAGGGTAACCCATGGTAACTGAATTCCTCTTGCAGTGACACAGTACGTGGGCATGACGAGGGTCCAAATCACAGCCACAAATTTTCAAGCTGGTTGAACTCCCCTCTCTGGCAGATGTCTTTTCTACTTATCTGTCCAGCAGAGCTGAAAAGATCTGGGGAGGAAAGCCTGTCCCATGCAGGTATTTATTTCCAGTTACTCCAAAAAGAGGAACAAGGAGCATCCCTCCCTCCTCCTGCTTGCCAGTCCCAAAGCATTTCAGACTTGCAGAGCTGCCTGCCTCCCTCCTGCTGCTCTGTGACATGCAGCCCTCTGTAGTCCCCATGTCAGGTGCTTCCCACTGGCCAGACCTGGGTGAGTGCCCCTGCATCCCAGCCAGGCTTGCAGCCTGGTGCCACCTTCGCCCCAAAACATGGGCTTCCTGATCTTATGCATGCAGTTGGGGCACAAGGGCTCTGCTACAAGTGCACAGGCAAAATCAGACAATTTTCCCCACCAGAACACAGCTTTTGTACAGAAGCTGGGAAAATTTGGGATTACCAAAAGCATATTCCCTACAAACAGCTGAGACTTCTCTAGCCCCGATTCTCAAGGGAAACCTGAGAAAGGCCTTCAAAAGATAAACCTTGGAATGAAAATTCATAACTTTACAGAGCACCAAAAATCAGGAACTCAGCAGAGATACTAGTTTTAGTGTATATTATTGTTTTTCCCTGACCTGGGATGAACCATCAATACTCTGCAGACAATAACTACCCTTTCCCCATCTCAGGTTTCTTGCTAATGTCTCCTTCTGCTCTATGCTTCCATGTCAAATTGTCACTTTGATTCAGCAAAACTTCAGAATAATATGACCCGGACTTGCAGGGCTTTAAGTTTGCCTCTTCTGATTTCATTGTTAGGACTTGTGGACAGAAACATTTGCTTGCTGTTTCGCCCAACTTGTTGGCTGAACAACAACTAAATAAATCTTCTTCTGTTTTTACACCTGTGGCTCTGACCTTACTATGCTTTAATTCTTATTCTTATTGTTTACTTTAATGTAAACTATATTTCTCCATATCCACACAGCACTTCTGTAACTTTGCCATATCTATGTGGGTTTCAAAAGCATAAAAAATATTAAGGAAATGGAAAATACAATTTTTGAAGTTTGACTTCGTTATATTCAAAGTTGTTAAAACTGCTCTGGAGAACTGAGCAGTTAATTACTGAAGGAACCAAGACTAAATTAGTTCATAGAATCATAGAATTGTCTAGGTTTTAAGGGACCTTTAAGATCATTTAGTCCAACCATCAACCTAACTCTGACTAAAACAAAAAACCACATCACTAAACCATGTTTCTAAGCACTGTGTCAACCCATCTTTTGAATACGTCCAGGGATGGTGCCTCAATCACTTCTCTGGCCAGCCCACTCCAATGCTTAATAACCCTTTCAAGTGTAAAAATTTTTCCTAATATCCTATCTGAACCTCCCCTGGGACAACTTGAGGCTGTTGCCTCTTCCTGTCGCCTGTGACTTGGGAGAAGAGACCAACCCCCACCTCTCTACACCCTCCTTTCAGGGAGCTGTAGAGAGCAATAAGGTCTCCCCTCAGCCTCCTTTAGGCTGAACAACCTCAGCTCCCTCAGCCTTTCCTCGTAAGACTTATTCTCCAGACTCCTCACCAGCTTCATTGCCCTTCTCTGGACCCGCTCCAGCACGTCAATGTCTTTCTTGTGGTAGGGGGCCCAAAACTGGACACAGCACTCGAGGTCATGTACTTGCCTTGAATTGTTTCAATAGCGTGATTCTAGACAAGGGTTATCAGAGGATTATGCAAGGTAGTTCAGAATCTGAAATCCATCGAAGTTCTTTGCGAATTACAAGTTTTGTTTGGGAATTACAGATGCTTTGTTGGAGAAAAAGGTGGGGGATGCCTAGGGAGACAGTGGAGTGTCTTTCTTTGGAGAGCTTCAATACCAGCCTGGACACGTTCCTGTGCAACCTGCTCTACATGGACCTGCTTCGGCAGGGGGGTTGGACTAAATGATCTCCAGAGGTCCCTTCCAACCCCATATCATTCTGTGATTCTGTGATTCTGTGAAAACTGAAGGATTTAGACCCAACTTGCATTAGAGCTTAATCAGGGTAGCGAGAGGTGCCCTGGAGACCACCAGGATCCTGTGGGATCAGGAAGGGCTGCATGGGAGCCCAGCTTCATTCACTTTTCTTATCACTTTTTCACTTTCTGAAGAGATTAAGAAAGTTAGAATTACAGCACTACCCCTTCACTCTTCATCTTCAAGGCACTTTGCAGAACCCAGACGCAATTCTAGCTGGGGTGTCCCAGTTTGTCCTGCCAAGCTCCAGCCTAGACCTCAGATGCAGAGTCCCTGAATATCTTCAGTAAAGAAGGGAGTGTTTGATTGTGTGAAAATTTGACCACTTACTGAAGACTTGGTTAAATTCAGCTCCAAAAATGGGTGGACAGATGATACTGCAGGTAAATCAATCTAACCATCTATTAAACCAGTTGTGAGATGGTCTACCCAGAATGAAACATAAAAACAGTGATGTTACTGTATTTTAAATTCTTGCCTATGAATAGCTGAGGTCTGGGCTAGCATAGTGTTCATTGAGGGAGGTGCCCAGACAAGCAGGTAGCCCCAGGGGCTAGAGGACATCTCAGCAGCTGAGGATATGCCAGCAGCTGAGGTGTAGGGACTGTTCTTCTCCAACCAATAAGGTGGTAGGAAGGAGGACAGGGGCCACTTACACATCTGTTGCAATTTTTTACTCACATGGAACCTACAGTGACTTTTCATTTCCAAGGAGTTTGCTTGGAGCGTTACAAATATTCTGTATAACATTAGTGCAAAAGCTAAACCCAGACACACCCTGCTTGGTTTTAACAGAAGTGCTAAGGCAACCTGTCATCTACTCCGCATCATTTTCCCCTCTGCATTTCAGCTCTGGGCGCAGTAGGAGCCGATGAAGCACGATGACATCCCGTCCAGCTTCATCACAAGTCTTCTCAGTGCCTGGGGTAATTCCCTGTGTCCTCAAACACAGGGTTGCCCTCAGTCCCCAAACTCTTCTCTGCTTCCTTTTGAGCAGCTCTAATGCCTGTGGAAGGCAAGTGTCTGGGGTGGGGATAAAGAGCCACCTGAAGAGAGGTGCAGCTGCTGCTGCCAGCAGGGGCTCTGCCCTGCAGGACCTCCACACCTGCCTCAGGTGGAGCCTGAGCAGATAGACCCTCAAAGGAGACCAATCCTGGGAGAAGGAGGAAGCTGATTTCTCAGCCATACATCCTGCCTGCCAGAGGGTGAGACAGGGTGGGGGACCACTTCCATAGAGGGTGTTACAGGTCCCCTTCACCTCTGGGCCTCCCTTTGCCCACTCTGACGCTGCATTTCTTTGTGATTGTGATTAATAAAGCAAAGAAAAATTATCAGTTTAAACAGGGTTCAAGACATCCCTGCAGCATTTCAGAAGGGAAAAGAACTTTCAATGTGTTATAAGCCCTTGGGTGAATGAGGAGTGTGCAATTTTTCTTTCGTGGGTTTGAGTCACATTAACACTTTGTAGGAAAATTTTTTTCATCAGTATCAAATTATATAACACAGTAAAATGTATTCCCCATCTGACCCTTCTAGGAAGTAGACAATCTAGTAGCTCTCATACTATGACACCTTGACTCTGCTAACAACCGTAATTGACCCTGGAAGCAGCCTCTTTCCCTGGTAAAAGTGATGGGATGCCATCATGTTGGTGACAGGTCAGTCTGCATACAGGCAGGGTACCACCCACCCCACTCTGCTATGGCTCAGGGGGCTATTTCTGGGGCTCCCCAAAATTTGCAGAGCCTCAGGTTGGTTTTTAAAGCAGTGCTTGTGGGTGGGTTTTTTATGCTACTCAACTATGTGCTTGTGAGGACCCACCTGCTCCATGGTGGAAATCCTCTGCCTCACACTCAGAGCTTGTAGGTGTCTTATCAGCTATTATAGCACAGAAGAGATCCCAGCTGAGGTGAGAGGTGGAGAAAATGCAGATGAATAAAGAGTAGTGAAACAAACCCCATTTACTTACCACCCCTGTGGTGATCAAGTGATGCTCTGTGCTATAATATAGGTGGTAAATACAGTTTCTTCTCAAAGGTAGTTGGTACAGGAAGATTGTGGATGATGCTCTTGGTTGTGAGATTTAGCTCAAGTGAGCAGCACTTGAGCTACAGACACTCCTTAGGGATCCTTCCCTGATGCAATGGGGGCCAGGTGTTATCAAACCTTTCTGGACTCTAAAACAGTCCCTTGAGTCCCCAGCTCACTCAAACAGCACCCTGCCATGCTCTAATTCCTCTAAAAGATCATTTTACTTCAGCACTTGCTTCACCACAAACACACTGCAGGCTGTGGTCCCTATTTCCCCCACTCAGTGAGGAAATTTCACCTGCAGCACGCCTCACCCTGTGTCCAGGTGAAGGGACGAACATTGAGGGTCTTGGACTTCATATCAGCTACTTGTTCAAAACTGCAATCTTCTGATTCAGGCCATATTTTAAATCCACTGTTTCTTCCCCTCCGGAGTACCTTCCTCTTCAGCCGCAGCCTGACTGCTGGCACAAGCAGACAGAGCAGACCAAACTTCCTTCTAGCAGCAGGACCTTAAACAAGAGTTAATTTTCTTGTATAGACACAACCCCATGCAGGTTCTGACTCCATGCCACAGGGAGCAGCCCCTCAGAGAGCAGGCCGTCTGCTGCACATCCCACAGGGGCTCCACTGCCCGTCTGTGCCCAGTGGTTTCTTGAACTGATAGGAGCATCAGTGAGTCCGCAGGGCTACACCACCAACTGCTCAAGCGAAGAGGATTTCTCCTGCCTTGGGCACTCCATCCTTGGCTGTTGACACTGATTTCTCACAGCTGCTCAGCACCGGCTGAAGAGATGTGGTGTGGGTGATGTACAGTGCGAGATGTCTGGATGGACTTTAATCTTCCTATTGTGGCAGCTGCTGAGCTTCCACCCGTGCTCCCCTGAAACTGAATTTATTCAGGGAATAGCTTTTTGTTTCCCCTGTAGTGTCTGGGAGGTGCAGGACTAGCCAGTCGTGTTTTTTTATTGTGTGGCTGCAGGTCTCACACCAATGTCTGTGTCTTTACAGAGTAGGGGACTGCTCTTGTATTTTATTATAAATAAATACCATTCAACTGGTTGCAAATCCTTCAGTGTATTATTCCTGAATAGTGAGATCAGGTAGCCCAGATTAAGATGAGACAGAAATCTAGTGGCTCTGAAGTGTCACAAATGGTGAGGGTTAAATTTTTGGACACATCCTTACTAAATTGCATGCTAGCCATCAGTTATTGCTCTGAAATAATACCACACAAAAGGAAGCAAAAGGGAGGCTGTATGGCAAATCTCAGACTTGGCAGTTATTAGGAAACCATATCCTCAACACAGACTCACACGACACTTTGCTTCAAAAACTCAGAGAGATTGAGAAGCTAGAGCCAAACATGTATGGAGCTCCTGCTTCTGGTCTCATTCCCTCACGCCATAAGTGACCCCAGAAGACACTGGGGTAACTAAACCCATACTCAGTACTCACAAACCATTACTGAATACTTCATGTCAATTCTCTAAGAAGTTACACCATTCTTCACGTTATCACTGCTGATAAGGGCAAATTAATTACCAAGATACCTGCTGCTAAATCACCCTGTGTATCCATCACACACCCCCACCACTGCATCCCATTGCAATGGATCACTGCCCTGCCCAGGACACAGCCAGGAGTCAACCCATAGAGCAGATCAAGACAAATAAACGTGGAGCTTATTAACATCTCCAAAGCCCCCATTATCTGGAGGACCCAAACTGCAACTGCCAGATTGCTTGGGGTCATAACTGTGGCTGTGATGGCTACATTTGGGGACTGATTGTGGCATATGAGAAATGAGTTTGATTGTTGCCATGGTACTTATTGATGGGTAGGTGCCCATTCTAAATGTACCAGCTAACTACCGGAAACACAGTTTAAGCAGTTAGGCTAGGGACATGCAATAGGAAAGGTAGAGTTCAACATGACTAAAGTAACTAAATTGGCTGTGTCAATGGTTTAATATGTTCCTTTTACAGGAAGCCAATCAGAGTTGCAATGACAGCTGACAAATGGCAGCTGAGCTGCAGAAACATCAAGCCTCATCACATCACATTTTGTGTTTCGTTCCTTTACTCTCATGTTGACTTCAGTGTCAGTCAGGTTTTCCAGCAGCCCATGATCCAAACCTGAGCCCAGGATTCCTCCCTCTGCAGTCAGTGGGCATCTCTGTCACTGACTTCTTTTGCTACTCATCTGCCCCAGCTTTGTGCTCTTCTGAGCCTTGCCATACATCTCTCTGTAACGACACTTCTATTACTTCTTTGTGTGTGTCTAAATTGGCTTTAAATAGACCTGAACTTTCCATAAGGTGAAGTAAGCATAGCTTGTTAACTCTGGGCAGTTTGACACAAGAGATGTGTGATTTGTCATGTTGAGTGGTTTAAAGAAATGAAAAACGCATGTGATTTATGAGCTGAAAGCCTATCAGCATCATGCAGGTGTGATGATAAGTGTTGCATTAGCACTATTTATGGCATTGAATAAGGGCAAGGACTGTGAAGCTCGCAGTTTAGCAGGTTACAAATAATCAAGCAAACATTACATTCAGACACTGAGATTACCCTGAGGGCGGTTATCACTACCAGCTCTGCCTGTGACTCAACCCAGCATCTACACAAAGCAGTCAGAGCCAAGAAGTGGGAGAAGAGAAAAGTTTTCTTCCAGGAAGGAGAAAAGAGATGTGGGACAGAGCAACTGGTGAAGAAGCATTCCATTGCTCTGGTGGACATTCGTTGAGCTGTTTAATTTTAGCCTGGGTCTTCCTCCTCTGTGGATCCCCCACATGGTACTTCCCCTCTTGAGGGCTGGTGCAGGAGTACCTCAACACTAGAGCCACATGCAGGTGTCTGTGTGACTCCCAGGCAAGGGACCTTGGTAGATGCATCCATTGGTCCATGTCTATGGACCCAAGTGGGTCATGGTTGCCCTTGCTGGCTGCAGCGGGTGCTTTGATCAGTCCCAGTGCACTTGTGGAAGAACAGTCTCCTTCCCAAGACACGGAACATTGCAGTTGGTCTCTGCTTGAAGGAATAGCCCTCTTGGCCTAGGTCAGGTCCTGTGGTGGATCTGTGGAGGACATGATGCTGCAGCCTTCTCCCAGTGACCGTTCCCCAAGTAACAGCTCCTGTTCATCCTCCTCCAAATTTCCTGTTCAACTCTGGATTACTAGAACTTTATTTTAACTTTATTTTCAATGCTGAGGTCACTTTATTATACAGAATATAATTTTCAGATGTACTGAGAAATCTTAGTATTTACACATCACATTCCAAAATTCATTAGATCTGGGTCACTGTGAAGAATAAACTTTACCTTTGACAAAACACCACTTTGATAAATGATATTTTAAGATATTTTTTCCCATCCAAGGACAAGCGTTTCTCAGCTGAAGGGACTGTCTCCTTGATTGAGCCTTTCTCATCCAGGAAAAAAAGTCTGATTCAACACAATCGTCTCTGGTAGTGTTAGGTATCACAGTAATGGGCCCATTTCAGAAATACAGTGGAGTGTTACACAATTCAACAAGTCAATATGAGTCAGATAAGAGATGCCAGCATATCCAGTGTAATGGTATACTTATCCTTTCAACTGCTCCTACCACTCAGTCCTTTATTTTTCACATGCATGTCATGCCTTACTATTTATCCTTAGTATCATACGGGCTGTAGGGCCAAACGCTTTGATCAGCTAGATTCCAAACACTTATAGATGAAAGTACTGAAATATTTTGTGTCAATGTAAAAATCATAAACATTGAAGGACTTTGAGATCAGCTGGTCAGCATGTTTCCACCTCCTGAAGTCTAAAGACAGTGCATGGGCAAAAATAGCTTTGGTTTTGCCTAGTCAGAGCATTAATGTTTTGATGGGATAGGGGTCTCCAACCCTGCATCTCATCCAGTCACCCTTTCCTCAGCCATAGAATCCTATTTGCTGCTGCCACTCGATGTCTTCAGCTGGAGTTGCGGAATCTGCATCTTTTTGCAGCACTCTCAACTTCTCACCACTTTTCAGTTCCCAAAACACAACTTTAATTAATCTTCTGGGCAATTTAGTTGCTTTCTGCTCTTTGCAACGTGTTCTAATCACAGGTGTTTCTTCCTGCTGCAGCTTTATTCTGTGTTTCTGCATGGTGTTTTTCTGGGTTCATGCAACTGCTGGGAATGTAGAGTCAGAGCAATATATGGGATTGTAAGGCAGACTACACAGAGAAGTATTTTAGAGCTACAGTTTGTCAACTCATGAAGTCAATGAGGACCTGAGAAAACAGCTTAGAATTTAAAGCAGATGTATCACAGAAGCATTTTCCACTAATTTCCCCCCAAATACCTCTCCTTGAGCAACCACTCCTCCTGTCTTCCTCTTAGCTGCCTTGTTGCAACATTTGCAATTTTACAGACATGTCCGTATTTAGCCAACCAGCTAACAGAAACATAGCTTTCCATTGAAGGCTAATTTAAAGTCTCGAGCACATGTTCTCAGCTGTTGCGAAATTATGCCACTAAGTGCAATATGCTCTGTCGTTTTGCATCAGCTGAGAATCTACTTGCGAGAGCAGAATAAGTGGATGCAGCTGCAGTTCTCTTCCTTGGGAGTTGCCTTTCATACACAACTGATTGTAGGTGGCTGAGAGCTGGTATTTAAAAAATACAAGTTTTGGGGGTTTATGTTGTGGTGGTTTTTTTTTTTTTTAAATGTATTTTGTTCATTCATGTGCTCTCTCTGATAACCCATGCCCAGGGCCTGTCATGCACCATACCCCAGCTCAGAGGAAAGTATGTGGATGGACCTAGCTTAGAAAACAGATTACCAGATCAAAAATGAAACATTATCTCTCATCCATATCACACGGCAGAAGAAAGACAAAATTGAAAATGTGACCCCTTTTTTCTTCAAATAACTCAGTGCCATTCAACAAACTTAATTATCCCTAAAGACACATCTAATAATTGTTGGCCTGTCAATCAATACCCTTATTAGACATGCACATGACATCACATCACAGCCTAACAAATCTTCCTGCCAGTCAAAAACCTTTACATAGATTAATCTGATTTCAGAGGCAAGTTTTGTGTTTGACCCTTTATCCAATCTTCTTCAGGACTGAAATTGGAAAGGAGCTGAATATTCTCTGTGTGTTGCCGGTGGGGTCTGGTCTGTCCCTAAGGGTTTCCCTCCTGGCCACACTCTGCTTTGTGCAACAGCATGGAGCCTGGAAAGGGGCTCTCCTTTGGATGGCTGAGTGACCTGGGGTATACCTGCGTTGCTACAGGAAAACTTTTCTACTTCTTCTGGCCTATTTGTACCACAGCTGCTTGGGGTATCGTGAAGCTGTGCTTCACTGAGATACTGCCCTGGGTTACGAGACGATGCAGTCCATCCCATGCACACTGTGCACACCCAACGCACTGTTGTGGCCATGGACCCATGGCAGAGACTGTTGTGCTGGGGGGAGATCCAGGAACCATTGGCCCGGGAGGAAATACCTGCTTTGCTAAGGACAAAGCGTGCATGCCTAAACAGAGCAGGCACTGTATGGACAGCCAGCTCAGGGAGTTTGCCAGCCTGTGTGTCACGACGCCAAGGGTGAGAAGTAATTGCATTAATAACCTCTGAGATTTGAAAGGCAGCCCTATCCAGATTTCCCAGACCAAACAGGCAGGCTGTACTGTCGTGCCGCCCTGAGCAGCTCTGGCTGTGTCACAAGTGCTGCACGTGCTGCTCTGCGCTCACCCAGCAGTTGTGACAAGCTTTCGGGTGCTGGATTTCCTTTACCAGCAGTTGCAGGTTAACACTGGTTCTCCCTGCACAGTACTCCATGCAAGTGCAGCACCAGATTCATGTCCATAAACATGAAATCATCACTGGCAATAACTTTAAATTCTTTCTTGAATAGCATTTGGTGGAAAGCAATTAATGACATTTCTGGAAACATCACCTGTTCAGTTGGGATCTCCTACTGTCACTTCCCTCTCCCTTCCCACAACCCCAGGCAACTTTGTTTCTCACCTTTACAAGGAGGAACCAATGTTGTAGGCTGATGAGTATCCCATTGCACTTGATACTGTCTACATTGCTGTAGAGTGAAAAAGGTGGTGCCTTCATAGTGGACCTGGCTGGTAAGTCAGACCTTGGAGGGATCGCTCCTTTGCAAAGCACTCGTCATCACAGTGGTGCCATACACAGCTCTTTGTGTTTGGATACTGAATCTGAAGAGGTTATAAATTTATTTACCAATAGTGCATCAAGCTTTTTGTACCCAGTTGCACTAGCACTTCAACACTCTTTTGAACTGAAATAAAAGCAAACGGCAGAGGCTGAGGCTTTCAAGATAATATCATCTATCTTCTGAAAATCTGCTTTGTAGATGTCAGGCAAAAGAATTTCACAATAGCTAGAAAATATTTTGTCTGGTATTGCTGTATTTTTATTGGTCTTTAATATAACTTGAAAATATTAGGCCATAATGAGGTGTTCAGTTTTCTATCGATTTTTCAGACAGTCTGGTAACACAAATGAAACAGGTGCCTGTAATTAGACATCATTCCTAAAGCTGAGGGACTTTGGAGAAAGCCACACAGCAAGCTTCCTCTGCATGTAATATTTCAAAGTGCTTCCTAGATTCATGAACTACAGGCAAACTCAAAGTCAGCAGGAAAAGTGTCAGTAAACAATGAGAAAAAAAATACTGCCTTCATGTTTGAAGGAGACATTTTTCATGTCTGAGAGGAGCTAAAAACCAAAATGTTCACATCCACAGGCCAAAGTTGCCATAGTGAGGTTGGCTTGCAAGCACCATCTTGCAGAGCCAGTGTAAGTGGCTTCAGTGTAGCTTCCCTTCCTGAGGACTACTTATAGAAAAGAGGATTGCTCACAGCTTTTTCTAAGGAAATTCAAAACTTCCAGGTGATCTTCAGGTATCTTCCTTGGAAGTGGTGTCTACTAATTCAGCACTAATTGGGTCTTGTGGGAGAGGAATGGCGGAGGAATGACCCATTGGTGCAGTGGGTTAGCCCATGATTAGCCCAAGAGAAAGTACCTTACGCCAGGACCCCAAATTGTGCCAATGTTTTGTGTTTTCACACATCTGAATGTGCTTTGGAGCATTTTCTTTCTTTTCTGCTAGGTCTCCAGCCTCTGTGCATAAAGGTTTCTTCTTTAAAGCTGATAGAGGTGAACAGTTGTCCTTGCAGTTAAAATGGCAACAAGAAAAAGCTAACCAGACAAGCCAAAAAGGGTGATTTATGAGGTTTTATACAACTTTTGTTGGAATAAAGATCATTTGAGTCATTCTCCTCTGATTCACCCATAGCTCATGTGCAAGCAATCCCCGTCCGCAGGGGAATTAGGCTGCACTCTGTTCCTAGTAAATTCAGCTGATGAGATGGCTCCACTGACCCTCTCCATCACGGCAGCACCTCTTGCTGCCTGACCCCGGGGCATGTTGCTGCCACCAGCTGTGACTTAGCATAATTCTGCTTGGCACACAGGCTGCAGTGCTTCCAGGGGTTCATCAGGGATGAGCAGAGGGTGCATGAACTTTCTGGAGCTTGTTTCCAAAAAGCCTCTTGCTCAAAAGTCATAATGAAGAAACTAGTTCTCACTGGGACAATCTTACTCCTTTTAACTTGGGGTTGAAGCCTGAAGCTGCTCTTGTCTTGGAAAGGCTTAGAGACTAGCAACAGTCTGCAGGACCTATGGGGAACCATGAAGGCAGTCTTACTTTTTCTGGTTGGTACTCCTGCCGTCCTGGTCCAACAACTGCAATGATATTAAGGTGCATGACATTGCAGGGAGCAAAAAGTTGTGCAATTGTTATCAGTTTTACTTTGATACTTTTTGCTCTGTTCCCCTAGAAGATCTGTGAATCCTACATACCTTCTGTCACTGAAGAGTTAAAGAGACAGCACATTGTGGCTCTGCCACCAGCTCAAAGTGTCTTTTTTCTTGGATAACATCGTTTGGTGGTGGCTCATTTCTTAGGATGATGTCTGCCCCTTGTTACATTTATTAGACCCTACAGAATCCCCTCCTAATAAAATTACATCTTCTTAATGACACATGATTTTATACAAATATTATAGTCTTTACAAAATGATTTCCGGTGGGCTGGTGAGGAGATACAAGTGAAATGCATTCCTCAAGTGTTGCCTAGCAGAGTACGTCTTCATTGAGGGATGTTTGTTTATTAACTTCTTACACAAATATAAAATCTTCATTTATTTCAGACACCTTTTATTATAGTTTGAAGTTACCAACAAAATTACAAGGAACAAAGAGAACTCTTCATACAAGAGACCCTTTCACTGAGGATTCACAGGGTTTTGGAAGTATGCTTAATTCCAACAGTAGTGTAGAAGTACTTTTAATTTAACCCAAGAGCAGGTTAACATTAAAGGATTATCCTACTCTCTCCACACCTGGCCATGAGGTCCCACTGCCCCCTTTGCACTGCTTCCACATGGTGGGTTGGATCAGTGTGAGATGAAATCATTGTTCTATAAGATGACTCACATTACAAAGCCGTACCCTGGGATCCTGTCATTAAATCCCCCACAAGTGGTCCTCTGAAAGCTGTACTCTTAAGGATGCCAGAATACTGAAAGCAAAAGCCATTTATATTTCCCCTGAAGACCCAGTCCTTCCATCAGCCCTTAGAGCAGTTTGCTGACTAAATCTTCTATGTATTTGAATAATTTATCATATGAATAAATTCATTTATGCTGAATGAAGAGGTGGACTACTGGGATGCAGTAATGCCAACACAACAAAATTGAAGCTGGGGAGGTGGGGGAAATGAACCCACTACAATGGCAAGCAGTACCGTCTGCTCAGGCGGCAGGAGACAGCTGTGACCACATCTGAAATACGAGAGCGTGGGGAGGTACGGAGCAGCCTCTAAAAAGGGCTTTAGAATAAGCAGAGCTGAGCAAAAACCAAGCTGCTCTTTTTGAGCTGCAAAAATATGGTTGTTATGGAATGACTGAAAACCAAATTGCAAATTTTACATCTTATTCCAGATTTTCCAATTCAGAGAGGATATAAGTAACATTCCTGTGCCTTTTACTTTCCACTTTTTAAGAAATTCAAGACATTTAAGAAATAGAAGTCTCAATTCCCGCCAAATGATGTGTCAGCCCAAGCCCTTGACCTGAGCAACTGATGAATGCATGTTACAGATGCACGCAGCGCAAGGACTGAAAATATTAAAAGCCAGATCTCAAGTAGTGTAAACTGGCTTTAGTCCAGCTTACACCAGCTGCTGATCTGGTCCACAAGGGTCTTACAGCAGTAACAGTTGGAAGCATAATGGTTTGCATTCCCTAAATGCTGATGAGAGCTACCTAGCTACACATGCTTTGCTTGCACTTGTGGCCAGGACATTGATTGTATTGAGTGTTTTTAAAATCCCTCTTTCTTTAGCTGTTCTTCAAGATAATCATTACAAGCTACAGTCAAAGCAGCAACCAGAATGAGAAATTCATTAAAATCCACTTCATTGTCTTTATTGGAGTCCAGATCTTTCATAATCTTATCAACCAGGTGGGGGTCCTTTTGGCCCTAAAGAGAAAGAAAAGTGACTTAGTTGTGCAGATTTTGAATATGTAATTCTGGCACACTTGGTAGTGCAACCCACTGTTATGTCACAAGCCCTGGTGCTGTCAAATACAGTGTTGTGTGAAATATGCACCTGAAGAGTAGCATACCACTAGCCACAGCATTAAAAACGTAGGTCTGGAGACTCAAAAGTGCACAGCAATAGAAATTGAAGACAATGGATTTCTTAGAAAAAATACAGGTCCTAAATAAGCACTGAAATTAATCAAGCAGATTTTAAGAGCTGCTGAATACTGGTTTCTTTCGACAAGATGGATCTATATGTGCCTATCTCTGTGTTTGAACAGTATGTGGATTTTTAACAGGCTGTTCATAAGTGGTTGTTACACATCCATTTATCACATTGAGAAGATGTTTACTTAGCAAACAACACAACCTATTCAGTGGAAGTAAGAACAGTGAATCTCATAATAATAAATCAATAACCAGGAATAAAAGAAAAAGCAAAGAAATGGATACAATGTAATAAAAAAACCAACTGGTGGTGACAGGGTCCACAACAACTTTTACAATTAAGAGGATATAGAAAAACAACTATGAATCTGGTCATTGTTCCGTAAAAGCATGCATGCTGTGTAATGCAGAACACAATAAGCGTGTGAAGAGATATTCACATCAGCAGCTCATTGCTGAAAGGCTTTTCTTAGTATCTCTCTACAGGGCACACGAGCAGCTGTACTGTGCCTGTGGCCATTGTGCACAAGCTATTTTGTTGTCTCATGAGAACTGGTTGTTGGATTTAATTCTTCGAAGGACTTATCTATGCCCTACTATTAAAAATGAACAAACTAACAAACAAAAAATGGATTAAAGCCTGATTTAGCATCAATTTTCCAACTGCTTCTGGGCTGCCCTTGCCCTCCTGCTCAGAAGTGCAAAGGAGTGAGCAGAGCACAAGTAGCTGGCTCTGCTGCTGGTAGCACATGGTAAGGCATGGCTGGACCACCCTCTGAAAACACACTTCTCAAATGGGGCATTTGATCTCATCTCCTTCTGTCCAGCTCCACAAACACAACTGTCATCTGAGAAGCTGTGGCAGGACGTGTCTTGCAGGAGATGCTATTCCTGAACACTTGGATAGCCGCTTATCCCACCCATGAAACAGTACCAAGAGGTTCAGGAATGATATCTTACTGAGAGGAAGTCAGTGAGCTCACTGGTGAGGAGCTCCTTGAGTTCTCCTTTACTGAGCTTGTATCTGTCTCCTTCTTTGCCAGAGTAGTGATGGAAAATCCTGATCAAGGTGTCCATCGCGTCCTCCAGTGGTGTGGACATAGCTGTGAGTGGGAGAGCTGCGAGGCAAAGATCCAGTCAGTGACATTGCACAGGAGCAAAACCAAAGACTGATGTCAGGGAAGGGATGGAGAGCTAGCTGAAGAGACAAATTGTTACCAGTACTGAAAAAATGGACTTTCAGTTGACCCATCCTGTCAGCTGTGTGTGAGCAAGGCTAGATTGTTATAAAACATTGTCCTGTACTCACTAGCAATTACTTCCAAAGCCTAAAGAGAAAGGAAGCCCTTTGTTTAAGAAAGTGATCTACTGTGCATCCATTTTGCAATGCTACTGTAAAAGGAAATCTCTAGTACACATAGCTGAAAAGTCAGGCAAAACGGAGGCACACCCTCCTACCTGTTCATTCAAAAATTTTCTCAAGAAAATGAGAATAACAAAAAACAGAAGACAAAGTGCATCTGCATTTACACAGAAGGCTCCACACCAGCTTCTTAAGTGGTTAAAGTCACCGGTAATAAGGACAGAAGCATCAGCTTTCAATTTATTCAGTTGTGCTAGCTTGGGCTGACCTTTTTTTCTTGTAAATTACCTGGAATAAACAAATGTGAGCTAGGCACCGCTGAGGGTTTGCTTCATTGAGCATGCAGTAAGAGGGTACAGAGGGAAGCACCACCAAGAAAAAAGACAGAAATGCAATTAGTTGCTGAGTAGTTGACTTAAAAAATAACTAAAAATAGATATCAGATGAAAGGGAAACATCATGTTGATGAAGCCTCAGGAGAGAGATTAAAAAGCCAGAATGAAATTCAAGGTAAAACTGGAATCCTGAGCAGTATCATCATGCAAAGGCTAAGACTTACCTGCTTTACAGGGTATCTGAGGTGTATGCAAGAAAATGCCCAGATCACAGGAGGTGATGGTCACCTTCCTGTCAAGCCTCATGCACAGGCTCTTGTTTATCAGGCTGAGAGGGTGGATTACACAAATAGAGACAGACGTATAATTTTCACAAGGATGACGGGGCTTCTGTTTCCCTCTGCATTTGCCTGCTCTGTTCAATAAAAGCCACGTGCTGTAAATGGGTCACTAAAATATTCACTAGACAGAGCAGAGGACTGTGTGTAGAACATATGAGATATTTTTTATCATCTGACCTTTTATAAATATGCCCATCAGGGGGCCTGAAGGTGAAAATTAGAAAATGCTAACAATCACCAAGTCTGCATAAAAAAACTTTCCCCATTTTCAAAAGAGCTCTCTCTAATCTGTCTCTCTGCACTTTTACATCTGAGAGTCTAAATGCCTTGGCACTGGCAGCTAGTGTTCAAAGATACTTTGGTACCTAGGGGTAGGCTTGTAGGTGACTTTGCACATATCCCTTGAGACATCTATCTTTATCGTCAGATGTCTCTGTAAGCCTAAAATGTTTGCTCTTGCTCAGTGAAATTCTTGTGGTAGTCCGCGTGTCTTCAGGAGCACACAAGGAAACCAGTTTGAGAGGAAGGTGTGCCTGAAATTACACCATGCACTGACCAACAGGCTTGGCTTCATTTTTATTGGTTCTGCACAACAACTGCAGTTCAGCATCTCTCTTTTAATATGTGACTTTTCCTGCCTCACCCCAGGGACTTGCCAGCTCCAGGGGTGATGCAAGAGATGCATTGGAGATGCAAGAAACAGCAGCTTCACCATAGTACGGCCTACTTACCACCCAAAATAACAAATAGCCACAGTTTTCATGACAGCCATAGGAAATGGAAAACTGATTGCTTTGGGTTTGCTTGATAAAGACTTCCACCTGCTGCACATGCATGTCCAGCAAACACAACTGGGCAGATAAACACTAAGAGGGCACACAGCTGCAGCTCATTCTCTCTTTTTTTTCCAGCCAAGAGGGGAAGATAATGAGATGGGCATTGTTCTTACCTCTGAAAGCCTCCAGACACTGTAATTTTGAGTTCCACAGTAGATCTCACCCACACCTCTGCCTGCCTCCTTTGCTTCCAGACATGATGCTTCTTCCATCTGTGCCACTGTGACAAGTCTGCACAAGCTGAGGGGTCTTGGCTGTGCCTCTGGGAGAAGGGGACACATAAAAATGCTAGATCCCAGTGGTGTGGGAGGTAACTGTGTGTAAAGTGCTGTTTCCAAAACAGCAGGCAGCCTCTTCTGGTTAGAGGTCCCTGTGGACATGCACAATACTGTGTGCAAGACAGATGCCTTCCCCTCCCATCGCCATAGTTGTGAGTGCCCATCTGGGTTGTGGGGACCCAATGCTCAGGTAAATTTTAGAAAAGGTTCAGGTGTAAACCAGCCTGGAAATGTTGATATGCAACAAGAAGAACTTAATTCCTCCTGGAATCAGAGGAGAGTTGGGGAGGAGAGCTGCTCTCCATAGCTCTTCTGCATTTGGGGGTAGCTAATGGGTGCCTGGTTTTGTACGGAGGGAGGTCCCTGTGCTCCAGCAAGCATGGGGATCTAGCTGGACTATATGCAGCAAATGAGAGAAGAACACAAGTGATATCAGGCACAGCACAGTTCTCCTAATCACATCCTGAGAATTCTCCGTGTCTTTTCAGATGCTAAGAAAAAGCATGCAGTCTCTTACATAGTGACAACCACGCAAGGCTACGTCTCACCTGCAATGCTTAAAATGTTCCTCAGGAATATTAACCAGACGAACATCAAAACACTGAAGTCTTATTTTTGCCATTTATTCAACAACAGTTTCAGCCACAACCAGAAAAATAATCCCATGGCTGAGTAAATGCATAAGTATAAAATCCTTCTGTTGTTCTGACTGATTAGTATTGCTAAGTGATTATCTTAGCAGAGTCTACAGGAGGTACAACTTCCAGGAAGCAGGTATAAACTTTCAGAGCTGCTATCCTCAGGACAGAAGAAAGAAGGGTTTCCTCTATCATCACCAGGACATCAGCTCAATAATTTATACAGTGATATAATCTGTGCAGTCTTTTTCAACAGCTATTTTTACACCAGCCAATTGTGTAAGAAACTCTCTATTCTATGTGAATGGATTACATGTACACAGGGAATGTCTGTACTGAAATTTTTGTTAAGAGGTCTATTCGATTTCCTGTGTCCATCCTTTTCTGCTCTGGCTAGTGAAAACCTGCCGGTGGCTCCAGTGAGATCATCCAATGGCCAGGAGGCCCTTACTCCTGTGAGGGGAGATCCCAGAGTCTACTCAAAATTCATGATTATCAATCAACTGTTTTTAATCCTTCATCTAAAACTCCAGCACAATCTGGTTTTGTATGATATCTAATAGATACTGAGACAACTGAAGTCAGTGCAGCCCGTGAGCACTTCTGTATCAGGGCAAGACCCAACTCCATGTCAGCAACCACCGTTTCCCTATCAGTCCTCCCTGCACTGCGGTTTCCAGCAGGCTAAACACAGGAGCAGCACCAGACATGTGGTTGACAGAGGGAGTAGGACTGTAACATGACTGTAGACATGGTGAAGATTGGTGCCTCCCTCATTCATGACCAAACTTTGTCATAACCTACCAAATCATGGCAGTGTTGGTGGGAAGGCACCTCTGGAGGCACCTAGTGCCACCTCCTGATCAAAGTGGAATGATCACCAATGCCAGACCAGGTCAGGCTTGGCTTTGTGTAGTTAAATCTTGAAAATCTCCAAGGATGGAGATTTCACAAGTCCTTGCTCTAGTGCTGCACTACCTTCCTGGAGAAAATGTTTACCCTAATCTCCAATCTGAGCATCCCAAGCTGCAATTGTGGCCATTGGCCCCTTTTACACTATTTATTACCACCACAAAGAGTTTTACTTTGTTGACTTTATGAATTCCCTTCAAATAACCTTGGCTCCTCACTCAAACTCAAGCAGGCTGTCCCTTGACTGAACCAATCTAGTTCCATATTCTAGTATCCCCTTCATGTTACATATTTGCCCCTTGCAGACTGCTCCATCTCTGCCCTTCTCCTAATGAGTATTTCAATATTAAAGTGTGCACTGCAAAGTCAATGGTTGTCAGGAGCAGAAGGACAAATTTTTCACCTGGCATGGCACAAATACTCCATAGGGCCAAATTCTACCACCTTCGCTCAAGCAGCAATAGCTACTAGGCTTACAGAATGAGTCAGCCATCTGATTTAACCAGAGGCTGCTGAGAGAAGCAGAAGTTGTTCCTTGCCCTGTAAATCTGAAAAAGGACCCAACCAGCTATGACTGCTTTTTTTTAATTTTAGTTGGGGTAATGCAGAGGAACACTTAGCTGGGAAGCTCTATGGGACTGCTTCTCCCCTCCTCCAAGGAGATGGAGCAGTCAGGTCACAAGAAGAAAATCTTATCGCTGGGCTCTGCTCCTCAAAAAACTGAGCACAGTTCTGCCCTGTGTGAAAGCAATCAGCCCTTGCCCTAGGTCAGCAGCTTCCTTCCTCCACAGCTGGGAAGGAGAAACTTTGGCTTCTTTACCAGGATTTTTCCCTGTCCTCTTCTTGAAACAACATAACACAGGATGCCTTTAAGCCAGAGCAGCCTATAAAGTGACAGTCTAAGCCACAGTAAAATACTGCTCAGCTTAAGTGGGAGGATCTCATACTTAGGGCATCTGGTTTTCAACATTTGCCAGAATGCACGTGGGGAATATTTTCTCACAAATAATTATTGCGCTGGGAAAGGCAAGTCAGCCTCCCACCCACATCCTGTCATTATTTATTTTTCCCAAACTCACACTGTTCTTGGGATGCACGTGTTTTGAATCAATGTTGTACCCCTAAAGTGGCGAAAGGTGTGTGATGGGAAGCAATAGGAGGCACTGCAAGGCGCAGAAGGACAGAAATACTTGCACTAAAAAGCTTGCATTAGGTTAGAGCCTAGATTAGAATAAAGATCTTATTAATACAGACTACAGAACTTATAAGAGACTTACATTTGAAATAGTATTTCTTGTTAAATTATAATGAGCATTTTCACATTTTTTTAGGATTACCAGCATTTTCATTTATGTTCTATTTCTATATCTGAGTGGTTGATTGATTTATATCCCTTTACATCAGGCATGTCTCCCTTCCCCACAGGTTCTGGTTCACATCTTCAAGACTATTTTAACTGCTGTGATCCCACAGAGAGCAGAACAGCAAAGAGCTATTAAAGCTCTTGCTAATAACTTTTACCACCTAAATTTGGTGGTTTACTCTGTAGGCATCTTTTTTAATGTGTTACACTTCAAGGGCTGCCCAACTTAAGTGTATCCTGATCTCATTCTCTGATGACTCCTGTTTTGGACAAGATTGTACACTTCTTTTCCAAATATGTAAATGACTTCTTTATTGAAATGCCCAGATCATTGAACTCTGCTTGTTCCCATAATGGTCATTTCTCTTGTGACACTTATTTAGAAGAGAAATTGGAGCATTGTCTGTACTTGAGGCACTGACTTGGTTTACCACCTACTCCTCCCTTCTTCTCCTCCCAGAAAATCAGCCACCATTTCCTCCATCTGTGAGCAACCACCTGTTACTATCCTGTGAAGGTAATATCAGGTTGTATAGGAATGTATTGTTATCTGGAAAATAGCCTAGAAAGTCTTCACTAACCCTAAACTGGAGTTTTGAAGTGGCTATACAATCCTTTCTTCCTCATAAGCCTCTGAAGCAGGTGTATCTATCCAGCTGTATATCAGCCAAGACATTTTTACTATAATGTAGTCTATCCACACCAAGGAAGGATACCAAAATAGTGTAAACAGAGAGTTGGAGCCAGCTCTGCCTCAGGTAGCGTCAGAGGGTCCTGTTACAGAGCAGCTCCCCATCCCTGCAGTAACCAGAGAACATGCACCCAGACCCAGCTGGGTTTGGTAGCTCACATTACCGTATTTGGCAAGACATCACTTTTTGAACAAAGCCAAAACAGTAATTCCCTTTGTGTTAAATCCACCAATCGATAAGGCAAATCTACCCTTTTGAGACATGCTGGTTTTGACCGACTTATGTTTCTTCCTAATTCGAACTTGTATCAACATGCGTCAGCCTATGTTCTAGTTCACTTCAACTTCCAGTTCCTTCCACAAGGTTTTTGCAGCTAGGTTCAGGGTGATCCTGTGTCACAGATGGTGGCCAAGTCACCTACCAGGTTGTAGTGGTAGGAAAACCATCCACAGTTTTTCCCTGGATGAGCTGCTGAGTGACTCCTGCCTCAGTTCCTCCTTCCTGGTCTGCAGTTATCCACACAGCAGCTAGTACTTTGGGAATGGGTTTCCTAGGGCTGGCATGACTAGTTCTCTGGGGGCAAGGAGCATCTCTGAGCAGCAAAGGCCCCTGGCTCATACAACTCCATGCTTGTACATGCACTTGGCCATGCCATAAGGCACAGACGGTTGCCAAGGCTCCAGATGCAGACCTCACTGCATTGTCTTTTCCATCCTTTCTGGTCTATCTGTGAGCTATGTGCTCAAGTGGGCCTATCTTGAGATAAATGGCAAATAAACTCACCTTCCTTATCACTGGTGCTGAAATAAATACCTAACAAAAGATGCAACAACAAAAACCCATTCCAGCCTGATTTGATTAAATATTCTTGGGCGCTGTTGATGTTAAATCAATATAGAAAAATGAGGCAAATAAAGTTTCCTCTTAGTTTGTACGCATATAAAAGAATGAGGAGAACTTCTTTTGGTCTAGGGCTGCCCCTTAGTGTCCTGCTGAAGAACTGCTGCTCCCAGACGACATGCTAGCAATGGCTGCGAAAGCTGCATGGCCCCGAGGGAGGCAGACTCCCATCCGACTGCTCCAGGACAGTCGGATGTTTCACCACTGGATTACTACGGCAAGCTCCACATAAGGGTCTGCATTAGCAACAAGCAAATAAGAAGTTATATCATTAAAAATTACAGAGAGAAGAAATACCAGTTGCCCACAGCTTGTTAGCTACAGCTATAAACTCTGCGGAGAATTCAAGTGGTTAAAGCAGGTCAGTGTTATTTAGGTACGCACTTCGCGAATTCAAGCTGTATATTCAGCTGGTACCCCTTAATAATGCAACCGAAACGTACTACCTACCATGGGAAAAAGAAAGTTCAGAAGCACTTAAGGCCAATGTCATTGTTTGGAGGGTAAATGGAAGGAAAGACCAAAGTAATGTGATCTTTTCCAGAGCTGCTACAGGAGCAATCTGCAAATAGCCATGAATTCTTCTCCAAATGCAATGGGATGAAGAAGCCTGAAGAGGGCATTGAGGGCCAGTAAATTTTCAGGGAGTCCTTAAAGAAGATCAGACCATAGCAGAAAACCTAAATAAATATTTTGCACGTGTTTTCACTATGAGGAGCTTGGGGAGGTTCCCACAGGATGGAGAAAGGGTCATGCTGAAGGATTTGTCTCCAGTTGAACTGTAGGTAGATGATGTTGTAGGGTAGATGCTCAAAACAAGACACCACAAGCCGGGACTGGATGGTATCCACCCTGCAGCTCTAGAGGAACTTGAGGTGGATGAACAATAGGAGCCATTGGCTGAAATCTGCCTAAGGACCTCAGCACAGAAACCAGGCAGGTACAATGCCAAGTGGAGACGTGTCAGGCAGTATCTAGAAAGCTGCTAAACATTAAATCTTTTGTCCATATTGAGTAAAGATGTAGAAACCAGCCTGAAAACCAGAAGAGTGGGAGCATGACTAAACACAGTACAGAAAAGCAAAGAGGAGTCGTAACACAAATCTACTGGTGTTCCCTGAAGGAGTCCATTTGGAATAGAGCTGGACCAACACTACGGGAGCAAGGCATGGCTCAGCAGGAGCCAGCCTGAATGTTAAAGCTGATGAAAATTAAGAGCCGGAGGCAAATGCTGTTCAGCTACAATTGGTTTAATTGTCTTTAAAAGACAAAGAAATTAGGTGCAAACCAGGAACAGCTGTGATGGTGGGAGGAACAGTGAAAGCCAACAGGCATGATTTCCTCTTCACACTTTATAGTTTACTTAGAGTTTGGGGCTGCATGTTTTCTCTTCATTTTGAGGAGAAACTGAGAATACACTGCACTGAGTAGATACACTCAAGTGTATCAGCAAGATATACCACCTTGCTGTGGTTCTTCCATCCCTCACCTTTGCAGAGCAGTAGCTGTCTCCACCACCCCTGACAGGTACTTTGTCCAAGCCGCTGGCTAGTGGTGGGGTTCCTTTGCGCCAAAGAACATGACGGCTTCATGGGCTTCATGTTGGTCACCTGGCTCACACCCCAATCACACACTTCCCTGTCTCATACTGCAGTCCTCTGTCACCTGGCATGTCAGATGCTGAGAGGTGAGATGTAAGCCTAGCATGGTGACAGAGGATTCGGCTGCACTTGTGAGTCCCTGGACAATGGCAAAACCCATTCTACAGCCTTTGCCAGCACTTGCCATGGGGTGTTATTCTGATGCCTCTGTTTCTCTTCTCCTTGCTGCTTTTATCCTTGTTTCTGTACCTCCCAAGCATAGCACTTGTGCAGCCTTTTAGCCCCTGCATTTGTTTGAAGGGACTCCCTCAGTTCCAGCAGACCTCGCTGGGTCTCACTCTGCAGCACGAGGTCCTCTTTATGAGGTTGTGCACCATTTCTCATGACGTTCCTATGGGATGTCTATTTTTTGTGGCCGATCAGTTATCTCACTTTCAATTCCACTATGTTAGATGCACTGAAATAGCCTGAATGGAACTGGTTTCAGCAAACACCTCTAGTGCGTAAAAATAAAGACATTAGATAAGATGCTAGAAGTGCACACAAGTGACTGCAGAACTATTACTCAACTAATGCACATCAGAGTTAAAATATATTATCAAAATTTGGAAATAAACTGGAATAAAATCACCAAAGTGAGTTAAAATGGATGAGTAAAAGTTTTGACAGATAGGAATCCCACAAAGCAATTATCTACTTTGCCTATGTGCCACTTAAAATAGTCATCATGTCTGCTGTGAAAAGCAGCGATTGTGCACAATTCCCCTTAGAAATTTACTGCTCTGTTGTCTTCTAAAAGGATGAGTAATGTTTTATTGCTCTTACCCCATTTTCTAAGTACGCCTATAACAAAGCCTTGAAAGAGCTGGTGTTACAGTCACAGAGCTTCCTTTTCATCTCCTCCCTGCCATGCTGAACAATATTCCACCTTTGATCAGTGTGTCTTCTCTGTACTTCAAAGAGATGCATAACACTGTTTATAGCTGCACAGGTCACATTGAAACTCTCTAATATCAGTGAGCTTTCTATATTCATTATCCCTAAGAGTTTAAAAAAATTTATACTGTACCTTCTAAGAGGCATATATCTCTGTAAAAAAAATTCCTTCATAGTCAGAACTATATGAATTTCTGTTATTTGCTTTTCAGATATTTGACCAAAGATGCTGAACTATGAAAAGGAGAATGCCAGTGACTGATATAATGTGCAAAAAAAGCTTATACTTCCTCTGCAAGTATTTTTCTACCTTTTTATGTAGTGATTTTTTGCACTGCCACCCAAAGCGTAATATCGCCATCCTTTCCTGCTCTCCTTTTCTACTCTTTGGAGTCATACTGTGACAGAAGAATGGCAGAAACCAGTATCATATCAGTAGTGATCGCTGCCTTAACTGTGCAGACCTCTAATTATGGTACCTTTATTAATTAATGTTGTGCACATGTTGTGCCTTCTAGTGGCCACTGAAACATGTGTAACAGGCAACAGGCATTGATGTCTGTTATTCTAAGGGTTATCTAAGTAAAATTATGCTACTCAGAGCAAGTGAACAATTACTTTCCAAGAACCAAGATTACAGATATTGCTGACCCATGGAAAGCTCCTAAGTGATTATACAACAAAGTACCTAGATTTTTTATTTTTATTTTTTTGTCAGGGGACTCAGTCCAGGCACTCCCCATTCTTCATTCTTCAGTTCACTGTCAAGAGAAGTATGTGGTAAAATGAAAGGCAAATGCTCTCACCATCTCCTCTAATGATGCAGCCCCACTGATGGGACAGGTCCCGCACGCTCAGCTATTCCTGACTCACCTGGCATGATGAGTTGCAGCTCAAGAGCTGCATCCCAGCCTCAGTCCTGCCTTTGATACCAAACAGAAGTGCATTTGCAGCATCTTGCAAAAGTATTACAATTCCTCACTGAGGAAGATGAAAGGCTGGTAAAAATCAGTACAAATGGGACTCTGCCTTTGTTCAAAGGGTGGAGAAGATTCATGCCATACTTAAGAAATTTATTTATTTCTTACTTGAGACCACTCTTGAGAAGCAGCTTGAGTCGCCATCCTCACCAGCACCTATTTGTAGCTACAATGATCATGGTAAACATGCATTAAGTTACAGCCAGACATTTGCAGGTGAAGCAACATTTCCATCCTTGCAAATTTCACGTGGACACTGTGGAAGTAATGAAAGAATTCAGCTATCGTTGACAATAAACTTCTGCATGTAATGCTATTCCAGAAACCTGAGGATTACATGAGATAAACAACACCACCTCTTCTTGTTCAGATAAGTTTATGCTTGGAAGACTTCATTTTAACAGTGGTTTAGATCCTAGAAAAATGACGAAGACTGGAAGATACTGTGAAAATATCCTGTTTCTAAAGATACTCTCCAGGAGCCCTGTTATCTATCCTTAGCAATCTGCTTCCCTGATCCCAAGTTTAGCAGGGATATTTAATATCTGTTAAGTCCTTCTTCTCTAACATCAGATATATATGTATGTTTTGAACTGGCGAATTACAAAACTATTTGCACAGCACAGGGAAACCCGGATTAAGTCTTTCACATTTGTGTATTTGTTAAAGAAACTGTGCAATAGCAGCTAGAAACAGAAGAGGGAGCCTTTAATCACAGTATCGGTTCTGTAGTTTTTGAGAAAATGAAACAAAATGTGATTCTATAGGTAAAATTCTTTCTCCAGCTGATGAATAGATTTCTTAGCCATTCCTGAATACCACCCATCTCCCTTAGCTTGGGCAGACAGCTTTGTTGGTATGTGACACATAGCTCTGCCCTCTTGTTGAGGAGCCACATTCCCATGTCACGCTCTGTGACCTTTGTCTGCTGAGATGGTACAATTTCCCCATACTCCAAGTCTCATGAAACTAGAAGGTTAATATGCAAAAGTAAGGATGTGAATTCAAGGTCAGTGCTTTACTCCATGGAAACACCAAAAGCCAAGGTGATGCTTGCATCTCTGACTTTAATGCCACAACTTTGACTTCTCATGTAAGTGGTGAAGTGGCTGCTCTGGGAGGAAGGAAGGAGGCTGCTAGGTCAGACATGATGAACTACCTTCTGCAGATTTATCCATAAAGGATGCTTAGATACCAAAGAAAGATGTGTGTCTTCATTCCCCTCCCAAGTGCAAACTAACTGTGAGGAGCTGTCTGTCCTTTGAAGAGGGAATGAACTACTCAGTGCAAAGGCACCATGAGTTCATGTTAAGGAAAACTGTGCATTAGCTGGCATAGGATATGTGCCACGTGCACATGTCCCCCCTGAGTGGACAAGCCCCCTGAATGGTCCTCAGGCCATAGTGCCCTGTGGTGACCTTGCTCTTCCTGATCATGTCTGATAGGTCTGGGTCAGTGTCTTTGGGTGCCTGCAATAGGCAGTGACTCGAAGGTTGGTATTCGTAACAAACATTGTTTAAACTTAAACCACACATGGAAGACAAAATTATCTTTAAACAACAGGGCTGCTGACATGTCTCTTATCAAATGCCCTATCTTGGTTTGAGGTACAGGCAGTGGAAGCTGTGACCTTAGCAGCAGAGTCAGGCACTGCCATTTCCCCACTTCTGCCAGAGGTATCTCCACTCTCTGCTGTCCCATACCCTAGAATCAGGATTTTCCCTATCCACCTGCCCATGCCCTGTCATAACACAGTTACCATGTAAAGGTAGCTGTAGTAGGATTCTCTCCCCTCTTTCCTGCCATCTGTCCTCCTCTAGCCTTCTTGACTCCTGCTGCAGATTTTAGTTCTGCAGAGCTCACCCTGGGCTGTTTTATCAATGCTGGAGACAGCTCTACATCCTTGAGCAGCAAAACTGAACAAAGCCATCTACACTCTCTAGAGACATCAGACCAAACAGCCCCTGCTGAACATTTTACTAGACATCACCTTTACAGAGCTCCTTTGTCCACTTCCTCATTGGCTCTGCTAATCAAAAACTCATGCAAGGCTCCTTGATCTCAGCTACTCGCCCAGGGTCTGGCAGCAACTCAGACATTTACTGAGGATTGTTTTACCAGCCACTGTTACAATATTCACAACTCTACCAATTTAACCGCACAGAGTGACATGGGGAGCTTCCAGGCAATCAGCCTAATACACACAACACAATCTTCATAAATTATGACACAGCAGTTCTATAATTTCCTTTTAGCATTGCATTTTACCATTAAATCACTCTTCACAGCAACAGCACTCTCCACCCCAGCTCACAAATATCAACACCATAATACAGCCACCTCCAGCACTTCTACTTGTAGTCCTGAAGATAATGAAGAGAAATTAGTGATTTTGACCAAAAGCAGGCAACTTCATTTGAATGTGATACAGCACCACTTGCCTCCAATATAGAATAGAATCTTAGAATCATAGAATCATTTGGGTTGGAAGGGACCTTAAAGATCATCGAGTTCCAACCCCCCTGCCATGGGCAGGGACACCTCTCACTAGAGCAGGTTGCTCAAAGCCTCATCCAGCCTGGCCTTGAACACCTCCAGGGATGGGGCATCCATGACCTTCCTGGGGAACCTGTTCCAGTGCCTCACCACCCTCACTGTAAAGAATTTCTTTCCAATATCTAATCTAAATCTCCCCTCTTCCAATTTAAAACCATTCCCCCTTGTCTTGTCGTTACACTTCCTTGTAAACAGTCCCTCTCCAGCTCTTCTGTAGGCTCCCTTCAGATATTGATAGGCTGCTATGAGGTCTCCCCAGAGCCTTCTCTTCTCCAGGCTGAACTAGCCCAGCTCTCTCAGCCTGTCTTCATAGGGAGAGGTGCTCCATCCCTCTTATCATCTTCGTCCTGAATTAGTGCTAAGGGCTGGCCCTCAATATTTTTACATTACGAACCCCATTGCTCACTTCATCCACTCACAGAAAGCCAGACAGGTTTGCCTGACTGGGATTTGAAGGTGAAATGTCAAGGGGTCAAGATGTGTCAAACTGGAAGTATGAACTACCCCTGAGTCACTGCCTGCTAAATCCAGTGAGCACCAGAGCATGGTGTTCTCTCCACAGCCAACACTGCCGTTTTGACTCATCGATTGCTTCTAGTCTTTTCTTCATATACCATTTTGTAAATGCATGACACAGAAGACTCTTCAGAACTTTCAGGAAACTCCCTCTACCCACTGCATCTTATTTTTTTAATTTATGTTCTACTAGTTAATTATTTCTTCCATTTCCTCTTACTCAGTGGGTCAGCCTCTCCAAAGAAGCAGCGTATCCTTTGTTTTCCCACATTAGTTTACTCCATTTTTCCATGTGCTCAGAAATACAGACACAGGTCCCATGCAAATGGGCTCTATCTCCCTGCATCCTACAGTTCCCCACTGCATCACATCCATGCATCACTTCCTTCCAGCAGCTGAGAGCTGCCAAGCACTATAATGGGGGGCAGAAATGAAACAAACTGCACTAAAGGTTGAATCTCAAACATGCTGAACACTCAGTTCCCAGCAGTTTGCTTCTTGAATGGGAGGCACAAAGCCAGAGTGCAGTCACTGAACCAAACGTAGCTGTTAACTGCAATAGACATACACTCGTGTGCCAGCTCATGCTTGTTCTCAGCAAGAGCAGTTGTCACTTGGTGCATGCAAGGGTTGGCAATTAAAATCCTGTCAACCTTAAGAATTACTATACGCTGATTTTCAGAACTGCCATAAAATACAAGGTAACATGCCTCCTGTCCACTATTTCCACAGAGCTGTCTGTGTTAACCAACACGTCACAGGGGCTGCAATAACTGGAGGTGACCAACTGTTAGAGCTGACAGTTGTTATTGGGGCATTTCTCATAAGTCCCAAATGTAGACTGGTCAAATATAGGCTTTCCTTTCCCTCCCACACTTTGTTGTCTTGCTTCATTACACAAGTGATCATTAATGCTCATTCATGTATATTATTAATACATTCAAAAGAAACAAAGGAACAAGGCTTAATCCATGTGATGAGCAGACTGCCCTGGTAAAGCATTCCATATGCAGACATAAAGACATAACTTTAACATAAAGCAGCAGAAGTGTGTTTTACACGTAATAATCCCATGTAGACAAGACAGGACAAGTTTTACTAGCAAAGGTGCCATCTGTGTGTTATAGCTCTTGCTAACATAGCTCTGGGGATCAGATATTGCACCAGTTCTCTCCTGTGGGCGCTCCACACTGTGGCAAAAAGCAATACCCAGACGAGCGTTAAAGCCGGCACAGGTCGCATACAGCATTCAGCAGCTGGCAGCGTGTGTGACAGCGAAGCAGGGTACCCATATAGATGGGAATGGATACATTTTAATTATCTTTGCATTTGGGAACACATCTTCTGTATTGAAGTGTAGACACTGGAGCTTGGCTCTGATAGATTTTTGTCAGAGACAATCCCAGGTAGACCCTGGTATCCCGGAGCTGGCTCTGTTCTGATATTTTCACCACAAAAGTAATCCCAAGTGGTTTATGAATGTCAGTGAAGCTATGAACCTACCTACCTCCACGTGCACGCAGACAGAGACACCTTTCCCCCTTTCCTTGGTCACCAAAGAGCCATCCAAACCACCAAAGAAGCTAGTTGCTTCAATGACTGTGAAGCCGAAGTCACACAAGCTAGCACTGAATCAGTGAGTCCTGATGGATGCAAGGGAGTTGTCATCGTGTCTCTGCACAGCACTCAATGCATACTTCACAATTGCTACTCTTTTTTCCATTATATGAAGCATCTCCACATCCTTTGGCCTAAAGGACAGTAAATGTAGTCATCCTGTTGTACTGGTCCTGCCAGCAGACAGTGCCCAGAGAATGTCTATCTGCAAGCCTACAGAAGGTTCTCGCTCCTGAGAAACATGGCTACTGTGTTCATGCTGAATTTAACATTGATGTTCTGTATTAACCATGTTCAAAGTGCCCACGACAGATCAAACAGACCCATAATGAAACTCGGGTCCCAAAGGGCTGTTATGGTAGGTGGGCAGTATGCTGCTGCATTCCCAGGACAGACACACATCTAGACATGTGCCACAGGTCTTCACTCATCACACCACAGTTAGTCAGACAAAATGAATGCTAAAGTTGGTGGACACAGATGGTATTCATTGAGGAGTTCTGAGGAAATTCAGTGATAAAATAGCTGAATTAATAACAGAAGTTTGTTACCTCTTGCCAAAATTATACTTGAATACTGGGAGCCAATGCTGTAATCAGCCATTAAAAGAAGGTTCTGTGATGTCCAGGGAAATACAGCCCTGTGAGCCCGATATCTGTACTGAGCAATTAGTGAAAAGCCAAAGAAGGGACTTAAGTAAGGAACCCCTGAACATTTCTATGAAAAGCCACCACAGCTTTTGTAAAGAGAAGTCCGGGCTTAAAAAGCTTGTGGAGTTCTGCATGTGGGGATAAGGGTGACCAGAGGATCCAGTCTACCTGGAACTCTAAAAGGCTTTTGGCAAAATTCCTGACCAAAGGCTTTTAAAAAAAACAACTAGGCAGCCATGCAATAAAAGGGAAGGTCCTCTTATGGAAAAATAACTGATTACAAGAAAGGAAATCCAGGGTAGCAGAAAAAAAAATGTTGTTTTTCACAACGCCAGTTACTCCCAGTGTGGTGTCAGATCTGTACTGTTTCACATATTCATAAATGGTCTGAAGAGGGTTGAGCAGTGGGGAACTAAAATTTGCTGATAATACAAAGTTGGTCAAGACAGTGAGGACTTAGACAAGCTTCAAAGAATTGCAGAAGAACTTTGTAAGACTGACTGAGCAATGAGTCGGTGGATGAATATACATGAGTATAAATAAATGTGAACTGAGGTGAATGAGGAAAAAACATTCCAGGTGACATACACAATCATGGCTTCCAAAATGACTGTAACCACTTGGGAGAGAAATGTAGTTACAAGCTGCTGCAGGAAAACATCAACTCAATGCTTAGGAGCACGAAAATATTAAAATAAAATAAAATTGAAAGTTAGGGGCCATAGGGAACGTAACGGGGAGCAAGACAGAAGTCATCATTGTACCATCCATGGCTTGAATAATGTGTGTAGCTTGGTGACAGTGTATGGGAATGGGAAGGTCTCAAGAGAAAGGAAGAAGGATTATCCCATGTCAAAGAGTGGCTGTACTAGAAGGACCAAATTGTCTAGGACTCCAACCTGGTAAGAAACCGAGAGGGAATATGATACTGGTCTACAAAAATTGCAAGTGGCTGAACAAGACAGTTAGGGACTTGTTCACGGTCTCCTTTGCTAAGAACCAGGGGGCACAAAATGAGGATACTGGATGCTGGTTCAAGTCAAATAAATTGAGGCTGATTTTCACAGTGAGACACCCAACAGGTGTTACTAATCAGACTAGCCAAATCAGACTGGAGAGGAAATTCTCATGCTGACAATAGCTGCATGATGGGAGAGTACTATGAGGGATACCATAACGTGCCTGCACTGTCTTTACTCCTCCCTAGGTACCTGCCTATAACTTTTCGTTGTTACCGTTACACATGGTCATTGAGTTACTGATTAATCTTTCTCAACAGCAGCTTTCCTCACAGAAGTCTATGAGCTTAGATCCCCTAGCTCCTTTTTTTTTTTTTTGCCTCCTTTTTTTGTTAACTCTTTTCACCTTTCCACAGTCCCATAGCACAGCGCTCACAAACTTCCCTGGCCACAACTTACGTGTGTTGGTCAGGTACCTTGTGCAGCAGTCCTACTGTTTTCTGACAAGCCCCTTGACACCTTGCTGTCTTGTTGACCTCCAAAGGCATGGATGAGAAGATGACCCTGGCTGAGCTGGATGGACGCTCAGTTTGAGTGGGCAGCGCCATTCCTATGGTCATGGGTGGAGGCTTGCTTGCTGCTGCTTAGGAGGTTAGTCAGAGGCTTCACAGCTCCCATGCTTCAACTTTCCTTTTAGTTGCACAGTGCAAGCTGGTGTTGGTGGTGAAAGACTGTGTGACCCTCTCCCTTGTGCCAGCCGTGAGCTCATCCAGCAAACGGGCAAAATGCTCATCCAGGTGAAAAATAAACTTGTTTCCCTCCCTCCCCCAGTTTAACTTTAACCCAGGCTTGATCTAATCCACCCCAAGGTCACACATGCTTGTGACAGTAGGAGGGAACAGGAGTCAGGGTAGTGCAAAGACTAGCCTACCTCTCTCAGCTGCAGCACATGCTTGAGCTGTTTGTGAAACCATGACGCTGAGCACAGAAATTACTCCTGGGCTACATGTTCTTGCCCCATCACTACCTGGGTGCACAGGCACACAGCTGCCATTACAAGGAATTGATTCACATCTATTGAACAACCAGCCTGGTCTACCTGCTCTGTTAATTGGAGAAAAATAATTCATACTCAATTCCAGATGAGGGTTGGCAATGCAGCTACAGATGGGAAAAAATTCCTACTATTTGTCCTTGTTTCAAGGATAAATAAAAGAAAAAAGCTAAACAATTCTTATAAAGGTTCCTCCTCTTCACCTGCAGATTAGTTTAGTCGTCATTGCACTTGGTCTGCAGGAAAGAAAGACACACTTGCAGCATTAAGATACAGATGATAAAAGCATCTGGACGCTTGATTAAATTCTCAGTACCAGTTCTCTTCCCCTCATAATCACAGAACAGTTAGATGCAGAGGAAGATAACCCTCCGTAACCCCAGCTAAAGACCCCAGATGGCTTCACTAAAACAGCAAAGGAAAAGCAAAAAGGACATGAGTAGTCTCAATTATAAAAAAACCCTAGACTTAAAAGATCTTTTTAGCTCCCAGTGAGCATAGTTTGAAGGAATAAGCTTCACCTAGACATCTGTGGACTCCGCAAACAGTATTCTCCAAAGTTTGTCACACATAGTACAACCTCCTTTCAAAATAAATCATTCTCTTAAGTCACATTTTTTCTCAAAGTTTTCAGCAACAGTCCGCTAACATCTAATTCTCTTACATATGCCTGCTGCTGCTGCAGGTAAGAGATGAAACATTCTTACTTGCAATTTGTCAATCCACAGATGAAGGCAGCTAGAAGGGAGAAGTGGTCAAGGGGATCAGCACTCCCCTTTGCATGAGCTGCAGTGGAGCAGTCTGGTTGATTGTTTGACAGTCCCCAACTGATCCCATCTGTGACACAAAGGAAGAGCAAAGAGCAAGAGTTACAAGCATTATTTGTTGTACTTCTCATTAAACAACGGCAAGAAATTAACCTTGTCCCCCAAAAGACTGGCTGTATTAAGCATATATTTTTTTCAGCAATTTAACAGTGATCCATGAATCATGAGTGGTATCTTTGTGGTATTATATAGACGAACACAAACAATTCATCATCTTTACAACACACAACCCTTGGACTCCTGGCAGAACACAGGTAGTGCTGTAATCGCATGAACTGAATGCCCTTCCTTCATGTTATTCAGAGCAGGAAGCCCACGAGGCTGTTGAGCAAGGTAAAGGACATTCTCATCTTCTGTTTATCACACACAGGCTAAGGGAAGAGTTCACATGGCAGTTTGTGAAGAAGGTGCAACCCTCTTCTTCCCAAATCCTTTCAGAGAACTATAGCCCCATACGTACAATTATTTTCCAGTAAGGATGCTGCATTACATCTTCAGTTCAGTAATAAGTAACTATTTCCCTCCATTTTTGCCAGGAAACAGGAAGAGCAAACTGTCTATGTCTGAGAAGCATTTGTGTTTCACGTCATCTAAAGAGCTGTAAACTCTGCTTCTCAATGACACACTGCTTAATATAAGTTGCTATTTTAGCTTGTATCTCTGAGATACTGCCACACAACATCCTACTTCCATGTTAAGCACATGCTAAGAGTTGGTAGACAACACTGCAGCAGATAAAAGCAGAGCTAGAGCTTAATGTATCCTTGAGATGAGAGGTCTAATTAATAGAACAAACCTCTTAATCTTTATTATGTATGGGGAAAAAACCGTGTTGCCAAGGAGAATGTGGAAAGCAAAAAACAAGACAAAGGAAGGAACAGACTAGCACACAGAAATAATAATTTATTATCTAAATACTTACGGCCTTTAAGCTGTACAAGACTGCTCATATTCTTGCTAGAGTTTAGTCTACCCCCTTTCTTGCTCTCCATATTTGAAATGGTAAATATTTCCTATCTATATACCAGCTGTCTCAGAGTACTTTCTGGACTGAGGGCTTTTCCATTTGCTTATGTTTGTATGGACCTAACTATGTTTGTAGGGACCTAAGGTCACTTAGCTGTGTGTACAATGTACTACTTGGTCAAACTTATTAGGACTCCAAGATTTGAAAAAATATATTTAAACCCTACAACCAACATACTTACCCATCAGCTTTTGAGATGAAGAGTACATGCAATTCCATATTCCTTAGTCATCATAAATATTCTGGGTGATGAATGAGGATTTAAGATATTTTAGAAATCCACTGGGACTGAAGTTTGCTATCTTGTTAATGTGTTTGTTTATATTTCAGTTCCGAACTGTTTGCTTTTAGTTATCTGCTAATAAGGGAACAGTTTCACTACAATAAAATGCATCATTAGGTAAATTTTACTTAACCCATTTAGACATTACCACTACAGTTAGCAGACTTCTAATTCACTATTCGGAATAATATGTTTGTTACCTGAAATCTGGTAAGTTGAAACAGCACATCAAAGAAAAGAAATAATAAAATGAATAAAAGAAAGCACCCAACTCGAATTTGTTATTAAAAACAAATCTTATTTAGATATCTTAAAAAATGCAAAGCACATTATATAAAAATCAAATAGCTATTCATCAAAACTTTGTTAAATAGCCCCATTTAAGATCACGTACAGGCAAGCGTTAAGTAACAGTGTATTGTCAACTAATACAATGTCAACTAATATTTTATCTCAGTGCTAGCTGATAACAAGTTCAGCTTGTCAACTCAATAGGATAACCTTATGGGCTTCTGCCATGTTAGTATTTACAACATGAAAACATGGAAAACAATATGAAACTACATTATACTAAAGATAATAAGCAGTCACGTTGCCAGACCCACACCAAGATGGTGAAATGGATTCTCCTTTCCTTTTCTCTATGGTTTCAAATAATGTACTAAGCAGGTACACAGAGCAAGGTCCTACATACACAATCTGTTCAACTGTTCAGTACATTACAGTTAAAGCCAAACATAACAGATCTCTCTGTTAGTTAAATATACTAGCAACACTACACAACATTCCATTGACATTTTGCTTTTCAACAACTTTGATATTGAGCACAAATGTCTTCAACCACAACTCACTTCCAAGTCAGCAGCATTTTTGCAGAGCATGAGAAATGTCATGATTGTTTTCCAGTCTACTGGGAAGACTTATCTGCTTGCAACTTCTATACAGCATAAGAAGCTGCCAGTTCTGAAATCCAGGCTTCAATGTAGTTAAAAAGCAAAGACGGTTCTTCAGACTGCCTTGTACAGAATAGCTCACTATATATCCCCTTCAGCAGTAGTTATAAAAGTTCACTTTTCTTCTAGGATTAAACTCAGTAGGTTGATTTGGTGGTCTCATTTGAGTTTGAAGAATAAGAATTTAATTTCCTGGGATACCTGCTCGATGAGAGAGACACTTGCATCCTCCGGGTAGTTCGTACACTTCGGCAAAGAAGAGCATTTTTAAGGTTGTCTCTGAAGTCTTTTGAAATATAGTAATAGATGAATGGATCAATACAACTGTTCAAAGTAGAAAGACACAGTGCAATTATGTACGACACATACAGATAGCTCTGGCTGTAGGTTTTGAGGAGCAAATAGTGCACAACAAGCAGCACATTGCTAGGTGTAAAACAGATGAGATACATAGACAGGACAACAATAATGAGTTTGATTGCTCTTTTTCGTTTCTTCCCAGTGCTTACATCAGAGATGGAAGCATTCAGAGTCTTAATCATTAGTATGTAAGCAACAGCAGTAATGAGTGCTGGGATTAAGAAGAGTCCAATTGCAAGTGAGAGGAAATAATTGAACATGTCATGAGCCAACACATTTTCAGGCAACACATCATGGCAGGTAGTAATGTTAAGATCTGAGATGTACACTGTCTGATTAACAAGATACAATGGAATGGTGCCCAACAAAATCAGTATCCAGATAGCAAGGGAGATGCCAAAGGCAATTTCAGATTTCTTTCTTGAATTCACTATGGGGTTCACTACAACCCAATATCGCTGCACACTGAGACATGTCATAAAGAGAATGGAACAGTACATATTTCCATAGAAAAATCCAACAAGTACTTTGCAGAGACCTTCACCGAATAGCCAGTTATTGCCATTTACATGGTATGCAATCTTCAGTGGGAACCAGACAACAAAAAGAAGGTCTGCCAGTGCCAAGTTAACCATATAAATCACAGCTGGATGTTTCTTCGTTGTTCGGAAAAAAAAGACCCAGAGGGCCATGGCATTGCTTGGCAAACCAATGATAAACACAATGATATACACAGTGGGAAGAAAAACTGTAGTCAGCTTTCCTGTAAGGGCTTTTGCTGCAAATTCATCCACTTCATATAAATCTTCGGTGGCATTAGCTGGATTTGGAACTTTTCGGCCAGCAAAACTTCTTCCTTTTGAACTGCTGCTTCCACTACTCTCTAAAAAGTAAAATAAAATAATAAAAAAATAAAATTGTTGTTACTGAAGTACAGACTTCTTGTCCTTTTAAAAAATAAACTACACATTATGATTTACTCTGAAGAATTAACCTTGTCTAGTCGGAGGTGTCCCTGCTGACTGTGGGGAGGCCGGACTAGATGACCTTTGGAGGTCCCTTCTGGCCTGGACCATTGTATGATTCTATTCTATGATTCTATAATAAAGAGGCTCATCAAAGACCCAACAGAAAAATTAGGACTGCTTTTCAAACACAACAATTTTTCTTCCCTTTGTTTTATTATTCAAAGGCAACCTATATATATCTCTATTCAAGGATTCTATCAGCAACCAAAATACTTTTCCACATCACCAATGATATTAAAAATACCTTGTTAAAATGGCTGTCATGTGCTCCTACCATCTGAACAGTTACAACAGAAACTAAGTCAAGTACCCCAGGGCACCATTATCCTTTCACATGACAGTACCAGATTATCCAAATGCTCAAAACTTTGTAGCAGGCTAACATAGCTACAGTAGAGGTTTCCACAGTTTTAGGTGGCCTGAGAATGAGGTATGCAGTAAAAAAGAGCATGCTGTCCTCAGATGAGCTAGAACTGAAACTGTCAGATTGTTATGCCAAAAGCTAGTACAATTCATCTCTAGGGAAAGAAAGATGTGTGTTAAACTGTATTTGAATTGAAGCTGGACCAGACCAGCCTTGTGCATGAAGGTACAACTGGACTAGTCATCTGGAATCTCCTTCCAATTCCCAGCCAAGACACCTGGACAATCTCTGCAGTTTCTACTTAAAGCACTAGATGGTAAAGCTGGCAGCTATGGTTGCTTCGTACACCAGACAGCTACCGCTTTAATTTTTGCTCTGACTCTTCTAAAGCCACCGGGACTCACAAGCCCTATGAACTAGCCAGCTGCTCCTGACTCCTCCGTCTTGTATGACAGCCTTCAGATGGCTCAATCCAGAACCTCCCAAGACACCCTCCAGACCCAACACAATCCTCTCCTACTAACAGGTTAAACTGCACAAGCAAAGGTAGTCCATGAACTCCCTGTTGCAAAAAGTCTGACATCCACCAAGCTAAAATGTACAGACATGGAAACTGACTGTGGGAGAAGTTTTTTTACCTTATCTCAATTTCTATCAATATTTGCAGATTATTTTAGCCACAGAAAATCCTAACTGGAGTATAAAGTAGTCTTCTTGGGCGAGCAAGTTTACGTACAACAAGACCTGAACCATATGACAGATGGTCCCTTTGTTATTCTATAAATAATAGTTTTGATACAGTTCCAGAATGAAAAATGTTTACATCTCACATTTTAAAGTATAAGAATTCTCACACAATAAATATGTAAATACACAACTATACATAGTTTCCAGTATAGGATTCTAGAAAGTAGCAAAACTTTAGACAGCTGTTCCTTTCAAGTTATTACTGCAAGAGTCTTACATACAGCATTAGTGTCATGTCTAGACTATGTGACCTCCTGAAGAGGTGTACAGAAATACACCATATATTGGTGGTCTTTAGAGCTTTGAATTAAGTTACCCTAGCTCCACTTAACAAAGATTTAACAAGCCTCAGGCACAGGCATGCTTCACTGAAAAACTAAGGTGTAACAAAACTTTTTGCCAGTACAATGATACAGACTTTTTGCAGTAGACTGCATGAAGATTGAAGTCTAAATTATACCAACAAAACAACAACCCTAAAGAAAATTAATTGAAATGCCAAACAGTCATTTTTGTCTATATATGGTATAATGACAACAGGGCAGATTTATACAAATTCTGCTCTCAGATCTTCAAGCCACATGATTATGAGAGCAATACTGTTAAAGATTGCAAAGTTTACTTGCATAATACAGAAATCCAAGGTGTTTTAAATGACCTGTGAATATTAGAAGCCATAATTAGAAGTAGACTTATAGCTTAACTGAGACAGGTCCCAGAGATGCTTGGAAGCAGACCCTTTATTATAAGCTGACAGCAGTTCTCAGAATACCATAATCAAGCACAGTGTACAGTGCTACGTTAAGCAGCTGCCCATCAGTAAGCAGTTGATATTACCAAATTGCACTCATGCTATTTGTATTTCATTACAAAGATTTAAATTATTATGGAAAATTGGTAAAGCAAATACTACCACTTTGTTCTTATTACTGTTTTGTGATCAGACAGAAAGCAATGATTTGCAATTGATGTTCACAGGTTGCATTGAAATATAAAAATAAAACATTCTCACCAAAAAGCCCTAAAGTGTTAATGCAACACAAAAGAGCTACAAAAAAGTGGGTTGACTGCCATGTGACCCACAGACAGGACTTAGTAGTACAAGAATGAAAGAACAGAGATAAAGGTTAGTTTTGTTATATTTTTGAAGACAAAATCAAGTGATTTCAGAGACCAAGTCTTGCTTTTTTTTCTGACTTTAAGTAGTTTCAGCCTCAAAAGTTCTGACTGCAGATACTGGGCAGCTTTTCTTAGTCCAACTGGCACCCATACAGGGAGACAGTTCAGTGTCTGTTTCTTTTTGCAGTTAGCACTCCCTCACCGAGAAACCAATCCTTTGTTAGGTATGTGCATATTCTACACCCTTTTCTTACTTTTTCTGTGCTTGGAGTTTTCCATAACAATTGAGTTCTTTTCCAAGCGAGTTTCACCCAGCCTGACTCACATACTGAGAATGCAGTTGATTTGCTAATCTGCCCACGAGAAAAACTTCCTTGGCATCATGGAGAAAAACCTACTCTTCTCCCACAACAAAAGACTGTTTCAACACCTTTGCCATATATCCGGAAGATATAACCCAGTGCATACCAAAAGAAGATTATGCCTACCCTGCAGACACAAAAGTGACAGCAGCACAAAGTATCCAAATTAACTAGTTTAGGTCATCATAGTAATACCCACGCAGGACTAAGACTAAGATTACCCTGGTTTTTGGATCTGCAGCTCAGATTCACCACAACCCCATAATGGCATTATCCTGTTTGAAAAGAGCCACAGTCATGTCCCCTGGCCTCCAGTGCATCGCTGTTGGTTGGGATGTTCAGTTCCTGCTGATGCACAGTTCCAGCTCATTCCACCTGCCCACTCCAGAAAATTGAGCACCCAGCTAAAACTTTTAAACGGACTACTTCCCCCATCCCTAGGACGGCTCCAAATTCCCCCACACCATCTCCCAGGTCAGATAACTAGGATATTAAGAGGCAGTCAAATATCAGAAACCCCGCTCTGAACAAGAAACTTTGCACCCATCCAGTATCTATTTGTTGAGAAAACAGGTCCTGCCATATGTTTGGTTTCAATATTTACACAATCTCTACACATATACTTTTATTAAGCAAGTAAGCCCAAAGGCGTGTGTAACATGGCAAAAGGTATTGAAACACGAACCTCAGGGCAGTGAAACATTAATATGAATAAGTGGGTTTTCTTTTTCCCGAACAGCACTTTGGTTTAATAAGCAATAATATAAACTAACAAAGATAATATTTAAGATTGAAAAAAAGATAAAAGAACTCTAACTTTTCAGAGTCGGGGGAGGAAAAAAAAAAAAAAAGGCAAGAACACGGTCTTGAAGTTTTGGGGTTTCTTTAATGTTTATATACAGGCAGGTTGCTGGCCAAGAACCAGACCCGGTGCCCCAGGGACGCGGGCGAGGCCAGACCACGGGTGCCAGGCAGGACCCGCCGCCCTCTCCGCGGTCCCCAAGCGTGCCGGTAGCCCCGCCGGGCTATCTGCCCGTCGAGCTGCTTTCCCCCTCACCTGGCGGGGAGGCCGGCGGGCAGCGCCCTCCCCGCGGGTGCCGGCAGCTGCACGGGTCGGCCGCCGGCCCGACCTGCCACAAACCCAGAAAGTTCAGCTCCGCAGCAGCCTCGGCTCGTCCGCTCCGGGCTCCCCGCACCACAGCCCGGTGGGGATCACAAACCTGCTCTTCGGCGCGGGGCAGCCCCACCGTGCCCCCCGCCCCCCCCCACACCGCACCCCGCCTCATGGGCCACCGCTCGCAGCCCGGGGACGCTGAGCAACCCGGCGCGGAGCTCTGGGAGACCGCGGTTGGTCCCGGCCGAGCCGGCAGCTCTAGCGCCCGTCGGCGGCAGCCCGCACTGTCTCCTCTCACCTGCGGGAGCGGCGGTTCGTAGCAGCGCACAGAGCAGCAGCAACAGCAGCAGGCACAGCCCGCGGCGCCCAGCCATCCTCCTGTCGCACGCCGGTCACCGCCGCCTCTCCCGCACGCCTGACCGGTTTCACCTGATACCTGAGCTAGGAGGGGGCGAAGGGCGCGGCCGAGCCCGGTACCAGCCTGGCGGCGGGCGGAGCTGAGCCAGGCCACATCCCCCCCTACCCCCCCTCACCCCACCCCCACGGCCGAAGGGCTGTGGGGGCGGCCCGTGAAATGGCCTCGCTTGGCGGGTCCGCTGCGTCCACCTCAAAATGGCGGGGGCGCTACCTCATCGCTCGAGGGGGCGGTTGGTCTGGCGCTTCGCCTTGGTTCCCGTCTTCCCGCTCCTGGGCCTGAGCAGCTGCCGCGGGCCCTGCCTCTCCTCCTTCCCGCCCTCCCTCTTAAGCTGACCCGCCGGCGGTCTCCCAGCCCTCAGCCAGCCGGCGGGGGTCCGCCCGCATGGCGGGGGCGGCCTTTGCCCGCAGCAGGTGCCCTGTTACCAGGCCGGAGCTAAGTTTGAGCGGCCGCGTATGCGGAGGAGGCCACGCTTGGCGCCAAGCAGCTGCTGGAGCGGCTGGCTGGTGCTGGGATGTAGAGGCTGGGGCCGGGGGCAAGCTGGCAGGGCAGTGGGCTGGAGGGGTTGTTTTGCGGGACAGCATCCTGGCTCATAACACGTAGCTTTGCGTGTGCCAGGCTTCTTACCCTTCTTCGTTATGTGATCATATTACAGAGAGGCAGAGAAAATGTGTAACGGCTGCTCAAGCCAAGTGCATCTGCGGTGCTGTGCTGGCGTGACCTGGGGTAAGAAAGGAGTGTTTTTAGTTGTCAGCCCCACTTAAACTTGGAGAACCCCAACTTCCTTTTGGTTTTGAAAATAGGGATTTCAGGAACAAAATTAAGCACAATGCAGTGCCGGGTGTGTTTTCCATTGATGTGGGTTGAGGAGGTCTACACTGTTCTTGTTTTACAGGTGGAAAATGGGGTACAGAGAGATACAGGTAAATGTACTGGGAAGTTTTGGGTGTCTGAGTAGACATCAAGGGCCTCTCTTTTTTGAATCTTTGGTATATAGGCTTACTCCATATTAAAAGCACAGTTCCTGTTTGTCATCTGCCCAGCTAAGACTGTTTACAGATTTCTCCTCATAGCATCAGCCTCCTTGCTAAGCACCAGGAGTCACAGTCCATCCCTCCAGACTCCCTCCTTTCCATCTCACTTGCGGTGCTAATTTGTTTACTTTACCATTACAAGCCGCTTCATGGGTACTTGAATCTCCTGCTCCTAATCACCTTGTCCAGTGAGTTGTAGTCTTCTCATCTGTCTTTTTATCTAATCTTCCTTGCAAACAGACATGTACCTATGTGCTGGCTACCAGTCTATTCAGTATTTTCCCTCTCAAATCTCTAGTGCTAAGGAGTGGTCAGTTCAGTTCTGCTGTAGTCAGTACTTGCCTGCCAGCACCTAGTTCCAGTTTTCAGTTTGTTTTCTCTTGATTTATTCCCTCCAGTCTGTCTTTTTGTCCCCTTTACTTTCAAAGCACATAGCTCCTTCCTGCTTTTGCTTGGATCCAGCAGCAGTGGAAGGGACTAAGAATGTAAGGGAAACAGATTCGTTGCTGTCACTAAACAAAATCTGCTCTAGGCTGTCCCACGACAGGTCAGAGCTGCAACTGGAGAAGTTCTGTGGCTGTGTGTAGAAGCAAGTGTCACTGCAGGTGCATCTTCTGGAAATGCAGCTCTGGACTTAGCCTTTGTTGAGTATAAGGAAACAATGTTAACACAAGTGTGTAATTTGGCTACGTCTTCACAGGGAAACAGGTCAGAAGCAAGCAGTTGATGTGAAGATTATCTCCTTTCAAAATTTTATAAGCAGTTCATTAGATTCCCAGGCAATTAAAAATGGAGGTTATAAGAGGGAGTGTCAGGCAACTTTAATACTGGAAAACTCAACCTGCCTTATAAGAGAGACCTTACTATTGCCTTTCAGTACTTAAATAGGACTTATGAGAAAGATGGGGAGAGTTTTTACAAGGGTCTGTAGTGACGGGGCAAGGGGTAACCTTTTTACATTTAATGAGTGTGGATTTAGATAAGATATAAAGAAGAAATTCTTTCTTGTGGGGGTGGTGAAACACTGGAACAAGTTGCCCAGAGAAGTTGTGGGTGCCCCATTTCTGGAAGTGTCCAAGGCCAGGTTGGATGGGGTTTTGAGCAATCGGACTCAAGATCTCTAAAGATGCAAGTTACTGATTAACAAACCACTTTATGATTCTGTAATGGTCTTTGGCACTTGCAAGCAGTGGTTCCTGGTGTTCCATCTCTGCCTTGCTAACAAGGCTTCTGTTCTGGTTTTGCTCAGTTTACTTTTATTGAAAAGGTGGTTCTCATAGCTAACATCTTCAGCAGGGCTAATGTTTGTTAGGAAGATTCCTAATTTATGGTTTACATATGAGTACTGCTTCATGCCTTTAAAAAGTATCTAGTAGAAACTAGAAATGGTCTTTCACCTGTTGAAATCACTGGGATCTCTGCACATACCTATGTCAAACCTTCACGATTTTTAGTTGCCTTTATTGAAGACAACTATTTACAGTTCTAGTGTGCCATTTGCCAAACAATTTGGAAATAAATTTTAACAGTTTGTAAGAAAACACAAAGCAATTAGGTTGTTGTTCACACTTGTTTATCATTGGAAAATAATTGCAATAAATACAACTTTCACAGGAAGAATAGGTACATGACTATAGATGCTTATTTAAACCTCAATACACCATTACAAATTGGTGTTTCTTGGGGTTTCTGCTGTACGTTTTTTTTTTCTGCTACAAATACATATATATGTGTATATATGTTGCTATATTACGCTATAATGGGTTGAGAAGAATTATTTGCACCTTTATGTAGTGGCTTAAAGGGCACTTCAAATGTGCATGTTATTGATTAACAAAGCACAGCCAAATCTGACAAAAAGGTAAGTGAATATCAGCTCATAAATCCCTGCTCTAGCAATATTCGTCTGGGGCATGTTATCAGGAAAGTCTCATGCACCCTTGGGCAAAGGGCATCACTGGAAGCGTGGTCTCACTTGCACTTTGAGCAGCTGACAGGTGTGCTGGTATTAACACAGTTTAGTGCAAGGGCTCCAAAGGGCACCTTCTAGGGTATACCCCTTTGGTCTTGATTCATTTTTTTAACAGCGTAATAATGTGATGTAATCATAGAGATGTGTGACTGTCAAAGGCACTAGGTGCCTGTTTATTAAATGAGGAACCACATGGATGTGGTTTCATTGCAGGGCACTTGTCAGAACTTGTGCAGTTTTTTTTCTAGGATAAATGGGTGGGAGCATTTTCTGTATAGAGAGCTTGTTTTGTGTGCTTAGTGTCTCCCTGGGAATTTCTGAATGGCAGTTGTGTTTTCAATGTGTGGCTTATTCATACTGCGTGTCTGTTTGGGAAGAAGGTAAGATATGGCTGTTTGTGCCATATGTCTTACACCAATATATGAATTTTGTTATTTTTTTTTCAGGGTGCAAGAAGAACTTGGTTTGGGAAGGGAGAGGAAATAAAAATCTCCTAACTTTAAAAATCAACATATCCTTTGAACAATGCAGTTAGTGTAAGAGTTCAAGGAAGGAGGTTAATGTTTGCTTCAAATGAAACAATGTGAATAATTTAATTTAAACAACTAATTTAGTTTTTGATTCAGAAGAAGCTGATGTGTTGTCTTTTGATGTCTTAGCCTGTCCTCATGGTAGCCACCTGGCATCTTAGAACACAGGAGAGTACGTTGGTACTAAGCTACTGCAAGCCTTTCTTTCATAGTGCAAGGCCAGGTCTCTGGGTATAATAAGCCTTTTCGATAATTCATTTCAACACATTGAAGCCCTCTATCCTTTCTTCTTGTGTTTCTCATTCATAAAAGCCCCTGTGCTGCCTTAAGCGGTCTCTCTCACTTGTTTTCCTGATCCTTTGAACAAGTCACTGTATTTCCTGCTCTGTTCTCGTTGGCCTTGCTGGCAGACTTGTTAAGTGCTACGTAGTCATAGTCGTAAATGTCCTTTTTGCTTTATGTGTGGCCAGCAAGGACCCTAAGAAACAAGAGGGGTTCCAGGCAGCAGCTGTATATTGTTCTGTTTCTCCAGAAGCAAAGATCCATTTTATTTCACTCTGTATTTAGGAAGGCATGGCCTTTATCTCTCTTACCCCATTTACCCCAAGATTCTTGCAGTTTTGGGAAATTCTGGCCATGGAAGATTTGTGCTTCATGAGCATGTCGTACTGATGTGCTATTGTGTTGTTACTGCTTGGGGTGCCAGTATGGGTAGCATATTAACTCATGGCATTTTGAGGCCACTGTGTTGAGGGGAGGTAGTATGGGTTGTTTAAAGGGGTGCCTTAATGATTATTGGGTGTTACCCTGATTTTTCTGGCCTCTGTCAGTACTCTTCTGTGTTTGTTCCTGATGTTTGGCCTTTGCCTCTTCCTATTTTTTCACTTTTCTCAAAAGCAAGGAGATCCAGGGCTTGGGCTGGAGGCACAACAAAGAAAAGTGGAAAAAGTTCTAGAACGAAATGTTAGGTATGCCCAGTGCCTGGGGGTTAAAAACATAGATGGCCCAAACCTGACTTAACGAAGACATGGAAGTACAGCTCTGACTGCTGTTCACCATGACCTTGCAGTAATAGAGGACATGCAAATTTAACAAAATAGCTTTGTCTAAGCAGAATACAAAGCAGTGTTTCTGCACTTCTTGACAGTTGCTTAACCTCTGGCAGGTCTGTCTTCAAGTGTGACTACAGCTACATTAAAAACAAAACAAACAAAAAAAAAACCCAAAAACAAAGCCACAAAAAAACCCCAAAGTCAAACCAAACATATTAAGGTGCCAAAAAATCAAGCTATCGAAAATTAGGAAATACTGTAATTTGTGCTGCTTGTGCAATTCTAATTTAGCATGCTTATGCATAGGCATTTTGAAAGAGGTTTAGTTATGACATCTTATCCAATCTTTCAGTGGTGCATTGCACAGAGTGTGCTCGTGAATAAACAGCCTAGTACTTAAACCTCTATTTACATGTATAGATATATTCAAGATACCACCATATAGCTAAGTACTGAATTCTTATCCTGCTACTGTTGTAAACTGGGAAAGTGCTCTTTCTGCATAGATAGGAATGCAGAGAAAGGGGATGTGCAGGTCGCTTGTGACTCAACAGTGCAACCACTAGTTTTGCCTGAGTTTGTATCTGTCTGATGTGTGTAGTGCTATTCTGTTACCTGCACTGAGGAAATGAAACAATGGATCATTAAGCGAGGATAAAAATATGTCATAGTTCAACGAAATGAAACATTGTTATGTGTTGGCATATTTGTTAGAGTGGGTGTTGCTGTGTCCTTTGCAATAGCAAACCTCTCCAGAGCAAAGCACCTGCAAGCAGACAGTGATAAATGGGAGTTTGCATCAATACATGGAGCTTAAAATAAAGTCAGCATTACAGCAATGGCAACGAGATTATTAAAGAGCTATATACTTAGACACACAATCTATTTGCAGTAGAAAGATAGCAGGGAAGGTTGTGGTGGAAAATTAAAAACAATATTAGTTTTGATAAACTGGATAAGCATTTTCCATGTTTTTCTTTCAGAACCCTGTTGGTCTATTTAACAAAGGAAGTTTGTTGATGGCTTATCACAGAGATAACTCAGTTTGTATTGATACTAGGTGACTATCCAAATGCTAAATTACTTTTAGGATCAGGCCTTTATCAGGTAACCATTAAAAGTGAAAACTGAAAATACTGAAAGAATCATGAAACATATTAAAACTCCTTAACATTTCTCAGATAATTTCTACTCTCTGTATTTCTTCTAGTAATATAGTTAAACTGCACCAGTTCAACGGAATTATTTAAATTAAATTTTACAACAAAACTGTTTTGAAGGGAGTTGAAAGTTATTTTCAGTAAGGATCTATTACAATTCTTGTCTACTGTTTCTGCATCTGCACTGGAAGGAATATAGGGTGGAGTGTATAAAATAACAGTTCCTTTTAAGGTAATCTGAATCATTACAGTGAATCACAAATGCAATGGGAGTCAACAGTACTGTCTTGCAGCAAAGGGGGTTGTTGTCTGTAATGTATGTGAAGAAGTCTTTCCTTCATTCAGCACCAGTAATTTATTTGTTGGAGGATATTTTTAACTCGGTCATGTCTTCCTTAAAGAAAACTGGACGAAGTTCAGAGAACATATGAACAATTGGAACAATCTGGAAAATATTTCGAGCTATTAAATTTGTTTGGTCTAAAGAAGATTGTGGAGAGACATGATGACATACTTAAAGTATGTCCAAGACTGCAGCATGTTTTCCATGTTCACTGAATAGGCTGAAATATTAGAAAAGTTAGATATTAGGAAAAAGTTCTGACAACTGAAACTAGTTTTATTGAACTCTCACTTTCTAGGGAATTTGTAGGACCTCCATCACTGGCAGTTTTAAAGCATTTTAGATGAACAGAAATGATGTAGGTATGTACCTCCTGACAGGAGAAGTAGGTGATGCCTTGAGTAACTCTTTCAGCCCAGGTATTAGTGACTCCACAACAATGTTTGTAGCAGAATAAAAAGCCGGTCCTTTATTACACTGACTTCAATGGTCTTATTGTTGTTTGGGATCTGAATACAATAAGATTTCAGATGGTGTTCTATGTTGTGAGTCAAGCTTAGTAGTTTTACACTCTTGTACCTCTGTTCAAAACCAAATGCTACTGAAATGCTACCTAGACCCTGTCTAATCTGATTGTAGGTAGGAAGAGTTCAGATCTTTGGGTCATGCTCATCATTACTGAGCAATCATGACTCAGGGCAACAGCAAGGTCTCCTCCTGATACCCGTCATGTTTTTGCCCCTGGAGAGAGGGGCTTGATCAAGCTGCATTTTTACTTCCCCACTACACAGAGACAACAGCAGTTTTCCAAACAAATGAAGGACAGAGATCCTAGAGAGAGAAGCATTCAGGTGGGGCACTGAGGGAGAACACTACCTAGGTTTCAGGGTGGCTGTTAATCCTCTGGGAAACCCCGTAGGATATTTACCCATTTTGAAGAGCTAGAGGACACGTGTGGAAAAATGCCAGTTGCTAACCACAAAGTTTGGTGGACACTGGGGACAACTGTACTTTTTGAGTCTGAGATAAAGAGCATGAAGATGGTGACCACACGTCTGGTCACCGTCAAAGAACAGCATCAAGACACAGTCTCAGAGACTTGGGAACTGATTAAATCATAGCCAGATTTTTGGAAAGTGGGGAGATACAACCCAAAATCTGGGTGGTCAGTGCTGCCAGACATTTCAGTAGTCCTCTGACAAGAAAAAGCTTTATAAGAAACTGATCCTTTGTACAAAGGAGATGCGATTATAGTCATGTGTGACTTGTGTTTTTCTCCCAAGGGATTTCTTGGTGTGGATAGGGCCTAGGACAGCTGTAGGAATGGATGAACTCTGGCTGAGAATTGATGATGGCTTCTGAGGAATTTGGGATTTGCTCGAGTACTAATGCCATTCTCAGTTGAGAATGTAAGACAAGAGTCAGCATCCAAAAAGTTATTTAAAGGCAACAATGAGTTCCTGCACCATTAAGCACTTGCTAGTGTGGGGATCTGTCTAATGAGAGCATCTTTTTGGATTCCTATTAAAATTTGCAAAAAATAAATTGGAAATTAATTCTGAGAGCATACTGAGACATAAAACCAGAAGGTTTTCATGTCAAGCTTTTACTTCAGTTGAACAGATAGACATATGACATTCATTCACAACAGTGCCTACTGGTATAAAAATTATATGAACAATTCTAGCATTGTAAAGTAAAGGAGGACTTGAGAACAAAATTTCTAGACCTGAAAACCCTCTTACTCTAAATAGCATTTGTCTTTGTGATTTTGTGGTTGCTTAATCAAATTTTTTTTTTCTTCCTTGAGAAATGATAGTTGTAATAAATGATAGAAGTCATAACTGCTTTAATAGATAAGAAAATAGAATTTGTTGAATTGCAGTGTAATTTTCCTAAATGGAAAGTGAGCTTAGTCTAAGGTTTGTGCAATATCAATCCATATCCTCTTTTTTATTCTGCACTCTGTGGAAGTTTATGCTAGTCTAAATTGCTCTGTAGGTTGTGAGTATAAAATACAGCATTTTGACTACATTTCCTGACTAACTGTGGAAATTTTAGCAGAATCATGTGTTTATTAACTTCTGAGAGTAAGCATTTAAGCTAACTGTTTAACTGATCTCCTGATATCTATGATGTGTTCTGGAGTCTCATCCATGCTATATCCATATGTTCTTAATTTATCAGTAATCTAAATGAGATGAAAAATTATAATTTTTCTGGTCACCATGATAGTGAAATATTGCAACAGCTGCCAGGTAGGAGTATGGAGGGAAAAGATAAATACTTCTAAGGCCATATGCATGGACTTGCACTATCCCACTCCCGCCTCTGTGTGCTGGCCCATAGGTTGGTACAACACCACCAGGATAACAACATTGTGGGATAATCATCCAACAAGAGGCAGAATTTTAAGAGGATCAGTTCTGCAGTCTAGTTGCTGGTGTGCCTGTGCTGGTGTAAAAGGGACTGTTTGAGGCATGCACGAAAGTCCAAAGGCACTGAGTGGGTCGGGCAGATCATGTGGCAGTAGTCCTGATTTATGAGATTGAAATTGGACGTGTCATTAGAGTTTGAAAGGCAGCATGGCAAGTAGAAGGAATTATTATTTTGGCATTGCCTGGTTTGGCAGGGACTAATATCTTGCCTATTGCAGTTTTATTCCAATAAATTAAAATGAAGAAAATTAAGCAAAAATTTCTCTTAAAAGCTAGATTGAGCAGGACTTAACTTCTGCAGCTAGGAATAGTAGATAATATGGTGATCCAGTCACATTAATAATTTAAACTCTGATAGAATCCATTACTATTTATGGATCATAATAGCAAGTATTGAATAAATTCTGTATGCGACCTGACTAAGCAGCCAAGAACACTTCAGTCCACCTGTTCACATTCTCCACTACACATTTAGGGTCTAGGCTCATCCACTCAAATACCAGGAGAGGTGCAATCAAAAAAAAAATTGCACAAAGGACACCTAGCAGGTAGGAGAACCATGGAGCTCCTTGCCAAAAGATGCTGGGGATACAAGAAGTTTCCATAAGTTCTTGGGAAGGCTAGGCAACACTTGCAAGAGAGATCCATCGAGGATTACTAAAGAGAAAAACCATAACTGACTTGGGAATTCCCCTGTGGAGAATGTAGTGTAAGAATAATTGGGGAAATACCATTTGTGTTTGTCGTCTCTTTCTTTTCTGTGCATCTGCTTATGGTCACTGCTGTGGCTGGTATCCAGGTCAGTGAGCCTTGCTTTGAATAGTGTGGTCATTTGCCCTAGTCCTCAGGCTCTTCTGAGATGTAGGTTAAACTTGAGTTAGCTATGTGGTATTACGAATTTCATTTAGGTTCCACTCTGATGTCCTCCAGTGATTTTCTGTGTTTTCTCCTGAGTGCCTGGCACAGATGCAGTTTGCTGATGAAGAGGACTGCTGGAGCAGCTCTGTGCTTTCCAGGGAGAGCAACTGTGTCATGCATTGGCAGGACCTGTGGGCTCAGCTGGGTCAGCTCAGCCAAATCCTGCAGCAGTGGACTGCAGTGAAGTTCACAAATTGAGGACCATAACCTGCCTTTGCAGAGCACCCTGCATCATAAGTTACCCGAGGAAGGATAGGGATGGTTTGTCCATGCTACTTTGTGATATACCTTACTACTGGTTGGAGAACAGATACTGTTAGTTATAGCTTGGGGAATTAGAAAAGCTGAAGTAGAAAAGACATCTGTGCTAGAAACCGTTCATCTCCCAGGTCTAACATGGAAGGGATGTCTCTGGCTTTGAGAATATACAGTCTTTTTATAGTTTCAACATTACCCCTCTCTAGCTCTAATAAAAGCTGTTTTACTATTGTTCAAGTGATTTGCAAATGGCTTTTTTTTGGAATCCCTGCCATCATTGTCATTGAGGTGAAAGGGGACTGCTTTTGTCTTACTTGGGGATTATTTGTTAAAATCCACACAGATTGGAACCATGTCTGTAATAATTTTATCAGCAGGATTGTGGCCTGTCTAGAAGCAGAGCCCAGTGTACACAAAGAAGTGAGTTTAATGGAAAAAGTATGGTGGTTGGCCAGGACTCCCTAAAATTGTTTGGAAACTCCCCATGCTAAGAAAGGACATGAGGAGGAGATCCGTGCATCTGTGCTGAGTCACAAGCTTCCCACACAGCCATCCTGTCTGTTCTTGCAGTGTTTATTCAGTGTGGCAGGATCCAGTCTTGTCCCCTCCCTGTGTCTCAGCCTACCTCCTACTATCTGCACAACTAAGGGAAAACCACGAACACTTTATCAGATCCAGTGCTGTTATTTGGCCCAAAATCAAGGACCACCACACTATGAAAAAAAGCTAGCATTATGACCAAAGATAATTTTATTATTCTACCATTTTTGAGGAGGGAGTTGTATTTTTGTAAAATAACTATTTGTGATTGAATTATTTAAACTGCAATTTGACTGTTTAATTTATTTTTATGTTTAATGAACAACATAGCCATAGTTATTATTCACAGTTAGAAAAATATTCTTTCTTCTAGTTAGCTGAAATTTGTTGAACCTTTAAACTCCAGGTACATAACAGCCCTGTGTGATCTAGATGCTGACCGTGAATATGTTTGGTCAATGCGCATTTAGAAGTGAACAGAGTTGTTAGGATTTGCAAGTAATTTGCTGCACGCGCACCGCAGCCATTTTGACCACTGAAGAGGTGAAAGTGAAAAACTGTGGGAGGATGAGAACTGCAGAAAAAGGTGCTTCCCTCTGCCTTGCTGCAGGGCCATGGAGGAATTTCACTGCAACCTCTGAATGGCACATTGTCCCTGCTCTTGCCTGGGCTTCCTTTGCGGGTGGCAAGTATTTCACACAATACTGTACCCCAACAGACCTACCCTGACCCTCTGAGCAGAGCACAGCAGTACAGGAGCCCCCTGCAAATGTGGGGCTATTGCTGCAAGGCAGAAAGTCAGGAAACGTCCCTTATGCCTAAAAACGTTCAGTGTGTTTGGGGGATGCACAAGGTGGAAGCAGGATTTGGATTATTAATCAGCCCTTAACATGAGGAGCAAGCAGTTAGTTCCTTCAGGAAGAGTGAAATATTTTCTTCTGACGGTTGTGCTTATTCCAGTTATGCTGGATTGCACCAGTCCCAGGCAATTTTCAACCTTTGGTGGCCAAGTGACTGCTCTTTGCAGTGAGATGCTTCATCCCAAACCACTGTCACAACAATGCTCAGTAAAAGCCAGGCTTTCACCTGCTTCCTGTGAGGGATAATCCTCTTCTTGTGCTGGCCAGTTGTTCCTGGTGGTGGTGTACTTTGCAGCACCCAAGGTCTCTTATGGAGGCTTTGGGTCCTGGCTCCTGACAAGATCCTGGCTTGGTGTTAACTGTAAGCCCAGGCTTGGTGCCTGCAGGCACATCTGCTCCTGGGGCCCTCTTCCTGCTATGCTTAAGGTAACTAAGCTCATGAATTTGGCTCTTGCTGAGTGAGAAGCTCTTTTGCCCTTTCTCTCCCTCTTTCCCTCCTTCCCTCCCTTCCTTCCAAGCAAGGTTTGCTCTGGCAGGGTGAGGTAGGATATCTCCCACCAGATTCCCCTACAGCTGGGGGAAGCTTCCACAGGCTTCCTCATGAACTCACACCCACCAGCTTCCTTTGCTAAATCCAAGTAAATCCTTTTACACTGTGGTTAATAATTTTGCAATTAAACAATGTAATCTTACCACTGTATAGTGTTCTAGCAGCCACAATGTCTTTTTGCAAAACAATATGAAAGGGCTGAAGTGCAAGAGCACGCATTTTACTTGCGTAGTTGTTAAAATTCTGCGTGGTTGTTACAGGTACTCAGTGTATTAGGTATCATTGCTGGGTTTGATGGCAAATTAACTAGGAGTGTGGGTGTGAGAATTAAGAAAGTCTAAATGTTCCACAAATCTTCGCTCAGTGAAAGATATATTCCTAAGGTTGCAAAGGTTAATTCCCATATTTAATTCAACATATCACTTGATGATGACAGCTTAAACACTTGCCTTATTGCTGTGCATGTTCTGCAAAATGAAGGGCAAATCTTTTCTACCTAATTTTCTCTGTTGCAGTAACAGGGATTTGAAACAAAATAAATGCTGGGTTTTATTCTCTCAAAGTGTTTAGGTTTGTTTGTGCTTTGGCAGAGAAGCTGGTTGATCTGGTTTTTCTAGGATGGAGTCACTACTGTATTACCTTTCCTTTTCTCATTTTTTTATAGCACATGTATCATGGCATACACACAAAAATAATTGAAATATGATTAAATTACCTCTATTTATATAGATAAATTACATTTAAAATATATAATTAAATGCTCAGTAGAGGTCATAGGATACCACTATAAAGTATTGTATGAAGACTTGAAGGATTTACGAGAAGTAATTAGGTGGTTCAGGGTGAAGACGTGTTCCAAAGAGCTAAAACTTGTGGTATCTGGCTTCCTGCAAAGAATGTAGCCTTGTTCCTGCCAGCCTCCCAGGCTGTGCAGGGCAGCAGGAGGCAGCCCCAGCAAGCTTGGACTTGAGTGCTAGTAACCTCTGGGTGAACTTCAGACACAGGCTGTCCCTGCTGGGGAAAACTAGCTTCCTTTGTCCTTATTGGGAGTTATCTGTATCCTCTTGAGGAAGAGACGCACAGATGATTCATGTGAGTGGAACTGGGGGACAACATGTCCTGCTGTTTCTCGTCTGTGAGAGCCTAACACCAGAGTAAACAGCCTGACTATCAAAAAAACTAGAAGGAAAACCACCCGTACTTTGGAGTTTGACTCCTGCAGGGACCAAGCTAGGGCCCTTGGTGCCTAAGGGCTCAGGTGGAAACTGTTGAGGGGAAGGGTGCAGCCTTCCCCATGCCTAGAAGACATCACGTGTCTAATCTAGAAAATCCTGTTTCTGCTTTGCCATTGGATGTGGAAAAACAATGTTGTTCCTTGCTCTCAACCTTATTCTTCCCAAAAGAAAATCTACAGGGAAAGAGAATGAAGAGGAACAGTGCTCTTTTTTACCCATTACCTTAAGGATTGTGAAGATCTAGGGTCAATGGTGCCTTGACAAGAGAAGAAGTAACGGGCACAAACTTGAACATAAGAAGTTCCATCTAAACAGGAGGAGGAACTTCTTTACTTTGAGAGTGGCGGAGCACGGGAACAGACTGCCCAGAGAGACGGTGGAGTCTCTATCTCCAGAGACGTTCAAAATCCACCTGGACACATTCCTCTGTTAGTAGAGTAACTAACAGAGAGAATCAGTCATCTTAATCAACAATGAAGGAAGTATCACAATAGTTGCTAATAGGTGATTTTCCTTGTAACAACTACTTTTGAAAACAGAAGATCTTTTGCTTTCTCATTTTCTGATTTTTGACAAACTTGTCATTATGGAAGTATGTAAAGTATTGATAGTACGAACATTTGCTTATCTCGTTTGTGCAACCTGCTCTAGGTAGACCTGCTTTGGCAGGGGAGTTGGCCTAGATAACCTCCAGAGGTCACTTCCAACCCCACATCATTTTGTGATTCTGTAATGTGTAAAGTTGTTTTCAGCTCATATATCTCCTCATCCTAAGCCAGAGCTCCTACCTCCAATTAAAAGATACTGTAGTGCCTGGACATTTTCATTTTCTCATAGTAAAATTATTCCATTTCAGTTAAAGTACTTAGGTGTTCATTGGCACAATGGCATCTCACATCCTATTTATTAACAGTGACCTGGCAGGATGCAACCTAGCACCACAATATCTTGAAGAATGTGAAATAAAACCACAAAGGGACTATTTCTGCATTGCTTTCCATATTCTCAGTGCCTACAGCAATGAAGTGAACAATTAAGATGCACTAAAACTTCACAAAATTTTCAGGTTCACCCCCAAGAGGAATGAATTTCCCTGTTTTATCACTGACTTTGTAACGTAATGGCAAATACAACATCCACACACACGACCAGCCTTTCTTAGAGCGCTTGATTGTGGAGGTGTGAAATAATGCTTGCCTTTCATTTCAGCTTGATAATTTATGGCTTTTTAATTACTCTATATATTCCCCTTTTTAAGTTTCTCTCTTTAGTTCATAAAACATTACCACATACCAGGCAACTAGCAGAAAAATAGCATCTGTTGAAAACTAGGCAGTGGTAACAGTCTGTCTGTAGTCAAGATTTAAAAAGAAAGTGTTGACAGTCCCCACCAAAGTTCATATTACTTTGCAAGGAATAAGCACCAGTTTTTCATTTATTGTCTGTAGCTTAAGCCATTAGAAGATATGTAAGTTGCATTTTTAAAGGATTTCTTCTGGGAAAGCCAGGACTTTTTTGTTTTAAACTAAAGCTGGATTCTCAGGTAACTAAATTCACCATTAAAACTTTAAGAAAAAAAACAGTAATTATTATAATCCTTATAATAAAGCCTCACGGGTGGTAATTATCAGTTCTTCAGGGCAAGGATTGCATAGTGGCTTACTCAGTAGGTGCACTGTTTTTGTTTGGTGTTTCTAGGTTCTATCGAAATATACATTCAGCTCACTTAAAAGGAAAAACCCAGCCTCAAGTGAAGAAATGAGGAGGTAGCCTGGAGCGATGCCAGCGCAAGCCGATACCAACAATGAGCTGTTGGCACAAGTGCACGGAAGGCGACTGGGATACACATTGCTGCATATACCTTTCTCCTTTCTGCTTTCTGTTCTCCACCCATGTGTAAGTATTCCTGTTACAGTAAAATGAGTCAGATGGTACTATGCCGTATCTTCCCTTCAACAGGATACAGGATCCTTTCCCCACTGTGTTAAAAGACAGGACTTGAAGTCTCTCAGTTCACCCAGTAAGCCTGTGCCTGAGTACACTTTATGTGTCTTCTGATGATTTTCAGTAGTCAAATATGACTAAACAGTATATGCTAGAAGACTGGTTGGCAGAGAAGAAAACTGGCCTGGTCTGAATAGAGCTTTGTCTGGAACTCAGGAGAAAAAAAGAGTTTATGACCTTTGGAAGAAGGGGATGGCAGCTCAAGAGGCTTACAAAGACGCTATAAGGTTATGGAGAAAATTAGAAGGGCCAAAGCCCACTGAATACTTAATTTTCCTACAGCATTAGCAGGCAATAAAAAACATTTCTATAAATACATTCACACTAAAAGGACGGCTAAGGAAAAGGCTGAGGTATTTAATGTCACCTTTGCCTTGGTTTTTAATAGCAAGACCAGTTGTTCTCTGAGTCCTTAGCCCCCTGGGAAGACAGACGTGAGCAGCAGAATGAAGCCCCCATAGTCCAAAGTGAAATAATTAGCGACCTGCTACACCACCTAGACACACACAAGTCTATCGGGCTTAATGGGATCTACCCAAGGGTACTGGGGGATCTGGGAGAAGACCAAGGCACTTACCATAGTCTGTCAGCAGTCTTGGCGAACTGGAGAAGTCCTAGTTGACTGGAAGTTAGCAAATGTGACACCCATCTATAAGAAGGGCCAGAAGGAGGATTCAGGGAGCTATGGGCCTGTCAGTCTTACCTCACTGCTGAGGAAGGTTATGGAGCAGATCATCTTGAGTGCCATCAGACAGCACATACAGGACAACCAGGTGATCGGGCCCAGTCAGCATGGGTGTATGAAAGGCAGGTCCAGCTTGACTAACCTGATCTCCTGATTCACAAGGTAACCCGCTTAGTGGATGAGGGAAAGGCTGTGGAAGTTGTTTACTTGGACTTTTGTAAAACCTTTGACACCATTTCCCACAGCATTTTCTGGCTGCTCATGTCTTCAAAGGGTGTACACTTTGCTGGGTAAAAAACTGGCTGGATGGCTGGGCCCAGAGAGCTGTGATGAATGGAGTTAAATCCAGTTCATGTCTTGTCCCAGGTGGTGTTCCCCAGAACTCGATATTGGAGCCAGTTCTGTTTAATATCTGGACAAGGAGATTGAGTACATGTTCAGTAGGTTTGCAGATGACACCCCATTGGGTGGGAGTGTTGATCTGCTTGAGGGTAGGATGGCTCTACAGATGGATCTGGACAGGCTGGATCAATGGGCTGAGGCCAATGGGATGAGGTTAAACAAGGCCAAGTGCCGTGTCCTGCACCTTGGTTAAAACAACCCCACGCAGCACTACAGGCTTGGGGAAGAGTGGCTGAAGCTGCCTGGCAGAAAAGGACCTGGGGCTGTTGGTTGACAGCTAGCTGAATATGAGCCAGCAGTGTGCCCAGGGGACCGAGAAGGCCAACAGCATCCTGGCTTGTATCAGAAATAGTGATGCAATCAGAAATAGTGATACCAGCAGGACTAGGGAACTGATTATCCCACTGTAGTTGGCACTGGTGAGGCTGTACCTTGAATACTGTGTTCAGTTTTGGGCCCCTTGCTACAAGAAAGACATTGAGATGCTGGAGCGTGTCCAAAGAAAAGCAACAAAGCTGGTGAAGGGTCTAGAGCACAAGTCTTATGAGGAGTGGCTGAGGGAAGTGGGGTTGTTCAGCCTGGAGAAACGGAGGCTGAGGGGAGACCTTATCGCTCTCTGCAACCACCTGAAAGGAGGTTGTAGAGGGGTGGGTGTCGCTGTCTTCTCCTAGGTAGCAAGTGACAATGAGAAGAAATGACCTCAAGTTATACCAGGGGAGGTTTAGATTGGGTATAAGGAAAAACATCTTCACCAAAAGGGTTGTCAAAAATTGGGACAGGCTGCCCAGGGAAGTTGTTGAGTCACCATCCCTCGAGGTACTTATAAGATGCGTAGGTGTGGTGCTTAGGGACATGGTTTAGTGGTGGACTTGGCACTATTAGGTTAATGGCTCTATTCAATGATCTTATGGGTCTTCTCCAACCTAAATGATTCTTTTATTTATGTTTGTAAATTCTTAAATTTTAAAGGACAGTCTTTTGTAGTTAGTGTTATTCCTCGGTTATTATCTCACTTTTTTGTCATAACAAATGTTAGGTTTCAGTATATGTTAATGGATAGTTTCCGTCATCTGCATTTCCTGTGGTTCATATATTCTGAATTAATTGTAACTATGTTTTAAATACGGATTGAGAATGTGGCTAATGGGACCTTTTCCTCTAACTTTCAAGGGATGAAGTTGTCACACTTGATCCTTTACTGGAGTTGGCCTCTAAGGAATTGAGGCTTATGGATTAAGTAGCTATTAATTGCTTTCAAAAGGGTTGAAAAGGATACTTTGTTGTGCTTAAATTGGAAGACAGCTATCTCAAAGTGCTTCACAGAATAAAAACACTAAATTTCAGATAATTCAGAAAAACTTTGCATTACAAAATTCTGATATATGAAAGAATAACAAATCTGATTAAATATTTTGGGTAGTTAAGTGGATCTCATTTCATTATGTGCTTTACTAGAGTGATCAGTTATGACTAGAACAGGGTAGGTTTTTTTATAAAAAGGAGAGATTTTTGAATCTGGCTGGGAAACAGAAGCCTGAGTATGATACATACAGAACAAAAAAAGGAAAAGCATGCCAGTTTATGCATCCAGACCCTGAACAGACATGCAGGTTGTTGCAAACTTCTGTCTATTGGCTTTCTTTTAAGGCAGATGAATTAAGAAAATCTGTGGAATGCATAGTTGACTTGGGTCTGGATCTTACTACAACTAGATTTCCCACATTGATCCCTGTATGTAAGAAAATTGGTTAGGCTACAGAGCTGCTTATCAAAAGGTCTGTCTATGCGGAACCAGTTGTCCCACTGAGCTTCCAAGTCCCTATTAGCATCATCTCCAGAGTGGAATGCAGAGGAGCAAAAGCTGATTATACGTCAGCTATGAGATGGTGTTGAAAAAAAAAAATAATTACAAACACCGTACTAGGTGTAGCAAGAAGAGCACAAAATGGAAAATAAACCACATTAAAGTATTCAGCATCAACAAAGCCTCAGCTGGAGTATGGAGCCAGCACTGTGTTTGCCAGCACCGTGTTTCAGGAAATGTATGGACAGAACAGAGGGGTCAGGGAATGAGAATGCCAGATCTAAAGAATAATCTTTTAAAGACAGTGTGAAATGATGGGATTTGTTTAATCTAAAAATGAGAAGACAAGTAGAAATCTTTAAATGCACAAAAGACAATTGGAAAAAAGAAAAAACCACAGAAAAAAAGAATGGGAAATAAACAGGCCAGCGTCAGATCCTAAGGGAGGTTGTGGGGTCTCTATCCCTGAAGGTTTCTGGAAATGTGTTAGACAAGCATCAATGAAGAGTGATGTAGGGACAGCTGATCCTGTCTTCTGGAAAGCCGGGAGACAAATGCTTTCCTGAGGAGCCTTCCCTCTATCCTGTTTTTAGTGATTCTAGCACATTCTACACTCCATAATTGCTGAGATGGGTGTATTGCCATGAGATGCCAGGATAGTCTTTGCAAGCTCTGTTTATCTCCTAACTTTGTTCATGTGTGCTTCTTGTTGCCATACAGACTACAGAAATGGAATAGTTAAACCTATCCCTTGGCTATAGCAGCACTGAGTTATCTCCTGACCTGTCTCGATGAACATATCTAGCTATGGATCCATTTATTGTCTTCTAGGCAGTTAGACATTTCTAAAACACCTGGGATCCAGAAACAGGAATCAATGCAGATAGAACTGGGGTGACTAAGCATTTATTAGAGGAAAAGGTTTTCATGGCTATTAACTTTGTTATGTTGCCATGTATGTGAGAGATAACTTTTCTGACTCATTAGGACAACTATTGTTACACAATAGTCTGAGTAAGCCACTTATTTTGTACGTCTTCTGGGTAACAACACTATTAGAACTGATGACTTCATCGATATTTGGTGAAGTGATAAAGTAAGGACAGAATTGTGAATCTGGGCTTGCTCCTACAGCATTTAAAGACAGGAGGGCTTCTTAAGAATTGGACTCCTGTGTGCCTTCTGAGTCCATAGTGAAAGAGAAGAGAGAGGAGTTTCCATAACCAGTGTATGGTGACAGATGAAGAGAGGCTCCTCTTTTGGACAAGAGCCCTAAGGGCTGTCCTATTCAGTTTAGGCATCTTCCAGGAACTTCAGTGGGAATACGCTAAATAATTAAATCTCTCCCACCAGCAGAATCACAGATGCTTTTTTACCCTTCACCCTGACTGTGGGGGTACTTTGAGATGTGTGCAGAGCACTAGGGTGGACTTCAACTTGGGGAGAGGCCTCCCAGAGCCTGTGCATTTAAGTAGGAGGACAGACTCTTTGTGGTACCGAGAAATCTGCAAGAACTGTACTTTAAACATGGTTAAACGCACAGCAGATCTTTAGCAGGTAAGGTGCTCTGCAGTCCTCCCCAAGACTGGGGAAAAGAAGGGAAAGTCCCTTGAATGCGGTAGTGAAAGCTAGGGAAAGGGTGGCAATCTCATGCTTATCAATGATTACTGTATCTCCTATTTAGATCAAAAGATAAATTTATTTTATGATCTGGTAGACAGTTTCTCTACTATCAGCTTTTCCCAGGCCTGCTTATTTGTGGAGTCACAATACAGTGACAAGAAGTACAGCAAGAATAACATGTTGAAGGAAGTATTCTGCAAAACACCTTAGCGTTTAAAGAGTTATGAAGTCATGCTTTCCACCTGGCAGTGAATTTTACAGTAGCTATTACAGCTACAGCTATTACAGAGTGAGCATTTATGACACACTTGGCGATGCTAGTCTGTGTTGTGCTGAATCTAACTAAAATTGCAGGGTCTAACAGCTTGCCTTCAAATAAAGAAACAGTTATACTTGATAGAACTGGCTGCTACACCCTATTTACAAGCTCATGATACCAAAACCAAGATATGTGCAAATGTGTTGGTGGTGACTCCAACAGAAACCTCAGCGACAAAGCCTAGAAAGCTTTTGTGGATTGAACACTGACTACACAACAAGAGCTGTGAGCAGAGATCAAGAACCCTGCTATTCTCTTGCTAATAACTTTAATCTTTATGCAATTAAAATTTTTAGTGTAGTGAACCAAATTGCCACAGAAACATCCAGTGTCATCATTTTTACCTTTCCAGATGAACTGCTCACAACACTCAGGAGGGTCTTAGAATAAATAGCAAATGTGCTATATGCTGAAAGTTGGTTATAAAACCAGGGGTGTGATAATAAGGTGCCCCAGTCATAGTACAAATAAATTAGTATGTTCCAGTTAAAACATGTTATAGTTATAGTAAGTTCTTGTCCAATACAACAAGCAAGAGTGAAAAAACTCTCTAAGCAAACTCTTATACAAAGGACAGCAATGCTGTTTGTCCCTGTCCCCTGTTTGTCCCCTGTTTTGTCCCTTTTGGGACAAAAGTCCCAAAGCATTTTTGATGTGTTTAAGGGGCATGTCTGCCTGCAAGGACATTCGCACATCATATTTCAACTTTGCTTATAAAAGTGGGCTCCAGATGTTTTTCAATTTGAAATCTGTTCCCAGTGAACTACATTGGAAGGTCATTCTTAACAACTTCTCCCTTTTGTGCGTGCAGTCTCATTGCTGCAGAATATAACTCATGATTTGCTAGAGAAGTCCCTTTTTAGTCTGTGGGGCTGGATATCTTTATTAGTATCCTTATAAAAAGTGATCACATCTGGTTATGGCTCATAAAACATCTGGTTTCTGTATTTGAGAGAGGAATACAGGAAATGCCTGCTTGATAGTGTTCCTGTCACAGTTACAGCAATGGATTAAAATAAAACTCTGGTAAGTGACTAATATGCACATAAACACATATACATACACATGTACATGCGGGGCATGGGACTATAGGGACGGGTTCCCATCTTGCATATGCTCCAAAGTAGCTGCACTTGCACATCAGCAGAATTTGGTAAGATTGCTCTAGTTCCAGGCCAGCAGAGAGGCTGTTCCAATTCACTAACCCAAGGGTGAGGCCACCCATAGCTCCATGGTTCCACCTTCCTCATGTAGTTCCTTCCTCCTCCTCCCGCATTGTAAGGTCTGATTCCGATTATTCCTGTTAAGAGAGGAGTAAACCTGGCTATTTGTACATTGCTCATGCAGGAAGGTGAGATGCTGAAGGAAAGCTGGAGGCTGCTAGGCTTTTTTCTTTGCCATTCAGAGCAAGAGAGGTTATTCCTCAAAGGAAAGTTCTAAATTAGCCTATACAAGGTCACTCACGTGGGCAAACCCACATGATTTTAGGCAGGAGAAGCTCATTTGCTGTCAAGTCAAGTCCTCTTTCCTTTCACCAGAGGTGGCTAAATCTTAACCAAGTCTTGTAAAACTCAAGAGCTGTTTCTCATTTATGGCACAAGCAAGGCTGGCACCTTCCTATTAATGGAGGCAGAAAAGATAATTTCCCTGCATATGCTAGAGGCTCTGCCTGGCCCAAGCTGCCTCAAGCATGGCTGTCCCTGTGCTTGGGGGCAGAGGCTGGGCAAGCTCCTGAGCCCCAGAAAAATGTGAGGCACAGGCTTGCTTGCTGTGCACCCGAGAGCTTGTACGCTGCTGCATGCAAGAGTTTAGGCTGCAGCAGAGACCTTCAGCTGTGGGGTTAGAGAAAGGTGGAGGCTGGCTTCATCCTGCCTGCCCTTCCTCCTCCTCTTCCTCAATTTAGATGAGATGAGAGTTGGGCAGGCAGGCAACTGAAGGTCTGTGAGGGCTGGTACAGCTGAACCACAGCTGCAGAGGCACCTGCTGCCACCCCAGCTGTCCCCAGGGACCTGGGGGCTGCTTGTCTCTAGCCTGAGCTTGGGGAGGTAGTGCTGGGCTGGGTGCATGAAGTTCTCTATGTAGCTGCAAATTGTCTGCCTGCACTGCTGAGAAGTATCTCACTAGTTTTGCAAGAAAAGACTGGCCTTTCTTTAATTGTTTTGAAAATCATGACAATTGAAGAAAATTTAAAATCCTGTTTAGATTCCAGTATCACTACCCAGCTACTACAGGTACCTTACTCCCTCAAACACCTGTATAGCAAAGAAAAGTTTAAAAGAAGTCACTGTTAGTATCTTCGTAGAATTTCCCATATATTCATAAGAGAACTGTAACACACACCTCTGGGCAATGCTTCTACAAACCTCAATTTACCCACAGTGTCAAAAAATAGTACTGAATGGAGAAGTGGCTTCTCCTTGATGCTTCTCTGTGCTCAGTTTGGTTTTTATGTGCTAGTCGGAAGAAGGGGGTGAGGGAAGAAAAAAAGCCCTATCTTGTTTCATGAGAGTACAAACAGGAGATAATGTGATCAAGCAAAGATAAAATATTTTGCTCAAAATAGCAATAGCTCTTGATGACTGATTTTCAAGTTAGGAAATATTTTCACTGCTTTAACAGAACATGTCGGGACTTGTACAGTCTGTTTCACTACTGATCTTAGTTTAGAAATTAAGATAAGAAAATAAAAACCTGGGAAACTACCCAGAATGATTTAAAGTACCCAAAACACTGTCTTTTTTTTTTCCACACCAGTATGTATCAGCTGGACTAACAGAAACTAATATATCTTTAGGCAAGCCTGTCCACATAGTTCACAGCAAATTTACAAATACGTTTCATCTAGCAAGTGAAGTGCAATAAATCTGTCCTTCAAAAATTTTTTACTAAAGATAACATGCAAATAAAAATAGGAAAAGAATGTTAAAGCAAAGTAAGAGATCTAAGCTAAATTTCAGAGCTGCTGTACATATAATATTCAGTGGTAGGAGCACTATTTTCTTGGTCACACCTAGTTTGTGTTTGAATGATAGAAAGCAGAAATCTTCAGCGTATTTTTCATTTCCTTGGACATTAAAGCTGTGGAAGCTAACCAGATGTATTATATTCTTTGCTGGATAGAATTGCATGTACCTCTTAAGAGTCAGCAAACGTGAAAACAAAAAAGATGTGAAAATAAATTGAAAGAAATTTTACAAGTGGCACTGATACATAGGTTTAATTCTTATGTTATCTATAGGAAAAGCACACAAGAAAAATATTCTTGGAATTATTCTGAAGGAGGAAGATTTATTAGCACTTGAGCAGGCAGATAAAACAATGCAAAAGTTTGTGTAGCAAAGTTTTCTCCTTCCCTCTCTGTTCTTCCCCATCTGGGACTGAGTTCTCAGTACTACATGCTTTAGGCAGCTGTAGAGCTTTATCTGCAGACAGGCTATGCAATTATTCTGCTTATGCTAGCTGACCTGATATTTGAACTTAACAAATTTCTCACTTTTTATGGTTCCTGGAAAGCATGTCAGATGTGAGTGGTGTCATTTTACAAATCCATGAGTTTGATGCAGGCAAGAACACAACTTCCATTTGGGCTTGCAACAATTTTGATAAGCAATGAACGTTTCTAATAATCTATAAAAAAAGTTTGTTGTAAAAGAGAAAAAAGAAGAGGAAAATCCCAGGAATAACCATATCAGAAAAGAAACATTCAAATCAGTGTATGAAGTTGTAATGAGTAAAGACTAACTAGTCTTGGCAGTAAAACCCATGTGATTTGAAAGTAGATCCCTAAGGCACTTTGCTGTGTAATTGGTGAGGAGAGTGTGTGGGATATCATCTTGGACAAGAAAAGCTGAGTGTTTAGGGAGTTTTCAGTAAACAGGACATTATAGTAGGAGGTGTTAGTGACAGAAGACATCCTCTGGAGCTGCATGCCTGTTTCCAGTTAAGTGCTCTGCAGGAAAGGAAGAGGATTCCCACACTGTATGTTTGGCAGCATAATTTCCCACCAGAGGTACCACTGGCCTCTGTACCAATGTAGCCCCTTCTAGAAGGAAGGTACAGGGTCTAAGGGAAGGTCCACACTCACCAGAGTATAAACTGAGTAGATGGACTTCGGTGCCTGGCTGGAACAGAGATTTTGAAAGGTTGAGTCTTAGGATCCTAATCTGCTTCCCACGTTGATGATGGTGCTTGCTCTTTCTTGTATGTTTATAGGCCAAAAATTTGAATTATTTAAACATATATCTTGAAAAAGAGCAACATCATAAGGACCCAATAGTGATAAAATATTTATAGGTAATCTGACTCTGAAAGTCTATTCAATTCTTTTTCCTTTTCTGTGTTCAGGCTTCTGAGAGAAGCAGCAGTGCCCTGCCTGCCATCTCTAGCTGAGTCAAAGGGAGGAACACGGCAAGCCAGTGACAGCAGGCAGTGAGCCCTGCGGGAGGATGACCTGGGAGAGTCCTGTGCCCAGGCCCAGGCTGCAGGGCAGCCGAGGGATCAGGGCCAGCCAGCATGGGTTTATGAAAGGGAGGTCCTGCCTGACCAACTTGATCTCT
>JAOTQQ010000019.1:26075802-26128804 GCA_026546715.1 Gallinago undulata
CTTTGGCAGGGGAGTTGGACTAGATGATCTCTATGGTCCCTTCCAACTCCAAAAATTCAGTGAAATTCAGTGAAATGCAAGTCTTCCCACAAGACCATTTAATAAATGAATCTGGTTTCATCAAGGCCCATCTAACCTTGAAGACCCTAAATTGCAGCTTACAGCAGCCTCCAAAAAGCCTTTATTTTCTGTTGTATTTAGAAGCTGTCAGCAGCACAGAACAGCAGTGGATGGGCACAGAATTACTTTGTTCATTTGCTTGGTACTACCATCAATCTTATGTTTAGGCAGGAGTCATTGTGGTCAGTCCTGTTTAGCAGGGTTCATTATTGGTTCAGTGACAAGACCCTAAACTGAGCTAGTTAATTAAGAAAAAAAGCTTCTAAAGGAAAATTAAAGAAATTAAATGGAAATTATCCTTTGAGGTGCACTAGAAGAGCAGGAAGCCCAAGAAATGGTTGGAAAAGGTGAGTGCTAGCATAGACTACCTTTCATACATGTCATTACCAGGGGACCGAGTTAGCTTTCCTAAGGTTGTTTACATCAGGGAATAACTGAGGATTGCGCTGTTTGCATTGGAACTGAGCAGTCACTACATGTGTCGAGTGTGTCACACGAAACAGCCCACCCAGGAGTGACAGAGTTCCACAAAGGCTGTGGGGCTCTACTATGTCTCACCAGCAGAACCCCAGGCTTTTGACACATTACCTCAAAGGTCTGGGTTTAGGATCAACAACTCTTCTGCTCAGCTAGAATTTTTACAGAAAGATGCTGGGATTAGTCAAGTCTGTTACAAATAAAAAGGGAAAAAAAAGATTGTGAGTTTAATTAATGTTCAAGTACAATTATTATCCCTTATCTCCATTGGAAGTAAAGTACTTGCTTTTACCTTCTCATCCAACTGTTTTAAATGCACAGGGTATTAATACTGCAGCATTTATGTCATGTTAAAATGGTTTATATTTCACAAGCTCAAATAAAAATGGAAGCACATAGAAGCTGTTTATCTTTTAATTTAGGATATTTGCTTTTTTTTTAAGGTAGCCAAGTGTTTAAATTTAATGCCATACATAAATGAATGTGTCTAGTAAGTGTAATCATTTTTTCAGCTTATATAGTACCACATGTCAGTATGCCAACTAAACTCAGTCTTTGTATCTGTCACTGACTTTTCACCAATTTATTCCACTTTCAGAATGAGTACTTGTTTAGTATTTGCTTTTACAAGGCATTCCAGAATGCCTTACTGTCCATTTTTTAAAATGTTTGTCACAAGGGAAGCGAGAGTAGGAAATACTATCTCTTGGCTCATGTATTTATCACATTATCAACTGTAACACACTTTTGCGCTGTGGATGTAATTGGTAGTTCATCAGCAAAATCATCATCATGCCCAATGGCAAAAAGGCCATGAAATCTTCACTGCTGAACAACCTTCCTAAAGTGTAGTGTGAGGACAATCAAGCTTAATCAGATTCAATTTTATAAAATCATTGAAAGAAGCTCTTTCACTACCATCTTAATTGCTGGTTTAACGACTCTTTTAAATGAAATTTAGGGACCAAGACTGTTTAATTTTAGGTAATGTTTATTTCACATAGAACAATCTCCAAAGAATATTTAAAAAAACCCAATCTAAATACTGATTTTATTGCATTTATTTTTCTTACAAAAAAGACGGACAGGCACAATTTATGTATTCAAATACTTCAAACTGAACAGCAACTGTTCACTGTTCAGATTCCCCAATACCACTCCAAAGGCTGTGAAAGTAGAAAATGTCATTTTACATGAGGCAGTAGTGCATTTAGTAGGAATGAATCACAAAATATATTTTTGTACAGTAAGACGTTATTGTCACTTTATAATTACCTATAAAAATTTTTGAATTGCACAATAAGTTTGCTTTACAATTGACAACTGCCAGAAAATAGGCTTAGTATGTAACTAAATATTTGCCCAAACTATCCCTTAGAAACAAATTAGGATTTCTTTTGGTAAATGCTTAAAGTCTAATAAGAACTATATTATATACTTGAGGTCATTTAGAAATGTTTTAATAGGAAGAGGTTTATATATTCAACTAAAATCAATTTCTGCCTACCTTAAAATCCATACAACCACAATAGCTGAGTGTCCTAAGAATATTTTGATTTGCAAGTACCAACACCAGTGAAATCTGGAACTGTTTAAATGAATCTATTTCCTATTTTTCTGCTTCATTATCGATGTTGGAAAGGCACTGTGTACATTCCTCTGAACATTTGGTGTTTCAGGGATTATTTTTTTTAAGTTGAAATGCCTCCAATGACAAACTAAAAATAAATGTTTAAGAGAAAAAGAATACTGAATAGACTTCCCACTGATGGATGCAGTCCATAATATCTGAAGACACTCATTTTCCATAGAACTTCTTATTCAACAAGAATATGAGCAAATTCACATTCACTTTAGCTTTGTCGAACATTTTCATTACAGCCACACCTTCATACTGCATCTGAAGCAAATCCTGTAGTCAGAAATAAAATAATTAGTCTCTGTTTGAATCCAGACCTTACAGCAACAAGATGGGGTTATTTTCATCATGTGATAACTATAACTCCCCGTTCTTCACAATTGAAACAATTGCAGGCAACTCTTGGATTGGTGTAAAAAACACTACATGTCCTCTAGATCCCGAATTGTAAACTGTCACTAACAGTAAACTAGAAGAAATACTGTTTCTGTGTATTTTCATTTTCTCTTGATATTTGCTGCTTGCCACTGAACTAACATGGCATTTGGGTTCATGCAGTCTCTCTGGACAAAGCGCCCAGCATCGTATGGAAGTTATATAGTTACTCCCCATAGGATCTGCTGCTGTGTGCCAATTGAATAGTTCATGAATGCATATTAAAAAAAAAAATAATCTGAAATAGTTTAGATTTAGCGGAAATGCAGCTGTGACTATGTAGCAAAGTAATAAAATTCAAACTCTACCTGGAAATGGAGCTGCACTTTTTCCATTTCAACCCCCAAAAATTTTGCTTTGATTTCAAAGTCGCCCACTTCTTCTCCAGGTGTGATATCAAACATCACATTCTTAAACCTGGAAAGAAAAAGAAGGGTAATTGATTATGTATGCTGTGCAGTTTTATGTAGTCCAGAGTCGGTACTGGGGAAAAAGCCTGCAGAACACAAAAGAACTTTAAGCTGTGTGATGGTGTCAAATGATCCACTCCATTCCTAAAACAATGCCTTCTCAGAGAGGTTCTGGTGTAAGTACAGTATGGAATAAAGAAGAACTCGCAAGTCTTTTATATTGGAGAAAAAAAGAGGAAAAAAAGAAAAAAATAGCCTGTGGAAAGTGCCAGGAACAAAGATGATCAAGCATCCACAGCGTAGGAACAGGGCAGACAGATTTTTTGTTCTGCCATGCCTGAGTGTCTCCTTGCAGATGCGTATACACTATTCCCTGCTTTCAGTTTGCCTCATGTGGCTTCCTGTGCCTGATTAACCCACTTGGAAAAAACATGCAGCCTGAAAAAATGTTTTTCCCTGCAGAAGATGGATGGAAGGGTGCCCAGGATGGAAGACATTTTTTTGCTACAGCAGCCTCAAAATGGATGGATAGATAAAAAAGGGATGTTAAACCACCCCATCCATCCACCTTGCCACAGTGAGGAAGCACAGAAAACCAGGTCTTTACTCAGTTATAGGGAAGTGGTTGGTCAGTGAATGAAAAAAACCCAAACTTCTTAACATGTCGGTCATTAGCAGTGAGTGTGCTGGCAGACTTGTACTGGTTCTAACTAAGCTAATGCCAAAACAGGCTTATTCAAATATTTTCCCAAGGTAATCATATAGCAAGGTACAAAGGAAAAAGTGAATTATGACAATAAGGCTTTATCATTCTCCTGAGTGTAAAAATCTGAGGTAATTTCAGGTGTGGCACAGGAAATTGCAAAGATTCTTTTAAGGAAAGCCAGGTCCCTTAAGAAGCTGTTGATTAGAAAATGCTGTGTATTGTTTTATACTGCACTTACTGGTTGGTTTGAAGATCTTCAATTTCTAGGATGACACCTTTTTCATGCAATCTTGCAGCTGTATACTTCAATGAGGCTTGCTTCAGTTTTTTGCTTCCCTTCACCTCCTCTTTTCCATCTAGTTTAATTGACCTCCGTGAATTTCTGGGAAGAGAACAAGAAAAATGGTTTTTATCTAGCAGGTCATTTATACTTCAGCTAGTTTTCTAGCCATATTTAGCTTTCCTTCACTCTTTACCTTCTTAACTCCTATTAATAAACAGAATTAACATTCAAAACATATCTAATAAGTAGAGGGATTTTGAGCACATAGTGAATAACCTAAACATTTCAGCAAAGATTTTGAACCAATGTTTTTCAGCCTTTATTTATGCTCTATTGTGAAATGCAACCCTGATCCAAAAGAGTCCACTATCATCACTTTAAAATAGCGATTTGTAAGCATACAGTGACATAGGTGTTAAATAAGATTGGCCATTGGGGTTTTTTTGATCAATGAGGTATGCACTAGAAAAGCTCCTGTTTATGTCAGTGAAATGTTTTCATTTTGATGCTTCAGTGGCACTGGCACAGGAGCTTGTTCTTGAGTAACAGCATCATACCCAAAAAGTAAAATTCTTTAGGCATTTATTTCCCATTTTCTATCCTAAAGACATAAGCTAATCCTTTTAATGAAGGAAGGAAGAAAATCAATAATCACTCCTGTAAGCTGCATGACTTCAAAGCGTGCTAAGGGATCTGCAAAGTCGCACCAACTAAATATGTTGAAAACACATATACATCTCAGGCTGCTTTCTGTAAGGCAGCTGTAAATAATTGCTAGACTTGACTTTACAGGTTTTGTCTTGGGTCACAGTGACACAGTCCCATGGACTTTTTAATCTGATTTGTCAATCTGTCAGAATCAAAACTTTCAACTACAGAGCAACACCTTCTCTCCCTCCTGATAAAACACACTGAAACATTAAAAGACAAGAAGACTCAACTCACTTTCTTGTTAAGTTGTCTAAACAAGTTTTTATATAGGTGTTGTAGTAATTAATTTGTTCTTCATAAAATGCTGTCTTGGAGTTCAGTGCATTCAAAGTCTGCTGGAGTTTTACCAGTTCAGCTTTTCGATGATGTCTGTATCTTCTTTGATTCCGGATATCCTAAATAAATTAATGTAATTGGTTTAATCATTTGGTATTTTAAAAAGTCTCAACTTACTATGATTCAAATCTCTAATTACATAACCTGACTTAATTACTGGGGGAAAGCATAAGCTGTCATGTTAGTTCTCACAAGCACAGTACCAGTAGTGAGTACGACAGTTTACATGACTGAACCAAAGACAATTATCACATTGCTACGCTATACAAATGGTGGTATCTTGAACTCTGCTGTGGTGTTCAGGGAAGGACAGACACAGAAGTCATAAGGAAGATGCCACCTTCATGCTATAAATGGAAGCTTTCTCACACGTATTTTCTGCTGAGACACCTAAAAAATGAGAGCTTGGGCTTCTACTAAGTGGGAACTAGCTACTGCTAAACTAGAGCTTGGGTTGAAGGTAACACTTGAGTTGATGGAATCAGAAGTAACAGCAACTTCCAGTCCTGTGGCTCATCCCAATCTTCAGATTGCCTTAATGGCTCAAAAAAACCCATCTGGGCTTATAGATAAGAACGGGGAAAAAAAAAAAAAAAAAAGGAATGGGGCACTGAATACATACATAGAATGGTTTTGTCTCATGTAGAAGCAGATGCAGACACCTGAACCAAGTAGGGCTTTGAAATGACACTACAGAGGAGGCGCAACATGACATATTTAATTACATTAGAGACTTAACTCACATAAGTAATTCACTCATTTATACATTCAAAACATATTTACAACTTAAAAAAAATATTTATAATATATAAATCACTCGTGAGTAATTTACTCTTGAGCAATTAAAGATAATCCAATATTACTCATAAGTAAGGTGGTCTAATACACTGAGGTTCTTACAGCCAGTGCTGGGTGTGGATTTGGAACAGGACCTGCTGATTTGTCCACACCTCTATCAACCCTAGGATGGGCACCACATCAGCCCACTGTTCTCCTTGTGTCCTACCCAACCAGTGCAGATTAGTGTTAATACCAATAAGGGAATGTTTATTTTTTTGTTTGTTTTTAAGACTTTTTAAACCTTACCAGGACTACGTACACTATTTATCGAAACACTGATGGGTAATTCAGATTCTTTTTAAAAGATAAAAAGCTATATTGAAACACACTGTACTGGAGAAATTAAAACAGCAGCAGTATCAAATCTGGATAACAAAGTCTACAGGAGTATGTTCAGTTCTAGTGGTTATGCATGAGAGTACTGTCTTTCACTCATTTTGTCAGCAAAAAAGGACGATTTCTTTCTTATGTGGATGCTTCAGCAATTTAGTGTAGTGTTCTCTGGAAAATGTATATTGCATGTCTCTAGCTGAAATGGTTTTAGGCTAGATACCTAAAAGCCATCAATATACAGAGTAGCATGCTCCATTTACCTTAGCAATCTCATTTATAATTTCTTGGTACTTAGTTGCTGAAGACACTAGTCCTGCTTGTTCCAGTGTCCGGAGATTTCTCTGAATTTTTCTTTTCTTTTGTTCTATAGGTAGCTGCCCATCTTCAAAAATTGACTGACTGTGCTTCATTTTCTCTGGAGTTTTGGAATCTAAGATGGCACGTTTTTCTATAAGTTTCAAGTGAACAGATTCCTGGGTAGAAAAAAAATAATCCAGAACAGTTATTTTCCAGTTCATAACAGTCACATACTCAAGTATATTGAATTCTCAAAGAAGGTTATAAAGAACCAAGGTGCAGGCCTTATTTATGTCCTTCTATCACACGGTCTGGAAGTGCTTTATTTAGTATACTTTTTGACATACCTTAAGTAACTAATCACAACACATAGACATGTATTTCAATTAATCAAAACATGTCTAAAATCAGCCAGACAACTCTATGACTTCACTTAGTTTTGGGAATACTGTCCATATCTCACAGGTGTCCCCTACATACACACACACACAGAGGAGGGCTAAAATATGCACATTATTGAGGTGTAGCTGTGTATCAGTATCTACAGGGAAGTCTTCAACTGGGAGCTCTTCCCACCCAATTCCCATGGCAAGGATAGTGGTTCCCCAGGCAGATGTTTGTTGTAGTACTTAAGCAAATAAACTGGGTCTCAGGGAACTTCAGTTGAGATACTCAAGTCCATGAGAAAAAGAAAATCTAGCAGAAGGATTCACCTCAGGCTATTTCACTGTATTATAACATAGGAGAGAAAAGACCCTGTTTTCAGAAAACGTAAAGAAATAAAATATTATTCAAGTTGTGATAGTTGATAGCAAGACTTAACTTTTCTTTCCTCTGAAGTTGTTAACAATTACACAGTAAAAGAAAATTTGCAAGTCTCACATTTTGAAGGCTCTAGATGTGAATATTCTCAAAACAGCAGCAATGATGTAATTGTTTTAAAGGAGTGGAGAAAGCTGTCAGAGATCTGTTATGGCTTTCAGATATCTATAATAAAATATGTACTTTCTTTCCTATTCCGGCACAGTGTAACACTTACCTGTTGTGCAGTGGCTGGGGTTTCTAACATTTCTAAGAGTGTATCCCCTGGCTGCGTTCGTATCACATCCACAATAAGTCTTTTGGTCCTTTAAAAAAGTATTATAGATATTACAAAACAGTTATTATTGGATCACTTGTATATTTCATTTCTTCCAGAGCAAAACTATCAAGCTCCCCCTTTGTTATGGATACTTGATAATGTTTATTATGTTTCCTAGATTTTTATGTTTCAGAGCTTTCATTAATAATGTTGAACATCTGGCTTCTACACAAGTCTGAACAGAGAAATACATGCATACTTTTCTCCCTTTTATTTTAGAAAACAGTTAGCCAGCTAACACAGTAAAACAGTTACTGTTAGCATAATAAAAATCCTAGAAACAACTCGCACATGGATTTAAATTACGATCATAACAAATCAGCAGATAGGAATGTAATCTTTGCAAAGCATGAGCTATGCATGGTCCCATTAAGGGTCATATTTACTGAATAAAGTGGAAATGCACTCAAAACTGAAGGACTTTTACATCTGACTCAGTTCATTTATGCACACTACTTGATGGCAGATATTTCTGTAGTGGCAATGGACATGGAGCATTTCCTTGCTAAAAAAGGGAAGCTGCTACACTCCGATATGTAAACCAGTTCTTTTTTTGGTAAGAATTTATCTCATTCCTGCTGCCTCTTCATCCATAGTGCTTCCGAGAATGTTTTGCTACAGAATTCTGTTAATTTAGAGGACATCATTGCAAATGAGATATAGCTCATTTTTCTTAAACATTAACAGAAACTTGAAGATACAGCTCAAGTTCCACAGGAAAATGTCTAAATACGATGAAGACTTCTGTGAGTAAAGCCTGATGACTTGGTGTAAAGTTATAGTTTACCTACATAGAATTGGGGCTTTTGTTGTCCTTTTCAGGACTAGAAGTTTTCACAAAAATGCAATGAAATGGGATAAAAGATTTACTTATATACAGGCAGTATTATCCAAAATCTATTTGAGTATGATCTCAGTTTCCACAGAAGGGGCAGCAAGCAGGAATGACTGACAGCACAGGCAGACCTGAAGCCCTGCTCTTTCCACATTAGGAGGCAACTTGCTAAACCTCCTGGAAATTGATTTGCTCATCCAGAGCTGCTGTTAACCACATTGAGCAGTTCTAGAACATTCAACAACTTCTGGAGGGCTGCTGTCAGAAATGCCTTTTTCCTTCACAAACTCTCCAGGACTCCTTCCAGTTTACCAGGGAGAAAAAAAACAACTCCCAAACAAAACAAAACCAAACCAGAGATATTTCTTAAAGTCGGTTCACTTGGGCTACAACAACACATTGCTTGCTTTCTCCAATGCAACCTTTGACGGTCTTTGGTGGTGACCACCACGGTCTGCATTATCGCCTGTGAGAGGGCATTACCGTTTTATGCACGGCTGTAGAAACAGGCACTGATATGGCCGATAAGACACAAGGCTTATTTCTACTTCCTCTCCTCATGTGCCAAACCTGCTCAGCTCTGCTTTTTTGCAGAAACACCTCACTTGGGGCTGGATGGCTCCCCCTTCACCTGCCACTTGGCACCTGTGTGCTCAAACCACGCAGACCAGGCTCCTTAGGTGGAGTCCTCTACGCAGGGGTACCAGCAAATCTTACAGGGGCCTTAACAAAGCCATTTAAAAAGCAAATGCATCAGTACTTCAATAAAAGGGGCATCTCACTTGCAGAGAAAGAAGGAACATTCAGTGAATCCGCTGTGACTTGAATTTTAGCCAGATGCCCAACGTTTCACAGTTGCAGTAAAAGACTTCACTGCATCTAAGGCAGGAGAGCTAAGCATCTGTACTGACACATCTCTGGTCTAAAAGATAGTGGTAAGTATTTTAACTTTTGATATTGCTGCAATTTAACACAGGTTACTAATTATTCTTCTGTCAGATTATTTACTGAAATTCCTCAAAATATGAGAAATACAAGTTGAAAGAGCTTATGCAGTAGAAAAGTTAGATTCTTTTGTTAATTCTCATGCTATTGTTCCAACATATTTCCACACAGTGTAGAGGATTAAAGACATTTCTTTTGGCCTTGATTTTGCATATTTTTAGAGATTCCATTCATGGGTAGCATTTTACTTGTACACAGAGGGGGAAAAAAAGGACAGGAAGCATAATTGGTTTTTTTTTTTTTTTAAAGGAACAGTGGCAGGCATATTCTTGTTACAAAAAGAGATTGGGAACAGTTCTAGAGCCTTGGTCTCTGGAATCCCAAGTGACTAACAGAGTTTGATTTGACATTGTCATTGCAGTCCCTTTACTTTAGATATCAAATTACATTTGATAATAAGTTACAGGAAAATCTCAGTCTGTTCTTGTTCAAGATTCAGATCAAACATGCACACAGTGGAAAAACTCCTCTTCCTTTTGGGGTAAATAGTAAGAGTTTTCTTGCACTCAAAATTTGATATTTTTTTTCCCCAGACTTTTAACAGTCATTTATAGCTTTTATAGAAATTGCACTACTTACTATACACATCATGGCTAAGAACTGTCTTCAGAAGTAAAACTTTACATATTACCTAATAAATTCAGTTTACTGATGTTTGATTTGGAAAACAAAGTACTAACAGATTAGAGTTGAATTACAGCCTGTATCTACATTCCAATTGCTTGCAAAAGTGTAAAATTCTTATGCTGTATTTCCCTTTAAAGTGTGCTTCTAACCTTCACACTGGTAGGGTAAAAATAAGCATAGTAATAGGGGAGAGCAGCACCCTATTCCCTACTTTGTTCAGGAAGCACCAGGATTTAAATAAACCAAGCTTTGTTCTGGACAGCTAGAAATAACTTTGAAAAAGGGATGCCAATACTTTCATACTAACTGTTTTTATAAAAATATTTTTGACTATAAAGTAGCCTATACCCCAGGGTCTTGCAGTAGCTGTTTCTTAATTTGCTTACCAAATAAAACATACATCATTTTCTTCCCCTGGATAAAAGCTTTCACTGTTCCTGCTGAAGTCACAGTCACATCCTGTCCAAAGGCCTGAGGGCAGGGAAGTGTTTTTCTTTGAGGGGGAGGAGAGGACAGTGTGACACTTTCCATCCCTTACATGGCTAGACTGCTTTTCTTCTCTGCTTTCCCAAGGCTGTGGTGTTTTAAAGCAGGATGCTCTTACAGCTTCACAGAAAAGCATTTGCTAGGTTAGATAATGATCCAGTCACAGCCCAAAATGCAAGTGGTGCTATGATTATTTTTCTGTAAGCTTTTTGGAAGAACCATCAGTTTCTCTGACTTTTGCAAAGATTTAGGTAGGACCGAAAACAAACTGGCTTTTGAAAGCTGAGTGCACGTAGTGACTCAAAAATATACGTATGCAGGGCAGCAGAGTGGAAGAAACTTCTTTTAAAAACAAAACAAAAGCAAACAAAACCTGAAAAGCATCACCAGAATATAGATTTTGAGCAAAACTTACTTTATCATCAGGCTTTTGAGATCCTGGTCTTCACCTTCTCGTAACTCATATTTGCTCGTTAGAGACAGTGAAATCTCTGTTTTTGCAAGTTGATTCAGCGTACTTTCCCTGTTGGGGTCATTGGGATCAACAGCTCCTTCCCCTGTAAGGAAAAATCTTTTACTTCAAGTTTGCCAACTTTCCCATGATCAATGCATGAAGCAAACAAGAACCTGTGTAAATTTCTGCTGATTTACAGTGATTTAAGTTTATTAAATAGCACACTCATTCCTACCATTTAGAAGCAGTCTGTTTTTTGGACATTGAACAATCAACACCATAAACCAGCAATTTATAAGCCAAAGTTCGAATACTTTGGAAATGCCACCAATTCTTGCTTTTCAAGCTACTGACGTGCAAGAGACTCACACATCAAACACAAACCACATCCTTTGTCATTACATGCAGTGATAGTGAAAAATGAAAGAGTAGCAGCTATGTTAACAGGCTGTTGACTTGGAAGCTGGTATTATACATGACATCCTAATTACTTTGTGAACAGTTGACGTCTTCCTACAATAAAGGCAAATCAGTCAGATTTATTTCTTATACCTTTCTAATAAATTTGTGTTATTTTTTAAACTTCATTTTATTTTTGATAATTAAGTGCCAAAATTAAAAAAAAATATGTCTGTTTTAAGAATTCTTTGTGCACTTTTTGTAAGTTTCTAGCGAATGCTAGCAAATCTTAAGATCAGGTTATTAAAAATCTCTTGTTTTCTATCTACAATTTGAGCACAACTGGGCCATTCAGCTCAAAACATTTTTAAAGTTTTGGTTTTGAATCACACCATTAGAGTGACATGCAGTTAGAAGAACGTTCAACTGTAAGGAGCGATGTTACAAAAAGTCTTCAGAAAGTAATTCTACAGTAAATGAAGAAGCTGCCATTATGGGAGGTATTTAAATCAAGCTTCTATTTAATCCTGCCCCTAGAGTGAAGTTAACTGTACAGATAAAGAACAGCGTACCCAGGAATGACTCCACATCGGGAACAGGCCCCAGCCCTTCCAGCAGTTCGTTCAGCAGGTCATTCGGCTCAGTGGCAATGGCATCCTGGTGTTCTAATAATAGCTGTAAACAAGTGTACATGAAATAACAGTCAAAAAAAACAAAAAAAAAGCATTCCCAGTACCTTTATACTTTAAAAATAAATCTGGAGACTGAATGCTGAAGAACACAGACCTAGCATGATCAGGATTATGGAAGGCCTGTAGGCAGGAAGCATTCTCAGTTCTGGACTATGAGTTTAGAATTACTCTTACTGTAAGACAGCTTGCCATGCTCCTCTGGCAATCATCTTTGGAGTGCTGGACACCACAGCTGAGCATAACTGTAAGTTTCTCCTTTAGAACTAACAAAGTATTAGAGAGTAAAGGGCAATAATCCTAAGCAGAGCATTTCAGTGATCCATCTTGAACTATGCACACACAGGAATGAAGAGGGTCCATAGATTTTCTGCATATCCATTCCAGTAGCTTACAATAGCATCAGCGATACCTTTATAAGTGAGAAACCAGCTTTGCGACACCTCCAGCAGAATTTCAAATAGACATGGAAGTTGAAGGAGATTTGCGAACTTATTCTTAACAACTTGCTGGGCACATTCTTGAGGCTTTAAGCCACAAAAATACTGGTAAGCCAAGTAAATAAGAAGCATGAACAGGGCAATAACATTTTCTTGAGAACAGGCCCTTGCTATCTCTGAGAAAAGTAACCACATGCTGTGTTAGATAAAGCCAGCAGCATTAGTGACTGCTAGATTCAACAGTCCAATCCCCATAGAAGCAATATCCCTTAACTTGGGGGAAGGAAAGACAGTGTCACCAAGCTTCACTGAAATTTAGCTACAAAGTATGGACAGCAGCCAAAAATTCCAGGATTCTAAGTATTTTAAACACTGCAAGTTATAGTCAGTCAAAAGTTCCTGGTTGCTAGAAACTTACTGAAAACTAAAAAACCTATGTCCAGTAAAGAAAGGCATTTCAGATGTACTTAGAAGACAGAAGTTAGCATTATAATTCCATAGCCATTAATTAGTTTAAAACAAGTTTCTCTTAGACGCAGCAGCTACCCCACATGGTTTGTAATGTTGACTATGATACTTTGAGAACTGCTGAGAGGCATTACATGTACTGATTAAAACTCCACTGTGCTTGATGCTATACAAGCACAGAATGAAAAAGACATTCACAGGACAAATTCTTTGGAGGCAAGGCAAGAGGTATGTGGGGAATAACCAAAACCCAAAGTTGATGAATCCAGCAGATCCCTCATGCCAGTTACAGCCTACAGAGATGCGCAATGAAAATTAAGCTTAGGCAAGTGCCACAGGAGATGATGACCGAGGGCAGATTTGAGAACTTTTTCAGAAGCTGAGCTACAAGTGACAACAGACAAAATATTTATGCATTTCCTGTTATTCAAGCTATTTTCTTTATTTTTTAAGCTATATGACCAGAATGAAATGTTTAATTTACACTTGCAGTGAACATATAGTGGGAGAAGACAACTCAGATGAAGGCTTAGGCTCTCAGAGGAGGTTCAGTGGAAGACGTGGCATGGGACAAGGAGGATCACCTGGTATATATGCTGCATGTAGACAATGTACAGTCTTCAGACTTCCTCTAGGCAAGCAAGTGTGCATAGTCAGTTTACTGAAAAAAAACAACTATCTCTTTGACCTCCTTTGTTTGGCAATTTCCTTTCATTAAGTTGCTTCATATTTTGTAGTGTATTTTATTGGCTAATGTAAAATTGTGCAGTAATACTTAGTCATATTAGGATCAAACAACATATTAGACATGCAATAAACTGACTAGCAGGAATATTTGACCAAGACTGCTGTTTAAATTTAACCACTGATCATAAGCATGCAGGCACAGGACTGTGCCTTAAAAAATTAAAAGGAGGAAATAGGCACAAAGACAATCCAGCAAATATGTTTTTAGCAGATTAAGCTATTAGTTTTTCACTTGAATAAAGCTAACTTGTAATGTGGTGTACTGGGAACTGGGTATTCTACCTTTTTCATAGTGCATCTGAGGATATTTGTGGGAGGTTCTTTGTGGGGTTTGTGGGTTTTTTTTGTGGGGTGTTGGGGTGTTTTTTTTCTGGGGGTGAGGGTGGGAAGGGCGGGGGACAGTTTGCAAGCCAGGAAACAGATAGTAATAACCCAGCTTTAGGAGGACCATGTGGTAGACACTTAACTTACACCCTAATGAGTCATACTGCAGTCTGAAGTTAATCTGTTCTTTACCCACGATAAAGAACAGGCTTCAGTCTTTCTAAATCAGACCTTTGCATCTGCTTCCAGCAGAACATATGACAGAATGCCAGAGTCATAAAATACACTGAATCTTCCTCTATTCTCAAAGAAGCTTCTTGAAATTGGTGTCACTTTCTTAGCCAAGACAGGAGACTATTTCTAAGTCTAAATAAGTTAGAAATGTCATGAGAAATAAACGTTCATCCCTACCATCAGAAGACATTATATTCTAATTGTTATTTAAGGTGATGATTTTTCATGGAAACTGTCTCTAAATCTAATACTCAAGTCCAGACCATTTCAGAGATGAACTGAAGAAATTACTTCGAAAGGAAGAACAAACACTAAGCCTTCTCCAGAGACAGTTATTTGCCAGTATTTCATAATCTTAATCTGATGACTAGTATATTTTCATTGACTTACTGAATGGGTATTGATAATTTCTTCAATGGAGATATATATCACAGGTTTGCTAAGGGTCACCATGTCAGAGTATTCATCGATATTGAATTTCTCTTCTGGTTCAGGAACATCACATGCTGCTTGAAAAAAATTCCTAAGAGAAAATGAGAATGACTTCAATAATTGTCCCTTATAAAATCACTTTAGTTAGGCTGTATAAAAAAATCCACATGTCTTTGACATACATTAAGTTTCTCTTATGATCTGCAATCTACACTTAGTGTTTGAAGGAGCCTTTTGGAAGCAATGCATTTACACATTAATACAAATGATGAAACGTTCCGTCTTTCCTGGACACCTAGTGGAAGATTATTTTAAAGGTAAACTTTTTTCTTATTCTGCAAGAAGCAATTACTTTTAAATTTTAAACATTTAGGAAGTCTGTACTTAATGCTTTAAAAGTTCCAAAAAGATTTTCACACACTTTCAAATTTTATTAAGAGAGTTTATTATAATGCGTGCAGAGAAGAAATTATTTGAAATGGATTACCACTTGGCCTACAAATGTTTAAATCGTTTCAGAAATCGAGCTGCTCAGAATGACTGAAAATATGGTATTCTTTATAAATGCAAGAATCTTGAGGGGAAAAAATGTGAAGGATGGTTGAATGTCACTTCAACATGACTAGCACATACAAGAGCTGAGACCTGCTCCCAAGACAACAACGGGTGTCTCTCCAAGCTACTGACAGCTTCAAGGATATACACACAGAACTGAGAACCAGCAAGATCCTCCTATCCAAAGAGGACGACTGTTTTCCAAAGTGACAGGACCTGAATTGGAGCAGCTGGAAGAAACGGGGTTTTTCGATGAGACCTACGTGAGTGCTGCAGAAGCCGTCCTGCCTTCACAGTGCCAGCCCTGTGCTATTAAGGACGATGCACGTTTCAAGCTCAGAGGACTTTTACAGTTGATATTAGAGGAGAAAAAAAAGAGAGAAAAGAAAAGAAAAAAGAGGTCTGGGATTCCTCAGTTTGGAGCGGAAAAGCTAGGGGTTATGTTCAAGTTATATGAAGTCACAGTGGTTTTGCATAAGATGGGTGCAGAATTTATTCATCAAATCCCATAATAATGGGACAAGGAGGTATGCAATGAAAGTAGCAGGAAAATACTAATTTAAAATAAATGAAAGGAAGCACTGTTTTAACTATCAGGTAGCAAACTTATGAATATTGCTACAGGAGGTGACTGTGGAGGTAGATGATCTCAAAGGTTTAAGAAGGGCTTGGACAAATTTCTGCACAAGTTCGTAAATGCACAGAAAAAGATCTAAGTAGGGCTAACAGCTTTTAACGTAGCTAACATTGTAATTGCAGTTGCTGGGTGAGTACAAGGGGAACAGGTGGCTGAGAGCAGACACCATTGGTGTCTGAGGGTTTAGTTAAAGTATACAGAGCACAGTCACCCAGAGACCCAGTTTTGTATAAGTTTAGCTTAATTAGAAGGATTGCGTGATCAAAGGGTTGAGTAGAATAGGCTCTCTTATTAGCTTTTGTTATTCTTGCTCTAGCACTTTCTACCCTGTTGTTTCTTCATGTTTATGTCATACCCTTAAATACTTCAATAGACAGAATGACTAAGTATCTTTGTGTTCATGGCTCATCTCTCATTATACGAACAGTACACTCACTTTCATGGAGGGCAGACACTAAAGATAGAAGTTCTGAAAGTGAGTTTGTCTCAAGACTCAACAATACTTCAACCTAGTAACAGCAATCACCCAAAAAAAGGGGCAGTAATCCCAAAGAACTTGTGTCCTGAAGTGTAGAAAAACATGCAATTTCCTATGACTGTGTAAGATGAAAGAATAAAATCTGTGTGGAATCTCTTGGCAAAGATGAAAGAATAAAAATGAAAAACAAAACTTTTCCCTGACCAGTAAGTTTTTCCTCAGACAAAACATTCAGTTGCCCTCCTGACCCAAAGAACATATTGTTTCTGCTGGATAACAGACCTCCCCAGACTGTTCTCACAGTCTATGACTGCAACCAGTCTTACTGCAAGGCTTACTGCAACCAAGGCATCAGAGATGATTGGTTTTCAAAGTAGTGTTCAAGCAGAAATGCAACCCATTACTCCTGCTTCAGCTTCCTCAGCAGTGAGAATTTCTCAACATTTTTGACTCTGAGGAGGTAATTCCTATAAATGAGGAGTCCACCTGCCTTACTCATCCTAGAGAAGAGCTCTTACTGTGTAAGTATTTGTGAGGGCTTTACATACCTGAACTTCTGGTATGTCTGTGAGAGGTAAGTGTTCATAGATGACAGATGTTCGCTCTCTCCTTCGAAGAGTTTGTTAGAAGCAGCATGCTGAAGGACTTTTGCCACACAACCCAGGTTCCTCCTCTGGTCAGGGTGTATCTGGCCACCAGCTGTCATATCAATTATATCAAAACCATCAGGAGCGACAATGGCAGGGTTCATGTAGCGATAGTACAGGAGGTTCCCGACAATCTAAGAGAAAAAAATTAAGAGATCTTCCTTTTGCATACAGTAATTACATTTTACAAAATATGAACAATCACTTTTACTTCTGAATTAGACCACAGGAACCAGTGCTAGAAGCACCCTTAAGATATACATGTTAATGATGTGGCTACTTAAGGAGCCTGTGGTCTTTTTTAAGGTGTGCCTCTTACAACACCTTTGTGAACACTAGTTATGGGCTTTTACAACCACATTTCAATTTGGGACTGGCTTTAAATCAGCTAATGCAAGGCATTGAGTTGAACACAAAGACAAATACAACTCTTCTTTCTTCTAGATTTTGCAAGATTCAGCTCTAGAGGCTTATTTCCTGCAGTGTTACAGATACCTGCCAGCGTGTAACTGGGGACCGCTGTTTCTCATGAGGGTCCCATGCAGCCCTAAAAGACTAGAGAGCAGATTTTCCAAACTGCATTTTTTATAATTACGTTCTAGTAACTTGTATTGGGCAGACAGTGGCATCCAAAAAAAACCCACAGGGTTGTCCATGGTTTTTTTTTTTTTTTGCTGGTGTTAAGGACCATAGTACAAAACCAAAACCCAGGATGATTCAGATAAACTCAGGTCCTCTAACATTTATTAGCCAAAGCAGGCTGATCACTGTTTTCCATAAGAGTTTCTGAGCACCCAGATCAAGACAGCTAGGTTGTGGCAACAGAGTTCCTTCCTCCTCTCTTTTCACCACCCCTTTGCAACCCAGAAAGTGCCAAATTCCCTCAGTAAATGGTGGTGTTCTCAGTTCCTTAGAATGCTTAGTGCCAATAAAAATCCCCTTTGGCATTACAAGAATAAGCTACTGGAATTTTGCCCTCAGAAGTCTACCTTTAAGAGTTCATCTTCTGTTGCATCTGGGAATTTCTCATGGAGTGAGCTCTTCAGAACTTTGGCTATATATCTCATTCCGTAGCTACATGTAGAACAAATGAAAAGGAAAAATATTGGAAAAACTTAGACGAAACACAAAACAATCATTCTAGTCAGCCACATTATTGGCATTTCCCTCAGCCACTTAAAAAAGAAAATGACACGATAATGGAAAATACAAGAAGTTTCAAGTAGGAGGAGACATTTGTGAGGCTGCTGAGTAGGACACGTGGAGAAACTACTCCCTCTGCTGGGAAAGTGGTTCGAGAGGCACATATCACAAGCCATGTAATTTGAAAGCATCTCCATCGCCGAGTTTTAAGTGAAGATTCACTGTACACAAGAACTGCAGCTTGGAGAGTCCAAACTCAGCACTTACGGCATCATATTTAGAGAAGAGAATATGGTCGTGAGAACTTTGTCGGTTACTGCTCGCAAACTCTGAATCGATGATTCCAGTTTATTGACCACTTCTGTGTGTGTTAATGCTTGTTCTGTGGTTACATCATATGGCAATTTGCTGCAAAGCAAACAAATATTAAACAAGACTAAAAATACTGGAGAATAAAATACAATTATTCTTTTTTCTTGCTTCATAAGGGCCATCAGTGAACAGAAAAAAAAACCCTTAGAAAAATACAGTCGGCTGAAGTTGGCTAAGTAACAGAAGTCTCAGATGTATTAGATTCCCTTTTTTTTTGAGGGGAGCAGTTTGTTTGGGTAGGGGTGCACATGCCATCATATGCCTTCCTTTAATTACAAAAGGGGAATCCTAACTTAAAGCATGCGTCTCTACATCCCAAGCCCAACATAGCTTCTCAAAAGCATGGTACACTACTAACTTGCTGTTATAAAACCTGGGAAAAAGGCTATTCCAGTCTACTACACTTGTAAAAGATTAAGTAATTGACTTTTGAAATTCATTGCCAGAAAAGTGATCACTTTGTTGTCCAGAACAGGTTCAAGTACCTGTTTTGGAGCATCTCTCCCCCTAAAGTCTCATTGGAAGATGCGGAAGGGATGCATGGGCACAAGTACAATTTGTCAGAGAAGGAAAGGGAGAGCAGAACTGAGGGATCCCTCAAGTATTTAAATGCTACAGTATGTCCAACTTCCTCACTCACCTGGCCTCACCAGTCTGCATCTCTAGCTGGTTTACCCATGACTTGTACACATCCACAGGACTAGTGTTGATTATGAGGGATTTGTCCTCCATGATCTCCTTCACCACTGGGGCCAGGAGCTGGCGCAGAGTGTTCTGTCCACGAGCACCTCGATTGAAGCTGACGACCATCTTAATGACAGTAGGGTTTCCAGTAACAATATCCTGTATCTGGTCTACCTTAGAGCTGTATCAAGAAGAGAAGTGTTCTCAGATCTGACTTATATATGCAGTTATCCATGCCGTCAAAACACACACTTTTAAAATTACCCGATTTCTATGTTAAAACATGTTTATAAAGTCCATTTCATAGGTTTTAGTATAAAATGATACAACCTGAATTTTATATGTGTTATAATAACGCCCCAGAACATGGCACAGTTAGTTGCAGTGAGCATACACCTGGTTCAGGCCCAAATACCTGTTCAACAAATACCTGCTAAAGGCATAAAATAAGATTTTATTTTTTCAGGATAAGCCACTACTCTGCACTTACAAAACAATTCTTTACGTAGAGAAAGAAAAGACTTTCTCCACCCTTAAGTACTCAAGCACAAAAGCAAGAAACCCTAATATCTCTTTTTTTGCAAGCAATTTTTTCATACAAAAAGATTGTTCACCGTTGAAAGATTTCTTTTTTCCTGAAATGGAAGTAGCTTGAGTTAACGAATAAGTTGCCATGAAAACTAATTTCTCTAGTAATGAAAAAAATACATCCAATTTTACAACAGTTTAAAGATTAACCATCAAATTCTTTTAGGTATGAAGCATTCATTTAACTATCTGCAACACAAATTAACTAAAATCTTCTTGTGAGTGCACGTACTTTATCTCCTCTTCTAGAGCAGTTTTGAAGAGTTTGAGAAGCAGATATTCTTCTCGTTGATTGGAGGCATAGTTGTATAGGGTGAAGATGACTGTATCCATAAACTTGGTTGATTTGTTTTGTGGCATCTGGAAGATCAGCTTTGCCAGATACGTGGGATTAGTCTACAAAACAAACAAATGACTTAAATTCTATTGTCCAGGAGAGACTACCCTGACCTGGGGGGTAGCTCTCTCTACATTTCTGTTAATACCAGAAGCATTTATGTTGATTCCCATATATGTCACTTTCCACATTGGCTTTGCTTTTTTCCAAATCCTTATGCATAAAAAACTGCACAATTAGATATCTTTGAGTAGCACCAGTAAGGATTTTATTTATAGTATCCAAACAGTACCTCTGTGCATCAGGTCTATGTATCCGATGACAATGACAATCTACCAAATGACAATGGCTATCTAGCAACAAGATGTTGCATACTACACATCCACTTAAACTTCAGTGAGCTGAGATAAAAAGGGAACAGAACAGATCCACTGTATGCTGTCAGCTGCAAAACAGACATCTTCCTTTCCACCATTACAATGCACAGTTACAGTGTCAGTACTTTATATGGACCAAAAGATTATGGAGGAAAACATTTATCTTTGGCTTCACTACAGACAGAAGTTATTCTCAAGAAAAACACAGCTATTTTTATTGCACAGTTTGAAGACAGTAAGGATTTTCTCAATGACGGCAAATATTAAAAGTTGATCATAGTATTGCAGTCTGGATGTGACTTCAAAAATATTTTCATAATCACTACGATGATCACTAAAACAAAGCAAGCCATGTATTTCTAGTTCCTGTAACAATTTGCTGCCATGATAATTTTTACATTAAGATTTACCTGTAAAAGGTAGAATAAATGTTGATAAGCCTCCAGTTTTTTTCTTCTCTCTTTACTCAAACCTTTTATACCTTGTTTGTCAACCATAACCATCTCTTCCAGTTGAGTTTTACTCTTTTTGTTAAGTTTCTTATTGTGCAGTACCACATCCTGCAGACAGATGACCAAAAGTCTAGATTACATTCTCACAAAAAGGTGAATTGGAAAAATTAACATTTTCCCAACCATGTTAAATGCAATGTTTCTCCAATAACCTTTATTAACAACTTTGTACATTTTGCTGCTCTATTGACTAACCAGTTTTTTAAACCTCTTTATCTTGTCACCAGTATGGCTTGCCAACAGTGACCATCAGGGAAACCTGATCTCATATACAGACTTATTCATCATTTAGTTAACAGTGAACAAGGTTTTAAGTATGATGAGAAGTCTACTACCTTCTACCACAGAAAAGATGCCTAAAATCTGCCAAGCAATTACTATCGTCTACAAGCATCAAAACAGTGTGACGTTCAGTAGCAAACTAACGTGCCATTCAGGACAACAGAACAACCTCTACCACAAGGTATTTTGACAAGATTAATTAACACATACAAAGCAAGCACTTAATTCACCAGGAGTATTTTAACTACTTGAGGGTGATGAAGTGCTGGCACAGGTTGCTCAGAGACATTGTGGAGTCTCCACCCGTAGAGATATTCAAAAGCCACCTGGACATGGTCCTGGACAACCTGTTCTAAGGGGCAATGCTTGAGCAGGAGGGTTGGACCTGATGACCTCCAGGGGTCCATTCAGCCTCAACTGTGCTGTTATTGTGTAATCCTGAGCTCCTTCAACACACAGAACTGATCAACACATTCTACCAAGGAAGCCTGAACAAACACTGCTGACCTGAAGAGTGATTCTGTTTTTCACGAGGAGTCCAATCTTTATATCCATTAAGTTCAAGTCCTTCTCCAGCTGTTGATTGGATCGAATTTTTGTAACCACTTCTTCCCTTAACCTTGTAACTTCTAGTTCTTCTTGAAAATCTAAGTCACTTTGGTCCAAGAGGTAGGCAAATTTGCGCAGGACAGTCAAGGGTGGATTTTCAGCACCAACTATAGTTGAAGTAAACAGGCTTAGTTGATATAATTTTAGTTGATATAATACTAAAAGCCTCAGGAAACTAATCACTGTGTAGAAAATTTTGGAACTGCAGAGAGAAGTTTACGCCAGTTACAGCAATATTTGTGTTGTACCCTGTAAGTACAGCTATCCAAAATAGTTTCAGCTGTAAAACAGTTGGTTTAAAAACACTTGCACCTGCTTTTGAAGGGCAATAGGAGGCTAAGAAACCCCAAATGAAAGTTTAAAAAAAATATGACTGAACACAGTAACATATTTCTCCCCAAATATAAGGCATTCAAACGTTACCACTTACTTAGTGTTCTGTAGTCCTCCCTGGCTTTGTTTGCTCTGAGAAATGCTTGTATCTTCACAATTTCATCATTCTGGAAGGAACCAAGATTAGGCAAAATAAACTATTTATGACACATTTCTGCTCAGAAACATACTGCAGAACCTGCACCCTCTTTCCTGAGATTCCCAAAACTGCCTGTGAAGTCATAGTGCCCTATTTTAATGCTTCATGTTCAAAATAGAGAAAAAAGACTTACGTGATCCTTGAAGTATTGTAGCCGTTTCCTGTAAGCTCTCTTTGCTAGCCACATTTTGACCCACGACTGAATCTGAAAATTAGATAAAATTAAGTAAAAACTTAACAGACACTGTACAAACCAGTATGTGTATGTTTTAAACTCCCTTCTAACAGTCCTCTTCTTCAGGCATGCTGTTCTCACATGCTCAGTGCCATAGATGACTATGCCACTGGACTCCTACAGTCCAGTGACCAGATTAATAGGCTTTGACTGAAATAGCATGATAAATTCAAGACTATTACCTGAAGTCTTTTCTACCTTCAGGTCTCAGTCTCAGCTATCAGTTGTAAACCAGTCTCCTTCAGAGACAGGAGACCAATATCCCATCTGTGACCTACTCATGACATAGTATCCTATTAGCATCTCAGAAAAGTGAGCAATATTCAGACAGATAGACTTGACAGCTTTTAATGAAATGATAACACACTGTCATCTCAAACTTTTTCAAATTCCTTTCCACAAAGGGAAGCATAAGGAACTCTCCATTGTGAGCCACTCAAGTTCAGCAAAGCCTGATAAAAGTCAAAACCAGAGCTTTCAAGAAGCAATTCACTTAAGCCGCCAATGAAACAACTCTCAACAATATGCAAATATCTGGAGCACAAGTCCCTCCAGTTTGTGTTCCTAGTTTCTGATTCACAGGTGGTGGAGGATCAAGCCAAGGGATAAAGGATACTCAGGCCCAATAACACAATGTGATCTTACCTTAATAATAGCAGCAACATTGCCTTGAAGCACCTTTAACCTGTCAACATAGCTCTTCCTTTGTTTGAATCCTTTCCAGAAAGCCTATTTTATGAAAGGCAGGAGACCATAATTACTAATAAAAAACTAGTATTTATTAAAATCTACATATACACACTAAAATAAATGACAGTGTTTATTTTGTAGAGGAAAAACTGTCATTGCAATAAAAATATAATTAAGGTGTAAGTAAGCTTTCCTCTATATCTTAAGGTGCTGGGATACATTGCATGTTAATTTTAGCCAATCTCAGCACAAACCCTTTGTTGTTCAGTACCGTTTCCTTCCTTCCCCTGAAGCCATCCTTACTGTTATGGCCAGTATACCCACATCCTTTAACATTCCAGTCACTGGCTTCTTCCCACACAAGGAACAGTCAGCCACATCTTGCCCATTACATCCAAAAGCTGTACCCTCTCTAGCTGGACTCACACTGTTCTTGGCCAGGTCTCCTTCTCAAGTTTCTGGTCTTCCAGAGTCACTCAGGATCATCTTCTACCACAGATAACAGCCTCCCAATTCCCTCACTTCCCTGCCTCTTTGCTAGCTCAGAAGCAAACTCTTGGCAAGGAACCCAACAACAGGGACAACACAGGTACTCTTACCACCTTTGCCATATTTTGCCTTTCATCCCTATCGAGCTAGTGACACCAGTCTTGTCCCTACTTGTCTTTTTACAAGTCATTATTATTTTAACACCCATAGAAAACAATCAGAGAAAAAAAAAATATGCTACATTTCTCCCTGGTTTTGAGCCTGTTCAAAGACCCTGAATTCCTCAAAGAAAACTACAGTCCTTTACTGGGCTCAGACACCATGCCAGAAACTGAAAAAACAATTCCAATGCCAGCTGCTAGTGGTAAAGGTATTTATGATCATGAATTGTTAAATTAAGTTACCATAGATTAAACAAATCAGTTGTACATTTTTTCTGTATTTTTTGGGGGGAGTTGATTGATTATTTTTCAAGACTGGAATAAATTGCTAACAGGGGGTGGCTATTTCACCATTTAAAACCAGTGTGCATGCATGTGTCAGTGTTCACACTCTCAGCAGAAAGTTTCTTTTATACTCCTTTTGGAGTTCAGCAAGCTGAAGACATCCAAGAAATACTGCCAGAGCCTCGGAACACCAAGGCAGCTGCCACTCCCTACCCAGCTATGACTTCATGGAGCAGAAGTAAACCACTTCCAAGTGGGGATAGACTAGAAAGGAATGTATTTCTTAAGTTATGCTTTGCCAAGGAATTTTTGCTTCAATATTCAACAAATATCTTCTGATCTTGTTCTGTGCATAGTTAGATGCACCATGCAAAGCCTAAGCACCTCAGAATAAAGCCAGGGCTATGCATTTCTGATCTTCCCCCGCTAAAGTAACTTAGACTGCAGTTGGGTATGAACCATTCTTTTAAAACTGGATATTAGCTAGTTAAAAGCACAATTACTCTACATAGGACAAGAACATATTTGCAGACGTAAAAGTTGGAAATGCTGCTAATGAAAACAGTGAGACAGACCTATTTGAGAATTTTATTAGTGGTAGTAATCAGTCACATTGCCTGTCACATGCAGAAAGTTGCCTGAACCACATTACCTACTTGTTCTAGAACAATACCTGTATTTTGATGGCAGATGGTTCCTGGTTTTGAAGGTATGCTTTTCTCTCCCGATAATTTTTTCTGACTAAGAATCCCCTTGCTCGGGCTTGCAACTGAACAATCAGATTTTCATTAGCAAGCCACAGCTGCTCTCGATTGTAATCTGCTGTAACTTGCCCAACAATGTTCTGTTAAGAGATCATGGAAAAACGTCATTTAAAAGCAAAAAAACCTCAAAGCAAAACCATCCTGGAATTTGGTTTACTGCTGCATCATCTGCACAGTTTATGTTCATCCTATCCAAGCCACTCTGATTTGCCCCCAGATTTTAATCAGTGTGAAGGAAGAGCTACTTTGTTACCGCTGAATGTTGTATGAATGTTGCATGTATCCTTCAAGCCTCAGTTGTTCAGTTGGATACGCTATTTTGAGAGAGTTTTATGCTTTAGGAGAGTTCCGCTTTCCTAATACTTGCAAGTTTTTTGTAAAAGTCAAACATATTGAAATACTAACTGAACCAGGGAGTTCTCTATAGAGAAGCAAACTCGACTATTGCTGCAGTCAGAATTTCAGAGGGGCCCACACTGTGACTTGAGCTGGTTGTGCAAAAGAGTAAAACTGTAACTTAGATGGGCTGCATCAGAATTAAAAAAAAAAAACACAAAAAAACCCAACAAACAAACTGTACATTAGCTTGTGTAATCTAATTTGTTCTAAATTATAATTCATGCTAATGCAAAACCTCTAGATTAAGGGAGTTTAAGTATCACACTCATCCTATTGAACTTGGAGATAGAAGAATGCTGTCAGATGGTTAGATTAAAACATAAAACAGTGCTTCCACCTGCCCCAAAATACGTAATGAAATTCTTTGTCAAAGGCCAATGAAAAGTCCAAAAAATATAAAAGGATATGAAAGCAATCAAACTTTCCTCCATTGGTATCTGCTGATGGCCATTAAAAGGAATGCTGTAACTTGCAGTTAGGAAGTCACTGAATCTTTGTCAGACATCAGACCAGAGGCCATGCTATCACTGTCTGCTTAGACTTAGGTTGCTGCCATTGTCAGAAGCAGCTATTGAGCTAAAGTGGTATTCAGTGTAACCAAGCACAGCCTCTTCCCTTGATACTGCTATATCTTTCCAACTCTTATTGGAAACTCATATATTCCTAACTCTTTCTCTAAAATGTTTATGCTACATTTGCAATAAAAGCAAACATTTCAGCCACTTACCTGGATTTCTTCACCAGTTAACCATGAACTTTTGGGTACAACTCCTTCAGGGGCAACACAGGTACCTTCCTCGGTGTCCACATTGTAATAGTAATCATACATGTTTTTCATTACAAGTTTAATCCATGGACTTTCATTAGAATCTAAAAGCAACACACACCATTACTACACATTTGTGCCTTGTAACACGGATAATTACAGCTCGCTCTACCCATTTCCCATCTCCACATTTTCTACAAAGCTATTTTACATGCAAAATCCCTATGTATGTCAGACCAGCTGGTAGTAAGGATCTTTTAAAAATATCCTGTTACATGGATCAGGACCATTGCTCTAGGATGAAAGAGCTAGGAGGCTGGCACAGATCCACTGGCAGCTTCTCCAAAACCCAATGTGCCAAGTTAGTGCTTACTCCCAAAGCAGTCTGTGCTATGTCTTCTATCATCATACACATAAGTAGAACTGAGACTGTGTTTGTAAAAAAAAAATGTTGTTCTTGTTTTCTGGCCAAATGTTGGCTTTATTGACACTTAGCTCACATGGGACATTTCCTACACCCACTTCATTGTCTCGTTTAGTGCTTTGGTAAACAAGGCTGTATCCGGACAGGCAGGAAAAGCCTCATTTCCTCATGGACATAAGGCCCCAAGGTAAAGCTGATACGGTCAGTTGTGCAAAATGCCCTCTCAAAACTCCTGTTGCAGGATGAAACATGCCCATCTACTGTAAAAGAGTGTACTACATTGATGGTAACTTTTTTTTTTTGGTGTGTAATTGTTAGCTAATCTTGGCTGCATTAGCTATGACCAGCTCGCAGCCCTAACATGACAACACATCCTATCCTTTTGCTCTGGGCAGATTCTAGCCCCAGCTTTTCCTGATACCTGCTGCTCTAGCAACACACAAGGACCTTAAAGAGGCCATGGACACTCTGGCAGAGCCTGGCTTGATCTTTGACAGTAAACCCTAAGGCTGAAGTGTGCAACCTAACCCTTCTCTGCGTCTGGTAATAGGAAAAAAAAAAAAAAAGTATAAATCACAATAATATGGTTTTCTGAGAGGATGTACTAGTCTACTGACAGTCACAGAGAAGCTGCCCTAAATTCACTCAGAGTCTAGTTTGAACTCTAGAAAGACCTAGTCAGATTGGAAATAGCTAGACTCATTTCTCAGCAGCTACTATGGTCTGGATGATGTGTGCAACAGTTCAGGGTCATGTAAAAAAGCACTTGGCCAAGCATAACATTTCTCAAAAAGACTTTAAACCAGCAGCTGTCTTTCTCAGTTTACAGTAATTTTAGGTAAGCTTTCTGTATTAATTTTCTAGTTGCCTTGGTGATACGGATACGTGGAACTGTCCTATTCAGGAAGTATTTTACCTTCTCTAGTTTTCAGGTTCTTGGCTTCAGAAAGGTTCCTGAAGTAAGTTTCAGCACACTCAGGAGTGACTCGTAATCCAAACTTGGACTGCAGTATCATCAGGATTGGCTGTGAATCACCCTTCTCCAAGCTCTTGTTAATCATTGATGTTCCAACAGCCACTAGGGTAAAATAACGACATAGAAAATGAAGTGGTTTATACTCTGTGTACCCACAACTCTGGCCTCCAGCGACTTTGATAATGGACTTCTAAGGCTGGCACACACAGACAGCATGACTTACACAGCAATTCAGTGCTTCACCCATTTGCAGCCTCCTTCATGCTTGTAAGAACAAGTATTTCAGAGAACAGCAAGCTTGTTAGATAGAAAGAGTGTGCTCCTCCCAGGCTGGGATGCAGCCACAGCACAACCCAGAGCAGTCTGAGGGCATAACTGCTCCTCAATCGAAGTGACACACCAGATGATGCCAGGGCAGAGACTGAGGATGGCATGTACCACCCCCACACAGCCTGCCCTAAAAAATGGGTGATCACCTGCTTATCATGTGGGAACCTTCTAGAGATGCATGAAGTCGTTAGAGTACAAGCTGTAAAGCTTAACACTTAATTCACTTTTACTGTTCAAAATAAAAATAAAAGCTGTTTGCCTTGAGCAAGATCTAGTAAAACTAACAGCATTCTAGTTTGGATCCTGAAGTAACCCTTTCTTGTCTTCACCTTCTGGGAGCTTACTTAAAGCTGATGCAGCAAATTCATGCTCTTGAATTTGCCAGAGATGAAACTTTTGCTTCCAGGGCATGTAGAAGTGCTGTGAGAGGTGATGCAATGAAACATGTTCAAACTTTGAGGTTATACATCATTGCCCATACCCTGATTCAGGACTTCCTAAGTGTCTTTTGCTTTGTGCAGGTCCCACCATTGAAGAAGCTGGTACCACCACACCTGACAGTATGTAGCAGCACACACGGCTTCAGAGTGCCTTACACACTAGAGTTATAATGCTGCTTTAGGGACTGCTGCTCTGGACTTTAATGGTATTCTTTCACATCTAAATTCAAAATCCATGCACAGAGGAACAAGTGACTAGACATATGGCTAGAACATATACATTACATACTGGCTTAAGTCAGCCTGGGTACCTTTGCATCCCACAGCTGCTCTTCACACTGCAACACCAAACACTTTTCCTTATCTTGTGTATATCTAGATCAATACAAAAAACATCCCTCCGTGCACTCAGTGCTCTGCCTACACAAAGCTGGCCCAAAAGGTGCTCAGTATTAGGAGCCTATATACAGGAGACACTGCACGACTCTGAGCTAGCGAGAGAAACAGTTTTTCTTTGTTTGACCAAGGGGCAATGGGTAGCTTTGCCTAGACAGCAACAGATCAACCTCCAAAGACATTTGTGGCTAGCTGAGAAACAAAGTGAACACACACCACCATCCTCTGGATTTCAACCAGGTAGCATCCTGCTGTTTTTCTCTGCTTTGAAAGAGATCCCTGCCAAGCACATACACGCTTCCCACTAAACTGGAGATGACTTTGTGTCACAGCTGTGGTACCATGATGCCCAGGCATCCAGCCTCAGCATGGAGGAAGCAGCAAGGACTAGGAAGGCACAGATTACCAACTTGCTGCTGCAGGCCCAGGTGGCTCTGGGGGCTCAGCCCTGCTCATACACAGACCCATGTGCTTCCAACTCCAGTCACCAGTATATGAATGCTTTTCTTCCTCCTTGTCATCCTGTAGTTATGACTGCTGGAAGCTATTGTGATAAAGAAAAAGAGCACACAACCTAGCTAAATGACATTTCTGTGGGTCCCCTGCTACCTGGCTTTTTGTCATCTTTTGATTAATTATCAATTTTCTTTTGAAGGAAAGTGTAAGAAAAATCTTTAGTAGGAAAAAAAACCCCATTCGGCAGAAATTCTTTCTTTCCTTTGAAGCACTAACAATTACTACTGAGGACGTTCCTTTAAACAAGCTCCATGTGAACCCTATAAAATTATAAGCTAAATGGAGCTTAGCCATCTCCAGCTGCAGGAGAACTGTTGAGATGCCAGTACCAACTCAACATTGTGAAGGGCTCTTTTCCACACCAGTCGTCCCTTCAAACAGTTATCATACACAAAGATGCAGCTGTCTGGTGTGATAAGCCTGAACTCTCAACGGGGCCAAAGACCAACTTTTTCCTATAACATGGACTCTGTCACGACAAATGCAGCTTTGCCAGACGGACTCTTCTTGTGCATGACTAAGGTTGGTATTAATGTCTATTCCTGAAAGCTGTAGAGCTGATATTTGGCCAATCTCATTTTGTCCTCCATGCAGATAAGGAGTACAATGGTTGAACTGATTCAAGAAGTGAAGCAAGGTGATGCAAACTACACAGCAAACACCACAGAGAATTAGGAAGTGCACCAGCTTTAAATGAACCGTTCTTCCTAAATGAAGATATAAGACACAGAATCCTTTACTGACAGGGAAACTGTGTGTAAGTCTTTTAAAATTTTAATACTGTAGTATTTAACATGTATGTAAGGCATAAAAATTATATTTTGGAAGGAATCAAGACTTTTTCAGTACATCTGTCAGTACTTTCTCTTATTTTACTGCTTATTTTATTCCCATCACTGCAGCAATCTCAAAAATACACTTTGTTCTTACTGAAAAAGAAAGCTTTGACTGCCTTACAAAAGTTTTGGAGTGGGATATTCAGATTTGTTTGCCTATCAAAAATAGTGTCTCTGAGACAGAACAAAAGGAAAGTTAATTTCCAAGTTACTATCAGGCTGAACTTTAAGTTTAGATTACGTGAAAACAACATACTAACTTCCTGAGACAGGATATGTTTGCTATAGAAAATATCAGGTTCTGTGCTGTGAGGAAATTTTAGATTTCAGTTTTTAGCTGCAAAACCTTAGAGCTCTTCAGAAGAATGTGCAGTGCTGACACTGCTTCCTTTCAACCCGGAGGGCAGAGTACAGGAGATTAGTAGTTATTTCCACAGGTGACTTGTTCAAACAATTCTACTGATCATACTTGATAGCGAAAAGCTGTGCATCTACTACAACCACAGTTTATATGAAAAGATTCTACTACAACAACTAGCTAGTGTATGGAGCAGTGGCCTATGTGGTATCGGTATATGGATAATGCTGTGCTCATTTCTGCAGGCCATTTATTAGATACATACTTAATGCTTTTACTCCAGTGGACACAAATGAGGAAGTTTTCAAGTTGCTTTTTAACTTTAACTTACATCTGTTTATAGACTATGCATTTCCTTCCCTTCTCTGCTCTCAGATGTTTCCTCATGCCTCTGGGTGGCATTGATGGGAAGCAGTTTTAGTTCACAAAAGAAGGTATCAGCATTCCAGAGCTCAGCCGAGACACTGTGTGTGTGTGCCTGACCCCAGTCTCAGAAAACACACCCCAGGTGCTTTTCACTACAGATGCATGACTTAGAAAAGTAGTCCAAGTGTCTTCAGTGTACCTGACTGGTTACATTAAGACTTTATTAATTGATTAAATAAATTCTAAAGTAAGAGTAACACTAAATGCAATATTTCTGTAGCAGGGGTAGGAGCTTTTGTAATAGCTAGCCGTGTTTGTTTTCTTCCACCCACAACTCCCCAAGCACTAATGAAGGCTGGATGCAGCACTGCAGGAATGCACCGACTTCAGCAGTTGTATTCACAAGCTCCTAGGGTGCAGAAGACAGTGAAATTGACTCACCCAAAGCCAAGTCAAGCAGAAGGTGAACCAATACCCAATGCCACGCCAGCAGCCTCAGCAGGCAGGGGCAGGCAGGGACACCACCGTGCTGCCCAGTGTGCCCTGTGCACCCAGCTACGCTTGCTTATGCATTGCTTGCCAAAGTTTATTATGTGTTATTGATATTTTTCTAAAATGATTATATTCAATCCACACTTCGACAGAAGGCATTGAGTGCATTCAGTACACAGTGCTCTGTCAGGATAAGCCTCAGCATTTTTCCTGCAGACTTCCTCCTCTTCACATATTGGCAGATCATACACCTCTCCAAAAAGCCTATGTGCTCTTTTTGCACTACTTTTGAAGTTAATACGTTCCTAACTTTTGCTTGTTTCCACTCAATTAGACATTATAATGAAATAGGAATAAGCAAAGCTATAAACGTATAAGAATTTGCTCTTACAACATGCATCAAGATTCTGTGCTTATATAAGCAAAATAAACTCCTGAACAGTATATCCCTTCTCATTCACATACCCTTCTGTTTCACCAGTTATGTGAAGACACACTGACATCAGAAGTCTTGGTCATGATGCTATCTTTATATAATCAAATCCACTAAATTATTAGCCAAGCCTTAAGGATTACCGCTTTAGATAAAACCAACACCACCCCTGGAGATTTAAACTACCCTAACTTCAATATGACAGTGAACATGCATTTATTTATTTCCTGATGTGGAAAAAAAAAAATCACCAATTTCAGTTTTTCAAGACTAAGAAAAACAAGAGCAATGCAGACGCAGGTTAATGCTTACAGATTGTTGCTTCTTCTATATTGTTATTGGCATCACTGATTCCTTTTTGTATTTCATCTAGCCACAGAAGCGCTGATTCGTCTTGGGATTCCTGGAAAAAGAATAGAGAAAAGCCTTGAAAAAAACAATTATAACAAAAGTTGTCTGAACATACCAGAAGAGTTCCAATATACAACCTCCTCTCATAAAGCCCTTGGACGGTAAAAAGAATTTGACTGCTTAAAATCAGCAACAAAACACATCTGTATTCTATTTACTGACTTGAATACATACATGTTCAAATGCCAAGTTCTGAAAGTTTTTATCTATGGAAGACACTGCCCTGCTAAAGATCAATAAAATTTTTGAGCGAACCTAGAAATGCTTTCATTTCCATGACAGAGAGACAAAGTAATCTGAGCGTCAAATGAAATCACACATTATTAGGCAGCTCTGTGACAGTGCATAAAGAACACAAAGCAGAAGACTGAAGGAAGCTGGCTTTTTTTCAGAATACCTTATTTGGAAAGGATCCACGTGTACACCTGGGTACACATTACTCAGAAAATAACAACGAAAACTGACACAGAAAGACAGCTCAGGTTTAGTAATGATGACTTAGGTCAAATGTGGTGAACGTTTCAGGAATTAAGCAGAGCAGGTCTCACTCTTCCTACAGGTTAACAGTGTGTGGAATTAAACCCAAGTTAAAATAGAAGGTGAAGGAAAATGTGCTCAGCATCCCCACTAACCAACTCTGCCTTGGCTGCCCAGGTGCACATTGAGAAAGCACCCCAGCTGAGAAAATAGTGTTTTGGAGCTAAAGTGACATTCAAAATCTAATCCAGTAAGTGGGGAAACAAAATTCATTCTAAAGAGGAAATAGGAGTGCCAGGTCTATAATAGACTAATGATGAGACAAACTGGAACGTAGTAATTCGATAAAGATCTAGGATTATATGCACACAACTATTACAAGGGGAAAAAAAGATCCACAGAAACTCACTCAAGCTAAAAAAGGCCAGACAAAGAACCAGCTTTGCAATGAATATCCCTGGTTTTGCACACAATTCTAAGCTAAAAATCCAATAAATCTGTTATCCGCAGAAATAATGAAGAGAAAATAGGGTAAAAGCACTCTATAAAGACAAACTCTTGGGTTTGTATCATAATATATAGACAAGGTAGCAAAATATCTAAATGAAAACAAGTAGGGTCAGGTAATCACATGACAGTGAATATACACTACAAGTTTTTTCTAATAAGAAGGAGTTAACCCTAGAGACAGCGTATACTAAATTCCTCAAACTACAGCTGACGATTTTGAGAAAAGGATTGAGAAACTGAAAAGAATTCCTTATCTGGTGTCCAGCTTTTGCACACAAAATACAAGAACAGAGGCAAATACTGCTCTGGATCCAAGTACAGCTTATGCTGAGCCTCACTGCTAGCTTGGAATCTGGACCAAGACTTGGATCTAGTTTTGTCTGCTGAAGCAAGCCATTGTTATTTGGCGTTGAAGGGAAGAAAATAAAAAAAAAAAAAAAAAAGGAAAAAAAAGCCAGGCAGAGAAAAAGGAAGGGATCAACAAAACAGCAGATGAAAATAGGGGAAAGGTTTTAGAGGCTGCAGGCTATGGAGGGGTGGGAACTCTCTGAGCAGAGCCAGCAGCCGGATTGAAGGAGTACAGACAGCGGGCAGGGAGGTAGAAGGCAAAGCAGAGCACAGTTTTCTTAAGGCATGTTCGTATGTGTAGCTTGCTTTCACCTTTGCATTTGCTAAACCCAGGTCACTCTTCTCCAAGCCTTGCTTCTTCCTCGAGAAGGGGACAGAGTTCAGCAACTTGGTATTTTGCTCTGTGGATGAGATCCTTGAGGGTTTACTAAGCACAGCCTTTGATTTATTCCAGGAAACACCTTTTTACCCCACATATCTGCATGCACAAATTCCAACAGAAACCCCTACAATGGCTTCAGGCTTGTGGTAAATTAGGAGTTAAACTGCTGCTGTAAAGCAATTTTATCTGAGTTGGGCAGAGGCTGAAACTGAGTCATGTGTGCATATTTGGATACGTCACACCCTCTTGCTGTAGTAGACAAAGAACAAACTAGCTCCTTACCATAAACCTCATGCCTACAGGATGCTTCTGGAGGACAGATCAATCATTCTTTAGTCCTTACAGAGGGGGAAAAAAATCCCCCACAAAACGGCTCGAGATGAACTAGAACATTATCAGGTTTTGGGCTAGCTGGATTTCACATACTACAATGAAGATACTGGTTTTCACTGGACTGCTCTCTCTTACCTCCAATCTTTTCACAACAGGTGAGTTTTCTTTACTGTATTTACTCCATACTCCATATTTTGGTCAATAACATAGGCTTTTTCATAATGTTAGCACTTTACCAGCTTAAATGGGTTTTACGCGCATAATTACAGAAAACTATACTTCAGGAAGTCTCACTTAAGGCAGATTTTTATTGCTCCATTTCAGTGACACCTTACCTCCCCCCCCCCAGTCACTTTCTATGAAGAATTTTATTTTTATGGAATCTTTCTTCTGTCTAGTATTTTTGTAGTGTATGATAATCGTAAATCTGCAGAGTCTTGATCTTTCTGCTTTAAAAGGTTCCGTAGAATTACTTCACAGATGGTGCTATTAGAAGGAAACACTCAGATAACTATTGTGACAAAAATAACCAAAGGAAATAGTCAAATAAGGCCACTTTTCTCCTACTACGATTAAAGTCGTTTTCAAACCAAACTAATTTTCTAAAGCTATTTTATATATATTCACAATACATATATGCACATGCATACACATATATGTCTTTAAAAAAAAGACAAATTCATTTGCTGAATTAACCATCCAGAAAATTATTAATAGGGATTTCAAAACATTTTGCAATAAATCTGGCAGTGAGCACTGGTAGAACTGTTTTCTGTATTTAATGCCAATATGGAAAAGTAAAAGAAAACCACACAGGTTTTTCACCCAAATTTCAGTTTGCCTCTGAATTTGTTTCAAGATCCATGCTCTAAGCTTTACTCTAATTCTTTTTGCATTAAAGAAAGCTAAGATTTTAAATTAAAATTAGTTACACAGATTGTAGAAACTATTTTGAACACATTCGTTCATCTGGAAATGTTAATGTCTCCACATTCTCTTCTAAAGACTGAGGAACAGGCACGAACAAAAGTTGCGTCATTGGTTTTGCCCAAATGCTAACAGTATTTACTCACTGTAAATTTTCCTGCTGCATGAAAAGTTTTATTCACCCAGCAATAAACTTTATCTAATATCAGGCCAAGCATGTGTCTTCAATTCTCAAGACTAACAGCCTTTCTTCATGTATGAGAAGTTGAAAAGATCTACTTTGCTTTAGTCAGAAGCTGAAGAATAACATTAATTTGGTGTGACACTAAAAAGTTGCAAGATATTTCAATTCTGTAATTTGAAAGTTTCAGCTTGTGTTAGGCAAGACAGTGCTTTTTGCATCTTTTACAGTAATGCATTTCATCCGTGAAGTGACAAGGGTAGTACTGCTCTTTGCTTTAGGAATTCTGATCAAGCCGAGACCAAGGCTGCTGCTTGTAAAATGAATTGCCAGCATTGTTGCTACAGGGAAAAACCCTCTACGGGTGATAAACGTTGCACAAGTGTCTGATATTTTTTTGCCAAAGATTACTGAAAACATACAAAATGCAGAAAGATCATCTTAACACTAAATCCATGCTAAATTTTCAAGATTGAGTATAAGGTGGCAAATAAAGTGAAGATTGCACTTCAGCACCTTTGATAGGATCACTCAAAGCAAAGGCAAATGACACCAAATCTTTTAAACATATATTACTTTTCACATGGAGATGTTTACCTTTTTCTGTACTTGAAGGTGAATTATATTGCTAATCCAGTAGTTTGCCTTTGTTAACAATCTTAACTTTTTTTTTTAAGCTTCAGAATTTTCACTGAATGGCTCTGCAATTAAAACCGTGTCTCTTATCAAGACTTTCCGTGGAATTTCAGCAAGAGACTACGACTACATCCCCCCTTATGCTATAGAAGGGGAGACAACGACCATCCATATCAAAGAACACAAATGCTCTTCAAAAAAGTCAAATGACTCCACTTTAACAGAAGTGAACAACACCACACTGAAGTACCTGACCAGTTCTCTGAGTACCAAGATGATACCCGCTGTCTACCTCAGTGCTGTTTTATTGGGTGTACCGTCTAATGCCATCATTTTGTGGATGCTGCTCTTCAGGATCCGGTCTGTGTGCACTGCCATCCTCTACACAAACTTGGCGGTTTCAGACCTGCTCTTCTGCATCATGCTGCCCTTCAAAATAGCATACCACATCAATGGGAACAACTGGATTTTTGGGGAAATGATGTGCCGAACTACCACTGCGGTGTTTTACGGCAACATGTACTGCTCCATTCTGCTGCTCACGTGCATCAGCGTCAGCCGCTACGTGGCCATCGTTCACCCCTTCACCTACAAGAGCCTGCCAAAACGTGCCTATGCCATCGCAGTCTGCGCTGCCGTGTGGACCATCGTCTTCTTGTACATGCTCCCGCTTTGCATAATGCAGCAAAGCTACTACGTAAAGCAACTGGACATTTATACTTGCCATGACGTGCACAACGCCTGTGAAACGATATCTTCCTTCCAGTTCTACTACTATGTTTCTTTAGCTATCTTTGGGTTTTTAATACCTCTTGCAACTATTGTTTTCTGCTATGTCTCAATTATACGAACACTCAAGACCCATGAATGGTTCTGGTACGTCAAAGTCAGTCTTTTGATCCTTACCATCTTTGCTATTTGCTTTGTGCCAAGCAATATTATCCTTATTATCCATCACATCAAGTATTACTATTACAACACAGATGGCTTGTATTCTTATTATCTAATTGCTTTATGCCTTAGCAGCCTAAACAGTTGTCTTGATCCTTTTCTTTATTTTCTGATGTCGAAAATTAGAAGTCAATCCAATATTTACCTAACAATGGTTAAAATATCCAGGGAAAAATAAATTTAGTCCCATATTTATACTATTGGATTTATGATTTTGTATAGCATTAACCCAGGCAGCAATAAACCTCAGGTGCAACAATTAAACTTAAAAAATTAGAAAGTGTTAAAAAATACAATCTCAGTAAAATTTACTTTCTTGCACACATCACACAAGGAATGTCTTCAGAAATACTCTTCTCCAGCTCTATAATTTTATCATGCATATTGCAACACCTGGTGTACCTAGATTTAGGGAAGTGGTTCTGCACCTCCATTTCCTTCTGAGAAGATCACTTTATTGGCCATGGAGAAAAAAAACGGCTTATCAGTCACCACAGCCTCTGAGCACCAGAAGAGGAATCAATATCAGAACAGCACTTTTAGGCCCATGCATGATTTCCAAATACTTCAAATTTGCTCTCAGCCCACCGTCACTGCAGGAACAGTGACGTGAAAACAAGTTTTTGTCTGAGTGGAAATGGGGAATAAGTAAAAGCACTTTCTACATGCCCGTGAGCTGTCGAGCTTTTCAGAAGCTCCCTGTCACATAGACAAGAGCAAACACTGCCCTGGATGTTGGGAATAAAGAGACTGAGTCCCCATAGATTCAAGGAGCAGTCAATCTACAGCTGTGGACACCGAGCCTGACACTTCCAAGGCAGCTTCTCCTATGAGGCTGCTTAACCAGCTTTGCACTAGAGACTTGTTCTTCCACTTCATCAGCGCCTGCACTCCTCCAGCCCATAAGGATTGCTAGGAGCTAGCCCTTATCAGTGTGAATCCAGGCATGTATTATTCTTGCTTGGTAAGCAAAACAGGGAAGCTGTTTTGTAGTATTCTCTATTTCCACATCCTTACAGGAAATACCTACAGTATTACAAATACTGAAGCTAGTTATGATTGATTGTCCACATTAATAAAGCAAAGGGTCAGCTTTTATGTTTACAGCAACCCAAAGGATACCTATATACTGAGTATAAGTTCCTAGAAAATGAGCTCGGTTGTTGGCATTTTGATTTGTAACTGCAGCATGTAAGACAGTTTGATACCAGTATTGTAAAAAGCTTTACTTAAATAAAATCATTTGCACTGGAAAATCTTTTCAATGAATTTGTTTGTTCTAATCATGCCATTCCTTCGACATGCACCAGAACAGATTTTAAAGATAACTTTAAAGTAATCCAGATGTTATACAGCTATTATACATTTAAAAATTGTGAACCTAACTGTAAAACCTGTGTGCCTCTCACTCAAAAAGTTAAACAACACAAGAACCATTTCAGAGCTTAGCACATCTGTTTAACTTTTCAGGTATCCACAAGCGCTCTCTAAACACAGGGTTTCTCTTCACTGGGACCCGAATACACTTAGTTTGAAATGGCCTTGAGAAACTGTGGTTTAAGATTACAGGAATAAATAAATTCCAGGTTTGCATTCTCAATTTCAAGCTAGTAACAAGTTGGTGGGATCTGAGATTGAGATGTGTAACGGGTAGTGGAAGCTTTGGGTGCAGACTACTTCCCCAAAGCCGCCACCGGGACGTGACAGAAGGCTGGATAGAACAAGCAAGCAGGTTTGACCCATATGTTTTTCCAGATGCTGGGGAACACAGAAGTTCACAGGCAGACCTATCTGACCCTTATAAATCAAATACTTCCTTTTACTATGCCTCACTCTTAAAACATGCTAAATGCAATTGAAGGCAGATCTGTATTATAAGCAAGGCTCAGAAAAAGTAGGGAATAGACAGACTTTAGATATTGCACTATCTAGTCCATTCTGTTTGGATTTTTTTTTTTTAAGGGAAGTTCAATCTAAATCATATCTTTACCCAAAGAATCGTGATATCTGTGTGATTGACTAACATAAAGAGCAAGTCAGACTAATGCATCCAAGAGCGTCTTTTGGGAGCACATAGTACAGTGTTTTGCCCTCTTCCTAAGTAGGAACAATGCTCCTGTTTACAGAGGAGATATTTTAAGTCATCGTCAAACGACCCCATAAACAAAATACCTCAGGAGGCAGAGGAACATCACAAGTTTTTCAATGAGAAGATTTCAAAGAGATCACACAATCTTTGTTCCAAATCATGGAGACAGTCAGCCCATTCACTCAGGGACAGGAGTAGGCACTAGTTTTGCACCTGGGAAGAACTGGTGGCTGCTGGCGGGAGTGAGCCAGCACAGGGCTGCTGTGAGCAGGCACGTGGGGGACTGAGTGTAGGGCAGCATCTGCCTCGGGGACATGCAGACATGCCCAAAGGCTTTGTGACACGTCCTGGGCCAGCACTGTGTGGCCACCCACCTGCACAGACACTCTGCACGCAAATAACAAGCCTGGCCCTTCCAGAAGAGGTGAGGTAGTCAGCATGCACCAAACTCTCCCCAGCCCACACAGCAAGGGAGGATGCTTTTCAGGAGCCAGGGCACAGTGAAACCAGACCTCACCAAGAGAAAAATCGAAATGTGCAAACACCTTTTAAAAGCTCTGACAGTGGATTGCAGAAACACTCTGTTTTACAGGTACCACAGGTGAGGTGGCAAGACAGCTGGAAGATATTTCTACAAGCCAAAGTTCAGCAACTTTCTCCAGTTGACCATATTACTTTAGGAACGGACTATGTGAAATTTAAGCATTTTTTCCAGGCATTGAGCATTTTAAGTGCTCTGCTAGTAGCTTTAGCTAATCTTGTGTTCAGTCATATCCTGCAAGCTGTTAGGCTGATCTTTGTTTATGCTTCCCTGAGCTGTGATGCTAACCAGGGCACTGTTTCGGGGGAAACAGATAACAATATCCTGCTGAGATAGGTTTAAATCGAAGGCCCATACAGGATGGCTAGTGTGTTATTGCGTGATAAAGTCAGAACAGAAATATGTGCAAAACTTCACTATTATAGAACACCAGATTCAAGTAACTGAGACTCTTTTAAGTACTTCCCAGAGGTTTTTTTGTGAACGTCATGACTCCTTCAGAACAACTATGACTCCTTCCTGGCAAAAATCTCATTTCCTGAACATATTGTAACTACCTGCCCGACACAGACTAGAAACTAGATTCTTGCACAAATCTGTAACTGTGTACGGGCTGCTGTTGCCCATTTTTTGTAATAGTTGCAGCATCCTAGTAGAATTAAAAATAAGCAAAGTTATGTCAAGTCAGTAATGAATTGTGCAGAATATGGCTTATTACTAATATACTGAGCATTAATCCCTTTTGCCAGTCAGAATAAGCTGTAGTGGAAAAATTCTTAGTGACAGTTTGTTGCCATTGGCTTATTTACAACCTCATTGGCACAGCTAATCCAAACATTGGGGGAACAAGATAGGGACACACATGTTAAGTGAAAAGAATTGGTATTCAGGTTCTTTTGCAACAACAGTCAAAGCTCTAACCTTGCATTTTTGTGCTTTGGCGTGGTGCAGAACATCCTGATAATGCCTTGCATTTAGTGGTCTCACGTCTTGCAGCTTGGCTGTGGGCAACAGTAGGGCTTCTAGAGTTTTAACAGGATCTCCTTGGTCAATTGCTTCATTAATGTGGCCAATTGCAATGATTCCTATGAAATGGAAAAGTTATTAAAGATGTAGTTATCAAAGAAATACACAACATACTGAGGTACATACATACAAGGTACAAACAAAGCAGTAACATGAAGAACAGAAAAATGAAGTAACAAGAAGCAGAGGCAGCAACAGCAGCTGATTTAAAATTATTTTTGCTCAAATAGTGAAGTGAAGCTATTAAGTTGTACAGCTTTCCTTTCTGCCACAGTTATTGATTCATGTGAATCTCTCTTTTCATAAAAATTGAATTTATCATTGCCGAAAGAAGGAAACCAGACTTCCCTACTTTCAGGGCAGGAGTGTCTGCATGAAGCTTATGGAAAGTTTGGGTGTCATATCTAAATATATTCACCTACATATTAGCTCGCAGTTCTGAAAGGCTTATTTTCAGATGATTTCAGACCATATTACTTGAAAACCCTGATTTGGACAAATACTCACATACTGACCTCTCAGCAACAGCATTACACAGCAGCTTAACCTCATTTCTTTAAATTTCTCCTTAAATAACCAATCTGATAATGCTAACCTTATGAAAAATCACTTGATAGTTCAGACCAGTGGCACTTGGCACTTCAGTCAGCAAGTAATGTGGCTCAGTATATCTAATAAAACCTCTAACTCATTTACTTCAGACTGCTCTCAACATTTTAAAAATCAGTTTCCTCCTACCACCAAACAGTGGTGAAACACTCTCTCCTTAAGGCCACCCTAGAAAGGTGCTAGCCAAGGGCTTCTTCCCCATCACCTGTGAGGGATGGTATCCCCACAGGCAGTGAATCCTCTCTCAGCCAGTCTCTCCCAGATCCACAACAGCTCAGCTGGAGGGGGTCACAGATCCAGGACATCATAAGGCTTTGGGAACGAGCCTTTTTTTCTGGGGTGCTACCAAAGAAGGACCACGCAGACATATGGACTTACTTATGGAAACAGGGGGCAGTCTTCATTCTCTCCTGTCTGCCCCGAATAACCATCCCCAGGCAGAGGTCAGTGTTACTGAAACCAAATGCAGCTATTCCAGCACTAAAGAGAGACTGTTCTAACATAAGACCACCTCTCTGAAGGCCTGTGTCAACTCCTAGTGACTGTAGAGATTCAGACAAAAAAGTGATAATATCAAGTCACACGAGCTGCTCAGCATCCCGCCCTGCCTGAAGGCATATTTTGTGAGCAAGCCACAAGGGTCCATGGCAGCTGCTTAACTAGATTTAGGAAGCATCAATCCAGGCAGTTTTAGTACTTCTGTAATATAAACCTTCACCTGCCAGTATGAAACGCAGCACACACGACACTGATGGCACTGAGTGCGGGAAGGGCACATGCACCCTGCATCGGTGTTGCCCTAGGAACATCTTGCACCTTATGAAGGTTCTCAACCAAAGGGCAAGCAGTCTGAAAGCCACCCTTTGTTTTCCTTGCTCCAGCAAATCAGACAAAACCTGAAGCCTCAAATTTAAGTAAAAAAAATATAAAAATAGTAAAAATAATAAAAATCATACTTCTATATCCAGTGGAGAAGCTCCATCCTTTAGCATTGAAGCCCAAATCACCAGCTATCCCAGTTAACATAACACCACCCTTTTAGGGCAGTCCATTTTTATTACAAAAGTTGGGCATAATGAGCTACTCTCAGGTAGGAAATCAAGTTACCTAAAGGGAGAGCAGGAGAGATAATTGCACTGGATAACTTCTTACCAACTCCTTGTGAAAAACAAGGGCTTGGAACTCATCATCAAAATAACTTCTTTTCCACAGGACACTGCCTATCATTTCATTCCCTATCCCTCAATATGCTCTGTGTTTACAAGTTCTGCAAGATCCACAAAACAAAACCATCCAGTGCAAATATGGCAAGACACTGCCAAATGGGCAGAACCCTGGGATTTGTAACGCTGTAGAAGGCAGTCATCCTACCATACCTTTCAGCCAGTCAGAACATAACCAGGAATACTTCAAGGACATTTAAAGACCATCAGGTGTTTGAAATTATGAAACGCTCTTCTCTCTTAAGGAGTGTCTGTACACGGCCATTCAGCACAGAAATTTATGTACTAAGGACTAGACTGTCATGTCTGTGGGTGATGTAAGGGAAGAATTACTTACTTTCATTTTCTTCTTGAATTTGCATATTAACCATGTCAATGCAGTTCTGGATATCATTCCAGCTTAAATAATCTTGGCCTTGAGATGAAGCCTCTGACTTAATAGACAATAGTGTATCAGCATAACTATAAGAAGATATAAAATACATAAGTGTATTTCATATATGAGAAACTGCCATAAAGTATTAGTCAGATATTTAGTGCCTTTTTTTTTTTTCAGTTAGTGAACTTCAGACAAACCTATCCGTTGCCAAAATTATAGAGACATGCAAGCTGCCTTCTTGCTGGTTCTATGCATGCATTTCAGATCTGAAAAAATTGACCCTATACACTAATTCAGAGCACTTTCCTTGGCAACGTGGACTGATGACAATACATACACTGAACATATATTTTGCTGTATGACACTATGGATGAATTTGGGAGAGTCTATGGTCAGCTTCTTGCTACACTAAGTCAGAGACCAGAATTTCTGCCCTAGGAGCACTTCCTGCTACTTCCATGCAGAGGATGATTGCCCATGGGCAGATGATGCTTCTCTCCCCACAACTAAGGGTCGCCTAAGCACAGGCTCTGTACCCTGTGTCTACTCTTCTTAGCAGGATGATAGACCAAGATAAATCGGAAACCTTCACAGTAGTTTAAACTCATGTATACATAAATTAAATAATCTTCATTTGCCTGAATCAATATACAACTGCCACAGTATGTCAGATCAAATACTTGTCTTTCATTTATCAAGTTTCTGCTGGAAATAGATGATTGCTAGGAAAAAAATATTCAAGAGAATCATCATTTCCTGCTCTGATTTGCCCTCCCAGAAGTCAGTAGCCTGCATTTAAGGGCTTCCCGAGCTGAAGGCTGCATATCACTTTAATAGTCACAAACAATGTTGTGCTCCTTAAATTTATCTACTCTAATTTGAAATCTTATATTCTTGGCAAATTAATCTATTTGTTTTGTGAGATAGCAGTTCCTTATGTAAATTTTCAACTTGATATTTTATAGCATCCAATTTATTCTTGCTCCAATTTTCATAAGAAAATAAAAACTAAAATTATAAGAAAAGTTAGCAACTTCCTTCCCCACAATACTCACGCAGTTGCGGACCTATGCTATATTTCCCCTAAATTCTGGAACACATCCTTAACAAGTTCATTTCTTCTGGTAGAAAGCCACTGACCACCACCTCTTTCAGTGAACTCTTTCTAGCTCTACTGCATATTCATTCTGTGCAATCAAATCTTCTTGCAATGCTTGACATATGGGTGGCAGCACAAATTTACATAATAATATAACAGAATTTTGTATTATTCTCTACGCCAGCTAATTCCTAGTGTTTCATTTGTATTGACTGGCAATTTAATCTAAAGCTCAGGTTGTCAAAACAGCAGCCAAAAATACTGCATTTGGACACCCTGGGGCCTGTTTCTGTATATTTATAACATTGCTGCTCTTGACCACAACACCATCTCACATTAGTAGAGGCCAAGTGGCAGATTAATTTTACGCTAACTTGTGGCATTCTGCTTCCTCTAACCAAAACACTGGCCTCTTATTCCTATGCTGACTGCCCTCCTTCCAGCTTTGAGACACCTAGCAAGGGCCACTCTCAGATTTGTGTCCGCAGCAGCGTGGCGAAGAACTTCAGCCACTGCTGTCCCTTTAGGTTAGTAATGTCTTCCAGCAGCACATGGAGATTTCCACCACACGCAACCAAGAGGCAAGAACTGGCCCATGTCCCGATGCTCTCCCCTGCATGCTGGGGGGTCAGGTCTCTCACAAATCATAGTGTTGTCTGATATATTTTGCAGCTACACAAAAGATCAGAGAGGTCACAGCCATGTGCTGCTACAAGTCAGGCATCTGGCAGTGCAAGCAGCTAGCAGCTCATTGAAGTTTATAATTTAGTGTTGAACATGCAGTATGCCACAGCATTTTTTGTAATTGTACTCAGACTTTTAGCAAGCAGGACTGTCCTCCATTCTTCAGACCTTTGCAATTCTCAAGCTAAAAAGGGGTCAGCTGCGGTTTTAGGGACCTCCTGGACCTTAAGGCATTAAACACTACCTCATTCCAAAGTTCTTCTTTCAGTATTGCAGAGAGGTTACTGATTAACAGTTTCCAGCTACAGTTGGTTCACGTTTTAATGCCTGAAAAAATTCTAGTCAGATCTTAATGTTTGCTTTCCGAGGATATTTTCCCTGCACCTCACACATCCTCTGCTCTCAAACATCTGAGGTTGCGTGATTGCTTATACTTAGATACACAACTAGTTCAGCAATTGTCACATTATCCCTTATTGTAACTCAGATGTTTATCTTGCAGCTCTTTCAACTTCATAGCCACAACACAGGACAACCCACCTAGCAAAATGCCTACTTATCCTATTGCAGAAGTTGCCAAGTCTCAGCCAGACAAGACAAAATGAACCTTTACCGTTGAAAGTTTTCTTCTTCCAGATTATTGAAGCCAATGCATGGGTTACTGAGATGATTCTTTATCGTTAGGATGTCCTTATTTTCCAAGGCCTGGTTTAGCAACACAACAGCTGACAACATTTCTACTGCAATAGACAGTTCATCATGTGCCAGGTAGTTCTGTAGGACAATAATGTACTGCAGTCAAGAAACTAAACAAGCAGTGTAACAAATTTGAGTTACACAGTCTAGATACCATCAAGGAGATGGACTTGATTTAAAAAGCCTGGCAAATTTCCAAGTCACAGGCATGTCATATTAACACAACACTGGTGGTAGAGATTACTGGGTTTGCTACATATCGCTTCAGTTTTTCCTTCTTTTTCCCCACAATCCCATCTATTCTGGGGTTTTACCCTCATAGCAGCAGATTAGTTTTCTACACAATATATAGAACAGAGTTAGTTCTCATTAAGAGCATGCAACAATTAAAAAATGTCAGTTGATTTGTCGTGACACAAGAGCTCAGCCAGAGCAAAGTGTGTCAAGAAACAAGTTCTGAGATTCAATTTTACCTATTCAACCAAAACCGTTCATGCAATATGTAACACTAAGGCAAGAGAATTAAGTCTGTTTTTTACACAACAACATGCTATGTTTGTGCTCTTTCATGGTTTGACCACATAACATCAACGAGCCGGTTGTAATCTTTTCACTCTTACCACAGCATTCTGTTGTTGGAGGTTGAACAGCTCAGTCTGATAGACAGCAGCAGCAAATGAGTGAACAACAGGCAGCTGCGCCTCCGGTTTCATCAGTGCAACCAGTGTTTTACTAGGATCACAGTTACGAATTGCAGTATTGATATTGTCAACTGCTATAAGTTCTAGAGAACAGCAGGGAGAGAAAATCCTATTAATTCTCATATGCCGTTTGCTCTTTGTGCCATATAGATGACAACTAGGTTATTCCAAAAAGTATCATTTGCTGTCATTAGAGAAGAAAAAAACAACCACTTTTGCGTGAGATTCTTCAAGACCCAACTACTGAATGTTGCAAAACCAGTGTCTGTTCAAAGGTATGCAGCAAATAATTTCCTGGACATTTGGATAGTAGAGAATGTTTATTGTACCTTTATCCCAAACCAAGGAGCTAAGACCCAATGCTAGGACCTCATCCTAGCACTGAGGAAGACCTAACATCCCTCCTGGTTTTGCTTGCAGCAGGTACTGCTGGGTATGTCAGATCCAGTACCTCAGACTTGCTTCACTCCAAATGTTCCTTTTCTTCTGTGCCACATTTCCTTCCTCACCTCCTCCTTCTGCCAGGTCCTAACTCAGCTAGGTGGAACAAGCCTGTCCTGACACAAAGACATTTTTATTGTCCATTTCAGGTTTAAATTAGCCTGGTAGAAAGTAGCCAAATATGTTGAGGGGTTGGTATTTTCAGTATCTGGTGGAAAACCACGTGCTACAGCTTCTACGACTTCCCCTGAATGCTACCTGTTTGTTTGTCTAACAGTGTGGAAGATCAGCCCTCACAAGCACAGTCATTTAGAAATGGCAGCTTCTCTACAGCTCAAATTTCAAATTAAACACACCACCGTAGAGGAGCAACCGTGTAGCCCTTTTTTGGTCCCTGAACAACTCACCTGTTTTGCTTTTTGCTGAACTGACTTCGGCAGAGGCTTGAACCCCAGCCGAAAAGTGCTGAAAAACACTTCCCACTTGGGCAGCTGCAGAAACCTTACAACACCCCTTAGCTTAATCACAGCCACCATAATTGCACACCTGGAAGAGCCAACTCTGAAGAAACCCAGGCCAGGACGCGCCCAGGAACACGTTGCACAAGGGACAGCTCTGGTCTTGCGCAAAGGGAAACAACCTTGAAAGTCAGAGCATGTGGCAGAGTAAAGAATGACAATTATGTAAATGTCATTTCCATCAGCAAAATAGCCCCTATTTCCTCCACCTTATCTTATGGCTTTTCTGTATACTATTATCCAGGGAACGTTTCTAGTCACTGCTGACTGCTCAAGTCTGTACAAGACTGGATGTACAGCAGTCACCATCCACAGTTCATGCATGCAGAAACACTCAGATATTGTACAATAGAAAGACTTAGACAACCTTTCCAAGTGACCAGTCCCACCTAAATGAGCCCCTCGCCTCTCATTTCAATTGCTCTGAAGTGCAGTCACATGGGGCCATGTTGTTCTTGAAGGGTTTAGCTGTTCCTGAGGTTAGAAAAAGGAAAGGCTCTCAAAGCTGTTGCATGCATGCTTTTTTAAAGAGAAGAGCAGAGGAAAGGAGTCATAGCCCAGAAATGGACTAGACTAGCTCTGAAGTGAATAACCAAGCTACTGGTTTCTAATTCAGGAACTGAGCATGCAACTGGCAAGACACAATTTACAGTGTTCACATCCCAATAACAAAACCTACTATTTTTCCCTTTTCAACCCAAATACAAGAAATAAGTTGCTCTCCAGATCGCTGTTACTGCTTTTCATACATCATGTCTTACCTCCTCATTTCTTTTACCAAGGAACCACTCTTGTAGAGAAAGTACTGCTCACCATGCCTAACAAATCTAAAATAGTCTAACCTTTGAGGTAGCAAGTTAGACTTACTTTCCGACTTAAGTTCACCTCACTGTACAGCCTTTAAGTCACATTACAAAAGCAGTCAGCTGAGATTCAAAGCACTGGAAATAATACCAGAGACAAAACAGCCACTAAGCCATGCCCAGATGTAGCATGAAATGACAGCAGTTTAACCAAAGCTGAACTTCCTAGCAAAGAAGTTTCCAGTCAAAAGCAGCAGTACATGCACTGCAAATTTAGATCCCCCTTAACTATATTTTTTATAAACTGTAACGTGTCTTGTGACATTCTTAGCAGACTAAAACCAGGTTGGATGTAGATACATGTTACAAAGTGAGAGTAATTTTCCTCTGTGGTAGAATGATCACATGGAAGAATATTTCGCACTCGTATTTTAATTCTACAAGGATGGTCGTCGTTCCCAAGTAAGGATTAATACTGTGCTGATTAATATTTGTTCAAGCCATCAAGGCATGCATTGTCTTCCAATTTAGCCAGTGTGTTTACTAATGACTCAAGTTATTTAAAGAGAAAAAAATACCTCAGGATAAGAGTATATCCAATGCAGCACAGATTGGTGGCTTACCAATTGTGACATTGAGAAGAACAGTTACAAAAATAAAATGCAATGCATATGGTTTCAGTTTGAGAAACCTTGTTTATGTTCAAGAAATGGTGGATTCAATTAATCAGCTTAACATAATTAAGCAATGATGGTAAAAAACAAGTATTAAAACAGTTACTCACTAAGCTTGTGAGCCTCAGCTTCAGCATTGGCAACACTAACTTCTTTCTGTATTTCACTTTTGTCGAGCATATGTGGAACCCCTGCTATCTAACAGATCAGAAAAAAAGATTTAATTATGCTTTTAAGTTTGATGGGAGATAAGGGATAAAACCTTTTGATGGGACACTAGGATTTGATTGTACTATTACCTGTGCATCAAACACAATGTCACAGTAAATATAGCATTAATCTTCCCCTGTGATTTTCATCTTACTTAAAATGGTGGATTTTCTCCTTAAAAGCTATTTGACTCTAATTTCCTGATAATGATTCAATATTACCTTTTGTTGGACTCAAATTATAATTAATTTTCAAAGCAAACATAGTATTAGGGGCTGCATGCTATAACTCAAATTTTCTTCTTATGTCTCAGTAACTACTTATAAGAGCATCATGCTCTTTAGTGCAAATGCAACTACTTTGGTGTCAATTAGTACATCAATTATTCTAAAACATTTATAGAACTGCTCCATAATTGTTGTTGAAGGCAGAGTAAAGGCAATTTCTCTCTGGATTAAATTCAGCTTAAAAAATGCAAACTGATGCATAGTGCCTGTTTCATTCAATTACCTGCATTTTCTGTTCTTTAGAATCACACAATTGCAATAGGTACCATGAGGAATTTTGCGGCAGAACTTCAAGTAGGCTCAGAGCAGGATGGTTCAGACCTGCCATCAGTGCCACTTCATCTTGCCAGTCAATAGCCTCATTCACTTGGACTAAAGCTATGTGAACTGAAATGAAAACAATCCTTATAAAACAGCAAATACGCTTTTTGAAAAAAAAAAAAAAAAGTCCATTGCAGTAAGCATCTCAGTATTTGTAAAAGTGAGCTAGGGCAGCAGTCATTGTCCAGCAGAGGACTGTCTACTTCAAAACCAAATCCTACAAAGGGAGACTCTAGCTCTGTGCAAGCCTATGTGGGAGCAGTTCAGCCACAGCTAACTGAAAGCTTATGAATTAATTTTAGCTCTATATAGAAGAGGGGGTCAAAATTTACAGTATTCTGCACACAAAAGGAACTCAAACATAAGAAAACAGAGCAGGCAATAAATGATTTGATTCTGAACCAAGGAATCCTTACAGGAAAAACCACATACACAGACATTAGCCCCGCAAAAGATTAGTAGAGAAGGAGCAGCAAGAAAAAACTGTTGTAGACAAACATTAACTACTTTTGTATATTTTAAAAGTTTTCACAGGAATATTTGTTCTGTTCATGTGGATTCAAGTCATGTTCAGCTGGAATCTGGGAGATCACGTTATGTGCACACTTCCATAAGGATCCAGAATGTCTTACTGTTTATCTTATTGATATTGCCTTGAATCTCAGCTTGGGTCAGCAGCTCCTCGTAGACGTCTCTCTCTTCTTCAGAGATTGTGCCATTCTAAGAAAACAAAATTGTTGCTAGTACACACAAAACTTTGCAGTGAGAAAAGCTATTATTAGTGGGAGTCATTAGAACTGTATCAGCTGAAATATTTGCTGGAGGTATTTCTAAAGGAATTTGTCAACCACATGAACTAAAGATATTAGTACTTCGCAGTAACTAGCTAAGCAATATTTTCTGCTTCCCATAAAATAGCCATGTAAATACAGTGTAGCATTTTTCAACTACAAAAAAAGCATTAGCTGTCATGTAAAAAACAAAGCTATTAATTTTACATTAAAGATCTGTGGCAGAGGTTATAATTAATACTCAAAGGTATAATTCTTTTTGCAACGTTTTAAACAGAAGATTTGTATTTTCTAAAGCAGTTGATAAAGAAACTCTTTTTTCCTTTCTGTCTTCTGATATTTTATCCAGTTAAGCTACATCATACTCCTAATAATCATTTTCTTATGAAATTGGCTGACAGCTTGTATTACCATTATTTATCTTATTTGTCTTAAAAGTGTTTTTTCCCTGATTGCATTAATTTTTAAAATGAATTTAAGTTAATTTTTAAAACAGTAATATTGCAAGATGGAAAGTAACATGAAGGAATACGTACACTAGCAGTCCTAATAAAATACCACTACCTTAAGTCTTGCATTTGATTCTTTTCTCCGTTTAGCTTCAAAGAGTTCATTCTGATAGTCCTGTGCAAGTTCCTCATCCACGTTTAGTAGCATTGCATTTGGGTTCCTCAGAGTTGCAATGGTTTGCTCAGCTATTCCCTTCTCAATAGCTTCATTAATTGCTATTACTGCTGCATGCACTAGAATTAAAAGCACACTCCTAAATGTCAGGAAGCAAAATATATTCAAAACTGTTGCTCTTTCCACTGATTTATTTGAAATGAATGTTTAATATATGTAGAACAATTTACATATTCCCCTTCAACTATCCCGCTCCTAGTGTTTCCTCTACACTGCAGCAACAGAAGTACTCAGCGTTTGTTTGAAGGTGGCACATTGTGCCATGTCCACCCTTCCCCAACTAGGGGTTACTATTTTACTGACAGAAAATAAAACATGAGTTGCATTTTATTGTTCAAGTCCTATGTCATTTAAAAGGTGATTATGTGCAGGAACTGAAAGCCTTTTTGGTAGTTTTTCTCTTAAAGCTGCTGTTGCACCCATAAAGATACAAGACATATGAAATTATTGTCTAAAGTAACTACATCTGAAAGATATAGTTAATATCTAACTTCTAATAATACAAGAATAAGGAAATTCAAATGCCATGAAACTTGTCCTCTAGAAAATATAGTTAAGTCTCCCCAGGCAAGGTGCTGCTCTGTACACCACACCTAAGCCTGCCTGGGATGAACCAGCTCCTTTCCTAACTGAGGATCTCCATGAGCAGTTGGGGAACTAGAGAGTGATGTAACAGTCCCTACTTCTGTCTCCTGCAAAGCCCTTGGACAGCAAACCTTAAACTGGGAGGAAGAACACCAAAAGGGCCTTGCAAGGTTCCCAAAAGGTTATTGCACAGGAGAAGGGGGAAAAGACTCACACAGTCATTGACCAGTTGAAGTGTTAAACCTTTCCTTTCAGAAAACAAGAAAACTTTGACTACTAAGCAAATGCTTGACTTTAAGAGTGATAGAATCAGAGAACAGTCTGGGTTGGAAGGGATCTTGAAGATCATCTAGTTCCAACCCACCTGTCACGGGCAGGGACACCTCCCAGTAGACCACTAGAGTCAGAAAAGCTCTTGTTTTTCCACACAGCAAATTTACAGGAATGCACAAAATCAAACCCACTTCCAGCTGAATTAGGTGTCGAGTAATGGCTAACACCCTTCCCAGGTATCCCCTGCACATAGTTGGCCCTAAGATCACTCTAGATGAAAGACTTTCACTACATTTTATCTGGACCTTCATGCCACAAAGAGACTACAATGACTGTTTGGTGGCGTAGCCATCTTAAAGATTTTACAGGTATTACTGTATACAATATGATTCTTGATAAATATTTATCTAGATCTTACCCCAAAGGAGGAGCATGGCAGGTCCCTATTTATCATCACAGCAGCTTGTCTAGGTTTTATTTTCATGCTGCAAATGAGATACACAAGGCAAAACACAAAGGCCATTTTTCCTTCTATCAGTATTTACTTGCTACATAGCCCTGCATGCTTTTGCTAAAGTGGAGAATAGCATACAGTAAAAAGCACTTTTTTGAATTAAGTTTAACTGAGGGTCTATGTATCTCAGTTTAAAGCCTTCAGTTTCTTCCAGTATATGAAAGAAATTAAAGATGCTTGTCAATGATTAGGAAATTTTTTAGAAAAACAAAGGGGTATACCACTGTGGAACTGAAGAGAAGACCATTGGAAACGCAACATGAGCAAATAAAGCATGAAGTGTAGCTATATATTCTCAGAGAGGGAAATTACTGGAAAAACTTGTCTAACTGTTGGTGAATAACCCATTGCCCAGCATTAAATCCTTGCTAGAAAGTTGTTCTAAAATGGTTTTGCTCTAGCTCAATTCAGCACAGAATCAGATTGGAAACACGAGCAGCAGGTGTGGAGGAGAAGCAAGCAGTGAGAAACACTGGTTCTTTTGACACTGAATTTTACAAACAGAGGAATTTCAGATTGAACATTAAGAAAAGATTCTTCACGGGGAGGGTGATTGGTCACCGGAGCAGGGTCCCCAGGGAAGTGGTTGCAGAACCAAGCCTGTCAGTTCCAGGATCCTCTGGACAACACTCTTACACTGAATCACACTGAATTATTTTTAGAGTTGGAAGGGACCATAGAGATCATCTAGTCCAACTCCCCTGCTGAAGCAGGATTGCCT
>JAOTQQ010000019.1:26128904-26149410 GCA_026546715.1 Gallinago undulata
GGCAGCCTGTTCCAGGGCTCTGTCACCCTCACTGTAAAGAAGTTTTTTCTCATATTTGAGTGGAACCTCTTATATTCTAACTTGTGCCCTTAATCCTATGGTTTAATTTTAGGTCATCCTGTGAGGAGCAGGCAAGTTTGACTCAATGATCCTTATGAGTCCCTTCTAACTTGACATATTCTGTGATTATATGAAGACCCAGAGCTAAGAGAAGACTCCCGTTCTTAGACACACAAATCACACCCACACCCTCATATAACAAAACACATAGGAAGGATGTAATATACAGCTGTATAAGAGGCCTCACTGATGTAAGCAGAGCTAGCAGGTTCAAGGTTAGGAGGGATGTGAACAGGTATTGGTGGATGTTGTGAACCCATCTCCCAAGAGGAACAGTGAGAAGCCTCACTGGACTTGAAAGAGTAGCCTGGAGGCATGGAGTAACAGAGAGGGTTACTCGCCAGATAAGCTCTCTCTGAAAGCTCTCAAGCTTACTCTTTGCACACTGATTCCTACTGTTGCTGACAGCACAGCAGGAGTCATCAGCAGTTGTTTCACCTCCAATCTCCATTTTCTTACTCCATTTTGCAGGCAGAGTGGCAGACCCTTTCCTCCAACAGGATCTCCGTGTCCAGTCTCACTAGTGTGAGAGGGTTCCCATAGCAGATGTTTCCTGTTCTGGGGCAGGGCATGTTATCTACAGCACTCCTTGCCCAAAGGGACACAGCTAGCATCAGGAAACCCTGCTTTCCTATGGAAGACTGAAAACACTGCAGAAGTTAAAGGAAAACCTACACGTGCTATAAACAGCTTTCAGAGAAGGAAGCTGCAGCCCTTTCATCTTCCAGGGAGCTTCCTTCCTTCCGTGAAAAGTGCTTTGGGAGTCACTAAATTTCTGAAAACTTGCTAAAAAAGGAAACAAACTACCCTGACTTCCAAAAGCAGTATTTTAAGAGCTAGCTATGCAGAAGCATGCACGTATTAAGCTACAGCAGGCTCAAAAACATACAATACAGACAATGCAAAATAACATGAAGTGTGTTTTAAGTTAAGGTCTGGAAAATCACAGCACACTAAGTAACATCATGAATCAGCTTGTTTCAATTATAGCCTTTGCAAGGTTTAACAAAGTTGCAATGGAATTTAATTATAAGGCAGCCTTTATTCCTCCCACCTCCCGGTGTACAGTCTGCAGTACTGTTACTGGTTTGTATCAAAGACCTACTGTGCCGTTGAACGTTCTGAAGCCAGTCCCTCTGATTTTCAGTTTGCCCCTCTGAAAAAGGCTAGGCTTTTGAACAAAAATAGCTAGAGCTCAAGCATGGATTTAAGTGAACACACCTTCATTTCATGTCATTTAAGTTCAAGCAATTATATTTTTTAAATTGTTTTTAAAATTTGTCACTTCATTACACAAAAAAATACCCAAACCAAAACAAAACAAAAAACAAACCTGAAATGGAGAAAAAAAAAACCACCAACAACCCAGTTTTATAGATGGATAGGCTTGGGCAGAAAAAAAAAAAAAAAAACCAAACCCAAAAACTAATTTTGTTTTTGAATTGATGTTGTTCAAGACAGACTCAAAAGGACCATAACAGGCGCATCAGTCCCCCCAGAAAAGAAAGCATATTTTGGATGCACCAGTAGCATGCACCCTTCAAGCAGGGTTCCACCATGCTGTGGCTCACACATCAGTGGTTAGAGAGAGTGAAACCTGAAAGCTTGCCACAGAGGCAAGTGGTTGCACTGCTGTACATGAAAGAGCTGCCTATCTAGAATAGTGCCTCAGAGCAACCTGATCAGGTGTATGAGGAAAACTGCAAGAGTCCAACAGAAGACTGAGGCTCTGAGAAGAAACCTTGTTCCCATGGCCATTCTCCATTGTACTCCCTATGGTGCAGAAGAAATTTGTCCTTCTAGAGGAGCACTAGCTACCAAAACATTAAATCCATGCAAAAGATTGTAAAAAAATCTTTGTTTCTGGTAGCACTTCCTATGGTTCAATGGAGATGCTCAAAAATGCAGACTGAAAAATTACAAGAGGACTTGTACCAATGATTAAGTGTGATAACTTGCTTCCTTTTCCTCTTTTTTGTCGAGGTGGTAAACTAGGTGAATTAAAATACAGCACATATTTTGTTAGCATTCTGTTGTATTTTCAAGTAGAAAAGAGAACAAGAGCCACACTTACATGCAGCTTCATCCACTGATAATTCACTGGCCAGAATCCCACCAATTTTACTGAAAGATGGCATCTGTATACCGTACTTCTCTAGCTCCTTTCGCATGTTGCTGATTTCTTCCTCTGTTCACACATGAAAAAAGAAATATTATCAGAATGAAATCATAAAAATTTAATTACAAATCACCATACCTACAAATATGGGTGCAATGTTTTTGAAAGTGCTTGTGGCCAGGAATTCTTAGCAGTTTTTCCTCCCTATTTTGAAGGAATTTAAGATACGACAAGCAAATTACACTCCCTTCTGTCCTTCAGTGACTGATATTCATTAAAAATAGCAGCCTCCCACTTATTTAATTAGGATGTGTCCAGAACACCCTTTTAGGAGGAGAAAGACCATAACAGAAAATATGTACAATGTTAGCAGATTTACTGGGTGAAGAAACCATCTAACATGATTAGATAAGCAGTTTATTACCTGTGAAGTCTACTTTTCCCAGTAGGTCCTGGATCTGTGGTGCTAATCCTAGTTTGAACAGATATAAACTGCAAAGAAGAAAATTAAAATTTAAAGTCCTGCATGTGGTTGAGGTTTTTGCTTTCCATACAAGAGAAAAGTGCTAACCCTACAGTTTCCTTAATACTGTATTTTTAATCTTACAGAAAAAGAAGTCTTTTTTGACATGATATTTCAAAGAAGCACCTCTAAGAGGGGCACTGTAAGTGTATCTCAGACCACAGAAAGTATTTAAACAAATAGAAAACCTCAGTGGAAGACAACTAAAGAAATTCAAAAGCGAATATGGGGGGGGGGGGAAATCAAGATGTGTATGCACTTTAGTACAGCTTATAGCTTTGGATCTATGTACTGTTTTGACTTGCTTTATTACATCCCTGTAAGTTAGGAGTTGAAGCTACAGAAATCACTGACACTCTTCTTACTAAGTCTAGAAGACCAAGGACCTGTAAGTCCATCCAAGCCCATCTCAAGTGTATTTGTCAATAATTATTTAGCTTTTGGAAAATAAAGAAAGATCAATTTAAAGTGCTATCCAGAAACTAGTATTTTTTTATTCACTATACCATGAAAAATATCTGTTATTCCTAGAGTTCTGGGGTGCTATCTGAAAAATACTTGAGTTCATACATATTTTCTCAATGTTTCCAAACACAATGTATTTATCTACAAAAGACTGGTGTTTCTATAATTTATCAGTGCAATTAAATAAGCTCATGAGTTTTGAAGCAGGGATCAAAAAGGTAGATTTTAAAAATAAGACTTAAGTAACATGTTCCTCCAAAAGGATTATTTTGCACCTGTTCTAAATTACTTCACCCCAACTTCATACATTGCAAATGTGCATTGCAGCTTGGTTTTTGGTGTTTCAAGAGGGGCCTATTTCCCTCTTGTGTTTTATTATTGGATTTTTTTAAAATATTAGAAAATTAGAGGAATGATATTTCAAAGCAAGTATTTATAGCTGTCACATTTATTTCAGAGCACACAGTCACCATTTCGTCTTCATGTTACCACAACTTCTCCTATGCATTGTCATAACCTGGATGAACACAATAGCACATCTCACGTAGGTTAACACTGTTTTGATCGCTGCAGACAAGACCAAGCCATGTGCACTAATTCCTAGGCTCCTTTGTTTGGATAAACTTATTAACCACCAGGTGGTGCTGAAAATGTGTTTTACGTCTTGCAGGGAACACAAAGACACTTCTACTCTGTATTTAGGAATAATTTCACTTGAAACAGCTTGCTTAATGCTTTTACAGTGTAACTTGAACCTCAGGGAGCCAATATAAAGTCAAAAGCAGGGAGTCCTGGTGTTAAGAAAGTTGGATACGAGACATCAGGAGCAGCACAGAAACAAAGGGGAAAGAGTAATTCCCAGGTGAAGTTCCTTTTGCACCTCCCACACAGAGCTGCAGTGCATATCAGGCAGAGGTTCCTAGGTCTTGTTTTATGCTTAGGCATAACATGCTGTAAGAAACACATCTGAAAATAACAAGCTTTTTAAAAAACAAAACAAAACCAAACCACAACAAAAACAAATTATGTGCTTGTTATTCTACTGATTCTTAGGAAAACAATGTTTAGAAGCTATCCAACTTCAGAGGCATAGCTTGTGCAGGATGTAGCAGTGATCTGCTTGCAAATCATGTGAAAACTAAATTTTTCAGGGAAAATAAAAATCTCATAAACACTACTATTTATGAACAAGAACCACTGTTAATATCTTAATTAAGATGAAGTTCTTAAATTTGAAGTGAGACCTATGTCTTTGTATTTTTCAAGTTAGGCTTTAAGTATTGATGTTTCAACAGAAGAAAAGCATTAGAATGTAATAATTATATTCAAGAGGAGTCTAGAAATTGTTTGCTAAGTCACTCCTTTTTGGCCAGAGCAGTGCTGTATTTGACAGTACAAGTTGATTCAAATACTGTCTTCATTTCAGTCTTGAACCAGAACATACCCATCAATTTCAAGCACTTAAATTATGTACACTGACTGTGCATAAATGAATTAATGTAGGGAAAATCTCAACTAAAGATGGATTCAGGATTTCCATGAATGAGAATAAGAAAATATTTTTGTTGAAAGTCATTTTGTTGGAAAGCTCAATAATCATGTTGCTTTGGTGTAATGACTTCGTAACAACTAAGGAAGAATAGGAAGTAGGTCAACCCCTTGCCTCTCTGAGAAAGTGCTCAGTTTTCCCAAGTTATAAGCCTTTGAAATTTGAGCATCTGATCCAAGATGCATTAGAATTTAGCATTTAAACCCAATGGTGATTCTTCATGCAGCAGTCATGTGCATACGCTACAGCTGCAGAGGTGAAAAGTCTGCTTGCAGTTGCTGTTTCCAGAGGCTGTGGTGCTGGACCCTGAGAACAGGGACATGGACTTTTCCGGGGTCAGTGAACCCTGTACTGATTCCCTGGAGAGGATCCTCTGACTATCCCTGTATCCCAGAGGGCAGAGTGGGTGGGTGCACAGCGTGGAACTCTGGAGACAGACGCCAGCAAGGTCAGTAGCTACAACAAGAGCAGAAGGGGAACAAAACGGGACTCCTGCAGCTCATTGTTCCTTTGACGTCAACCCAAATGGGAATGGTGCTAGCCAAGTAAGTACCCTGTCCTTAATTTTTTTGTTTCCCAGACTGCTTTCAGTGTAGGCTGTGTGCCATTCAATACTGGTACTGGAATTTGTTTTGAAAAACTACAGTGCAGGACTAATGACATATTTTAGGAAAGGGCATAGAAATAAATGAAGATAAACTGTTGTTTCTTCAATTCTTATATCCTACATGGGATGTGGGCACAGAGCCCTACGCTTTCATGAGAAAGCATCATTAGTGAAAGCATAGCAGGCCTATTCCCTTTCAGTATGGCATAACACATTTGATATGAAGTCCATTTCTAAAATAATAGGTTGTAAATACAGAGTTATAGTTTTGTGTTGATGTACAGCAAGAAAAAGTAATTTAAACAAGAAAAGCTTGGAAGTGAAAGCTGAGACAACCATACCAATTCTGATACTGGCATAAAACCTTGGGGCGTGTCAAAAGGGACAAAGTTAAACTTCTATCAGAGGTCAAACCATGGCAAAACTCAGCTCAAGATGAAAAGATCTATTGCCATTGCAACAATTAGACAGATCTTAAAAAGATACCTATGGGCTCATAGTTCATCTAGCATTCAAATCCATAGTTAACAAACTCCTCCTCCATACATGAGGAAGCAAATATAGAAAAACCTCATCATGTTCTTCCACCTACTGCAAAACATCTGAGCTGGTCCATAACATGGCCAGAGAGGAACGCAGACCACTGTGTCAGCCTGAGCTGGTTAACATCAGTCCCATGCATGGACTTCAGGAAATCACTTCAAGCTTATGCAAGACACTCGTTGACAGAACAGATTGCATTACCATGTTTTAGGTGACAGCTACCCTCAAATAGTTCTGGTGATACTGTCCAGCTAATATTAAACCAGGCATAATAATCTCAAGTGGCAAAACTTGTAAAAAATGACAAAAAATACTAGGGCTGTCAACTCTGAACACCTACCATTTGAAAGAAATATGATGAACTTCGGTAGTTTAACCTAATTCTTGGCAGTGAGTGCACATTGAGTGCAAGGGTGGGCTCATCATTTCAAGGATTAGACCTTAAAACATTTCAATTACAGCATGTATTGAATAGTTCCTGACCTATAGTGCTGGAGCAGCAGATGTGCCTTTGAACACCATAAGGAACATAGAAGAGAGTTTTGGGACATAAGTTAATTACATTCTCTGCTGGCTTAGTTACAAGAAACTAATGAAAGGAAAAGGTCTCTGTGTGCAGGAAATGAGCTAGGAGAGCCACAAGGAGGAGGAGTTTCTGCCTCACACTGGGGACACTACAAGGTAGGTGTTAGCTCCTTTTAGTGCTAAACACGAAGAAAATCCTAAAGGCAGGACATAAAAAAATTTTATACTTCACCTTCAGTGATGCGGCCAAAACGTTCCTGATCTTTACATTCAAAATCAAGTTGCTCAGAACTTTAAAATATTGGAAAATTTTAATTTTTACATGAATGTTCTCAGAATACAGTAATTATTTGCTCTTTTGGAACAGAAAGGTGTCAGTTAATCCTTTTCACTCTGATTACCATATTTTACCACTGTTATACTAATATTTTGCCAAGTTCTTGTTCACTTACTTGGTTTCTGATGCAGTATGTGTTTTGAAATGGTATGCGCACTTTGTGAGAGAGGTGGACTCACTGAGAGGAGGATGTCTACACTAAATTCAGTAGTTCTTCATTTCTATTTTGAAAATAATTTTTCCAATAGTCCTGACAAAGTTGGACTTTTTTTTCTCCAACTTTAGATCAATGAACTTGTAAATTCTGACAGATTTTGATACACTAGTTACCCTAAAGCCATTTCAAGACTTGCACTCCTAGATTTGGCAGTTCCTTTGACATTTACTCCCGTCACCAGTTACCTTAGAGCGTGAATGCAATATATCATCCTAGGGATGTTCTTCCTATCGTAGACATCTGTAGTCTCTGGATAAAAGATCTAAAAAACAAAGAGCGCACAGTTAAAGAAGACGACATATTACTGAGCAGAAAAGTAGATAAAATGAGCTCTCTGCAGAACCATACCTTAACCTTACAGAATTTTAACTGTTACTTCTATATAGTTATGAATCAAGTCTCGTCTGATGTTATTTTAGCTTTATCAGTGGTTTTCATTAGGAGGATTTTAATAAAGAATAAAAGCTACTTAATAAAAGGGGGAAAAAAGGAAGATAAGCAGACAGCATTTCAGCAAGAATTTTAGAAAAGTTTCTTTGGCACAAGCTCAGCCAGTAGGGCTTGTCCTCCTACAGATGCCCAATGTCTGGGACGCAGTTACAATTTGCAAAGCCTCATTTCCCAACCAAACCTATCAAGTGTGTTTTAAAAACATAAAATTCTATTTGCCAACAACCCTAACTTCATGAATACATCATTTACAGAGAAAGATATTCAGAGAGAGGAATATTAAGCAATTTAGCCAAAGAGTCACATCATAAGTTTCAGTTCTGGTTCTACCACTAATTTGTTCCTGGCCTTCATCCCAGTCACTAAACACTGTTTCTCCACAAAAATAAAATAAAAGACCTAGCTAACTGTGAGAGTTGGCAGTGTGCTTCCAGCCCAAGCTGGGCATTCAGGGCTGCACCATCCCATGGTTAATAGGACAAGACTAAGTAAGTCAGGAGCACAGTGCCCTCTTCGTTGTTGGCTCGCAACAGCTTTGAGAAGGAGATTCAGGAAAGATTTTGGCCATGACCATCCTCCACAACAGAATCAAAACCTTTCAGAGGAGAGAATACAGGGTGGAAATAAGCCAGCTGAACAGAGGACTCAAGTGAGACTGAAAAAACGGCCTGACATGGGAAAGGCAGAACCCTTCCCATCTCTACATCCTTTCTGATGTCATTCATGGGTGCCCTTCCTGCTTATGGGCACCTGCAGAAAGTTTGCCCCCAGTAACTGGCCAGTAGTCCCTGAAGCCCTTCAGGCAGCCATCTGAGCATCCCTGCTGTGCCCAACCACAGCGCACGGGGCAGTGCTGAGGATACCCCCACCCAGGCACCCTGGGGTGGTCTCTGGCCAGCCTGGGCAAAGGGAGTAGCAGCCACAGGCTGTGTGAAGGTGCCGAAATGTCCAAACAAGCAGAGTAGGCGTTTCCACACAGTGCTTTCTTAATGGATTTTCACCAAAAAAAAAAGACTCACTGGTACCCAGAAACAGGAGCAGAGGGGAGAGATGGCAAGCGAAGACCCACAAGGAAGATAAATATGAGAGGTGACCCAAGAAAGCAGCTGGTGGAAGAGGAGCAGCAGCATAGCAATGTAGATGCACTGGAGCGTGCAAGGACAGTCCGAAAACATAGTAGAGGCAGAGAAACTAGGACGTACATTAAGAGGACGAGTCAGCAATAGACACGATGAGAGGTAGTAACCTAAAGGAAGCAAATATTTAAATTTTGTGTTTTAAACCATATTCCTTTGGGCCCCCACAGAGACTGTACTAGCAATACAGATGCAGGTAAAACACTGCTAGCACCCCAGTTTGTCTTCCCACAGGAGCAGCACCCTGAGGATTTTCACCCAAGCAGTTGTCCATAGCAGCTTCAGTCCAATCACACCGGCAGCAGCAGCACATAACTGACACTCTCACTGCTTTCAGCATTCTTTCCCTTCAGATTTGTTTCCTGAATTACCCCTTCTCTGTAGACCTACTGTAAGCAACCATTTATGCTCAATCAGGTGAAATCTCAGCGAGTGAGTGTCTCGAGCCAGTTTCTTCACTAAAATTTGAAGGCTTACCTTAGGCAGACCAATGGACTCCATTGCTCTTAACCACTGCACGGTGTTGTCAGTGTGCCGGAAATGAAGGCCAGATCTCTATTGGAAACACAGAAAGAAAAAATTATAAAAATCACAAAGCAAATTCTGTAATTATTGATCCTCCTGTTGCTGCTCTACAAGAATTCCTGACCTTCCCTACCACCTACGCAAACAGCAGTTAAAAGAGCAACGTGGGAATGTGTGGGGGTTTTTTTTCGTTTTTAAAGAGTCAGGGTAAAGGGGAAAAAGAAGCCTGAACTCAAGTTTGGGAGTTTTTCTAGAGAAGCATTTAAATATAGCCATTCTTAACCATATGGGTTAATTTTTCAACTCCCGAACAACAGCCAGTGATTCCACCTTACTCTACACTGTAAGGTTATACATTCCATAGTGGGAGTACTGCATATACACGTATATATTTCTATAGTATTGAGTATCTTGTAGTTAGTGAGCAGCTCCCACGGGTAGCAAGCTAAGTTTAACCACTGGTAGTTTTGGTGGGGGTTTTTTGGTTTGGGTTTTTTTTTATTTTATTTTTTTTATTTTTGCTTCTCAGTGTTAACTTTGGTAAAATAAACACACAGATCTAATTAAGCAAATGTCCTTCCATACAAGATGAGGAAAATTTGTAATAGTTATACATTTTAATTACTGAATTGCTTTTGGCTCCTATTCCTAATAAGAAATAATTGCATAAATGTTAAAACTCATGTTTTCCCTGGAGTCAGAAGTATAATTTCTTTAGCTTTAAAAACATTAGGTGACACTGCCATAGTTTTTCTAAGGGTAAGACATTTCTAACTTACCGTGTTGGCTTTAGTGCTGTGTCTTCTGTCTAGTCCCAACAGTCTTATAAAAGAGATGCAGATATTTAACTAACTGTGCTTGCATAGTTAGAAAAGAGTGGGAAGACAGACTTTACCATTTTTTTGTCTCGTTGGTGAGAGAACTGAAAAAGTTATTACCTTATAGCGTTCCTGCTTCACATCGTAGATCTTTTTGTCTGACACCACATTAGGGGCAAAGAATTTTGCTAGCTTAGCAAGGTAAACACCATTTCTTAAGCCTTCCTCCAACTCCGTAGTCGGGGGCAGCTCTTCGTCCAAGCAAACCTCCATCCATCTACAGAGACATCATTTGCCATACATTGTTATTTGTGATTTTAACAGAAGCTACACCTTTCACCCACAGACATTGTACTTTTAATGTCACAACCACAACGTAATCATAAGAGGAAAGGGTGCAGGCTAAGGAGAATATTCTTTAATTTGTTCAAATGGCAGATCAAAATGACTAGAGAATAGTATCTGCATTGTGTGGTCGTGACCCATCAATAACCAAACAACATGCTTTGAAGTATACAACCCCTAAGGGCTCTAACTCAGATCTGATGAACAGCACTAGGCTTTTCCACACACGGTAATTCAAGCTGAAACTAGAAAAAAAAAAACCCACAGAGCACTGTGCATTATTGAAAAATTGAAAAATTTCTGTGATAACCATGCCAAGGCTGAACCTCAAGAGCCTCAAGGCCAGCAATGTGCTGGGTGAGGCTGGTCCCTGCAGCTGATGTGCTTGCAATCGAAGCTTGCAGCAGTGTTCACCTCGGTATGAACACTGAGCCCATCCTCCTCCCACAACACGCAGCAGCTCTCCACGTTTCACCCGTGACACACGCTTTGAGATCTGCCCGGCAGTGAGTTGGCTGAAACATTCCTGCTGCCCTATCAAGTGAGGTGGCTTCCGGTCCTACAGTCACTAAATCCTTCAAGGTGGTAAACTAGTGATGTTACGTTTTTCAGACTTAGATGTGATAGATACGGTACTAGATAGAAAACAGTAATTGTCAAATATATAACCAGTTCAGAAGGCCAGTAACTGACATAAAACTGTATTATCCAGTATGTTTATGTTGAATAGCCAAGAGAAACTGCTACCAAAGTACTCCTGAAGAAGTTTACTATCCCAATCACTGGACCAGAAGTTCCTTACATTGGTGGTCTAAGTGTTTCAGTCCTGTGATATTATCCTTATTTCTAGCAGCTAAATCACATTACAAGAGCTATAAATCTGGTTAGTTCTTGCCCCCCTCCCCCCCTTTTTTTTTTTGCTTAGGCAGTCTCTGCTGTTCTTAGAATATTAATACCATTACAAATGGATAAGAACAAAGCTGAAGACATTGATTCACTTTACTTACTGTCACTAAAGCAGCGTTGCTGTATGCTGCTTGAGACAGCATTACAAATCTAACATCACCTCTACAGGGGTGACTTCAGAAACCAGAAAGCAGGGATCCAAGTTGAAATTGAGCCAGTTTTTTCCCTCACCACAGAGACGAAAAAAGTTCCCTACATCACTTTGTTTCATGTTAAAACTCAAGACAAATGACCTACCCCATTACTTTTGGATTTGTTACAGGACATATGAAAGTTTCACTGAAGCACAGACTACCCAAATAGCTCTTCAGGAAACCATCGGCCATAAATCTGGGATAATATCACACAAGACTGCACAGAGTGAATGTCATTAGGAGGACTGTAATTTGCAGTATAAAAGCCGGTTTGGTGAGGAGAATCGTACCACTGACAAGTTTCCCTTCTCTATCCTGCTTTACATGTTCATGAGTTAAGTCCATGCCAAGGGTCACAAAAGTCATCCTTATTGATGACATTTTATAGACTAAATAAATATACACACGAAGGCAAAATGTCACAACATCTGTCTTCTCCAAAACAGAGAAGTAGGAAGAATAAACAAAAAATGTGTACTCCCAGCAAGCATGGGTTTCACCTGAGCCAGTTATCTCATAGAATTTATTCCCTAAGATGTGTCTTCTAGAGAAGGAGTTGCATGGGTAGGAGGAGCATCTTGCTGAGCTACAGGAAGTATTTACCATGAGCTGAAGCTGAAGTTATTGACCAATGGACCCTTGCCAGTGATATGAACTGAACGTCCTGAGAGCAGCATTTGGTAATTTGCACTGGATCATTTACACTTCTAATTTTCAATTTTCTTATGAAAACGTTTTTCTGACATCCTCAGTCCAGGGCACCAGAAAACCAATTACTCTGCAACTGTCTTTGAAGATACAGACATGTCATTCAAAATTCCTTCTCTCTGCTCTGGTACAAAATTTGTTACTTAGAGGCAACTTTTCCATGGCCCAAAATTAGCTGGTGCAGGTGCTCCCCATGAAAGCCAGCCATGCCTTGCTATTTGCCCTTTCATCACAAGCAGCTCTTCCTCTGGCTTTCCTTCACCATACAACTGAGGTTCACCAGCAGAAGGACCTCCATGTGTCAGCACTGGCCCAGGTATTAGATTTAGCAGCCTTACAAGTCCATTAGCAAGGCATCCCTTACTGCTAAGAAGGAAGGTCTAATAGCAACCTGAAACACAACAGCAGGACAGAACAGCAGCCTTCAGAGCAGGTCTAGGTTATAATTTATAACCTTCCAAATTCTTCCTCTAGGAACACAAACAGCTGGTTTGGGGAGGAACGGATGAATTTGGGTGGATTGGGTCTGGTTTTATGAAACGGTCCACGCAAAACTGAGTTGTTCCCCAAGCTCTAAAACAGATGCTGATCCGACGTGAAGACTACTCCTCAGCTTTTTAAACCTCCTGTTACTCAACAGCAACAAGGCTGTTTTGTATTTGTTTCCAGCATGATGATGAGCCTTTAAGATTAATCTGGAACCATCCTGTTCTGGATAGGGTAGGGAGGCTACACTGTCTAGTGGGTAACTGCAATACACTGAAGAACAAACAGGAAACAGTATGAGGAAACAAAGAAACCAGAAAAAAAAAGAGGCAATGAAAAACACAATTGCCACTCCAACAAGTCCAGATAAACGTATTATCAAACAAGTCTCCTTTTAGCTAGTGTCCCACTAGCAAATCAATGGGACAAAGGAAAAAATTAGAGAGGGTGAAATGGAATAGACCTAGAAGATGCAAAGAGTTTCTTTCCGTTTATAGCTAAAAAAAAATATCTGTAAATGATACATATTCCAGAAAAAGTCTCAGGTCTGCAACAGGGCAATTGTAACTTTCAATTTTTGTGAATCAGTCTCTAAGACTGAGAACACAGTTACAGACACATTATATATAAGATAGGTTTTACCAATATCTGGAAGTTGCAGAACTTAGTTACAGCAAGATCTACTGTGAAAGTATTTACTCCATTTTGCACAAGTTTAATCAGAGGAAGAAAAAGGCTCAGGATTTGCATGAAATCCTGCAAATATACAACCAACCTTGTAAGTTTTAGCTATGCATACAGCTGCCCAACTCTGTTACTCACTGTCCTAGTATTTATAAAGACATCTGTAGCACTTTTCTCCCCAGTACTTGAAATTACAGCAGTTTTGTTCCCTTTACACTGATTCAGTTAAAAGGGAATTGTGGTTTTAAACAGAAAGAAGCATTACTTTAAGGTTGTGAGGTTCTGCTTTTTAAGACACAGTTCAGTAAGTTTATGAGAGTTATTATATGATGTGCCAACAGCAGTAGACTGGACTGAAAAAAAAAAAAAAAGATAAATCTTTCTACTTCTGTTTCTTTAAGTGAAACAGAGAATATCCACCTGACAATAAGGATTTATAGGTACCTTTAGAGCAATTTATTTTTCTTCAGAGCTAAAAAAGCAGCATTGCCTTTGGCTCACGCACTGTTTTCCTGAGCACACTGTACTGCAACATCAGCATCAGATTTAAGTCTGTTATAGAAACTATTCCACAATACCATGACTGTACAAGAGGAAGGGCCTATAATTCAATATGGTTAGCCAATATGGTTTCTCTTCAGTATGAAGCTTATGGAATAAGACTATCGTAGCTATCAAATGTGCATGTGCATTTCTGCCATTTCTTTTTCTACAATGCAATCCCAATGAAAATGAAAAACTGCTACAGTGGTGAATGTGATGGTTGCCTTTAGCTAATTACAGCAAACTTCAAACCCCACTCCATGGTAGAGGGACCAAAGGCAATCCCAGCAAGCAGACCAAAAAATGCAACATCCCAGAAGTCCTGGGCAGCAACATCAAAAATTAGCTATCAGTAGAACAACCACAGAGCTCCTCATGCCAGTTCTGGTCTTGTCATTTGGGTTCAAACATGCTTAAATAGGTGTTTTCCTGAAGGGACATACTTGAGATCATACAGCAGTATGCATAAATACAGCCTGCTTTTATTTTCATAATAATGCAGTATTATGTACAGAAACAAAGCATTTGCCTTAGAAAAAAAAACCCAAGTCCAGACCTGATCAGTGGAAATATATCTCCAAACTTTAATTCCAATACATAGAACTGGAAAGCCTGCCAGGAGCAAGTATTGAGATACAATTTTCTTTTGCTTTGCTCAATTCTGGTTTGACTCCTGGCAATTTGAGGCAGAGCAGCTCAGCAGTGAATTTTTGGCAAGATAACAATGATGACTTCTGTGCCAGATGGACAAACAGTAAACAGCATGCTGCTCACCAAGAGATTCCAGTTTCCACATTTGAGCATGTGAGGCAGCAGCAGTCCAATGAGCTCAGGCTTGCACTTTAAAAGCATAAAAACCCCTGAACCTCATTCAAGGCAAGGGTCAAGGGAACTGAAAGCACCAGCACTGCACTGTGAACTTAACCAGTTATGAAGTTGTCATTGACAGTCTGTGTGGTCAGCAAAGCACACATGGCTGGCTAAGGGACTGGAAATGCTGGAGCCAGCGTTCAGCAGAGAAGAGAGAATATATTGTACAACCCACCCCAAGCCCATCACATTTGGCATACACTAGATATTGCAGCAAGATTTATAGGTGCTCTAAGCTGCCCTTTCAGATTTATGCTGCAAGATGTGGATTCAAGGGCACTGGGTTTTTGCCTCCTGGGAAGCAGTCCTTTGGAGAAACAAAGGAGGGACTCCAGAGCCAAAGCTCAGACCACTGGATGCTGCTATGAAAATGGTATCGTGAAGACAAGGTAAAGTTAAGCTACCATGTTTTTAGTACCTCCCTGGCTCTCAACCACAGCCTTTCAGTTTGGTCCAGCACGCACATACTATGGGGAAGTGAAACAGACTGTTGACCTAGAGATTACAATACAGACATCTTATTCCTAACAAAGGGTGAAAAAGTCTTGTTGCTAGAAAATAAGAGTAACAACAATCAGTCCCAAAGCAAAGTGTTAGACTCTAATTTCAAATGTCTGGGATTATTTTTAGGTGAAAATTTTTATCTGAAAATATGTAGAAATATACAGTAGTCTGAAGCATGAGAACTCACCACTTTATTTCCACTTTATTATGTTTCTAGTTTCTGAATTTAAAGATTTAAGAAAACTCAGCTCCTTAACTCTTCATTTACTTTTGCTTTTTAACACACACAGAAAATATTTCCCCCCACCAACAGTCCCATAAATACTGATTTAAAAAGGAGAGCAAGAGCAGCAGAAGCAAGCAAGGTGAATTGCTTGGCTAGGCAGGAGTGGTGGTGGCACTGGTTTATTTATGAAGAAAGACCGTGTGTTTACTTTGAAGTTTGTTTTTATTAGACTGCAAGTTTAGCATGATACATCTCCTAAACCAGAGGCCTTAGGAAAAGGCTGTTCCACAAACTGTAACAGGCTATTTCCAGAGCAAATGCAGAGAAATATTCCAGCCATTCCATGAAAATAGATAAAGACACTTTGAATACCATCAAAGCAAAAATGAGTTGTATAAAAAACTGCAGAAGCTTGGAGGCTCCACTAAAAGGCTGTGGAGAACAGCGACAGAGCAGGCAGTTGAGAAAACTACTTTCTTCAGACATTTTTTTCCTCACTTTCTGGTGCATTCAGGCTCAAATTACTTGGGAGTCTTGGCTGAAGTCAGAGCTTCAGCCCTCTGCTGCCAACTTACTCCTGGAGCCGGACACCCTGGAAATATCAGCTTCTAAATGTGAGGCTTCAGGTTCACACTCCAGTGACAGGCTCTACTGAATCTCAAGTTTTACCCATTGTAAAAACATACTTTTTTGGGAAGAACTCAATATTTTGTCATCATGGGTCACCAGAGCAGTGCCAGGAAGGAAGGCCTGACAGGTCGTTTCAGTCACCACTTCTCTTATGTTGCATACAAGAAGTAACGTGAAGAAAGAGTCACGGATGACACTGTAAATCCCTTGGTTACACAAGATCTCCAAACTTCAGTACAAAAATGAGCCTCAAATAATTTGGCAAGAGATTTTGGATTAGGTTGTAATGCTCTAATTTCTTTATGCTCCCATAAGTCAGTTCAAATTTGAAGTTGCAGATCTCTGCATCTCCAGTTATCATTAGATTTAGCATCTCAACTAAATTTTATGATTATGATTTCACCAGGGAGGATACTGACTTTCAGTAATAACTACACTGCAAACCATGAAACATGAATGTATAGATTCCTTCTGCATAAGTATTAACATAATGTGAGTCTCACTGCATGTTACTACATTTTGTTGAGTTGTGCACACCTGCGTGAAGTTTGTTGGAATACTAGTTTCCCTGATCAAAGCTCTTCTTTCTGATGCACTTCATATTCAACTTAAATGAGTAGAAGCAAGCAGCAGTGATAACTTGTCCACCCTGTACAGTGCACTAAACCAGCAATAAATCATTTCAGCAACATTTTTGCACACCAGATTTCTGCTGCCATGGCAACACTTCCATATTTACAAAATAACCTTAAAGGTGTTATAAGATTCTGGTTCACAAGATGGCAGCACAGATACTATTTATTTGTTGTTTTAATCTCTTTTATTCCAATCTTCCCTTATGTGGGTTAATCAGTGATTAGAGTCCACAAGGCAAGGTACTGCTCAGGAAACCCTCTCTAGAGCCCCATCATGGCCCCACAGCCACCACAGGCTGCTGGACACCTAGCAGCAGCCAAGTCCTGTTTCCTCCACACTTCCACAATTGGGAGAAAAGTTTCAGCAGCAGTTTCAGAAAAAATTCAGCAGCACACCAACAGGCAACAACAGCACACCCACCTAGGTTTTGTGACAGCCCCAACCTTTGCAATCAGAAAAGCTTTATTTTGCTGTCTTCTCTGTTTGCAGATACATTAAGACTCAGCACCTAGTGTCAACCATGAACCCAATGACTGCTCTGCGGAATAATGAGGTCAATGCTAACAAAGCCCAGGCTCATGGTGAGTGGGATCCTCATTTTATCCCCCTGATCTTGGCCTGGTGCTCCAGGCTGCCAGGGGCTGGGGACAAATGTTGAAGAGGCAGGAGAGAAAGCAGTTTGGGGAAGGGAGATTGCTACCCTGGTGAAGGTTGAGTACTCACAGAAAAATCTCACCTAATTCTTCTCAGCTAAAAGAACAGTACCCAACAGATTACCTGAGCAAACGAGGTAGAAATATTGTCAGTGTTCAAATGTCTCAGAAGAGAGGAAAAATATCTATGGAAGGTGTGGTCTGAAATATTCCTTTTTTCAGGAGAAATTGTTTTTTTCATTTGGATGAAAAAGTGAAGGAGGATGAAACAGCAGTCCTCTCCTAAAAACCTTGCAAGCTCTGTGCGACTATGTTAACACAATTCAGATTGATGTGCATCATCCAGCTGCAGAATATAAACCAGTTTTAATAGCTCCCTCTCAAACAGGCAGCAGAGACCACAGCACCATAAAGTCTTTCCTATGTTAGTCTGGCAGTGGTGGCTCAATGGCTCCTGGAAAGCTTAATTTCAGGTGTGTGACAGACACAAACCACCAATGAAATTTCTGGTACTGCAGACACAAGCCCCAGAGCAAGTCCCATACGCAAGCAAAGGGTCTCCCTCCAACCCTAGGAATCAAATAATGCTTTTACCTGAAAAGGAAGCAATCCAAATTTGGCATGTGAATTTATCTAACCTTAGTATTTCACCAGTCTGTATAGACACAGATTTGATAAAGAGAAGCAGATACAGCAATAAAAGCACATTTGTTGGTGTGGAAATGTTGCAAAACAAGTTATTCCCCCAAATACATGTTATTTACTTTAGAAAAAACACTGTGATTGCAGACTCCAAGATCATAGTTTAGACTTGCACATTATACTGTCTTGCTACATGCTACTGCAGTTTGCTCTGGTCTATTATGTTTTCTGCAACTGCCGTATGGTAATATATTTTAAGGCCACCCCTCAAAAACCTCAGAATATGGCATTTCAAATTTACCAGTTTAAAGGGTTCTGGCCTGGCATAATGTAATAGTCCTTCAAGCAACACACTTGAGGGGAAGTGTAGCAAAAAATATGTGCCCTTGATAAGCTACAAAAAAATGTTACAGTCAAATAACCAGTAATGGGCCCTTCAGACAACCTTCACAGTTTCGTTACATGATAGCCCTATTTATGTTAAGTCATAGTCTTACCATGTTTTTAGTAAGTCTTTTCCCAAAGTTTTCACACTGCCGTGGCCGTAATTACTACCCAAATCCATAGAAACAGAACCGTAGTCTCTACAAAGTGATCTATCCAACTTTGACTTTGATTAATCTACTGCTACCCTGTATATCAGGGAACTTTCATCTTTTGTTCAACCTCTCACAAACTCCGGTGCACTTTCAGACATACTATTTGTAGCAGCTGTCAAGCTAGCCGCACGTGGAAGGACAGCTAAAGAAACATCAAATCAACACAAGTCATTTTTACATCAAGATCTGGTATTTTATGTGTTTGCCTCTTAGCACTGCACAGTGCCTTCCATGTGAATACTAGTCCTCAGCTGCCCAGAGGCACATGCTATTACCTTTCTTTGCAGGGAAGATGACAGGCACAAACGTTACCACCACATCTATAATCAATGCACTTTTCTAGGGAAGAAAACTGACCCCGGAGAAGTACCTCTAGTGTAGATTCAGCATAAAAGCTTGTACGTTGTGTGAGTGCTAAATTCAAGTCCGTGATTCAAGACCAGCAAAGTGAGACACAGTTCTACCTGCAGGTCTGCATATTTACCTGGGAACTGATGCAGCTGAGTCAGCAGAAAACCCAAAAGCAATTTGCAGACTAATGAGGCCACATGGGATACTTACGGCAAAGCAAGAAATCGAACACAAGCATGGCAGGATGCTGTTCTGATTCCTTGGACCAGCTCAAGTCCAGTGGATCAGATTTGAGTATTTGTAGTTCACTGTGTAACGTCTGACAAAGGTTACTTTTGTGGAAGTACCTAGCAGCAAGTGTGCAGGTACAGAAACCACAAAAAGGTCCCAAGAAGTACATCTACTAGACAGGCAGCTGGGACTCTTAAGGAAAGATGCAGGACAGTGGGCAAGTAAGAATTAAAAGACAGGGATGAGGGAACAAGATGTTAAGTGAAAAGACTGAAACAGCCAGCTTGTGAAAGGCTGAGCTGTTGTTAAAAGCATTTAGTGTTATGTAAACACTGCAAAACAGCAGCAAGAGGGAGTTGGCAAAGTTTAAACTTTGTCCCATGTCAAAAAGAAACACAAGACAGAGGAACAAAGGTAAAACAAAGACATTTAGGTGAGAAACTCCACGCACAACACTGTTTTCTTCTTCCATAGTTATGCAAGTAATGTTCTCCATTTTCACTTTCAGTGGCTGGAAAGACAGTACTCCCCTACCTACTCAATAGCCATCTATAAAATTTTGAGAAGCACATGCATACAAATCAGGCTTGCAGTAGATGAGAGAAATGCGGGCAACAGTATCACAGCATTTAATAATCCACCAAAAAATTTAAACCTGAGAAACTCATGGTATTGCTTTATACTAGTGGAGATAAGTCTTTCTATAAAAAAAATAATTACAAGTGGTCTGCAGCCTGACCTTTATCATCAGAACATAAACCAAGAATTGTTGAACAAAGCTTTGGATCCTCCAGGATCATCCTCTCAGATCATCCTGAGTGCCATTATGCAGCACATGAAGGACACCCAGGTGATCAGGCCCAGCCAGCATGGGTTCATGAGGGGCAGGTCCTGCTTGACAAACCTGATCTCCTTCTATGACAAAGTGAACCGCTTGCTGGATGAAGGAAAGGCTGTGGCCGTTGTTTACCTGGACTGTAGCAAGGCCTTTGATACAGTGTCCCCCAGTATCCTCCTGGAGAAACTGTCTGCCCATGGCTTAGATGGGAATAGTCTCCAGTGGGTTAAAACCTGGCTGGAGGGTCGGGCCCAGAGAGTGGTGGGGAATGGAGTGAAATCCAGTTGGCGGCCGGTGACAAGTGGTGTCCCCTAGGGCTCCGTACTGGGGCTGGTTCTCTTCAACACCTTTATCAATGATCTGGATGAGGGGATCAAATGCACCCTCAGCAAATTTGCAGACTACACCAAGTTGGGTGGTAGTGTTGATCTGCTGGAAGGTAGAGAGGATTTGCAGAGGGATCTGGACAGGCTGGATCGATGGGCTGAGACCAACAGGATGAGGTTCAATAAGGCCAAGTGCCAGG
>JAOTQQ010000019.1:26149510-26204051 GCA_026546715.1 Gallinago undulata
AGTGCCGGGTCCTGCACTTGGGCCACAACAACCCCAGGCAGCACTACAGGCTTGGGGAAGAATGGCTGGAGAGCTGCATGGCAGAAAAGGACCTGGAGGTGCTGGTCGACTGTTGGCTGAACATGAGCCAGCAGTGTGCCCAGGTGGCCAAGAAGGCCAACATCATCCTGGCCTTTATCAGGAACAGTGTGGTGAGTCAGACCCAAGAGGTTTTGGGGTTTTTTGGGGGGGTTGTTTTTTGTTTTTTTTCCACTGGTTGGACTAGATGATCTTAAAAGGTCCCTTCCAACCAACGTGATTCTGTGATTATCCCAGTTTCAAAACTACATAGCGTTTTCTACAGAGTTGAGGCAGCCAGTTAACACCAATATATACTAAGGGCAGTATGTAAAACTTCCGTATGATACATAGATAGGAGCTCTTGATGAAGACCTGACTACAATTTTATCAGTTCAAGTTGGAATTTTTATTGAGGACATACGACTAAAAGCTGCCTAAAATAGTCATGGGCATCTCAAACACATCTTTCTAGGCAGTATATAAGAGTCAGCAATAAAACCATTCCTTTAAGAAAATGGACTTGAGAACAAGCTTCAAAACTCTAAAATATTCCTTTAGAACAAGTTATAGTAATGCACTAAGGTAGCAATAGGACCATGTGAAAGTGAAGATGTAGTTTGAAGACTAGGCTAGGGAGACAAAAATGATTGCGATCAGCGTTGTAAAAATTTAACAGTGTAATTAATAGTATCTCATGCAACAAATACCCAGTGTCTGGTGACAGCACTTCAGTCTAAGGGTTTTTAAGATCACTATTCCCAACAGTTGCACACACAAGACAACCTCATCTCATCTCCAGGAACAAACAGCAAAATATCCCTATCAATCTGAGTAATCATCAAGGGATAAAAATCTACCATCCATGCGCAGTATTCATGTTACTCAAGACAGTAGGATAGTTTCAAGAAATACTTAAGCAGCTAAGAGCCTGCTAGTCACCAGACAAGACATTAGACATTGGCAAAAGTGAGCTACCAGGACACCACTCGATTCAAAGGCAACAAACAGGCCAACAGCAAACCAAGTCTGGCTTATGGCACTTAGCACCAGGAACTGCACCACCACATGACTTAAAGTACCAGTGAATAAAAATATTTTCTTTTATCCTGCTGGAAAAAAGAAAATAAAAATAAAAAGAAGAAAAAAGCTGTTTTTCAATAATTTGAATGGGCAAACCAACCATCAGCATCTACGACACTGCTAACTTCCCCCAGCCAGCCCAAATGCTCTGTTTATCTCACCCTGTAATACAACCAACCGCTTGTCCACAGCTGACCCAGACCCTGCTGCCCTGTAACACCATTCTCACCACGGCTGCCACTCAGGGCAAGCCCAGATATCCAGATGCCTCTGGATATTCAGCATCATCATGTTAAACACTAGCAGAAAAACAAAGAGACAGGCTACACTTTGCCAGTGGTATCCTAAGCCAACAGTGTCTGGTCACCCTCTTTAAACACAAGATGCCATATGCATGAACAGTCTCATTGAACCCACTTTTGGATGTTTAAGACTACTTACGGGAAACCTCAGTAGTTTACGCTAAATGGTAGATGTAAAACCAAGTGCTCCTTTGTTTCCTTCTTTGTGCATGAAGAGGAAATAAATACAGAAGAAATTTAAAATCAGAAGGAAAAATTGAGAAGTTTTAGAGACTGTTTTAAACTAGATATGGAGCTTATGTACTAAACCAACTGTGTTTCTAGAGAGATTTCAGCTCGCACTAACCCTCTAGCAAACCTTTAGGTGCATGAAACCTGGAGAATGGTTTGCTCATTGATTTCTCTAGCAGTTGTTTCTCTGAAAAACAACTACAGAGAAGCTCAATGGAAACAAATCTTCAACCACCACAGTGCCCTGTTTGGAAATATTCCTGTACCACCTGCCCCAAGATCTCCAAGTGCTTTCAGGCACAGGAATTAATGTAAAAACCTCTGCATTAGAAGACGGAAGTAGCACCAGTCATTTTTATTTTGAAATCACCAAAGTGAAACATAGAGCAGGCACCCGAATGTCCTGATTAGCCCTCTTTTATTAGGAAACTAATTTTTAGGCTGGTAAAGCTCACTCTACTGTTGCCACAAAAAAATTACTTATTAAAAAAGTCATAAGGGGCTACCATACAATTTCACATTAAAAAGATGACACATTATTGTTATACTGAGATTCCTCCAAAGATACTTAGTGCAACTGTGTTTACTGGATTGGAAATTAATAGGACAAGAGAAAACCAATATTAAAATGGTTTACAGCAGTGATGTTTTGATTTTCTTAATGAACAACTATTAACTCAAGGTTTCTGATCTTCAGTCACACAACAATTGAACAAAGCAACAAGAAATAATAATCCCCTGCACTCGTGAACCTGAACCAAAAAAAAAAATATTAAGTCAATTTACCTCACTGCCAAGCCTATTAATGACCTAGATACTTCGATCAACTTAATCAGCAAACTATCACAGCTTGTTAGCTCTCAGCCCTACACCAAGGCCTAAGTGACTTAAGTTGCTATTTTGACCTGCAAATTTGCTCCCCCTTTTTTCTTTTCCCATTTCTCTGCACTTTATCCCAAGCGCGTACAGCACCTGCACAGTGCTGGTCACAGAAACTGGGAGGATGTTGCTGCAATTACAGCCAGAAGCCACATAACCCTAAAACTAGATCCCCACTTCCCCCTGCCATTTCTTAGGACAAATTTGTGTATAATTTTAGGAGGACTTGCATGTTTTGAGCTACTAGTAGTTGCAGCCTTCAGAGCCTGACTGTCATGGGCAATATGAGTGTTCAAATAAGAGAGGGGCACCGAGACGCTACTGCCTTTCACAGCAATCTCTCCTGCAACGTGCTGAAAGCTTAGTAGAGAAGACTAAAAAAGCAATACAATAACAAAGCAACCAGCCTGCACAGCAGCAGGCAAGGCAGCAACGTTGAGCTTGGAGACACTAGTGACCCACCAGTGCTGGGAAAGCAACTGCCATGGGGGAGAGGAAGAGGAGTACAACCGTCACCATGCCACACAGTTCCTGTCAACAAGAGAAAATGGTCAGGAAGGGCTGACCACAACAGCAGCCACATAAGGGGGACCTGCAGGATGGATGCCAGGATAGCAAGATTTACAGTGGGGAAGAGAAAGCCTGGTAGAAAATGTTGACAGATCTGAAAGGGAGTGGGGAGGTATGGTGTCCCTTAGCCCAGGTCAAGAACAACAAGAGTTGCCTGTGGTCACAGTAGATTTTGCTGAAATATTGAGTCTAAAATTGCTCAAGAAGTTCCTATGAAAAAAGAGGGAAGAGCCTAAAAAAGCACATGAGTGAGTATGTGCACAATTACACTAAGGGGTACAACTTGAAACTAAGGAAGATACAACTCTGACACAAAGCGCCTTCATCCTTAGGCGTTTGCCTTCATCTAAGATTTAAAAAGTATGTCTAGCAGAACTTCTGCACACTTCCTTTGATACCCAGCCAAATCCTTAAACAGCATGTTTTACTTCAGCTTTCCATATGAACATGCAACATAATAAAAATGTCTCCGTACTCTCCTTTTCCTTCTCAAGAAAACTAACTATTCAAAGAAACTTAACAGGCCAGTCGCTCCTAATTTTGAACATGAGGGTTACACTCCAAAACTGCATGTCAGGAGTGCGAGTGTTCTTGCAATGACATGAAAAGCACAGCTGAAGTTCTATGTCAACGGATGCAGATATTTTCATGTGCAGAGATGCAAGTCATTTTTTTCTCCCTAGGCTGCAAAAACACCCAAAGTCTCTCACAACAACCTCCTTCTAATTCAAATGGAAAAAAGAGAATTAGCATAGTTCTCTTGCCGTTATTGCTCCCTCATAACAGAGTCAGCCACTAAAACTTCAACTGCTTCTTATCCCAACTTACAAGCAGAAGACGTTTCTGGAGACAGACTTTTCTAAGTTACCTAAATTGGTGGTGTATTTTCATCACCACACTACAGTAAGTAGTTTCTCCAAAGTGGAAAAGCAGATCTCCATTTGGTTGTGAAGTCATATCTAAACCAAAGGCAAAGTGACCCCATCTCCCATGGCATCAAGTCCTCAAACAAACCAAAGCTTTGCAACAGAATACAAAATTATAATTAAGCATTCAGCCACTTTCAACTTATTTTCTATCAGAGCACTGTAGGTTTATCCTAGTGTCAAATTCCCAGTCCCTTGAAATTTAAAAACTGTGTTCCAAAGATAGTTGCGTGTGTCCTTCTTTGTACCTTTCTGCCCCAACACTACACATAGATTAACCCCTATTGAGACTGTGCAGTAGCATGCTAAAAGCTTCATTAAAAATTAAAAATCAAACCCACATTTCAGCTGTTATGGATCTGTCACATCTGTGAAAGGATTTCGTGAAAGGAACTCACAAGTATTCATACAGAAGAAACCAAAACCAGCACTAATGAATTCTTAAAGGTAACTTGAAAATCCCATGTCTAGGTGGGAAGATTGTTCACAGACGTACACATAGAGAAATCTGAAGGATTTTGATGCCAGCGTACAAGACAAGTGTCTGAGGCATGGCAGTCAAGCAAACCAAGTGGCTGGGCAAAAGGCAGTCAAGAGCCAAGGAAACCCCAACTGTTGCCTACCCAGTGACTCAATATCTGACCAATATCTCTCACTCATACCATACCTCTGCTGGGCACTGCTCTGAGGGGCAGGCAGTCTGCAAGCATATCAAGGTGACAGTTTAAAGGTGGGAGGCAGGGAAAGTCTATGAAAGTAAAACAAAACATATATCCAACCTAATGAACCAAACAGGCATGGGAAATAAGCAAGCTTGATAAGATATGCACAGCTCCTACCGAGGCAGCAAGTTTGAAAAACTTGATAGCTATTGGAAACCCAGGTATTTAACAGCAACTAGTTTTCCACTAATAAATACTCTTATAGCTTACATTGTTATTCATCAAGCCTGAATTATGTTTATGCACAATAACAGACAGTGAACCTAGCATTGTGAAAAATCCCAGACTAATTCTTTTGTCCATCAACTGATCACTGCAAGTACATGGTCTTTACTCCTCCTAGCTCTACTGAAACATAGCAGAATGTGCCCAGCATACGCATAGCATAATGTCCTAACTCAAAGATAGGACAGACAAAGGGCTGGAAATTATTCTTTTCTAGATATCTGCACAAAAGTGCTTTGTGTTCAGTATGGTTGGCCAGGGAAAGAGTGTAAGCATTTATCCTTCAGAAATAAGGGTTTTTTTTCTTTGCCAATTGATTCCTTTAAAACATGTTAAATGAAAGATAAGCTGCTCTTTTCAATACCACTCTAGTGGCAGATGTAGTCTTTAGATAAGAACAGCTTGTTAGCAAAATCCCAAGTAACTTAATTCTACATTTATAAATATATATGTTATTCTTGAATTATAGCACACTCCTTTCACACAGCTTACTTTACATAAACACTGCCTCTCTGCTCCATTCTGGCTTGCTTTGAAAAAAAAAAACTAACCCCAAACCTCTCCTGCCACTGCAGCGCTGTATGACAAACACACTACATCTCAGGCTAAAGTATTTACCAAAACGGGATAGAGAAACACTAACCGTGTGCAGCAAGGAAGACTCAAGGAAACTCTAGATTTAGAGGGAAAGTAAATTTAGATTTTTCAGAAAGTCTTCCGGTATTTTTTTATGCATTGCATTTGTAAACTAATTGCAGTAAATGCGTATTCTACTACTAGCATGCTTTCTGGCAAATGATCAGCTCCAATCTCTCTCATGTTGGGTTTTATGGTTAATTAGTCCTTCCTACATGCAAATCTTTGCAGCATTTCTATGGGGTTCCAAGTCAAACAAATTTTGCATGCACAATTTTTTTAATTAAAATTAAGATATTGGCTTACTCAAGGGCCAGAGAGTAATTGATATATAGCAGTAACCACACAGCGGCCTTTACTTTGAGGAGTTTTATTAGAAAATGATGGTAAGCAAAACCAAAACACTGTCTTTATATTGCAAATTACCACCATTCAACAGTGGCCAGAATTCAAATGTTGTCTTTGTATTATTATGGTTAGACTCAATCTAAAAAAGCTTCTTCCAACCTAGACAATTCTATGATTCTACTATTATTTGTACAATATGCATTTCTGCTATTTAGATGCAACGGCAGCACTGTACATAACAAAAAACTAGCCAGTAAAGAATTGTAGTTCTTTGGTTTAAAGGAGTTTTTTTCAGTCTCTCCTTGGTCTTCTGTCAAAGTGACTTAATTTTCTATGACAAAATACCTGCACAAAAAATTTAACACTATTTCTTTTCTTAGTTTTCAGCAATAGCCACTGCCTTCATCTTGCTTCTTCTCAAAAAGCTAGAAATGTTGAGAGGTTTTGTTTGGTTGTTTTTGTTTGTGTGGTTTTTTTTGTTTTTTTTTTTTTAAACAGAATTTTTCACTCAGTCTATTGCTATTTTACCAAGACTAAAAATAAATTTATGTTGTTGTAGGAACTTCCATTAGTGATACATATGCTGTCTAACAGCCCTGCAGTTACCCAGTTTGGGATCCACAGATCTTCTCACAGTGAAGCTTCAGTTTAAATGTTGGAATCTTTTCAGCTCTGTTCAACACATGTGAGTTTGCATTGCCAGAGTTTTCAGAGAGGACACTATACATGTCAAGGGAAAGCAGAGTGTTTACTGACATTCAAAAGCATACAGAAACAGTGAAGTAATGTCGATGCAATTCAGGATCAGGGCTTGAAATAAATGACTGAGAAATTAAATGCACTGCAACCCATTTTAGTTCTGTAGAAATTGTATCAAGTAGTTCAGTACTTTGCTCTCCTAATGCCACACACATTTAATTTACATGTTTGTTTGGCATTTTTTTACACCTATTTAAAACCATGCACTGCGGACATCTCTTGGGCAATGCATTTCTGATCTCTGAAGAGCAAAGATCTGCATTGGGATGAGCAATGGCCTATGTTCAATGCTCTTTGGTTACAGGTTGTTGAAGAGTAACCTCTTCTGATGATACTTGTCACATCAACGTGTAAGTGGGAAATCCCACTCCAAAAGTGGAAGGCAGTGCACTAACAACCCCTTCTAAAGTACTTTTAAGTTACAGGTCCAAAATGTGATCTAGGTTAGGGACAGTCAAAGGGTGAAGACCTCTTTCAGAAAGAGTTTTAAATTATGATGAATTTGAATTCAACACTATATTTAAGTCTTACCAGAAACATCTGTTTGTATTCTGGTTGCAATAATCAGGAGCAGCAGGAGCAGCAAAGCATACTGCTCTAAGAGGCAGAGCCAGCACTGCATCACACAGTGAAATGAAGTGCACAGGCTCAACATGTAGACTTATCTTGCTTAGTGCTGTGCTTAATACAGGTGGGTCAGTTTACATGCCAGTTTTTATTCACTGTTTAGTTTTTAATAGAGAACACAGAGATGAAGTAATAAGAAACATGCTGCTCAGTTCATTTATCTTGGGGATATACTGTATACTATATTTCCAGGCCAGGGTCAGACATCTGAAAGTGTGATGGTTAGTAGCAAATGAAATTCCACATACATTCCCAAACACCAAAAGATACATATGTTAGTGCTTGACCAGATCAATTCCCTGGTCTGACATATCTTGGCTGCGTGAACTACTGCTGGCACAAGGCAGACAGCAGGAGAACGGGATTACCCACCCTGCAGTCATCTGAAAACACGGTTCAAGGAACATTGCAGCTTTTTTTTTTTATGCCTTTTGCACTACCTCTGTGTTTAATAAGCACATACACAATTATACTGATTTAAAAATTGAGATATGCATCTGATATGCAACCATTTCCTTTTTGTTCTTGTCAGCCCAATTTCTAAATAGCCTTTGGTTTGTACGTGGGATATTACATTATCCAAATTACATCATTTTCTGGCAAGTGTGGCAGGCCTAGCCTGTGAGTCACTTTCCAAAACGAGGGGAGAGCCACACTAGGGAAGAATGCACGATTCAAAGGTTTCTATTGTTCTGATGGACCATGGGGTCCACACAAGTTCAGTCACTGCTAAGTACAGAAGAGCAGCTAAAAATCTCACTATCAACTTCAATGAAAAGGAGTGCCTTAGAGAAGCAAACGGGCAGATACAATCCCCAAAACTAGACATACAAATCATGTGCTTGCATGTATTGGTTTATTAATGGTCAATGCATAGCAGGTATGTGAGCAGACATTGAGCTGCAAGTTACTTTACCTGCATTTGCCAGCTGAGAGTTTCCACAGCTGTAAGCAGCAGTTTCACCAACTCTGTGCACAAAGCAGGGCCATGGGATTATAACAAACCTTCTCTACTCAACCCTGTCCAACCCTTCAATTAATCAATCTGAGAAATAGACCCGATAGACTATGGAAACAATTCCTCATTACAGACTGTCTTGAGGAAAAATGCTAATTACCACAGAAGTGTTTCCAGTTCTTCACTGTATCCAGACACTTATCCACCCCAAGAAGAATGTTTCCTCTTTAGTCACTAGTTGGATCTTGTTTGTAAAGCCAATCTTTGTTTCAAAGTCTCACACAGAACCAGGGTACTATGGGGGCAGAAGATTAAAATGCCTCTCCACAGCTGACAAAGACACTAGAAACATTGTTGATACATAAAAGGATGGGGCGCATTAACATATGCTATTTCCCTTTTTGCTTTTATTTTGTAGTTTAGGTAAGATCTGACACTAAATCTCTTCGAGGTATATTGGAAGCGTCTGATCTTACACAACTGCAGAGTCTCATTTAAAGTATTTACTAACTGTGAAGGGTAACTGCACACTGAATCAGTCACTTTAAATGATAAAGTATGCAGATAACAGATTTATTAATTGCTTTAATTTGGGAAGTTTAGGAGACAGCTACTCCATGAAAGAGCAAGCACTGCTCATTGAAAGTGGTGCTGCAGATGGGAGCAAGATACAGATTTGCAGTACCATCTCCCTGCTTCAGGCTCAAATGGGGGTACCTGAAAACACCGGAAAAGGTGTGACTGAGTTTGCTGCATGTGTGTATGTCCTTCATGTGATACCAAAAACTCAGACTTTTTCCAGTCGTTGCTACCTCTGGCCATTAAAGTAATAACGACTGCTTAGAATTAACCACATTTATGACAATTTGTATCCAACTTATGTACTCTGCATGTGGTTCCACTCTTCATGAATTTAATGAACCAACATAGTTACCATAACAAAAAAGCCACCCCCATGCTGCAGTATTGTGTAGTGCTCTCTCTCTTTTAAGACCTCTGCTACCTCACCTTTTTGACCTCTAGTCATGAAGAGGCCAAAGCTATACTATGTTCTTTCAACTCTGACAAAGAGTACACCATCCTGATGTATTTTGGGCTCCAGTCATAGAACACAGTGATTTCTCCCAGACAAGCAGCACTAGATCAATATTCAGACGTATGTACCAGGTCTCCTCTGTGGGCCAAGAAGCCCTCAGCAGACGAAGGGTACAAAACAAAGCAGGTTCTAAGCCAGCTCTTCCCTGTTCCTTCTCCATCCTACCCTGAATCAGTCCACTGCAGTCACTGAGACATCATCCAGATGGTCTCAAGCTCTCCCCTCTGTTGCAGCTGGGCTTCTGATAGCTGTACCAGTGTACAGTTTGCCATTTAACAAAAATAAAAATGAGGATTTCTGAACATTAGTCATTTCAATGACTAAGGGCCAAGAAATCCTATTGGTTCCTGTATCTTATATAAAATTATGCAAAGCAAAATGCTTTAAGACAGACAAATTCAGGGTTTGTTTTCTGTTGACTTTTCTAAAATGGAAGACTATTGTTCGTGGCTACACCCCAACATGCTAAAATTGCACACTGAGCTAAAAAGCAGCCAGATAGACCTTCAACTTCTCAAAAGGATGGAAAAGGGTTCTTCTCCACACCTGTGATGGAGGTAGAAGGCAAGAGGGAAGCATGGCTTTCAAAGGAGCAGAGAGAAAGCTGTGCTCACTGAATTTGTGTGCAGAAATACCTCGTGCCCTTATAAGGCAGATCAGACCTTTGATTAAAGAGCAATTTCCACACAGGTTCCTTGCTGGCTGGAGAAGGAGCAATAACCAATGCCCACCTGGGTGAGTTGAGTCTAATCAGTCAAATCTATCATACTTACATGCAAGTTAAAACCACATGACGAAATCACTATTTCCAATTTAAAACTGGAGACCTAGGAAAGCTAGTCAGCAGTACAATTTTGGGTTTTGTCAATCAGAATAAAATGTTGCATAGTTTGGTATGTACTGTTTATCCTTACACACAAAGGCAAGTCAAACCATTAGACTAGCCAGATCTGTTGCCTGCTTTGTTAAATCCTCTCCACTTACAAAAGCACTTTCTGTCTGACTACATCTGAAATTGTTACTTTCAGTACCAAGTTTTCACCTACTTCTGTGAGCAAGTATCTTAATTTCATTTTCCTCTTACGCCACTCTCAGAGAAGAGTTTGTCACCATGACTAACTGTATTGGGCTCTCAGTAACCAAAGGTCAAAGATAATTGCGTGTTATAAAAGTGCACTGCAACGCAGTTTCCTCCGGCTATCAGGACAAGGCAGGTATGCCATCAGAAGACTCAAAGCAAATACTTTAAGACAATTCCAGTCCTGTATCTAAAAGGTTGCCTTCTGAATGGGATATGTTTGTTTTAATTTCAAACTTCATTATGACAAACAGCCTGAATACCAGAAGTATGCCAGAGAATATAAATTGGAGTGACAGTTACAGAGGTTGGATGACAGATCCCATAGCTCTATACTTTGCTATCCAGCACATTCAACACAAAGATGTGCAAATATGTTTACTAATTAGTATCGAAACCCGTCAAGTCACAATTTCTCAGAACTTAACAGAGCAATTTTTTTAAAAACATGTCATTTCTCTGAACTACCTACTTCAGAGTATCAACTCAGAAGACCTATGGTCAACTTGTTGATTCAGGTATAACCAGAGGTTGAAGAAATGCAGCTTCAGTTCTGAGTGCCGTGAGCCCTAAATTTAAGGTACAACAATTCAGGCTTCTTTGCACACACAAAAAAATTGGACACTATTCAAACAGCTGTTAGAGAGTGCAGTCATTTATTCCAACAGTTGCACTCTGAGAACGCCCAGGTGTGTGCAGATGGTGCTCAAGAAAAGCAACATTCCCAAGGACTGAAGCCTCAAAGTTACTTGGTTGCATCCAAAGGCACTGAAACACAGCACTCAGAGCTATTGCAGACAGAAATTCAATCAATACTTTCTAAATAAATGTGTCTAGACATTTTTCTGTGCTTTTACATGGAATGTACACATGACTACTCTAATTATCCTTAGGAGAGTTGAGCTGCTGCTCAATCTCTTTGGCTAGGGCAACAGATGAGAACTCCTCAGTTCTGTGGAGAATGAAGTCTTTCACCAAATTATAGGTCATTACCCCAATATCTTAAAGAAAATTTATACACCTGCTCTCTGTTGAACAGGTCAGTGTGTTTCATTAGGAGATATTAGGAGATATTAACTCTATTATTCTTCACTGTTTTACCCAATTTGTGTATTTGTTTTATATATGCTTGCTGTTAGCATCTCCTTTATGAACCTAGGAATTGCCATGAATGGACAATGGTACTGATAATCTTTTGAAAATGTTTTACTTTCAAGACACAAATGGCCAGAGCCGGCTAAGCTGTTGTGCAGTTCAAAGTAAATTTACATTCTTTCCTGAATTCTTAGCCTGGGATTTATGGATCATATCTGGATTATTAACAAAAAAGTGGAACCACATACACAGCATCCGAAGTTGACCATCTGGACACAGCAAGTTAGATGCTTCAGCTGTGTAACCCATCCACCCTTAACTTTGCCAAGTACAGAAAGTCTGTGTGTCTCTGTAAGGCACTGTGTCCCTGTCACTACTCCACACGCTGACCTGCAAAGGCTGCTTTCTAATAAACTGGCTCAGCACTACCACTGAACACACCAGATATATTGCTTTTTTTATGCTTAACCTGTATTTAAAACTTTTTTAAAACTTTTTTTTTGGTAAATAAGTGGTATTTAATTGCATCCTGGATGAGAATAATTTTAAAACAAGAATTATTTTCCTAATAATCCAAAGCTGATGGTTTGTTATCCCTTAAGATTGAAAAGGAGAATGTGGGTGGGCTTTTTTACTTCCTTTCAAAGCCCTGACACAACCCATTCATGATAGATTTTCATCTGCCTAATAATGTTTGCATAGAGGTCTTCTCTAATATATCCATTTCATCAGAGGAAATTAATCTTGGACAGAAAGGAGCTTGGCAACTGTCTCTAACCAAGTGTGGTTACTGAACCAAACTAAAGAAACTAAGCCTAACCCATTCTGATCCAGAACAGGCTCCTACAACAGCTGAGATTCCTCCAGATCCTCACAAGTACCCTGACAGAAGGAGCAATAACTTCTAACAAGTCATTAGTACCTAGGGAGCAACTTTGGCATCCAGCAGAAAGAATGAAGCAGAAAGTTTCATTATTGCTTTTCTATATATTATAAACAGCCTTTGACTTACTACTGTAATTTCTAGCACTGATCTCCACTGTACCAGAGTTCTCCAGTAAAAGGGAAGCTTTCATATGAGTATGAATATTTGGGCCATAAATATGAGATTCCATTACACATTTCCTACTTAATTGTGACAATGTCTTATCAAGTCAGTGACGGGTATGTGGACTTAAGCGTATGTGCATGCCTAGGGAGAATCACACAAGACAATTTAGAAATACTAAATGTTAATTTGATTTCTAGATGCATCGAAAGCCATGGCCAGCACTATTTTCTTCACTGCCCAGCACACTGACTGTATAGCACCACTCACCATTCCTGCATCAAAAGCTAAACTGAAATACCAATTGAATTGCAATAGCTTCCAAATTCAAGGATAAAAGTCCATCATTGTTTTAATGCCTGGAACTTGTGGGATGAAGATTAACAATGACTAACATCTGGCTACCATCAAATCACCCTTTGAGGATCAGAGGAGAGCATTAGCTGAACCAAAAGTATCTGGTGTTTATACCTTCATGCACAGCAATTGGAAAAATCAGTCATCAATAAAACTTCCCTTCTGCTCTCCACAGTAGAGCCAAAATGTGTTGCAGGGATTAATAATCCACAGGACAGATATAAAGGAGCATTGTAGCAACAAAGAGTAAAAAGCAGATGTAATTTGACTCTGGGTTTCCATTTCAGGATAACTTCCCAGCTAAAAAGAAATTCCAGGTAACTAGCAACAGATCTCTTATCCCTCCTTGACGAGGCTGCCTGCAGCAGGAATGGAGGGAAATAGGAACCGTGCAAACAGAAGCGAACCCAATCTTCAACTCCGCCTGTAGCAAGGATGGCTACATATGGCTTACACCTTCACTTTATCAAAGGTTTCCCGTGCCAGAATGTATTGCTACCACCACACCAATAGTATCTGCTCTACACAAAATAACAAATGGTTGTACTGAATCCAAATCAATTCTCTTTTCCAGGGATAAAGAGTGTCAGCCAGCAACGAGCATGGTACAGGAGCCACAGCCATGCCAAGACAGCCACTTCCTTCCCCAAGAGCCAGTGGCTGGAACCAAGAGGAGAAAATCTCTCCCAGGTTGCATCACAACTTCTTCTTTCCCAGGTTACTTTACAGCTGCTGGGGTTCGACTCTGAAAGAAGATGAAACCTTTTCAGGCCAGGGAGGCTTAGGCTGTAGTAAGCATTATTTGCATGAAAAAGAAACCTCATGTAAACAGCCTACACCAAGGTGTAGACACATTCTTATTAATAAACTAAATGTCTAGATGACGTATTTTGACAATTTTTGCATCTATTAAGCCACAGCCTGAACATAAAGTGAGAATCAACAGATGCAGGTCCATTTTCTGTGTCATTAAACTTGTTCTCATGTGAAAAGTGGCATACTTGAGTTCATAGCATGCAGTTATGGGGTAGGATGGTTTAAAAGGACAAATATTGCACAATGATTCCTTTCAAGCACAGCATGTTGGCAAACCTCCATCCCTTGCAAACAAGAAGTTTGACCTGGGGGAATAAACTTTCCTAGAATTTAAGATCTCATTAAAATATATAGTTACTGTTTCTCATTACGGCAAAAAGCTTAAAATGTGAAGACAACATAACTTAAAAGTATCACCAAGTTTCCAAGCATGCAGACAGACTGCTACAGTGCTTAGTAGTCATTATTTACTGTCTTTACAAAACCAGGGAGATGATATTGATTCTGTACACTGTTGCTCCTGATACGCAGGATAAAGACAGAACCATGCCTGTTGGAGGCAAAGCAGGGGACACCAATAAAGGGTGGGAGGCTAATTATCAATTATGAGCATGCAGCAGGTGTCTTAACCCTCCCAAAAGCAAAACTGAGGAAAACACAATAGTGAGAACTCTATGAAAGAGCAAATAGTAGGAAGGAAGCCAGAGCAAAAGCTCCTCTTTCTTAAACCAAAATGAGGTGGCAAAATAGGAGTTAGCAAACTTGGGGAGATTTGGTCATTTTGGGTTGGGTTTTTGTGGTCGCCCTCTCCTCCCTCCTCCAAAATATAGAAAGACACTAGCTAAACCTCATCTAGGGTTGTGAACAAGAACTGTTGAAAAATAGAAGATCCTACCCCCACAGCTATTTTCTTTTCTGATGGTAAGGCATGCTTCTTAAAAAGATGCTTCCCAGAGCACAATAATTTTCATGCTTGACAGTGTCTAGCAAGTAGTTTTTTTAAATATCACTATCACTCCAAGAGTTTCAGCTTGCTTTATATCAGGCCTACCAATTTGAGGCAGATGGGAAAGACAGCATCAAGGCAAAGCCTTTGAAGCAGTATACAGCAGGCCATGCTGTGCTTACATGCGAGTAAAACTAGTTAGTATGTGGCAAATGAGAAACACTTGAATTTTAGGATGTCTTTAAAAATGGAACCACAGCCTAAAGAAACGCTCAGTATTCTTTCACAGATTATATTTCTGCTTCCCAGTGTTAAGAAAAACCAGTATAATTAGAATAACTGGTAAATACAAAAATATAGTAAAAGCTATGTTTTACTCGGAAATTTTTGCTTGAGTTTGCACAAGAGGTATCTACAGAAAGCCAAATGCTTGAAGTTCTCCTCCCATGCAAAATCAAAATAAGAGAGGACAAAAGCCACAGAACAAGGATTGGAATGTAAGTTTTCACGTTCACTTCTCAGAGATGACAAATAGCAAATTAGGAGCTGATTCAAAGTTAAGCAGGAGGCAATGAGTGATCCTGAACAGCTGACCCATAGAACACATCATATGAGGCTTTGTCTGGCAGAGTTTTCCTTCTCCACCCCCTCCCCTTCCCCCCCCCCCCATTCACAGGTCACAGATTTTACCAGGACAGCAGACTCCATTCATCCCCAGAATGATCATCATCTCAAGCTCTGATGTCTCCTTAGTTTTTTCTTCATCTCTCCCATTCCCAGACTACTTCATGGGTTTGATGGCTTTTTAACTGTGCTTCTATAAATACCACAAGTCTCCGTCTTTCAAGTGCTATTTTGGTAAATGTCTTATTTTGTTCATTTTAAGTGTCTTGACTAGTCAACTCTTGACTAAGTATCATGCATATCTTCAAAACAAACAACACTGTCAGAAAACACATTTACATTAAGTTTATTAATACCGTGTTTAACTGTCACAATTACTGTAGCAAAACCATTTGATTATCAGTTAACTTGGTTATAGAAACTACTTTATCTGACGTGCTCAGAAGTTGTTTAATCTAGGGATCAATGACTATCAGGTCTTACTCCATAATATCCAAGCTAGAGACTCACTGCCAAGGATAGGTAGACCTTCTTCCCCTCTCAGTAGCTAAGTCCCCTCACATGTATATAGTTATTATCCCCTAACAACCACATAGCATAAATGTGTTGATAGTTAAAGCACATCTAAGCTACTTTAAAAGAGCAAGGAACACTGTGCTTTAGCAATTCATTATCAGATGCAAATAATTGTTTACAGCATGAGTAGACAAAGTAAAACTCAACATTCGGATGGAGCAGAACAAAGATATTCTTATCCCTACAGAAGTGAGCACTCATTAGCCCTTGCTCTGAGGGAGGAGCAATATTTGAACTGTACCAATTCAGAATTTCCAAAATTGCAAAGAATTAAAAAAATATAGAAGTAGCCAAGACTAACATCACCGTTCATAGCATACATTACATTCCTTTATGTAATATGAACAATATTTTATGTGCATCTTACATAAAATATTCCCACTCCAGCTGCAAAACTGAGAGAAGGTTCCAGTAAAACTGCGTTCTGGTGGCCACCAGAAAACCACTATGCAGCAAGCCTGCTTCACTAGGCATGCAGGCTGCCATTTTCCTGTGCAGCACGTTACCTTCTGAGTCTTTGTCCATCCCTTTTACAGCTGTTCCAACCAGACACGGTGAAGAAACTGGACAAATCTCATCACTCTAAATACCAACCCTTTCTACCCACTCCTCAACAGCATAGCTTCGCACTCCTGTCTACCCAATTCCTGTCTGTCTTTTTAAGACGGGAAAGGAATAACACATTTTCATCCTTTGAGGAAGCATTTTCCTCATCCAAAAAGCCTTCATCAGGCACCCATCTTCTCCTTCACTGCTTTTCCAGCTTCTTGGACTGCTTGACTGCGATCCTGTTGGGACAGGCTCTTGGGAGAGGCTTGCAGAGTTTGCTGGAGCTGTTCCTCTGCTCCCTGCTTGGACCACCCCTACCCCAAAAAATACTACCAGCCCACAGGTTTGCCTCTGCTCTTTATCTCTTTCCTCTCCTTCAAGCTCACACTTCAGTTTGGCTCACATCATCCTGGTGTAATTTGTGCCATAAAAACCATTCATGACTTTGTCAGTAGATTTTCCCAGGACATACTCTGAGGCTAAAGCAGATGTACAGCGAGACGTGCTTTCCTCAGAGCCTGTTCCTGAGTTTTTCAGCAGTGGCTAGGGAACTGCAACTCCTGTCTGTCCTCAATCCTCAGACCCAACTAATGGGACAGAAGAGACTCATCAAGCCTCACGCCCAGAGCAGATCTTTCTCTTGCCTCCTTCACTGTTCACAAAACCATTTGGTTGCAGTATCATCACAGGGAAGATCTGAACATCTTTCACCTGTTTCTTTTACCAATGCACATCCAGTCTAAGTATTGCCATTTCCTTCTCCAAATCTTATGCTTTGACACACACAATGACAGCAGTAAACCATCTGCACTGTGTTCAAAAGTTTTAATTCTCCGCCTGCCTAGCAGAAAGCCATGTGTGTTACAGCAGTGCCACACTTACTGTGCAGTGTCTTTTATAGATACTGAGACAGGATATTCACTGCATTCATCCCTAATCTATTCAAATAGGTCACTCAAAGTTCAGAGTTGCACATAACACTGTCAGACAGGGTATCTGGAATATAGTATTTTTCTCAAGTACTCTGAAAAAGCACAACAAAGGCAGAGCTCAATCAATGCAACTACCTATTAAAAAAAGTAGATTTAATCAACACAATAACTATGTCAAAGTCTGAACCTTTTGCCCTCCCTATCTGTAGATTTATATCTTCAGTTGTAATACCATGTTATTGAAGTGCTTTTCTAATGAGACCTAGCAGAAGTGGAAGGACAAAAGTGGCAGGAAAAATATTTCAGCAGCTGGCATCAGGTCTGTATTAAAAATACTGTAGTCCCTCCAACACATGTGATCAAAGGCAAAGACTTGCCAGCTGTAATTCTTCCACACCAGAAGAGCAGAGCTGCTGCTGACTTTGATGGGGCAGACATAGAGATGGACATGTAAACAGTTAAACCTAAAAGATTGCATATTTTAAGTTTTAGAAAAAAGTTATTAATAGGCTCCTTACCAACCTGGGTGTGCATTTCTTTACCATTCACATCATGGAAAACTGTCAAGCCTGCTGAATATACAAACACGTCAAACAGAACAAAGCTACCTGTCCCCCCTCATGTATCCTGACGCTTTCCCAGGGTGAGAGGAAGAACAGGTCGAGTGCACTACAAAGCACCTACTGAGTGTTTATCACACAGTCGCACTTAATAAAGTGGCAGGAGTCCATTTTTGACTCCTGTGCAGGTATGCCAAGTTTATAATTCAGAACACTTCTTCCAGTCTCTAACCTTGAAAATCCACCAGGGGACTCCGGCTATGTCACCTATTATTTGCAGCTGTTAAAAGAACATTTCTGCAGATCAAGTAATAAATCTTTAATCTCTCTTGACAGGTTTGCATCAATTAATAAATTGTAGTTGAAGTCTTACCTCTAGGAAGATCCATTACAGTTCACTTGTAGCACCATAAGCCAGCATAACTAAACAGAAGTGAATTACAAGAAAGGCTTATTTTTATCACCAGCTCAAGCACTTTTGACCTTTAAAACATGACTTCTATTCAAGTTAGGATTCTACTTAAAACCCATTAAGCCACTTTCTAGGACATACTATGTCAGGGTACTTCATCACAATTTCTGAATGTGAGCCTTGAGAGAAAGTTTCCAGTAGATGATGCAGCAGGAGAAAAAATGCCCGAGGTTATTCAGTTTTTTGGCTCCTTAATCAGACTCCTCAGAGTAATACAGTCATCATGAAAACATTCTGTAACACTGACTCAATAGTATTTCAACGTTTAAATGTCAGAAGTGGATGAAAGCGGTATTGTGCAAAAGCTCTAACTGTTATTTTAGAAAGTGCTTTATCAGACGTTACCAAAGCTGTACTTCTAAACAAAGCAGTTTTCTTGTTTTACTTGCATGCTCTAATGCTCCCCTGACAGAATTTTTACTAGTAGGCAGCCATGTGAAAGGCAGCTACCGCTTCAAGGTGATAGCTATTTTACACTAGACACATGCTTATTTTGATAGCTTCACTCAAAAAGCAGAATGCTTCATGTTAAATAATTGGTCACCTAGTTCAGCTAACAAATTTGCCCATCTTTTTCCCAAATCCTTGTTCGCCCAGTCTTGAGAAGAGATGTTCCTCTCCTGCAGCAGGAGGGGGAAAACCCCAGCTGTGGCTTCTTCTGCTATATCTTTTTCCATTGCTCTGCTACAGATGCTTAAGCAAACCCATGCTACATCTGCTCGGTCAGACTGCTACATGTCCCAGAACAATTCTCTGGCCTGAAACGACCCAAAAAAAAAAAAAAAAAGGAAATGACCAGCAGAAAAAGGTCAGGAACTTTGTTCACCTGCCTTTTAAAATGCAACTGAGAAGTGGGAGACCTGAAGCCTTATAAGAGTAAGTAATACCTTCAGTGCCTTCTTAGCACAGACATCAGCCAAGACCTCAAAGTTTTGTCTTTTAAGAGCTGGACTGGTTTTTGTGCCTGCCAAAAGCACAAGAAGCTGTCACAGCATTTATCACTCTGATAAAAAAAGACCTATTTGGTGTACTTAAAGCCTTCTGGAAGAGCAGTAAGCCATTTTCATAGCAGTTTTATTTTCCTCAATTGCAGAAAAAAGTGCCAAAAGGAATTTGGTCTTCCTTGAAAATTCCAAAATGGTCGACATACTTTCTCTCTGCCCTTTTCCCTGACAATTCTATAAGCAAGAGAAAGTTAAAAGCAGATAAAAGTAAACAAATCTACAAACTGCTTGTAATGTGGGGGTTTTTTTGTTGCTGATGAACCATAAGCCTTTGGTATGTTGCAGGCAGAGACAATTTTTAATACCAGTCATCTGCTTATTCACATCTAGGGTTACATGAAAGGCCACACAGCACACTCAGTATTAATTATTAATCTAATCATGTTATCAAAGTACCAGCTAAGCAGGACCTTCACAGAAGATACAATTTCTCCAGTGACACCCAGTTCACAGACAGCACAGAAACAGAATAACTAGAGATACCTGCAAAATTTGCCCTGAGAAAAGTGGTTTCTTTTGCAACACGTGCATCTTGACATCGGTATAAGTCAGAAGCCCTACATGCCTGCTTCATCTTTGAACTTACTGGAGGCTAAGGGATTGATGAAAATTCTGCACTGAAATGTACATATCAATGTTTTTAGGAAGCCCATGAAGAAACAGCAAAGTTCAACCGTGTAGTTTTAAATCTAATGATAAGCCACAAGAAAGAAAAAGTCCTTAAAGATGGACAGATTCAATTCCTTCTGCACTAAAGCATAATCCAAACGAAAACTGCATCAAATACAGTCTTTTACCAACATACAGGTTTTGGCCTGACTTTCAGAAAGCAGAACAAATACAAATGACAGCTTTGCCAACCCCAGTGAATGCACAGTACATCAGGAGCCCTTTACAGATTTCAGAGGAAGTCTCAATTCAGCAGCTGCAGTTTATTGCCTATTCCTTGGCATCTCAGGTTATTAAAGGTCAATCCTGTTAAATCCTAGAGTTACCCCTGCTTTCCTAGTCTTCTTTTACACTGCAATGTACAGGTTCATTCTTTTGTTAGACATCTTTACAAAGGTCTGAAAATGCTGTTTAACAAGTTTTCCTAAGAAGCAAAATAATTACTGTTGACATTGAAAATACCACTGCAATCTTTGCCAGTAACCAACACAGCAAATGGGTTAGTCCCTGCCAGTTTCAGGCACTGAAAACTCAAGCAGACACCATCTTTCTTTCTTACAGTCTTCTCTGACAGTTAACAGCTTTTAAAAGGAATGCAAGATGCTAGAAAAGTATTGAGAAGTCTCCCTATACTCCTAGTTTCTCTTTAACATAGTAAGAGTGCATAAGATCACAAACAAACAACACCTTCCTCTTTTAAAGTATGTTCTCTCCTATTACTTCTTGCTAAGGAAAAAAATGTGCTACTAACCATCATGTGATACCACTGACCTTGAGGAAGTAGAGTGAATGTTGAAATTGGAATCACAACAGAAGTATATTTATTTAGCAGCAATAGATCAAGGTCTCTCTCTATGGGGACAGAAAACAGCAGAAATATTAGAAAGTGTCCATCAGCTTTATAAGCTGAACACAGAAATATCCCCGTATGTTAGGGTTTAGGCTGAACTGGCCTATGATGGTGACATGCTCTTCCCCTACTTCTTGGCCCAGCAGAAAAGGAGGAGAGATAAAGAGATTTATGCGTTTAGAATGAACTAAACCACTTTAATGAAATATTAATAATAACTTTAAATGGAAATAATGAAATAGATACAATATATACAAAACCGTATCAAGCTCCCAGGACGATGTCACTAGAGGGCACTGGGGAAGTCCCAGACTGGACTCAGCAATGGATGGGAACTGGAGTACAGGTCTGAAGTCAGGAACACATGGATCAGGATCAGAGGCAGATGAACAGATAGGGTCCTCTTCAGACCATTAGAGAAAGAGGCTGACCCTTTGATCCCTCAGCTTTTATACTGAGCATGGGGCAGATGGGATGGAATTCCCTGTTGGTCAGGTTTGGGTCACTTGTCTTGTCTGCTCCTTCTTGCAGGTGGGATCCATCTACATTTTTCTGTTTCCTGCCTTACAGTGGGGCAAATCACAAAATTAGCTGATCTTGGTTGTTATAGCAAGAAGTATAAGCAAAAGCCTCTCTGCATACCATTTCTTGGTATGAAGTGCAAACATTGGTTTTATCAGTCTACAAGTAAACAGTTTTCTCCACAATATGCTGTTAATTTCAGGGAGTTAGAAGAGACTTAGCTAAGATGTAAAATTACTGAATGGAAAGTTGTTCTATTTTACCTCATACCATTCCATGGACACCATACCATTCCATGCTTTACTCTTGCATTTGCCAAGACTTCAACTAAAGTATAAGCTCTCCCAAAATAGATAGTGCTAAGTACTAAGCTAATCACAAGGTTAGATCATTGCTCTTGGGGAGAAAAACAAGGGGAACAGAACATTAATAGAGATGTGAAAATACTGTAAAAGCATGCTATTAAAAATCCAAAAGCCTGCAAGCACAAAGCTCTTTCAGTGATATTAATACTTTACAAAAAAAACAAACCACATTTTCCCCCCTTTTTCAACAGCTCATGTTCAACAAAGAAGTGAAGAGTTTTGATTTCTCTTTTTAAAAGCAGCCAAAGAAAGTGCATCTCAAAAGTTACTGGGTGTATCAAGTTGACTCTTCCCTATTCTGTAGATGTTCATCAGGAAAACGGGAAGCTCTAAAAACGGACTTCAGTCACGAATCCCATTGAACTCTGTTCCAGCAAAGAGAGTGCAGCTGAGACCAAGGCCTGGCACTTTTCCAAACATGCTTTGCAAAGCAAATCCCACATGACCAAGTCTGTACATCATGTAAATGCAGACACGCTTGAGTAAAGTGCACTGTGCTTTCCTTGGGCCGTGGCAAAGGAGGTGATGCAATCCACAGCTTGGAAGCTGTCAGAAAAGGAAGATGTTCCAGATTTTAATGTCCACTGATGCCACGTTATTTCATTGCCTTTTTTTTTTTTTAAGAGAAAAAGAAGTTGGGCATCACATGTACGTAGATGGTTGATAAATCTGATGCTATTTAACCATCGTAGAGCAGCCTGTTTTGACAGTCATGCTTTAAAGACTCTCTTGCCACAAAGAGTGGCTTATGATGTATTTGATGCTCTGACGCTTTCCATAAGACCAGTGACAGGGTGCCCTGTGGGGAAGCAGGGCTGGCATGCAGCAGCATTCTCCACGCACCCACCCAGCCTCACAGCCCAGGAGCAGCAGCCAGCATCCATACCCTGCACTCAATGGTCCTCTACAAATTCCTTCTACTTTTAAGCCTCCAGTGCAGGGTACTTTTTGCACCCCAGAGCATCCAGTGAACTATTCCCCTTTCTCTCCTTGTTTCCACTGCTTCTGAGAGCACTGGGAGACTGGGAAAGTGGGAAACAAACATGTAACTACACCCAGGCAATTCCTGTGCAGCAAGGGATGCTTGGCTGCAGGAACCACTGCGACTTTTACGGCCTTCACGTGCAAATTCTGCCTTTGACCCTGCAACAGGGAGCAAAACGATAACAGAAATGAAAAGCATTGGTTTTAAGGCAATTTCATTCATTCCAAGAGTTTCTCTTATGCTTACTCAGTGCCCCAAATTTTATAACACTCCCATCTGCTTTGATGGTAACCAAGTTTTAGAAATAGTTAACAAGCTATAGATAGCAGAATAGCTTAAGTTGTCAGACTAGCTTTACTACTTCCCTTGCGAGGCAAATGCACCACCAATAAACCAAAAACTTTAATAGCCCACATGGGAGCAAAGAGAGCCAGGATCAGAATCCGGGCTCTCATCTCCACTGCCTCAGAAGAGAGTAGAGTACTCCTGCACAGCAGACATTTATGGCACACCTTTACAATGCTAGTCTATGAGTTCTCATCCCAGGGCAGGCCAGCAATTTGTCCTCTGGGTAGCTGGAAATTTATGCATGCAGTTAACCATCATCCTGCCAGAATAAATCTGTACTCAATGCTGTAACAACTGACTTGTCAATACTTCTCAATTCAACTTGAAAAAAACAAAAACCTGCTAGATTCTCTTCTGTTCACACTGGTAAAGCTGTTACACTTGCAGCTACCGGAGGTATCTGCTTCCAAGCCAGAACCTGTGTAGCACCTATAGTCACTAGAAGCCATGTGAAATCCTTCCTATCACTGCAAGCTTAAGAGCAGCTGAATTCAGTCAGAGGATTCATTCACAGTCCTTCTCCTAGACTCAGATTTGTCAGCTCAAAACCCATTCACAGATGTCAGTCTCTACCAATTTTTGTAGAGAAACCAATTTCATACCTTAGTTGTCAAGAATGATGCTAGTGTGCAGCAGAAACAGCAGAATACATTAAGCATTCAGAGGCCATGTACTGCTGCCACTGGAGAAGCAGGCAACCACTATTTCACATCTTTATTTTGCAGCTAATGGAGTTATTCTGAATGCATAGACTGGACAACTATAGCAGGATATTTTGGGTTACCATTTCTCTTTTTACAAACAGAAACAGGTAACTCCATGGGTTGTTTTCTCATCTACATATGCGCTGGTTCTCTGACAACCTCATGTGATTGGAACTCCAAAATAAAAACCTTGGTAAGGAATATTTTTTTGTTTGGGTTTTAAATAAAACATTCCTTCATACATGCGACTGGATTAGTTTAGGTTGTACTAATTCAAGAATGCAAGCCAGTTCCTGAACTCAGCTGGAAAATAAAATATATCGCTTCATTTTCCAAAGAACAGCTTTGCTAAGAGAACCTTTCCCCTGACAGTGTTATATCTGGGATTGAAGAGATTACCCTGAAATCTATCTTTCTATCCACTACAGAAAGTACACAAGCGATTAGAAGAAACATGGGGAGCTTGAAAACGAGTGAAGCACGAGAGCCATTTTCACAGCCCTCCCCTACCTCGAGTCAGATGGAGAGAATGTGAGGGTTTCACTTGGCCCCACACAGAGGCTCGCATGTGCCGGTCTCTATGTCTATCAACAAACATAGCAAAAATAGTTATGGGAAGCTGTTGCACTGTCAGCTTCAAATGATGATGGCTTCAGAACATTGAGAAGAGGTGATCTCACAAATATCCAAGCTCCTGCAAGGTGCATGCATGCAACTCTGGGACACTGCTGTGCCCCACCTCTTCATAAATCCCTGAATTTAAATGCAATTGAGCAGAAAGCCATATTTCTTAAAGCACATGAACAGAGACTGACAGCAATCAAAAGCACCCTACAGTACATACACTGAAACAGACATCTACTCTACTTAACCAGCTTGGTTATGAATCTGACCATGTGTTGCTTTAAAAAGTATCTTCCAAAATTCTGTCAGCAACCAGTTCTCTCACAGAGGGCTGCCACTCATCTCATGGTGGGGAACACTGTGGGTTTTGCAATAGCTGCATCTGCTAACACAGCATTCATGTGGTCTGTAGTGAGCAACATCAACAGTCAAAGCACTTTCCAACATTACTCTATACCTAGAGATAGGGGGTATAAACTGTGGTAGTGCTCCTTCTCCAGTCAGTGAATTGTTGAGATAAAAATCACATTTGGTGAAAGTAAGGGAACCTAGATTTATATCCCTCAGTAGCTGCTTTATCCTGTTAAATGCTTGCCTCCAGCAGCTGATAGGCAAAAGCTATGTGCAAGGTCACATCTACACATTCAGTGAGCACTGCCCGCTCCACTCCCTGGGTTGTTTTTCAGATCCAGAACTGGAAGTATAGTGTCACACTGGTTACTCTGCAAACCTCAGTTACTGGACCACTTTTAGGATCACCAGCCTGAAAGCAGCAGCTAAGCAAGTTGTAGGGACCTGAATTTCTACCATCTGCAAAACTATAGCAAAAGCCTCCTGTTCTAGAAGTATGTTTCTTGTGAACACTCAGTTTCTTGTTTTCATCACAGTGAGATCCCACCAGCACATACCTGTGGGCTCCCCACCAGCAGCAGTGGTCTGCACAAAGTAGTTTTATAAAAGTCACCAAGTAGAGTTGCTGCCTCAGCTTTTCTGATCTACGAAGAGCCATTCATATCTCCCCACAGCAGTTTCTGCAAAAGCCTAAATAAACACTTCTTCCAAAGATCAACAGCTTTCCAGGACGTGGCAGTTGGGAAAGGAGGATCGCAGCATGTGAAAAGTACACTCCAGCAAGAGAGCTGTTAAAAAGCAGATTCCATCAGCCCAGGTAATTTCCTCCTCCAGTCCACAGCAAATAGACACATGATGGCAGGACAAAGCTTTCTGAATACTACACGAGAACAATGGGATGCGTGCCAGGCAGAATGCACCAATACCAGTATTGTAGCATGCAGTCTCTCCACAGCCCACAGTCAGTCTGAGTGGCATGGGGACACAACATATGTGCCCCAGCACCCACGCAGTGATTTATTCCATCATTAACATACAGGGAAGCAAATGCCTTGTCTGCTTTCAGATGAATAGGAGCTACACTCTGACTTACAGAGCAGAGTCCAAACAGTGTGGAAGGACCTAACCAAATGTTAAGAGCAACAGTTAAGCCCTTTAACACTAAGCAAAGGATGAAACAGTGACCTTCCATCCCACACTGTCACAGGTTCTTGCCAACAGCAACTTTGTATGAGTCCCTTAGGCAAGGTGTAAATCTCAAGTCCTTCTGTCACCTCTAATACCCACAGCTGTGTTCCTCCCTGCACAACTCAGCCTCAAGCTTTCCTTTGCTATCCTTTCAAATGTTTAAGTTTTGGTCAGTGATGTGCAAGAATCCCTTCCAGCCTCTTTTGGTAGCCTGTTTCCCTACCCCTCGGCTTGCTCCATATGGCACCGTAATGATTCATCTACTACTGATACCTTGGTGAGGCCACCTTAGGTTACATTTATTATTCACTAGGAGCAACTCAGGGTGCAGAATGAAGCCATCTGTTTGATCTGACAAGCAGCTAGTCTTATGGGTGGAGTATGAAGTCAAACAGGCTTTCGAGTTGCATCACAGATAATTCAAGCTCCAAAGGGGAGAGTGAAGGAGAAATGAAGATGCTGTGTGCTCTCTTGGTGAAGCTGAACCTACACTATATACAAATATGAGGGCAGAGTATGAACTAGTTTCAAATTTGTCAATTTTCTATTAAAAGAAAATTAAAATAAAATTGAAATCATAGTTTCTTTTACAAGAGAGTGATGCCAAGAATAAAAGTGGAAAACTTTGGGAAAAAGAACTGGCCCAGAAGTGGCTGTACTGTTAGCTTCAGTGCATGCTATGGGAGAAGTGCCATATGGTTTAGTCTCCAAAAAACAAAGGTCACATCCATCATTACTCAGCAGCATTATTCCACGACTATACACACCGAGCAATGACCCATAACATGTGCACAAATTACCTCAACATCCCAGTGAGCAGGTCAATGCATCCTGTACAGAAACTAGCACAAAGGTTTCTCTCTCCTTCACATCTTACCATTACGACTTTTCATATGCAAATATCACTCTCCAAGCAGTTATTGGATTCATTGATATCACTGACACTTGCATATGAAAACTCTGGCATATCTGTACAATTGTATAACTATGTGGAACAAAAAACCTGTTCAACTCAATAGCTGGCAGTCCGTCTGCTAGGTGAGTAGCCTTTAGGGCCTAGACATGAAAAAGCAAGTATACCGGCTGATCAATATCTCTGTGCAGACTGAGTTACTTCAGGGACCTGTATATCCCGGATAAGTATGATTCTTCCAAAAATTTCATCTCATAAAGCACCCTAATTTTAAACATTTGGCCTTTCCAGACCTGCTGCCAGCCATGTTGACTGGTGCTTTGTCAGGCTTAAGGCAGAGGTGGAGATGAGCCAAAGTTCATAATCTACAATATGTTAGTAGACTGGCTCCCAGAAAAATGATTTTTTTTGACAAACTCATACAAAACAGGTTACTTAGAAGTATCTTACCATTTTCTGTCAGCTAGTTGTATAGCTCTATTACAGTTTTATGTATTTACCTTTAAGCACAAAGCTTTAAAGATTTCCAGTCGTCTGAAAGAAATGGACTTAAGATAGAGCATCTGAGTGGCATTAATTCATTCATGAGCCTGTCAGGGCTGCACAGTTGCCACAACTTTGCTCATGGAGAAACAGCAGCAGGAAGCCTGGCAGAATTCACTTGTAGTACCAAGCCTTCATAAGTCCCAGGTACCTGCCCAGGAACAGGGTGGGCTCCAAACCCTCCATGCTCCCACAGTCTTAACAACTGGAGCAACTTGAGCTTTCTATGGTGCCATGGTACTGCAAAACTCCAAAACTTAACTTTAACTGAAGCCAGTTAAGCACTTTAGGGTCTGGCCTTTCAAATATGTTAAACTGCACGTACATTTTTACACAGCAGCTTCCAACTGTGGTCTCATCAGTGACCAATACCACAACCAGCCATTGCAAACTAATTTAATAAAAAACAATTCAATGAAGTAGGCAGGCTTTGGAATATAAAAAGGATTATTTGATTTTTCTATTATAAAGATATTGGAAAAGAATGAGGTTTTACATTTTCAAAACAAAAAAATTACTTCTCAAAAAATATTTTCCTGGATAGTTTCCTTCACTGTGTCTTCATTGTCCTAACATTGAAGCGAAAACTTCAGTGTTTCATGAAGTTCCTGTCCTGTTGAATGGCTGAGTAAGAAAAGTAAAAAAATAAGACAAATGTTAGTGGTTCTGGTTATGAAAACGCAGCATGTACTTCGCAAAGCAAAGTGTATTCCATTTCACGCAGAGAGACAAGGTTGGTAAAATGAGGCCTGACACGGTTCAAATTCAAGCTTAACATAAGGTATAATTTCCAAGAAACCAAGAGAAATAGTGTCTGCCTAATTATGGATGATTATAACCCTAGCCAGCCACAATAGATTTACCGTGAACTTGATTTGCATTATATGCCAAAGTTTCAATCACAGTTTAAAACCCCTCAAGTCTGTATTATCATTTACAGCACGGTAATTGCATATCTGCAAAGAGACAAGCAACAGCAAAAGCCAAGCTCAAGACAGAATCTGACATTCTGGGTATTACAAAGAAAATCTTTGGAAAGGAGGATGCTGTGGTAAATTTTATCTATCGAAATTAACCTAATCCAATATGACATTAGGGCTTGTGTCACAGCTGTTCATACTCACCTTAAGCCTTTGTTATTTAAGAGAAGAATTTCCCGAGTGATACTGGAAGTGTATTGATATGATGTCTGGAGAGCTTCTGTTAGAGGCACCCATGGCTACATTACTTGAAGTGAAAAAATCCCTACTCCTAAATGCTTGATATTGATTTTATTCTTCTCAGGTGTTCAAGGATACTAGATACTATCAATTTTTCTCTACTTTTTTTTTTAATATGCAATAAATTTTTTTAAAAGACAAAAGTAATAAATCAAATTACATATATGAGCAACCAAAAACTCAATTTATCAGATGAGTGATTCTGGGGAGAAAAGGGCCAGTAATCTAATAGAACAAAATGGTTTTTCTCCAGTATCAAATATAACACTCTCAAACATTATTGACCTCTGCAGATATTACTAACCTGCTCATTATGTTTAAAAAACAATTTCCTATGCTGTATGTATACTACAGATCCTGTGCCTAGACACTTGCAGGAGCATCAGCTACCAGTGACAGGATTCTCCATTCATGTTAAACTTGGAAGGGTTTTATTAAATCTAGGCTACAGTAACTAAGTGTGCAAACAGTGGTCTGAAAAGCAGCTGAAAAATACATATTCTTCACCCATTTAATTAACTTTGGCATTTCAAAATGCAGAGCTGCTATAGAATAATATTTTTATTACACATATGGTGAGAGAAAAACATAACCCCTACCATAGTACTGTTCCAGCCAAGCTCTGCCCCAATTTTTTGCTATTTATTGCTTGTTTCAGTATTTATTACTCTACAATATGGGCCAAAACACATTGTGTTTGCACACTGCTGATTAACTGAAACTGTATTTGCTGTCATTTCAGCAGCTGCCAGTTGAATGGAAAAACTCACCTTACTCTACCCATTGCAGTCTATTTATTGCCATTGTTATCCACAGTGTCCTGAATACTATAACATCTTCTCCGTGCATTTGAGTTTCATGTCAGAGGGGCGTTTTTCGCCCCGAGGTTTTGCCCAGGAGGACACTGCTTGGAGCAAGCAGGCAGCAGCCACAGCTCAAGGAGTTCCACAGCCTGCTGCCACACCTGGAGCCAAAGGCAGCATCCTGCCTCCTCTGGCCCAGCCCCACTGCCACCAGCACACAGCCAAGGAGAGGGACCTGTGCATCCCACCAGAGCTGCTCCAGTGCCAGGGAACAGGGGTGATCACCCAGCTGGGACCTCTCCATTCAACAGCAGAAAAAAGCCAACCCATCACCTGGTGCCTCCTGTGAAACTGCACCCCACTACAGCTGAAGGGCAGGACCCACCCTGTGCTACCGAGGTAGCACACCCTACACCCAAGTCTCACAAATTTTTGCTGGTCTTGTTTCACTGGGGTTTTAGTTACAACCATCTTTCTCCCTCCAAGGCTGCTATCTGGCTTTCCAGAGTCTCCAGTTTTGTTCAGGTTCTGTAGTGACAAAGAAAATGCTATAACCTTACCAGTAGAGAACAGAGACTGTATGCCAACCTGTTTCACCCCTAATCAAGTGCACAGAGAGGGAGATAACTGTGCAGTGAGGAGAGATATGACATCTTATCATGCTGCCATTTCGCCAGGTCAGAGCAAGGGAGAACACAACCATGCACCTCTACCACCCCAGCCTGTCCCAGCAGCTGGGCTACCCTCGCCAGATGGCATTACTGGCCTCCTGAGGGAACAGGGCTAAGGGCTGCACAGCCACGAGACACAAGCATTCCTGCTTGTTTCTGCAGGTTTTTTGTAAAAAAAACTATATCATAGGGACCATAAAAATCATTGAGTTCCAACCCCCCTGCCATGGGCAGGGACACCTCCCACTAGAGCAGGTTGCTCAAAGCCCCATGCAGCCCTGGTCCTGAACACTTCCAGGAATAGGGCATCCACAGCTTCTCTGGGCAACCTGTTCCAGTGCCTCACCACCCTCTAGGAAAGAATTTCTTCCTAGTATCTAATCTAAAATTCCCCTCTTTCAGTTTACATTTAACATGTTTGCTGCCAAGTTGTTTTAACATTAGTAAGAGTCTGTCTCAGGGCAAAGCCCCATGATGGCACTGAGTTACCCCAACAGTTTTCTGTGAAGGGTGAGGTTTCCTTCACCGTCTCTTTACCCCTCCAGCAGCTCTGTCCACCTGAGAGCATCCGCAGATCACCACCTTCTCCTCCCAGCACTGGTGCACTGAGGCACAGGAGAAGGACATTCAGCAGCATCAGGCTGCTGCATCAGCTCCACCCATGACAGCCTAACCCCTTGGTGGAGCAAGTACAAGGCTCCTTGCACCGCTTTGTGCAGTAGCAGGCACTGGCCATTAACATTACCAGTAAACTCCGATTTCCCCAAATGAAGATCCAGAGATGCTTCCAGATAGCTAATAGCCCTGGGAGGGACTGTTCTGGCTGCAGAGTCTCAGCACCTGTAGAACACTGCTAATGGCATGAATCCATATGAAAATAAATACAAGGAAAGGGAGGGGACTACTTATAGTAGATGTTAAGCCATTAGCTGTAAAAAGAGCTTCACACTCCCTTGTGAAACATCAAGGGAGATACCTCAAATGAACTAGAGGACTTAATTTCAAAGTGACAAGTAGCCCTGGGAAGGAGGGAAGGTGAAAAAAGCCAGGAAGATAAATTAGTAATAGTAGTAATAGAAGAGAAAAAGTTGGATTTGGAGACTAACTGTTATTCCTATCTTGCCAGAAGCCAGCAGGTAGGTAAGTTGCAAACCAAGGAGGAACCTGAGTAAAATCAAAGCCTGACTCACTGAGGTTTCCCAAGATGGTGGAGCTGAACTAATCACTCAGCAAGTGAGGTGGACACTTGCTTCCTCCTCTCTCTCAAGAGTGCAGCTGTACTCCATCCCCTTCCCAGCACTGATTCTCCTCTGACCCCTTGATCAGACTAGTTTTCTCGTGGTTTAGTGAGCTGACTATCTCAGCAAAAGAGCTACAAATTTCCTGCCAGCATAGTGAGCTGACTCAGCTGACCAAGGGCGATCTCATGTAACTGCACAACGAAAGCAACAGAAACACTCCGAGCAGGAGAGCACTCTCTGGCAGCAGTAAGACACTTGCCATCTTAAATATATGAATGGGGAAACACTCTGAAGTGGAAAGAGGAAGAAAGAGCAAAGGAGGCAACTTTTGCTACAGCAAATGGGGCAGCATAGAGAATAGAAAGTAAGAATGGCTGATTTTTATAACAGCCACAGAACAAGATCATTGGCAGGTAGTGGACCCATGACTGCTGGGTGGGTAACCATCAGTGCCACACAGCGTTGGTGATTGGAGCGGTGAGGAAATGAAGCTCAGGGCACTATTTCACAGCTGATTCCTGACTGAAGCATGCTGGGTTGCTCCATTCTAAAGGTCCTACGGTTTGTCATCGCACTGAGGTTTCCCAGCTTGCACTACCAATGAGTTTTCTTTTCTCCACAGAAACTCCTAGGAAAGTCATCCAACTAAAGCTCAGGGCTAAAATCACCATCATCAACAAATGCAGTGCAGAAGCAAGATACTTACCAGTGGTCCCCCAGCAATAAATTAAGTACAACAGACATCTTTGAAAAATTCTGACCACACTGAATGTAAAAGATGCTTTTATATACAATGATAGCAGCACTTCTAGCTACCCCAAAAACACAAGGATATTGCAGCTTGTTTCCTTGCTCAGTAATTATGAAACTATTGTTGAATATTTGTTTTGGGAATGAAGTGTACATAGCATAGTACATTTGCACAAAGGTGATAAAATCCCTATTCACTTGCAGATCTGTGACTCATCACAGGCTCTTGCTTCAAGAGACGAGTACTCCTGACCAACGGGTTAGAGGTACTAATGAAAGAGCAGAGTCCAGGTTATCTTATTGCCCTGCACTTACTATTAAAACCCTGAGATGATACGGATCATTGACCCAGTAAGAGCCCAGGTGATTTTCTGCCATCTTAGCAATCTGAGTCGTTCCACAAGCACTAAGGCCAAGAAGGGAGCACAACCACACAGTCAAGAACAGAAGACTTTCCCCAGTTAGGCCTGACTCAGCTTCTTACAAAACCACAGGCCTCAGTGTTAGTATCCAACCCGTACTTTGATTGAAGGTGGTCACCACAGCAACTCTGAGGAGATGGTCTTATCCCTAAACCCTTCTTTAAATGAAATTTTTCACACAAATTAATTTCTCATATTAAATGCTATAGAATTCCAAAATTAAGTTAACCTAAGTAATTTAAGAAGTTGAATTCAAAGTCACAACGCTCAAGAGCGCAACAGTCCTGAACTTCCCTATTTAAAGGCCAGGTATAAGTGTGCTTTCATTTACTTACCTTTTTGCTTCTTCTAAGTGGCACAGATACTCATAAGCAATGTTCTGACGCCTCCTCTCATCCATTTCCTCTGCTGAAAGCCTTTCATCATCCACAATAGCTGCAAACAGAAACCCATATCAAGTTACACATGAGTCAAGGGTGATTCTTAGAGTAACTTTCCTGAGAACCTAGGCAAATTACTGCAGAAAAGAAATTCAAGTATCCTTCCTCCTCAGAAGAGGCCTTTTACAGCATGGTGCACAAATATTTAGATCACCAAGAAGATGCTGCTCTCTGTATGGTGAATTCCTTGAGTTTCACTTGTTCAAAACCAGGCACATATTGCTCCTTGTATATCGAGTGGTTTGGCAGCAGATTGGAGCACTCAAACACATGGGGCCAAGGCTGGGACCCAGCAGAATTTCAGCTTACACATTCTGAGGGGTTTGAGGACTCCCATGTGGAAGCTCAAAGCAGCAGTGGGTTGAGCAGCCCTGTGCTAAGCAGAGCCTCAGCAGTAGAGATGAAGACAATAATCCACTGCAGATCTATCTCAAGGGCAACTTGGGAACCAGCTGCAGCTTCAGCAACCTGTGGGACTGCAAGAGATTGAGTTGACTCCCACTGATGGGCTTGATGAGGGCTGTAATCAAATGAAGCTGTGGTATTCACACCCCACTTACTGCTGCAACCACATCACTTCCCATAAAAACACTCTCCCAGCCTATTAACGATGACTGATTCTGTGCACATCTCTAGCTGCAAACAACCTTGATTATTAACAACTACTACCCTGTGACTGGTTTTCCTCTCTCTGTACAGAGGACCTCTGTGAACACGATCTACAATTCTTTGAGATTACTAGCAATGAAGCTGAAGGACCGTACACTAGTGCTGACTCCTGGATGAGTTTCTATCACAGCATGTGAGGCTTTGGGAAACAGCCTTCAGCATGAACCCAATACCAAACCCCATTTGTGCTAACGGCTGCCAAAAGTGCTGTCCGTGCCCTCCCTCATGTTTTCCAGCCGTGTTCTCCCATTACCTCTCATGTCAGAGCCAGCAGTCCTACAGCTGCATTAATGAATCAGACCAAGGGGCAGCCCTCACCATAGAGTCATGGCTACGAAGAAACCTGCTTCTAGGAAGATCAGGTTCCTGATCTGAGCCACTGCACACCTGTAAGCATGCTGGTGCAGGCACAAGGGAGGGGACAGAAACACAGGGCTGGGCCAGCCACTTTCTGTGGCAGCCCACGAGCTGGTTAGCTGACAACATCAAGATGCATCTTCAGTTAAAAAAAGAAAAAAAAAACAACAAAAAAACATAGGCCCCTCTCCTCCTAAAATGCTCTGGGAGGTGCTTTTTGAGTTCAACTGCCACACAGATTGCACATGCCACAAACAAGTTTTCAGCATTTCCCTGACACAGCTGCCTCATGCAGTGGGTAAACACCTTCAGTAGCTGGCAGGGGAGGGGCAACTCAAGTAAAAGGCACTATAATAAAGCAAGACGCTAGGCTTTACAAGTGCGTGCATACTTTGAAGGCACACACACTCAAAAAAACCTCCAACACAGAAGTGATCCCACATGCATTTACTGAGGACACAAAAGAAGTTACACTACTCACCCACATTTTGGACTGTTGCTACCACGCATTTGTTAACGTATCATGTAGCTGCTTTAAGCTTTGTAGTTTCAGTTTTAATCACCATAAGCATTGATAACTGTCATCTTCCTTTGCTTTTAAGATGGCTCTTCCTAAATACCCAGAAGTTTCATACACTGATAAAACAAATACGTGTCTTGTTCTGAGTCCTTTTAAGTCTGGTAGCTCCGTAAGCATGACTCACTCTAAAATGAGCCCTCAGATACTGTAATCAGGCCATCACTTGCTGTGAACCAAAACATTTGTTTGGAGGCAAACATGAGATACAGATGATAAACATACTGAGGCTGGCAAACTGGCCATGGAGGCTGCTCTACTGATGCTCTTGCCCATGCCACCACCAGCACGTCCACTGGTTGCTCCCACTCCCTGACAGAGCTCCTCTGCCGCAAAGGTGGCCTGCCTCCCCAGAGAAGTATTGCTGAGCCACCATGCTGAAATTTAATATATCACTTTATTACTTGTGATATTGAGCTCTAAATCCACTTTTCAAACCTCATATCACTCCCTCAGCTATGAGGACCCCACAGATGAAAACAAATGCCACCAGAGGAAGCCCACTAACCATTCTAGTGGGTACAGCCCTATCAGCCAGGATGGGGCAGCCAATACTGCACAGAGCCTTCATCCTCCAAGACACAGCTCCCAAGCCCTGGCTCCTCTTAGCTCAAACAGCCATTTACTTCTGCCCTCCAAACACAACTCACCACAGCCACAAGTAAAGCAGCAAAAAAGACAGTTTGTCTGAAAGTAGGAGTAAGAAAACCACACAACCCATTTGATAAGTATCAGTCTAGGAGTTTACCTGAACGAGAATAATGCTTTATAATCTAGTCCTGAATCTACACATTCACAGGCTCCTCCCATCCTCAACTGGCTAGCCTCAAGTCTGGCAAGCCTCTTAATATAATTATTTGCAAAATTGATTCAGAGGGTGGATGAAGGCACTGATAGATACATTGGGATTGTAATAGTTGTTCTGCTTAGGTAATCCTCCAATAAGGAGAGAAAAGAGCAAGAGGCAAGCAGTAGTAACTTTCTGACACTGAAAAGTAGAAAACACAGACCTTTTCTAAAATAGGTACTGTACCAGCAGCTCACAGGTAGATTAGGCTTCTTCCCTGCCATGGCCAAAGCAGCTGTCCCTGGGCTGCAAACCTAAGCACACAAAAGGCAAAGCACTGGGAGTGCCAGCACTTATCATGCTTATGCTGGGAAGATTCTCTTGCAACACCGGCTTCTGATAAGACTGATTGCACGCTTTCCCCCTCCAGCATGTAGTAGCTTCAAAGTGACAGTGCTATCACATCAAATAGGCAGATACAGACACTTTTAGAAACAACAGTGACAACCTGTAGGACAGAGGTGCACAGGAAACTACTTTGAAGGCTTGCGTCATTAAAGACTAGACTACTGTAATATATTTTGGCAAAGGCTTCAGCCTTTGTCTGGAGCCCTGCATATAGCTTTCCACAACTTCAGACAAACACCTTACAAGTGCATCTATCAATCCAGCCACACCAAGTTCACCATACAGATGAGCTTGGTTTGAAGAGAAAAAGCTCAGTCTTTCTGCCTAATAGGAGAAGCGTTAGTCAGAAGCCTTGGAGACTGATGAAAGAACACTTACATCTCTGCTGCATCAATAACTTCTTGATAATACTCCACTCACAAGGGAAGAAAGTGCTGCAATAAAGGGTGTTACAAGGCAGAGTAAGCAGGGCTAGACTTCACCTGAAGACCTCCAGCCCACTGGTAAGGCAAAGTAAGATCCAGGCAGACACAACACACTGCAGCTGAAAAGATCCAAATGCCACAGAACCAGGCACATGCACACTACATAGAAGCTATGTGTAGGGGGGGAGGCATCTAAACTAACACCTTATCATTTAATTAATCAATTTTGTGAGTTTTGATTTGGAAAGAAGATAAAAAATATCAAATATTGCCTCAAAGAAGGGATAGTATATCTGGACTACTAAGAAGAACTAATAAAAATGCCAGTGTATCTAGCCTAAAAGCTCTCAGTTTCAATTTATTTCAGATGTTGGCCCCTTGTCAGTCAACAGGCAATACGTATAAAGCATGTATGCTAAGACACCAAGTTCCCTCATAGATGTTCCTTCATGAAAATACACCAAAGGAAAAGAGTGTGGGAAATACTGCATGGAGCGGTGAACAGTACTGAAGCTTGTATTGCCACACCTAATTTTGAACAAACATGAGAGAAGACTTACTCTGGCACTCAGTAAGATGCAGCAATTGTCTCTAAGTAAATTCTCACAATTGATTCAATACAAATAAAGTCATATTCTACTAGCAACTTCTTACATATTCTCATTCCACATATTTCTTACAAAAATAAGTCTCTTTAGCAGGGAGTGTTAGTAACTTGAAAGACTCAAACATCTCCCATCATCTGACACCACATTTACATCCACCCTCATCTTTGTCTGAAGAATTTGCCCTGTGTACCACCACCATAAAAAAAGTAGATCAGGCAAGGCAATAGCTAGGACTACTGGATGTTTGGGTTTGGTAGTGGATTGCAAAAACTTTCTGATGTTCCATGATCCAAGACAGCCACTCCAGTTGTTGGCAAACACCTGGAGCTCTCTCAGCTGCTGACCACAGGGCTGCCAACACAACCCATGTGCCTACAGATGACATGGCACAAGCAGCATTTACTGAGTCTGACTCAACATTAGTAGACAATGTAAAAGCATTTCAACCTTCTGGATTTAAATAAGTTTTCAAAAATAGAGCCACCACTTCTGAAGCTGCATTGTAATTACCAAAATTAGTAATCAGCCCAGGTATGCAAAAGTCACTAGAGCAATAAGCTTACTAACCTTCCAGTACCTGGAAAGGAATCCAAAATTTCATGTTCCCACAAGATATACTCAGTTTACACAAGAATTTTGAGAACAAGTGCTAGTTGTATAAATGTTGTCCAAGTTCAGAGTTAACCCTCTTATCACAGCCACGGCAAGGATTTTGGAGGTCCCAGGGTCACAGAGATAATCCACATCAACACTGAGCTGACCAGATCTCTCCCATTAGTGTTTGTACTTGAGATGACATTAAATAAGAGTATTTTACAGGCCTAATTTGCAACAGCTTTCAAATGAGCCCATGGATCCATGGACTGTATTTTTAAATGAAGCTAAACTTTAAACTTCTTTACTAATATGTAAGCAAAAAGCGTGTAAGGAAAAGTAATGTTTGCTTTAACTCCCAAATGCAAATTTGTGGAACACTTTACAAAGCATAATTCTAAGTTATTTCAGGATAACAATTCCCCAAGCAAACAGGTTTTGTTACCTTAAAAAACTGAGGCTAGGAAAAAACCCTGCAAAACCTATAGCAGCATTTAAGGCTTTATTGTCATTCATTTGCACTTAGACATATGACTTTCTGCAATAGCTCAAGAACAGCCTGTGGCTGCTTCTAGCAGGTACACCCTTTAATAAGGCATTTGCCACAGACCTACTGAAAGAGTTCCTATATTGAAGACGGCACAGAAAGAAACAGAGGCTTTTATTTCCCAGGGCCAATCCACCTCAATTTCCTGCCATCAGAGACTTTTTCCCATGGAAAGTGAGACGTGAGCAAGGAGGAGGGCGGCTCTTTTGGCACCACAGCAGGGAAGCTCAATACAGAGGACATAACAGAGCACAGAGGGAACAAAATCCTCTTAGAGTGACAGAAAAGAATTTGTAAAGTCAGGATTGAGGGAGAAGAAAAGAGATACATGAGCGAGCACTGTAAAATGTTGGAATAAAAGTTTTTCACTGGAGTATCTGAACTAAACATTAGCTAAACCACATTTGGCAGTCCCAGCTGTTTGCCATCCCGGCCACGCAGTAGGCAAGGCAATGTGGGGCTCTAGTCTACTGAAGAGAAATTCTGCCTATCCCTCCCTGCCCCCCACCACGCCATTCCTGCCTCCTCCACTCGAGCCCATCCCCACATCCCCAGTATTAGCACACTGAAAAGCATTTAACAGAGCCGTGCTGTAACAGCTGAAAACGCAAAAGCCGAGCCCCTTTTGCACAAAAACTCCTGACCGACACTTCGCTGGCCGTAGCCAGCCCCAGTGAAAGCTGAGCCTGGTAAAACAAGCTCTAGCCAGCATCCCATTTATGTCTGCTCATACCATGAGGACAAGCTGCAAAAGTGAGGCACTTGCCTTCCACTTCAGTGATGTAGTTTCAAGAAAAAGCTAGTTGCATTTTAGATAGTCAAGGTGGCTTAAAACCTTAGGTTATATGAGAGCATATAACTATTTTTCCCAAGTGTGGAAGAGGCCAATAAATTCAGTGCCATATTTTATTCCTAGTAAAAGTTCTACTTTCAGGTACCCAGTACCTCAGGAGTGCCTGCCCAGGGCACTTCAGCTCTGTGGTCACTCCTAGGTTGGCAATTCAGGTGCTGCTACTGCACCAACACAGCACCAGCCAACCCCCATAACTGGAGCAGGTCTGATCTGGGCTTTCTGATTCAGGCTTACTGCCACCTGAGCTGCCCTGACTGTAGTGGGGCAGGATCTCACAGTACTGCCAGGTAGCTAGAAAAATAAGTGGACAGGATTACAGGTACAGATATCAGAAAAATACTGCTCAAAGCTACAGAGGCAGAAGAAGTTCCCTCCCATGCCTTCACTCCCAGTATCGACTCACAGGCACCTAATGCAAAAGTTTATTTAATATGCAGAAGAAAATATGCCAACTTAAATGAGGTTAACAGAGAGGCTACTAAGAAAAAATGTCTTTAAAGCACCGAACAGGTGCTGTGAAAGGTGTTCTGTTATTAAGGTATTTAGTACCTACTTGTTGTTACACTGGAAGATATTTATCTTTAGATGAAAAATCTAAGGCATTGATCAAAAGAGCTTTCTATAGACTTTCCTCTGTCAAAGAGCACAGTCAACAAGCAGCTAGTGCATGTCCCCCAACAATAAAACCAGATGGCCTGAGCCTTTTTCTATGGCTTCAGTTAAGGGAATTCAGTCCGTTCCCTGAACGTTAGCTCCCAGAAAAGGCTCTGGACAAAGGCAGACACTTCAACCACTCAAAAACCTACCACAGCTGCGAACTTGGAGGGCAGATTCACATAGACTAATACACTTTATTAAATTATGAGGCTCTACAATATGGCATTTTTCAAATCTTTCCAATATTGAACTACTCTCCCCCGCCTTAAAAATTACTATGTCTCTTCTAATCTAGTTATTACATCGTCTGAAGCATACAGGCTCAGGTTTTCATACAGAAATACACACACATCTTCTGGCCAGCAGACAGACATTATCTGCACTCAGAAAGATCACACAGGATCTACAGGACCACTGTTCTGTGGCAGATCTCCCTAACAGACTCTGCACAAACAGGGAAAACAAGCAGTACCGTTAGCATGGGAATGTTGACAACAGAAAAACAGTAAAAAGGCATCCTGATGTAACATTAAAAATGTTTGCTAAACCAGTCTTTCCCTTGAGCTTTCTGATGGAGCCTCATTCCTGTGCATTCACTCTCCCTAGTCCTCCTCCCTCCATTTCCTTGAGATAGGTCTTATTTCAGCCTTATGTATCTGCTACCACAAGTGCAACCACATCCATTTACAGAGACTGAGCCCTATTACAGTATATGAACCCTAGGACTGTCATACCAAGGGGAGGGTGATGCAACAGCAACCACAGCTTGTGCTTCTGAAGCCAAGAGTCAAAACTGTTTGATTTCACTCTGTCAAGTGTCGACACTGGCAGAAGTCTGCAGAACATCTTAAGACATGTCTTAAGATACTTGAATTCCTACAAAGTTTAGGAAAATCTCATTTAAGCTTGCAGACACAAGATAGCTTTGGCATTCAGCAAATAACCACATATGCTAACAGAATGTTTAACATTCATTTTTCTGCTTTTAGATATACACATCCTTTACTCTACTTTTAAACTGCAGGCTTTGTACAGTCCCATCAAGTGAGATTTTAGCAGAGGAAATACGTTAAGAGACATTAAGTTGTTCAGACAATATCTTATTGTATAATGATACCACAGCGTGGCCATCTCTTTACTAGTAAAGTCCTTTAACCTTGTGCAGAAAAATAATGTGGTTCATTTTATTTTAATTTTAGTATAATTGTTCCGTATGTTCAGAAGAACAAGGAGACAGAGTAATGGAGCTGAAGGAAGTACAGGAAAATCCAACTTCAACCAATTTCAGTTAGATTCAAGTGTTGCTATCTGTGATCACAAACAAGAAATGCAATTTATCAGCCTATTGCCCAACCACTTCCACCTACATGTAACTGCCAGTCTAATGGTTTCCAGCAATACTTTACATAACTCCTAAATATAATTGTAACTATTTATCTGTGCATGCTTTGCTAGCTAGTCACCTCAAGGCATAACAAGTTTTCCCGAGATTCAGGTTCTCAAAGAACACCTTTCAGTTTCTACCTCTTTTCTATGAATTACACCACTGACCTTGAAAGAGTTGCAAGCCTCAGGAAGCACTGGTGGATCCTGAAGATGCAGTGAACACCAATTACAAGTTATTTCTTTCCCTTGCAGGTCATCCTATCTCCACTTGCCCAGTCTAAAACCCGCTAACACAGCCAAGCTGAAGGTAGCTTAGAAAAGGCTACACTGGCAAGTAGTCAGTCTGGTTGGAATATTTGCTTAGTTTCCACATGCTTACAGCAAGAATGACATTTTTCATGCAGGCTTTAAAATAAAAAAACAGTTTTTAAACAGCTGGTTGGTCAGATTAACACATCACTGGAGGCTCTAGGCATTCAAAACAATATTGCACATTCCAGCAGGAATTTCCAACAGGTTTTCCTTCTCCAGAGGTTAATTCACAGAGAAACAAGTAGTAAAATGTGAAAGGTTCCTCTATCAGCTTTATACATTCACTGCTTTCTAAAACAATGGACTTGTGATTTGAATTCCGTGTATTTTGACACATTTGCTCTGTTCATTTCACTGGAATTACTTTAACCTGTTGGCTTTTTATTAGTAATATGCATTAACAATCTTCAATAAAATGGCCAAAAATTTTTACCATATGGATTCCATTTCCTTACATTTTACCTACTGTGACCTCAGTTCAACTTAACAAAAGTGGAGTGTAAATGAAAAAATGAAAAGGACAGTTTAATATTGCCAGGCTAGTAAAATACACTACTCAACTATGAAAGACATAGAAAAATGTTAGTGTCTACAGTATGTCTCAGTCTCCCTGTAACTAGGTTTAACCAGAAGAAAAATTCTGAGTCTCTTGCCTACAAGTGCCATCAAATTTATTTCTAGCTTTATAAACTTTCTATTTCATTCCTCTCTGAAAAGAATTGCAGGTATATCAATAAGTCAAACGCATAAACACACAACTACAAAAGGGGAGGAGTGACTTGTGGATGGTAAAATACTTTGAAGATCACTCAAAAAAGGGTGAAAAGCTCATCTGGAAAGCATTCATCCCTATGCAAGGAGCTGGAAGCAGAGGTAGAACAAGTTAACAGCAAAAGGTGTGGTACCCACAGCCTTCTGCGGAACACCAAAGGCAACTTACCCCTTGGTGTAGTCACACCCCCACAGCCACCTGTGGCCACAACCCCACCCATAGACATTTGTGGATCAAGTATAGGTCAGAAAGCCACTGCAGAAGCAGAGTGGAAGAACAGGATAGAGGGGCTTGAGACCATGAGGAGGAAGGGCAGGGCGCAGACTGAACTAGCCACAGTGGTGGCAGTAAAGCCAAATTCAGGTTTGTCCACCCCTCATCTGTTTGCAGACGCTGATGTTGGCCCACGGCTCTGTCACATTCCTGCTGCTGCTGCCAGTTTAGGCACTCTGCTGTGCAAACAGTAACCAAGATCGCCCTCATTAAGTTTTTTGAGGCATCTTAGCCAACACGCAGGATCAGAATAAAGTGTGAGGCTTACAGTGGGAAAGGGAGGCCCTAGGAACTGAAGAAGAGAAGCATGTCTGACAAGAGCCACTGATGCTTCACCAAAAGGTGAACTGGATGAAGTTCACAAGGAAGAACGTAACACAAAGGATTTTGGTCACTGTTGTTATTCTTTGGTAGAAATTCAAGAGACTGATGGACATTTAAACAGTAACCAATTAAGCTGTTCTGCAAATGCTGCACAGGATTTTTGGCTAAATCAGAATCTTGTCCCATTTCTCTTTCAATTTTGAGAGTGTCAAAAAGCTCATCTGCATTACCACCTGCGACCAGAACAGAGATTTATATATACACTTGTAGTAAATCCCTGCTACCTGGAGGCTACTTTTGGCTGTGAGAAAGGAGAAAAACAAGAGCAACAGAGATGGAGGAGTGAAAGAAAGGGAAAAGGAAGAACCCCTCACACCTCCTGAAGAAAGTCCAACATAATATTCTATGTGGGAAAGAACATCTGCCAAATCAATTCAATATTCAGATCACTGGGAGACTGACATCAAAAAGCTTCCTACCAGCAAACTTACTGTACAGTAAGCAGCTGAAAGAAATGTGCTAAGGTGTAGCTTAAAGAACAGAAAAGGAGGATAACAAGTAGGAACACTGCAGTGACAGACAGAGAACCTGAGAAGAAAGCTGTGTCTGAGTGTCATTGAGAACTCAGACAAGAGCTACACGAGTCTCAGGGTCTGAACCATAAGACTCAGGAGGACTGAAACACCTGTATAGGAAGAGTCACAACCAAGAGCATCACTTAAGCACTGATTAAATTTGAAATCACCATGAGAAAGACTGCAGTGTAGAAACCCTCAGCCCTGACATCTGGTCTTAATTCTTCCATTGATAATTCATCATCCCCTACTCCTTCCCTAGCTGGTTTGTTGCAGAGTCCTTCTTCTACAAAGGTTTGAAGAAATCATCTGCTTCATTCTCTCCATACTCTGAAAGGACCTTCAGAAAGCACCTGTAATGTTGCAGCACATTTTTCCTTCAAGATACAAACACAAGCATATGAATAAAAAAAAAAGTAGGCATGCCATAAGGTTTGCAGCCTTAAACTTGGAGAACACATTTCCTTCTAACTGCCTTGCGTTTTGTTCCTAAATAATTATTACAGTCATAATATCTTTGAAGTTTGCAATTAAAATTCTTTGATTTACAGGCTAACTGGCTTTCATTAATCTTAGTGGGGAGAACAAACTTAAGCATTAGGAATAATACATCTGAGAATTTATTTTGCACCTACAGATCTACAACATGCAATTACACTATTTTAATTAAAAAAAAAAAAACTTAAAATTCACAAAAATGTAAGGAAATGCTATATGATGCAGAATATCAACACACAGGTATGGTAAATTTAGGTGATGCGCAGGACCTCTGGGCACCCAGACACAGAGATAGAACAGAGCCATGGTGGTTTCTGCCCTCCATCTGACATTCCCAGCTCCTTTGGGAAAACAGCTGAGCTGCTTGTGAAACAGCTCCCAAAACTGCTGTGCACTCACCAACTGTTTCTGCAGCTGAGATCACCCAGCACAAGCAGGAACCACAAAAAAAAAAAAAAAGGATGAAGATGCAGCATTCAGTCTCACAAACTAGGAGCTCACCCTACAACCCTCTGTGCTGCTTCACACAGCTGCAGAAAGTCACAGGGGATGGAGATATTTCATGGTTCCTGCCTCACAGGTGAGATACGTTCTTGTAGAAAGAAGGCAAACTGAGTGTACTCAGGTAACCAGTTCAGAGGCAGTGCCATGTCAGCAACAACCTCAGTTATCACCTGAAGCCTGCTTGGCTGCCTCCACTCCACAGCGGACAAGCAAGCGCTTGCAGCATTATTAGAGCTGGCACCACTGGCTCCAAGGTAACCTCATCCTAGTGCTCCCTGCTGGGTCACTTCTGGTGCACACCACACAAGGCAGGGAGATGTTGCTTGCAAGGCAATTGCTCATACTGCTTTTCAACAACTCCAGCCCTTATTTCTCATTTACATACATACCCAGTAATAAGAATTATTTTTTCCTTCATCACGAGGAGTTAGAACCATAGGAGAGAACAAAAGCACAAAAGATTTAAGTTTCTGATCACAGACCTTTGAGCAAGGTTTGAAAACTGAAAAGTGCAGACAAACCCACACCCTCTCTCTCAATACATCCAGTGCCTAAATATTGAGACCCAAAACTGCTCTGAGTGACGACATATCTAGCATTACCCATATCGCTGCAAAATCATCAGATACATATTGAGCCAGATGTTCCTCCTAACTTATCAATAAACCAAGTACTTCCATTTCCAGAACAAGTCACTGACAGCTGCACTCACAAGATAAGTTTTCACCTAAATCATACACTTTGAAGTATTAGTTCTACTAAATTCATATTTCCTTTACACTGACACAAAAATTCATCAATCTCATTTTGAAGAATGTAATTTTTCAGATTACTTGCTTGTGTGTGCTCCATAGCCCACTCCAAAAAGTAAAGTTTGGATTAATGCAGCAAGTACTGACCACAGGACAGCCACCTCATTGCCTTGAATCCACTTCCACTAATGAAAGAACCACAGTGACAAGACTAAATACCAGTCATGAATAAAATATCAGGAGCATATCAGAAGCATTGTGCAAACATCTCAAAAGGAGCATTCTGCTTGAAATAGTAATACCAAAACTACTAAAATAAAGGAAGCTTAACTAGCTTTCAGTGACTGTTACGGCAACCATAGTACAAGCAACACACAAACTTAACACCAAATTAAGCTATGTATTTGCAAGTTTTTAATTCTCTACCCAACAAGGAACTTCACAACCTCAAGGGCTGAGCATTGACTTTTATCATCTTTTGCATAGCTGCAGTCTATGTTCCTTTGTTGACACACTATTTCAAAAATCAAGACTTTTGCTAGGACTTGTAATGCTTCTTCCCCCAAGCTTCCCCCAATTTCTCTGTTCATGCTGTTTATCCAGCCTCCTTATAAGAACACATTTACAGCTGCTACAAGCAGCAAAGCAGTCTGAAAAAATAGCTACTCCATCATCAATATCTTGCCCAGGTGAGTTTCTGCTTCCTGTTCTATATGGGAACTATTTCTATAGACACCCAGCATCACAGCAAGCCTTGTTCATCAGCAGTATTTCTACTTCTCCTGTCCTACACAGTAATGGCTGTCAGGAGTGAGCACAAGTGAAAATACTTCTACCTAATTGGTAACAGTTTTCATGCAAATGGTCAGCTTCCAAAAAAATCTATACTTTATAACTTGAGGAAATTAAATTGAAACAACTTGATCAGATGTAAATTTGCATCTCAAATGTGCCCAGGCAGCTGATGCAGGCCAATTCTGCTACTGCTATAGGAGACCAAAAGTCTTGGCTACTAATTCCTTTATCCTTTTAGGGAGTCCAGATAGGCCTGTCAAAAGGCAGCATTTGCAACCCGGACCAAAGCAGCCTACTGATCACCACCCTCCCACCATACTTTCAGGAAAAAATGGATACAGGTGGACATTACAGATATCCACCTATGTTTTTATCATAAGCCTCTGTAAATATTTATGGAGCTACATAATTTTGCTTAAGGGGGGGCGGGGGGGGGGGGGGAGAAGAAAAAAAAGAAGAAAAAAGTGAAACTGCTGACTTATTGCCATAGTTCAGAATTATAGGAAACACCAGCCCTTGTTTTGCCTGTTACTAGCCACAATACTAAGAAATTTGATTCACTTTGTTCTAAAATAACTCACATCAGTGAAATCTTCAGCAAAACCATGTGGTCTTAGTTCTCGTGACTTGTATGAAGATAGAAATCCAAGCGCGCGCAAAGAGCTTGCTTTACATGTGATAAAATCTGAATATTTTCTGGACCATGGTAACTCATAAACATCATTACCATAGAGGTGATGTAAATTCAAAGTGGCAGGCAGTCACATCCAATCCTTGCAGGTAAACTGTCTACTCACCTTCAGTAGCCAGCTGCTATGCAACTTCAAATGACAAACCAATGCTGGTTAATCTCCACTAAATCACAGTGGATAAATCTGTGCTCTGCGGTGGTCTGAAAAGCAGTATTCAAAACAACTTCTGAGCTCAGATGTAGTGAAATCACGTTTACTGTATGCCTGGTTTTGTAAAAGCAGCTGACCATTTTTCCTTGGTAAAAACTGTCCCGTATTCATCTAAACATAATCCCTGCTCTCCCCAGGACTCCTTCGTGTTCCTTTTCAGTTACACCACCACACAGCCGTGCTGATATTTCAATGCATTATTTATTCTGCTATACTGTATTGACAACATACGGAATTTAAGACTTGTTTACCAGTGAAAAGAGGCCAGCCAGCTATGGATTGGGTAAATCGGTTGGGCCTGAAAAACTGAAGTCCCAGAAATAAGCAGTACATACCACAAGTAACATCTCATCCCTACAGTTTTGAGGCCCCGCAATTCAAGAGTATTTTTATCAGCAGAAAAGGGTTGGAAAAGCATCTTTAATCTTACTTTGTGTACATAAAAGCATTCTTTTCTTTTGTGTTCAGGTATTGTAATATTTAGATAGTTTCTTACAATTTTCTTACCCCTGTGTCATTGCCTGGTGAGCACTGCAGTGTCTTTACTGACACTTAATGGTTCCATGAAACGTCAGCACTGGAGACAAAACTCCCCCAAAATATTCTGTAACTTAAAACTTCCTGGGCAGCAGGAGAACTGAGAGCAACCCCCAGCCCTGGCAGGCAGCAGGGCACCAGGGTGGCAGCAGCACTGCAGCAGAGGCACCCACAGGGACACCCCAGTGACACCCACTGCTCCTTCCAGCGTGCCCCGCTCCACACCCCTGTGCTGCCTGCACGTTTTGCTGCCCCACCACACACACACTTTCCAGATCTTTATGTGCAGCAGTAACACAACTTAAATCAACTCAACCTGCCGTTCCCTCAACCACTTGTGCTCATCGCTGCTCCAGCTACTACGTCATGTTGGCAGACCTGCCTGCGGGTTTGTGCTATGAGCCAGGCTGGGGACCTAATCCAGCCAAAAATAATCCCATCGAAGGAGTCAAGGTTGCTTCTTCCACCAGCAGAGCTGACTGAAAGCACATGCAAAACCACAGCTTCAGGGTGCGGTTCCAGAGCAATTTAAACACATTTGAATTCTGGCTGCCACAGCTCCACCTGGCCAGAAAGTCCCCTCCGCCTCAGGACGGCAGGCATGGCTGTGAGATCTGCAGCCAGCCCCTGCAGAGGCCTGAAGTGACTGCAAATCCAGGAATGCAAATCAGCTCTGCAAGGAGAGATTAGCTTCCTGGAAGATTAACTCTCCGTGCCATCATATGCACGTTGGTGAGAGGTGAAGACTGCAGCAGCCTGACAGAGCAGCTGGAGGCACCTCAGCAAGTTCAGGCTGCTGAAACCTCACCAGTTGCAACAGTATGCAGCAAGGTGGGAACTAGGATATCAATATAATTAACACCAGTTAAAAACAGCAGCTTCTCTCATGAAAGAAGATAACTTTAGAGGATCATGTTTTTGGCAAAGCAAATCTGTGTGCTTGTTTAGTTTTCAAGCTTTTTACCTTGTTTCTAATCACTTCAACCAGACTTTTAGACAGAGATATCCCCGGTACTTACCTATAATTCCTCAAAACACCTTCGAAACACACCTTTAAAAACTCGAGTAAAACAATTACTGGCCTATACTTTGACATTACAACCCTGTGAAGGAGTCATTGCCTTAATGAAGCACATTTCTGTACAAAGTTTGGGCATTTCCCATTCCAGCTGGCCCTGTGTTAATCTGTACTTTCTTCCTAGAAGCTGTGAGGCTCTGATTCTGCAAATATAGCCAGTGTTCTGAACATCTTTACAAATGAAGCACAAATGCAAGGAGGATATCCTTAATTTTCAGGAGGAACAGCCAGTAGAGGATCGATAGCATGAATGACTACATATTTTCCAGCAGACTTTGGAGCCTGGTAAGAATCAGTTTAAATACCTTCTAGATGCCACAAGAGCTTTTACTGCACTTTGAAAGAAGCAGGTCAGAGTCCACAGGGGAGGACTGGCAGAGACCACATCCTTCATCACTCCCTTAAGCTGAAGCCACAGATTGCTTAGCCTGATATACCCAAGGCAACAGAAGCACCTGGGACGAGGATGGTAGTTTCAAGCCAGCTTTAGAGCCTGGCTTGGAGGCAGGGCAGGCACCACACCCTGAGGCAGCAGGTCCTGTGGGGCTTGCAGTGGTTTGCCAGCAGTTGTGAATCAGAGATGCAAGGTGCTCCTTGAATCTGACTCCTGAAGAATTTATACCTGGCTGACTGTTTAACTTGGGCAATAAGGGATAACAAAAAAAGACATAATTCCTCCAGGTAAGTGTTCCTTGCTGGTGCATACTCATTTGAGCAAAACAGTAATTTAACACTGAAATCGGCCACCAGCACAGGTTGTTAATGGCTGTGTATTTGCTTACACATTTCAAAACGTATTTAGCAGCTGTGCTGAGTTTGTATGAACACCAGATTCAGTGACTCTCTCGATGGGCAGTAGGGAAATTGATCTCCAAGGGAAAGCATCCCTTTTCTCAACTCCAAAGATCTCCATGAGAGGACCGTGGCCCCATACCTTCCCTCTCCTGCCACATGGCCCACTCCGGTGCCCTACCAAGCACAGCACCCTGCTGCAGGCACTACCTGCCCCATCACTACCACAGACCAGGGTACCCTTGGACAGTGTCATAGCAGCTGACAAAACACAACTGGAGCAGTGCCAGAAGCCAGGAGCACAAACCTGCCTCTGTGTTAAGTGCTCAGCAGGCCCCTTCTCCCTGCAGCTGTGAAGATAAGGCAGTTAGTATCCTGCAGAAAACCCTCTTCAAAACCCAGATGGCACCAGCCTGAAGAGGACACTGGTGTTTCTTCTGAAGGTGGATGCAAGCATTGAGATGCAGGAAGTCCTGATCCATTAGTGAGCTGTGCAGGACCCAGCTTGTGTCCCAATCCATCTCATCAAGGATAGGCAAGCAACGTTCCCACAGCAGGAGCTCCTCCCAACTTGCCTTCACTCCCCAGAGAGTAGGCACCTAGATCCTGCCCTCCCTGATTGTGCTCACCGGGAGAGGGTGGGCATCACTTCTCCCCTGTGCAGCACCTGCTCTCTCATTCCACAACATGCAGCAGTTCAAGGATACCTGTTCCAAAAAAACCACTGAAACAGCCTGAACAAGTGAAGCAAACATAGCAGGTTAATCATTTCCTGCAAGGAACAGAGCACCAGAGAGCACAGTTGCTTATCGTTCCACTGAAATATGACCCACCAGTCCTGCCTATCACAGCCAGGCATTTTTTTTTTCCACTTCACATGTAAGATTATTCCTAGTAAATCTTATTCAGTTTGAATCAGCAACAGTATCAAGCAAATCAGCAATTACGTTACTGAAACACCAGTTAACAGAAGAGACGAAAGCAAGTCTGCATGCTTCCTATTCCCTGCCTCAAGTATTGGACTACATCTAGCACACTCACATGTTCTATAAATCTCATTTCCAGCACAGTAATGATATTTCCTTGTTTCAACAACATTCAAGTAGCTTTAAGCATGCTGTAACATAGCTCTGTCCTTTCTTTACCAAGAGACTTCAGGGGAGATGAGCCTGCTTTGTACAAAAAGCACACAGAGAACCACTCCTACTAAATGAATTATGTGCACTTAGCTAAACAAAGCAGTTAAACTTTTCAAGTTCTCATTCAGCAGTTTAATTATTAGCAACCTACAAAAGAGTGGAAGAGATAAACAGTGTATTTGGTTGCCAAATTACACCCATCAATAAAAAAAGAAGTGTTCTCATAAGCTACAAGTACTGCAAAAATGTATACACCCAAAAGAATATATATGCATAGGATACAGTTAAGCTTCCTTTTTTTTTTTTTAGTTTTAAAAGACCCCATCTGTTTTCACTTAGAAAAATCCTATGGAACTTTTACCAAAAGATTTTTTTCCCTTCTTCAATTGCAAAATAGCCATTTCTTTCATTGCACTTAACAGACATGCAGACAAATTTATAGTTTCTGAAGTTAAGCACTTCTTGAAAGCTGCTTTGCTAGGTTTCACATCCTGCTGAAGTAAGAAGCTATGTGCAGTTTCATAGAGAGACATAGGCTGTGTTTCACTTTATGTTTGCCCTCTCTGACTCCGTAGGCAGGGCAGCTCTCCCTCACAAAGCTTCATGCTGCTCATTTGTCTCATCTCCTAACTCCTAGTGCCAGAACCAGTCCTGGGGGCTAGGACAAGAAGCACAAGCAATGCCCTCATCACTGGATACCCAAATCAAGTTTCCCCTATATTTACCCAGCTATGCCCAGTGAAGCTGACTTTCCAGCTTCAGCAGGAAAGATGAAGATTTCTTTAGCTCCTTCTCTCCAAGTAATGTGTTTGATGATGCTGAAGCATCTAGTTTCTCTCTGACTCTCTATACAGGGACCTGGGTCATACACTAATTCAATGACTCCAAGCATGGAAACGCCTGAAATCCTTTGCAAATCCAGGCACTCATGGCCTCGCTCACTGTAGCTTTATTGCATTCCTGGAAGTGTGGTGAGGCCGTTCAGACATTTCTTACAAAACTTAAGTATTTGTTTCTGCACGCAGGTTTCAGGGACACCTAGCTGTAAATGACTTGAGAGTGTTTGGGAAAAGGCACTCTCAAAGATACACTGCTGTGTGTTTTGCTGTCTTCCTATATTCAAAACTTTACGTTGAATCTGTGAGGCACATCCAAGATTCATAGTTTTTCTCTTCATGATCTTCAACAGCGCCAAGCATTTGTGTTGTGAAAATGGCTCATACCTCAAGTTGTAATACAAGTCTCAGTTCTCTGTGATTCTTTGAACTTCTGTATCTGATTGTGCTGGGATTGAGAAATAAACCAGGCAACAGCTGTAGCTAGACTGGAAGCCAGCTACATAAATTATGTTGCAGTGTGCCTGTTAACATGGTTTCTGCTGTATAAGTTGCTGCTTCCTTGTACTTGTATGATCTCAGATGAGTTGGTGCTGGGCATTGATAACTGAAAGGCTCAATGAAGCACCAACAGAAATCTCTTCTGCATCTTGTTTGAGCTATTGACAGCATGCAGAGTTGGAGGTACCTTTCAATAAGCAGTCCAGGTAGCCACAAGGTTAAGAGAAGACTCAAAGGCTTTGCTCTGAGAACCTGTTTCTCCCCTGAACCATGCTCATCCTGAACTAGCACCCACCCAGAAAGACATTCTCTTGTTTGGTTTCATTTAATCGTTTCCTGACCTTAAAGATGAAAATGATCAGCTCTAAGAATGTTATCTAGATACATATCTCTGTGTTACTACATCAACAAAATTTGTAAGGCAGAGCTAGTTTTTAAGTTAGACATGTGTCTTCCCAGTTACTCACTTTGTGCTACAAGGTCTTATGCCCATGGACACTTTTTCCCCCAGTGGTATCCATCAGGCTACAAAACATAACCAAGGTTTGCATGTGTCTTTCTCTCTAGTTATCAAAATAAAATGCTACTGATAACCATGCACCAGTTCATATATTTCCTAGCATAAAATTATCATAGTAAAGTGCTAACCTTCTTCAAAGCAATGCACTTTCTCTGCCAGGAGCCTGAAGCCAAAGTCAAAAGTCCAAGTTAAATGTTTAAAACAGTACTAGGTTGTTAGAGCAAGGAGTCTTAGCAATTTGATAGCCGAACTTGGAAAACTTATTAACTCTTCTAGGAAATCCAGCATAGATGTGGTGTTCAACATAGGGAAATGTTTGCCTGTCATCCAAAGTGCAGTTTGAGTTGTACAGAGAACCTACAACTTATAATGGGCTTCATAAGAGCTCAGATAATGCTAGTGTAAGTTTACTAGTTAGGGAGCCTTTTTTTTTTTCTTTTTAAGATGATGCTTCTCTCCTCCTCACAAGATGGCAGGCAAATACAGTGTAGATAAAGCATATTTGGTTTTCTAGACCCAAGCTAAAAACCCAAAACAGGCACCAATACTTGTGGTAGCACTACAGACAAGGCTATGCTTCACTCTTTGGTGTATAGAGGTCTTAAAGATTCTTAAAATACTCTGATCAGCTCTGTCAATAAGAAAAGTCATCCTAGGCACCTAGGCAGGAACCAAGGCACAACAGATGAGCCCTTTGCTTTATGTCAAAGCCTCATCTTTGGTCATATTGGACTTCATGGCAGACTAGGAAGTGCCATATGTCCAGGCTCACATGTACTAGCCAGACCAGATCTGCACAGGAAAGCCCCTGTTGCTGGAGGGCCTGATGGGCACACCATGTACCTCTGAGGAGTTCCTGCGTGTCAGGCAAGCAGAGTGCCAACCTCGGGCTGGAGCATCACACAACACATTGCCTGGACATTGCCATACTACATGGGCAATGGCCCAGCAAGTTGAGATAACTGGGAGATTGTCTTTTAACAAGCAAAATATCACCTTTGCTAACAGGCCACCATGGGCACCCAGCCTATGTCTCTAGTAACCAGAAAACATTATCAGGAGCGGCAACTCTGAGCGCACCTTCAAAGTCTCTCATCCACCTACTAAGTAGTGCAAATGAAAAACATAATCCACAGGCAAGGTCCAACAACTGGCCCAATTAGCAGGCATCAATAGAGGAAAACACCCAGGAGGACATCCTCCAGCTGAAGGTCTTACTGCCAACCACCACCTCTTCTCTCTGCCCTGGGCAGAAGCGAAGTGACCCCTAACATTGCCAAGGGGTTTTGTGCTTCTTTCAAAAAAAGAGGTTTCAGAACTGGTTTTAAACAAAGCTTCTATGTTAAGACCTGGGAAGCTGCTCATCGGACCACAGGATGCTAGGGCTGTTGCGACCTTTACAAAGTGTGAGCATGCAAATTATGTGCAATGTCTGAAATATCAGAGATATTTTTTTATCAGGATGGCAAAGCCAAGGGCTTGCACCGCTCTGCCCCACGGGAGCCGGGAGAGAGCAGAGCACGGCGTGGGACCCAGCACGGCACCGCAGCGCTGAGAGAGAGCCCCGGCAGCAGGAGGAGGGAAGGTGCTCCAGGGCTTCTCTTAAATGCGGGTTTGGGAAGCAAAGCACACCTCGGCGGAAAAGAGACGCCTGGTACCTGCGCTGCCTTCTCGCCTCACCCAGTTGTTATTTAAAGTTGCAGAGTTCTAAGCCGAAGTTATAAAATTAGAAATCAAAGCTTTAATTTTATAATCCGAAATTCCGAAGCGATAATCCAAAGGTTACAAAGTTACAATGCAAAGAGTACAGTCACGGTCTCAAGTTATAAAATTACAACCCGAAGCGACGCCTGGAACGCCAAGTTATAAAGCTGAACCCCAAAGCACTCCAGCTTCCAGCCTAGAACTCCCAAGCTGCAACGCGGAATTACAGCTACAGCCCATTCAGAAAGTTTCAGAACAAAACCCAGCCCCGTGAAAACCTGTTCTAAACCCAGCCGGAGCCCGCTGCGAGCTGACCCAAAACCGGCCGGAGCGCCGCAACAGAGACTGCCGGGCGGTTTTTTAATCTTCCCTCAAACACCCTGTTTTCATATTAAACCGAGAAAGCCGGCAAGGGGAGTAGGACAAAAAAAAAAAAAAAAAAAGTCAAATAGGGCCTGAAGCGCACTCTCCCCCCTCCCCCCGACCCCACTCACAGCCGTAGCGGGGCCGCTGTAGGGGCGCCAGCTCCTCATGGTGCATCCTGCCGCTGCCGCCGCCGTCGAGAGGGACGGGAGGCGCCGGCTGCCGCCCGCCCTTCTTATGCGCGGCCCGGGCCCCGCTGATTTGCTGCCGCCCGCCGCTGCCACCGCCCCGCCCGGGGACGCGGCCACCCGGGGCCGCTCCGCTCCGCTCCGCTCCGGGCCGCGGGGCGCCGCCGGCCAGGAACAACAGGAGGAAGGGAGGGAAAAAAAAAAAAAAAAAACACAACAAAGA
>JAOTQQ010000019.1:26204278-26259318 GCA_026546715.1 Gallinago undulata
AACGAACGACGAGGGGAGGGGGAGTGCGAGACGAAAAAGAGAGAGAGGGAAAGAAAAAAAAAAAACTATAAAAAAAAAAAGGCAAACCCCCCTAAAACGAAAAAGAAAAAAGGAGTTGAAAAAAACAAAAAAAGAAAAAGAAAAAACGAGTTGAAAAAAACAAAAAAAAACCAAAAAAAACAAAGAAAAGCAAAAAAAAAAGGAGGAAAAATATCCAAAAAAGCAAAATCCATAAAACTAAAAAGAAAAAAAAAAGGAAAAAAACCCTTTATAAAGGAAAAACTCTAAAAAAAAAAGCCTGACTAATAATAGCAAAGTGGAAAAGGAAACAAATATCCAAAAAGAACAAATTAAAAGGCAGCTCACCCACCCACTGCCCTCAAAAAACTTAAAAAAAAAACCGACAGAAAAAGCCCCAGCCATACAATGGAAAAGGCCAAGGCACCTTCCCTCTGGCATTTTGGCAGTACAAGGTTGTGAAGAGGAAGGGAATAACCCAGCCCAGAAGTCACACTTGCAGGTTTGCTATTTTTTTTGCAGTCTGCAGGGCACCTTTGGAATGAGGTACACCCGCGAAGGCCTCTCCCATGTTGATGCCTGTTTCTGAGGGGTTTTGTGAGGGAGCAGAGCATGTGTCTACATTTGTGGCTTTCCTACAGGGTGTCCTAGGTATCCTCAGAGAGGACTTGATTCCAGGCAGCAGAGCAACAAATCTATGGATCAAAGGTTCATGTTTTGTGGCCGCTTGCTTCCAGGTGACATCTGAAATGCACCTGGAGATGGGTAAGGTCAGGGATTTCTTAAATGGAGGTGTATTATAGGGCAGCATACTATCTCCCTGGCAGTCTCTAAGCCCCTGACATTAAGTTCTCTGTAAGATGGTGAGTAAAACAGTGTGCGCAGCCACAACCTGCCTCACAAAGCCCATGAGACGCAGCACACCTGAGCATGTTTGTGGTTTAATGCATAGCCAGGTGACTCTCTATGGTGTTCACAGGTTGTCTCCAAGGTTTCAGTCATTTTGGCTTCAAAATAAAACATTGCTGGATCTATAGAGTCTGGCCTGTGATTTTCCACAGGTTTGAGGACATCTGTAGATTGTTTGCAAGGCCTTCATTTTACTCATTCCTTGTCTCTTGCTTACAAATTGAAAACATGCTGGGGGGGCAGAGGTGGGAGACAGATACTCCTCATAGTAATTAAAACACGGATCATTCAGGAGGAAGGTACTGAGAGGGTCCCCTCAGAAGAAAAATTATGCCCAATGGGAAACACTGTTACTTTTCTTGAGGTCATTTTGATTTTCTCTGATCCTGTTTCCCCCATCCCTAGAGCCCAGGGGCGATGACTTACTTTAAAGGTGTGTGATGCAGGCAGTGGTAAAGCTGGAGTTGACGCTTGATTTTCTGAATGCTTTCTTCAGTTTTAAACAATCACTCATTTACTCGCTACTCCTCTTATAAAAGAAAGAAAGTGAATGACCAAACCAAACATGGAGAAGAAGAAATTGCTTTCCACAGTTTGAGGTGCATTTGAGTTGATCAAAACCATTACATTTGCTTTGAATGACCATCTTTACTGCCCTTTGTACTGTTATGCTTCACCTAAGTCACAAAAATATTGAAGAACATTCTCCCTCCATTTCTTTTATTCTTTACTCAAAACCAGATACTTCAAAGTTTTCTTTAAAATATTTTTTTTTACTAAAATCAAGGGGCCTTGTCCCCTTGAAAAGCTTAGTTTTGACAGAGCTGCATCACGTTTTAAATTTCAACACCTCTCTTGAAAATCTTTCAAGCTGATCTACAGGGCATGTAGATATGGTGTGACACAGAGATGGAGGGGGTCTCTGCGAGACAGTGACATTCTCTGGTGTGCTTTCTTGCTTCCTCACTCATTGTGGTTTAGAAGATGAGGGTGTGTGCAGCCATGGCATCATGTGGACATATGTTGACACTGCTGCTAAGAAAGTGTTCATCCTTCTCTCTCAGCCTCTGTACCTGCAACATGTCCTCTCCCTCCTCTGCCCCATGGTTTCCCTTGCCCTGAGCTGTCCCCAGTGTTTTTGTCACCACACAGGGACTCAGCTAATTAATCTAGATGAAAAACTAACTTTTTCCTTTTTTGGTAGGGTTATTTATTAGGTCAGCAGTTCCTCCATCACTTTCACCCAGACACCTCTCAAATGCGAGTGCCAGCACAGAGCAGGGGGCAGCCTGAGGGGAGAAACGAAAGGCCAGGGTAGGGAGAAGTGAGAGTGGTTTTTTGGCAGCAGTAACCTCTGTAATGCTCATGGAACAAGAGGCGCGACAGGAACCAAATGCTCTCAGCGGGACGTGAGACAGGTAAAAGAGTATTGGAGTAACAAGCGGCGGCCATGCAGGTCTGCTCATGACCTTTTGTATTAGATTTGTTAATCCCTGGTTTTCTGACTTGAAAGGCAAGCTTCGTCAGCTGTTCATGGCATGAAGATTTAGACACCTCTGGCAGGAGCAGGTGGAGGGGTGGCAGCCTACCCCTGCAAGCACATCAGGCAAAGGGAGCAGCCCCTCTGCACCTCCCTCCTCTCCTTCTTCCTCCTTCCCCTTCGGAAGCGCCACTGCAGCAGTGCCCAGCGCCTGCTTGGCTGGCTGGAAAGTTTCCCTGTAAGAAAGTCAGCACACGGCGTTTTCCCACCATTTTACAGGAAGCAGAATTGCAGTAAATGATGTAAAATCAACCACAGACTTTTAGTCTAGCCTACACCAGATCTAAGGCTACGGACTGTATTCTCTTTTAAGTGCTCAAGTGCTCTGCTTTTATAGTTACTAAGAAGCACATGCTTAAAGAATCGGTGTAGCCAGTTATCTAGAGTAAATGTTTGAATGTGAACGTTTCCTGTTCGTGCTCTGGGTCCTTTAATGGAGCTTAAGATCAATGTCCTCAATGTATTATCAAGGACATTGTGCTGTACATAATGTGTTTCCCACTGTGTTCTTGCTAACAGTCCAGCTCTGGCCTCCACACCTGCCCGTGAGCAAAGACACCCACCTTCATAGGGAGCGAATGTAGGAGCAAGCTCTGGCCGAACTGCCCGTGTTTGAGTACACTGACTGCATTTTCAGCGGCAGCTGTGGACTGCTCCAGATCTAACAGGGGAACAGGCTGATGGAAACAAGCTGAGACGAAGGAGGGGTGAAAACGTACCCTTCCTCCACCTCATTGCCTGCACCGGGATCAAAAAAACTGCAGAGGCCTCCGCTACTTCATGTTTCCCGACAGTCTTGTTGTGTACAAAGGGATTTTATATGGCGAAGGATATTGATACTTGAAATTCTTGGGTGGCTTATGTAGTAGTGACGCAAGTACATTCAGGTAATTAGAGACACTAGGCTTTTTGTTGGAAACAGCAGCTTTACTGTCACTTTTTCTGTGACAATACCTTTATTTTATTGGTAAATCATATGTGTTGGCTGGCTGCATTTGTCCTACAGAAAGGAAAACCGCATTTGCTAATTTAAAAGAGGGTGGGTTTTTTCTATTAGGTATTAGGTATTTCTGAGAAAGACCATATCATTTATTTTCACAGGAGAGAAAGCCTGGGCCAGAGATATCATGTTGGTAAGCAGTAGTGGGGAGCTGCACCTTGGGTGCAACTGCTGAATCTGTGCAGTGAAATACATAAGGATATTAGCTCCAGGCAGGCTCCCAGTTACCAGAAGGACTTTTATGATTGTTTTCTTCACACAGCTAATTAAAGGCTGACAAGGTCAAGCTGGACTTGCCACATTGGCACTTGTGTAGACCCAATAGCAGTGTGTCATAACCAAAAACATCCTGTCACTTTTTACATTCCTTGTGCAGCCAGCAGATCCTTCCCTGACTGGTGGGATGGATCCTAGGTGCTCAGTGTGGTGGGAGAGACTCCTCAGCCCTGCTGGACATAGGAGGTAGCCAAAGGGGCAGTGACTCATGGCTGGTCTCCCAGTATGATAGGAAGGTTTTCATCTGGAATGCCAGGTGAATCCAGCTTAATAACTTTGCATAAATTCCGGTGAAAAAGTCATGACTACTGTGTTTATGAATCCAGCTCAAAGGTAAAGAGGTGCTCAAAGCAACATTAGGAAACACAAAATTGGGAAGTGACACCATCCCCCCCAGCACAACTGCCTCTACACTCTGTTGTGGGTCTCACAAGCAGCCACCTCTGCAGGGAAGGGGATCATCTGCAGGGATCAGCACTGGGAACCAGGCTGGGTTACAGCCTCCCCCTCAGCACAGTATTCGTGTTATGCATTATTTATTATCGTGAGGTAAGTAAACAAATATGTCATCACATAATTGGCCACAGGGGTCCCTGAAAAAGCACAGCTAGTTTCAGCAGGGAGGCTGTAACACTCCTGGCTGGGAAAAGCAAGAGAGGGACATCACTTTGTCGCTGCTCCCTGCCTTGTGTTTCCAGCAGGGAGAGGCGATGGTGCAGCTCAGCACCCGCCTTCGCCAATTCCCCTCTCGGCTTTTTCCTTCCAATGAGTCAGGGCCTGTGGTCACAGCAGAAATCATAATTAAGAGAGTGTATTAAGCTTGAGCTTGAGTGGAGATACGTCAGTCAAAGCACAGTAAAAAAATGTGAGATTTCTCATATTCAAAATACTGTGGCAAACTGAATGGGCGGGTAAAATGGAAACCCGGAACAGAAGTGCTTTTATCTCTCAGCAGCAACTGTTTCTTCCCATTGAGGAAGTGATTTTAACTTCTGAACTGTTCTGGGGTAGAGTTGAGGCACCACTGAATACTAAAACCCAATGTGTAGAGGAACATGTTACTCAGATTTTATAATGGCTGCTAGGGTATTTGGAAATACACCTAAATGAACTCCACTGGGCATCAATCTAAGTAAAAAGTAACAATTATGTTGTTATTTATCTTGAAATCTAAAACTCAGTTCTTAAAAGCAAAAGAAATAGTTCATGGGATGGAGAGAAAACAAGCACTTGGGTAACTTTGAGCCAAACTTTTAGAGAAAGAAACCAGAAGATGTTTATTAAAATGTGCACAAAAGTGTTTTTGTACAGCACTGACACCTGAAAAAGAACAGGATTAGCGAAATTACTTCAGTGTCAGAAATCTGTCATCTTTCTACCACTTGTAAATCTCACATTGCTTGCCTTAAAGCTGCAGCTACCAAAGTAAGAAGGTTCTTAAGCACCTGCACTTAAGTTGTTCTGAGGAAAATAGCCTTTCTACACCTTGTGTTTTGAGGGAAAAGCAGTTGTGCTTGTGGGGCTGTCTATAGGGTCACACCATTATCTCAGTCATGGGACTGGTCTGACTTAACGTTCCTCTCCCATGCCCAAAACCTGTGAGGGTTTGTTTCAATTTTTTTTTTCAGAAGCCAGCTCAGGTCCCAAAGAGCTGCTTAAGTATAAAAGAGAGGGGAGTGATGTGTGCTGTGCTGTGCATTTCAGCTTTCTCACTGAAAGCGAGAAGCAGCAGTGAGATGGGAATACCAAGTTATACCATACCTTGCTGTGCCTACCTCTAATTTCTTCGTGTTATGCATCCTAGCCTTACCTAAGGTGTATTTCTAGGGTGTATTTTACACATCCTTTCCTATCAGGTGAGAAGTCCCTCTGCTTTTACTATCCTGGCAAGATTTGGTTAAATCCTGCTTGCCAAGGTACCTAAGAAACCCGTTTCTCTGCTTGAACAGGTTTAAAAAAAAAAAGAAAAAAAAAGTATTTGTTCAAAATGTTTGGACAAATGCCCTGGTTCCTGCAAAAGTGGCAAGATTTTAACAAGACAGAGGTGGAAGTCTTGCTGCAAGACTCTGGCAAAAAAAGAGCTTTTTCCATTTGTCTGTTGGAATAAATATTTATTCATTTGACAGAGTACTTCGGAGTGGAGTGACCCTCCTTGTCTAGACATAATGAATGACCATAAAAATGAATTCAGAACTGTTTGCAAGCAGGGAACATCTGTGCTTGGACGCAGCTCGCAGATTCAGCAAAAAAAAGCATTCTCTATCGTGTTGGATGTAGCAAAAGTAAAATCTTGATTGTTTCCTCACATGTTATCCACAAAATATAAGTAGTCTGCTTGTGGCAGTGTTTCTTTTTTGGAGGGATTTTGGGGCATTTTGTGGTGGTTTTTTGGGGGGGCGGTTTTGTAATACAGCGTCTATGTGCTTCTTTGTGACTGCATGTACTTAGCAATGCTTCCACTCCGCTAAAAGTCTATGCATTATTCACTCATTAATGTATTATTTATTTATTACTTTCAAGGCAGAGCCCTAGGAGCTTTACATTTAGAGTGTACTGAGTGACAGCTAAGGCAACCTTACAACTATTTCTTGCCTGCCAAGAGTTGCCCCACAGATAAAGCACAGACTGAACTCCCATGGATTTCCACTAGACTAATTCTGGTCTTCTTATTTCCACTACTTTTCCTCTGGCACAGCTCCAGCCTTTTGAAAAGCTCCTCATTATTCACATTAGTGTAAAAAAATGAAGAATGTGTCTAAAAGACTGACAAATTCAGGCTCTGGGAGACTTGGCAAGGAGAGCTAATTCCAGCATCCAGAATCTTTCATAGGGAACATAGTGTCAGCAGCCGCCTCTTGTTTAAATCAAAATGGCTTCATTTTGAATTACATTTCTGGAAGCAACTCTGTGGTATTTCTAAAGGAAAAAGAGTATTCCTCAGATAACCAGATCCCAAATCAGTTGTGGCTGTAGCTTTAAAATCAGCATGTGAAATTCCATGTGAAAATGTTGGGATCCTGATGCTGGTTCATTGGGTTATAGCAGCACCAGTTGTGGAGAGGCTCGGAGCCACTCTCTCCATTTAAGACCTGTCCTGCCAAAATACATGGCAGAGGTGACCTGGTCCCCAGCTTCAGGGCACTGCTCACCCATCTCACAAGCCACATGGTAGCCAAGCAGTGGGTTTACCCACAAGCAAAGGCTCTCAGCCTGCTGCTGCACAATGGTAGTTTAAACTATGTGCAAGCTGTATATTAATAAGGTCTTTCCTGATCTTTTCCATTAGCTATTTTTCCTACTCCACCTGTAGGTCATATTGGCAATTGCACTGTTTCAACGTGGACCTGTTTATTTTCTATAACCAGGTTACAGGCAGTAAAATATGCTCCCTTGACATGGCCAGCATTAATGTTTCCACATAGGGAGGGTCCTGTGTCATACTGAACAGCTATTTTTCCTTGGTTTCAACATTCATATAATAACAACAATGCAAAGTAACATTTAATTACAGATGACTTCTTAAACAGATGTGTGCTCTTATCCACTTTTTTTTGTTCTCTCAGTTTATGATCTGTCAATAGTTCTGATATGCTTTTGCCAGGCAAAATCCAGAGTTTTCCCTGGGAATTGGGTTCTGTATGCCCATGTATTCTGGTCTTTAACTATTATGTATTTTATATGCATTTTAGCTCACAAAAAATCAGTATGAAAGCTTTACAAAAGACCAGTTAGACTTCACACTAGCAGTGTAAAACTGATGTTGTAACTCAAGAGTATAGCAATACCTCACTGTTTCTTGATCCTACTCCAACATTTTACTAATACCTAGTGACCTCTACTTCTCTGAATAGGTTCACCATTTTATTCAAATTTTAAAAGCTCTGATTTTAGCTACAGACTGAAAGCATATTGAGAATTGGGCTGCCTAGTAATTCTTCTCAAGGAGCTTGAGCCTATTTGCCATATAATTTTACTGAAGAGTAGCGAAACAATCATTTCTGTAACTCCTTATGGACAGAATGGGAGTGAGGGAGGAACATATTCTTACACAGGAGTTCACCAAGGGCCCAGAGTTTCTAGGTGGGAAATACACCTGGGAAAAAAGAACCTAATTGCTATGTAATCCTACATACCAGGAGAACTGACTTTCAGATAGTCTAGCTCTACCACCAATGCTGCAATGGTGTTTGTAGGCAGAATCTGGAGTGTGCAAGAGAGTCCTTGGGGGTGTGTGTGCAAGGACAGCTGCTCAAAGCTAAATCATGGGGCAAATACAAGTGTTCAATAATGGCTTCACTTCCAGGATGCTGGAAGAAGGTGGATTACTCTTAGTTATAATTGATTTATCATTCCTAGTCTCTGTAAAGTCCAGTCAGACTGCAAAGTAAAGGATATTTTTATTTCAAGTCAGGAATCCCCTGAGACTCTGAAGATTAAGTGGTTTGCAGTCCATGTGGGCACACAACACAATTAAATACATTATGATACAACCTATTGTAAAGATCACAGTTCAGAGCTATTGTAGTCACTGACAAAACCACTGTTGTTCTACAAGAATCCGACTGTGTGCATTATAATGAAACTTTTTTAATTAAAGTGCCATTTGCCTGTGGGAGACTTGAGATTAGATCTGTAGATAAACTACCTATCAATGCTGTAACCCCATCACAGACGGCCACCAAGTTTGTCAGGTGTAAAGCACTTTGAAGATGACAGTGTACCCTGGTGCAGCCAATACTAGTACACAGATAACAGCTGATAGACCTTTGCATTTGCATAATTCAACAACTGATGTGGTCAGGCTCTTACTTCAAGATCTATCCTCCTCTCCCAGGAAGTCTCTCTATAATATGGCTTTGGGATCTTCTCAAGCTATTTTGCACATACTACTTTAGTCTGATATAATAATACAAAATCCTTACTGCAGTCCTAATCAGACCAGTTAGGTCCTCTCTGAGAGCCAAAAGTAACATGAGGCAAAGTGCATCTGAATGCTCTCAGCAGAAAGAGTGGATTCACCTCTATACTGTGAAAGTTTCCATATGGTGCCACCAGAAAACATAGAATGGTATGATTTTCAGTTCAGCTTAATATTTTTAGGAAAATCTATGAGGAACTTTAAGCCAATGTTTCTTCTCTCTGCTGTCAATGTAAAGCGCTATTAAAAAGTTCCAGAAATGATTAAATGGGATGGGGAGCTGTTCAGGTTAGATATTGATGTCACATCAGCCTAACGTATCACACACGTAAGTTTACAATTGCAAGAGATTAAATAATAGTCATAGCCTACCTTCCTAGCGGAAAGCAAAGCATGTGGAAGATGCACATGATCTATTTTAACATTTTGTCTCATATATGCACATGACAGATACCACAAAATGTCTCCTCCTCTTACATTTGCATCCACGATCTCCATGTACTTGTCTTGTCTCACACAATGTATAGGCACACACATAAACACTGCTCTGAATTAAGGATGACCTTTTTGCTAGTATAAGTGTGTCAGCCCAGAGTAGATGTATGGATGCCTGCAAAAGTCTTCGGCAAAATGCAGTCCTACAAACCAAAGTGTCCTTTTTGCAGGACACAAGATTCCCTGCTATTGCAGGTTTTCTAGAGATTAGGTGAAGTTTCTGAAAGGTAGCTATGAAGAATGTGTGCAAATCTTCTCCCACACTCCCTTTTGGATTGTTATCTTATCTTGTGCACAAAAGAGGCTGATTTTTTTCCCAGAATGGGACTAGAAAACATAAGCATAAAAGCTTCATCTCCTCTAGAGGACGAGAGCAGGGTAGTTATGCTACCAATCCCCTTCAAATCCAGGTAGATGAGGGTGTACATGTAGGGGACTTAAAATATGCATTAGTACTTCTGTCTTAATAAATGGAGAAAGTTTTTTCTGTGCTGTGCCACAAAAATCTCTTGTTGCCAAAGGACAGTCACAAAATCATGCATGTCATTGGTTGCTGTGTTTTTCAGATAGAGCTGTTGCATGAGCTGAGATACGCTTCAATTCACATGTAGTTTAACTTTTCCCTATTGGTGACACAGCTGAAGAGGCTCATGTGTTTTGCATAGTCCATCATCTGTTTAGAATAACCTATATTTGGAAACGCATTTCCGATCCAGCCATGGAGATGGCAGAATATAAATAACTCAGCAGTTTTTTGTTATTTTAAAGCTACCACTTTTGATCTGTTGAAGCTTTTCAGAGGCCCTTAGTGCACAAATGTAGTGAAGAACTAGTGTTATTGCACTGCTGCTACAGCTTTTTAGATTTGGTTGTTGGTTTGGGGTTTTTTTTTGTGAATACCAAATTCTTATGGAACCATACATTATTATATAAATTCCCATCGGCCTTTTGAATGCATGGATGATCATACCTTGCAGCAGTATGCTTTTCACATGGAGTTAGATTAGACCCTTTGGGTGATAACATACCCCTGCAGTACAGTTATGTAGTGAAAGGCCAGATGTCTATTTTGTGCAATTGTGTACCATAAAAATATGAATCCCAAATGGTTAACTAAAGAACTTTGTCTCTTGCAACCATAGCAACTTCTACTATGGCCATTTTAAGGCCATTTATATTTGTTTAACTTTATTAACTTGTTCCATGATTTCTTTTAATACGTGCTCAACCTCTATTACAGACACTACAGATGAAATACATATAGCACCTTTGTAAAAGAACTAATTAAAGTAAAACAACTGTTTTCCATATATTGTGGGCAGTGAAGAATGATGTTCTGGCTATCATCACACATGATATGTATTCATTGCAGAGAACAAATCTTTATTTGAATATAGTGAAGCAAAATATCCCCATTCATTATTTGATGTACACTAAATAACTTTGCATTTGTTACATGGATGATAAATATTTGGCAGATAGATTTATAAACACTTCCACGTTTTATAGATTTATACTGTACACATTCATCCTACACAGAGCATGCCCTTTCACAAGTATACAGACAGCTTTCCTCAGGGAACTTAATCAAAACACTTGGTCAAACATTTCAAAAGTTGGCAATCTGACACAGAGGAGCATACTGGAAAGATGAGTTCACAATTGTACCAGCTGGACTTGAAATGAAAAATTCAGAACTCCAAAAGAGAGAATTTATCAAGGCACACACATGCAAACACATATATACAATAGTGATGACTGTAACCTGCTTTACAGGAGATCACACGCAGCAGTAAAGAAACAAAGAAAGAAAGAAACAGAGAGGTCAGGACCATTGCCAAGATCTTGTTGCAGATTAGCAGATCTGGAAGTAAACATGTATAGATGGGAATTTGACTTCAAAGTAGCTTATTACTGTATATACAATATGTACATGTTTTCTCGCGTTAAGAAATGGAGACTGTCAGAAATGGTTATGATTTTCTTGACAATATATGCACACTAGCACACCAGTGCTTTTGTACACTAAAGACAGTTTGAAAAATTGTACTCCAAGCTGGCTCAGAGCAATTGGCAATTTGAGTGGAAGTTCAGTAGGAGAAACCAGGAGCAGAAAATGGCTCACAAAAAACTAGCAAAGAATACATGTTTTGCTTCTGTTGCTCAGCATTAGAAAATGCTAACAAGTTTTTAAGAAAATTAGTAACTTGACAATGTCAATAAATTGCAGTGAAGGCAAAGAGCTCTACTTTCAGTACCTCATCCTTGATGCCTGACTTCTGCACATGTCATTACACTGCAAAGGAAACTACCCACTTAAAACAATACCTAGCTATGTATAGTACATTGTCACATGTATTTGAGGCTAAGTATGAGATACAATTTAGTTGGCACAGTGTAATGCAGCTGAGGGTAATACAGAAAAAAAATTCTAAGTTTTAACTGGTATTTTTAATAGAATATTCTATGGCAAATGGCTAAAATTGGCTGTCAGTTGATTCATCAGGCTTGTAGAATGGGATGCTATTAAAAATCCTTTTAGTGTTTGGGAAACATTACATTCATAGGAAAAAGCCAGGCTAAAATTATTAATATTAAAAATAAGGGCTAAATAACATAGTTCTCTTTCAACAGCAATTCCAGCATGATAGTATACACAATCATGTATTTAATATTTTTGAAAGAGAAAGCTGAGATCCTGATCCTGTGAATTGCTCCATTGATTTAAATAGGGATCAGTTTACACACACAATGCTAGTTTCGTGTTAACACTTTGTATGATCCTAAACCACTAGGAAGACAATAAATGCAGTCACAAGCATGTTGGGGCATGTTTTTAACTCTTTATAAATAAGCTGGCTTTCCTATATCACTAATTTCATGCCTGCTCTCCTTTTTGTTGCAAATGTCAGTAAAGACTTTAATTTCAATAGTGAAGCACTAATAAAATCAGCCACCATATCAGAAGGGGTCTGTGGCATTAAGAAACAGAAAAGGGCTGTAAGGCTTGTCCAAAAAGATGATTGCAGGCTGTGTTTTGTAAGACCGCTCTCCAAATTTTAATATTCTCTTTTTCCTTCTAAACTATTCATTTTAATATATGTTTAAAAACTTCCAAATAGAAGATAGTATTATCTACTGCTACTTTGAACCTAAACAGAAATTTTTTAACTCTAAACTGTCAATTCATGACCACACTTAGAGACTGTATGCTACAGCCTCACTCAGTGAGTATGTTTTCCTTTTGGAATGACCCACTGCTTTCCAAAAGTACTATTACATGAGCATTGTTACCCTTTCATAGTCTCCTCCCAAATATTTGTTATAGACTGGTGGTATTCCGCATAGAACACATAGGGGAAAAAAAATAAGAATTGCAAGCTGCTTGTGTGTGTATGTTTGTTTGTTTGGTTTAGTGTCAGTATAGACATGGCTTTCCTACAGCAAATATACATCTTTAAGTTCTTTGGAAGGAATACACCCTTTCTTCTGCTGACTTTTTAGTTCTGTAGCATATGTGCATGCTCCTACCAGAGGAAGCACGCTGGAAAGAGTGGATGTCCTGCAAAGACAGAAGGTGAAATGTAGCAGATACCAGAGCTTTTGAGAGAGCTCTCCTACCGTCACTGCTCTGTGTGCGTGTGCTGCCATTTTCACCCTGGATTTGCTCATGATAGCCACAATTACTTTATACTGCACTAAGTACTGTAGAAGATCTTTGTGGATGTTAATCATTGATTGAAAGACACCCTGGCAATGGCTCTGTTTCAGGCTGGTCAAAGATTGCTGATAACAACAGAAGCAAACAATTGTTTAGCCACATCACTGCAGCTACGTGTGCAGAAACATGTACAAATGAAAAACATACAACACAGGAAGACATAGACATTTTCTTATATGTTAGAAAGAAGTTAACATGTTGAAATCCACATGTAGCTTTTTGAAGGACTTCCAGTTGAATAAGACAAAATTCATAGCTGTTAGGATTTTATGTATCTGAGAGTGCTGTGTCTCTTAGTCACTGTAACATGACCAGTGCCTTTGCAGGCTGTGCTGTTTTGCTGTTTGGCACAGTCATGTGGCAGAGGGGAAAAGGCTACAGCGAAGTTAGAACTCATTTTTCAGACCATTTCAGGAGTTCCCTTCCAATGAACAAAAGCTAATGGCCAGCTAAGAGGAATCTTGGCATCCCAACAACTTTGCACTTGACTAAGTAAAGGGTTCTGCACAAAGAACGGAGCAGGATGTTATTTGTGTTCAAAGCATAATGCATAATGTAGAAAGTAATACTTAGTATCATTGAGAATGAGATGAGAATATGGTTTGTAAGTCTTATGTCCACCTGTATATAGGGAGGTTTGTGTGTAAATTTGTGTGTACACTTACCCACACGTGTCTGCATATGTATTCACCTCTGTGTTATAATTCTTTACAATATACAATATTACATAGCTGCAGGCTAGAATTTAAGGAAAACAGCTGACAAAAATAAAAGTAATTGAAACCTCGTCCTTGAAATCTTACTCTTCATGGTTTGCTTTTAATTTTATTCCATTTATTATTTTTTCCTGACCCTCTTCTTTCAAAGGGTCAACTTTTAACTGGGTAAGACAGGCCTACATGAAATTCACAAATGTCTTTTATCACATACCCAGTGGGGAAGAGGCATATATTACAAGGCAGACATTAAGAGGATAGAAGACATGTATTATAGGTTAGAAAACATGCATTATTATCAGAAAGAAATGCTAGGTGACAACAGATGAAACTGGAACACATAAGACATTGGACTCCTGCAGAGTCCTGTGCTTGCGATGAGTTATGTGTGCTGTCCATTAGCAGCAAGTTGCTTCAACTTGCTCGGTCTGGACCACTGGTGAAAACTGAGTGGCAGGTGGTAGATGTTCAAAATTAGAAAGCAAGAGGCTGAGCAAAAAAGCAGATCCTTAGGACCCAAAAGAAATGAGCTTAGGTAGCTAGCCGTGGAGAGAGTGATGAAAGCCAGCCTGCCAGCAATTTCTCCCTCTTACAGACTGATGTGTCTGGCCACAACTCAGAAGTATTGATGGCCACAGTAGGGACAAGATCTCTACAAATCCTCTTGGTTATATGGCATTAAAATGTATATTCATGAATACTCTGGGTGGAAAGGACAATACTTTTGTGTCAGGTCATCCTCATCCAAATACCTGTGTTAAGTAATCTTCAATCTTTGGTTATTGGACTGCATAGTCAGAAGCGAGCAAAATATTCTAGACCTTTGTCAAGTAGGGAAGATAGTTTATCCCAGAAAGCAATTACACCTGTATTTTTCCCCATATCTTTCCTAAATATTTTGGTCCTAGTAAATGTTTCTTGTGTGTATGTTGTGCAAGGAGACTGCCAATATTTGCTGCTTTATTGATTTTCAGTTAGACAGGATGTATTCCAAGGGCTAGAAAGTATGGCTGCATATTACAGGCCAGCATCTTTGGAGATAATTCAACCTAGTATCAACTAAGAAAAGAAAAATAATCAGACATATTTTGTCTTTTGTCTGTTTCTGACATGCTAAGTCACTGTATCAAAGAAAGGTCCTGAATGCAGATGAAATTCTTTGTAATAATCTTACACATCTAAAGTAGGAGTAAATATTGAAGTATTCTTCTTTTGCAGGAAGAAGTAGGGTATTCACCACTGCAACAAAAATGAAGAATGCAGATAACCATAATGGATCAAAAAACCATTTTTCCTCACTTGGTTGAAATTATGAACGTTAAAAGAAAGCAAATGAGACTGATTTCAGCATATGGGCTGGTTGTAGACCAGATGAGGGTAAGTGAAGGTAAGGGAGATCTGTAAGGAGTATTATAAATTGGTGCTTTGTATTTAATTCAGGTTCTGAACTGAGTTCCATGTTTTCTGGCTAACATGTCTCTGCAAATTCCACATTACTGCCTGATCCCTGTCTCACCTCCAAACTGCAGGCTGTTTTCATGCTGCATTTCCTGAACTAGAAGCATTGGAAAGTACTAATTCAGGCAAATACCTAATATTTTACAGTGAGTTTAATGAACAAGTAGGCAGGAAATGCAAGGGAAAAGCAGTCTCTCAGACATGTTTTCTTCTGGAATATGATTACTGAACATGTGTTTTCTTTCAAGACTCTAGAGGAAGTGAAGCATTTCTGTTTTCACTTCTTGTGTCTCTGACCCCCTGAGTGCAAGGATTCATTTTTTTAACATTGTGATTGAAATTTCAATTGCATTTCCAGGTTATTAAACAGGAAACATGGCTAGTAGGTTGTATTAGCATGACATAAACTTGTTTAGGTGAAGAGGTGCGACTGGACGTAAACATCTTCCTCTGACTAATTAAGATAGTTTTAAAACTCACAATGGTCAAGAGAGCTAAAGCCCAGCACAGAGAGGTGGTCCGTATGAGGGGATGAAGACTAGTTTCTATTGCTAAGAACCGGGATCAGCAATTGTGCTTCAAGAGCAATTAAATGAAGATAAGGCTCCGTAGTGGTAGAAAAAGAAAACAAGAACAGAGAATAACATTTCCTCCAAAGGGAGCTGAACTACGTGCACCAACGAGAAGACTCCCCCATATCTGCACTCACAGGAGAAGGAGACCAACAGGGGCCTCTCTGAGAGAAGATCCCTCCTTGCATTAGCTCCGCCTTCTGCTTATGTAGGGAAATGTGGATTCTGCCTGCCTTAAGAGGGTGATATTGTCTGAAGGACTTTTGAGTTTGCTTCCCATGTTGGTTTAAAAAGGGATGGTCAAATTGCAAAAGGTATGTGGCAAACCTGCTTACTGAATGTTACTATGAAGTCAGAAGCGAGTGAGAGCAGGAGCAGTGAATTTTTACTTTCTGTAAGGTCGGTCCTCTGGTGAGAAAAGCAATTTGGGATGGAATGAATGGAATGGCATGAAGAGAAAGAGAGCAGACCTTGAGGGAGCAGTCTTTCTTCAGCCCACTTTTCCAAGATGATGAACAAAGAATAGATTACTGGAGCCATCAGGAAGGAGGGCTAACACTTTTTCACCCCTGTCAAAGTTTTGTAGTATACACTTCTGGAAGGGCACTGGCTAAAATCAATAATAGAGGAAGAAAGCTTCCCAGTATATCATTAATCCCCTTCAGCACTCCAGAAACCACGAGCACCTAGTCCTGATTTCCTTGCTAGGTGTCTGTACTCAGCAATCAATACAATGCATCCCCAATGTAGTAGTGGATGCTACCAGTCAACAAGGTGCTAACATGAATATAGCCAATCTGGTTAAAATGTACAAACACAATGAATAAGATCCTTCCAAGAAATTGGAATCTGCTAAGTGAAGCTCTACTAACAGATAACTTGTAAGGAGTAAAACTAATAAAATTTCTTTGCCAAAAATGAAAACAGGTGATCTCTTTTGCAGAGAAGTTTCAAATTTTCACATAGATGACCATCATGGTTAATATTATTGTAAAAACTGTCAGTCTTCTCTGTCTTCAGGGGGTCATTGTACTTTGTGTCAGTGCTCTTTTTGGGATGAGCCTTTCAGTTTTAAGGAGAGGAGCGCTAGATGTTATATCCCACTTCAATTCAGACTGAAAGGAGTTTCCAATAAGTGGTCAGTCAGCTCAGTGATCAAAACAGAAAAATAAGCAGTTTTGGTTACATGTGTTTGATGATAGCTCTGATACACAAATGTTAAGTTCTGTTCTCTGTGGTGTATCGGAGATCTAAATAAGGTCACAAAGTGACTCTTTATGTGAGATATAACTGAACAGACACAGAAAGAAAGTGCAATTCCTACTCTGCAGTATTTATTACCTGAGTTTGCTTTGGAAGCTGCAAAAAAAAGACAGATTCACTAAAGACCAGCAGAATCACTTTAGCTTATAACGTAAGTAACATATGTGTCCAGATCTCCATAGGTTAAAATTTCTGTTCCAGCCAGTGGATTGCACCTATCTAACCAAGTACTTATAGCTTGAAATTACATTTGCTTCTTTTGTCTTTATGAGATGAATCTTTCTGCACTCAAGACAAACAATTTATTGTTCAGTTTTGATGCTGGCTTGTGCACTGGCTCAAAACTGTTGAGCAAATTGGCTCACAACTGTTGAGCAAATTGGCTCACCAGCTATGGAGATTAGAGCTTTAGGTTTAGGTTAATATGTTGAAAATATTTGTGTGGATTTTTTTCTTTGTTTATCTCTTCCATTTACTTTTTCTCCCCTTTCCTATCTACTATTTTTCTTTTTTCCTTTTCCTAGTTTACAACTTTCCCTCTAATCCCAGACCATGCAAGGTCTGTGGAGCTGGGAATTTTGTTCATGTTTACTAATTCCTGTTGTCGCTCTATTCCATTTCATCCAAACTTAACACATGCTTTTGATGTAGTCAGGATTTCAGATAAGAATCAGCAATGAAATCATCATAATTTTATATGTAATGAGCTTTTAGTATGTTAACCTTGAACCATAGCCCTCAAAAGTTGAACCTTATTTTTCTGTGGCCCACTTTCTCCACGCTGATCAGGCGGCATGAAGCGTTGGATCTGGATGTTCTTCAGAATTACATACAGAAATGGACAGAATATACTACTTTTAAGTGGACAGTGCATAGCAAGACAATGCAATATTTTACCATTGCTGTTGATGTTTACTCCAGACGTGTACAGAGGCTTCAGATTTCAAAACTTTTGCAGTAAGTACAAAGAAGTGGACACATGCTATTAACGAATGGCACAGAGAAACAGGGCTTAAATATAATTCTCATTAGAAAAAACAACCTTGAAATAATATTAAGAGTATGACTAGTGGACAAAAGGCACAGATGTATAACTAAGGGTAGCATTTTGTTCTTAATCTCGAACTTCATGAAAAATAATTCTTCCTCTTTCTTTTTTTTTTAACAGAGTTCAGAAATTTAAAAGACATGTTTAAGTCAGATTTAAATATAAAATATTTTATCTTCAATACCTTGACTGTTTATATTGCAAAATAAACACACTTCATAAGCTTTGTTTTTTACTATATCATATTTAAATGATCATCATCAAAAAAAATGCCCACTAGTTTTCCTTACTTATGCTTTTTTAAATTCAGCCACTTTTCTTATTTGTTAATAGCAGAAGACCACATCTTGGGCTAACATTTTGGTGCTACAATGTGTAGCACAGGCATTTGTTAATAACTGAAAAATGCAGCTTCTAAAATCAGTAGATTAAACAGTGAATTTTAAATGTAATGTATGATATTCGTATTTGGACTTTTACTGACTCTTTCAATATGACTAAGATGGTGATAGACTCAGAATGTAGCCATCAATATTACTACCCAACTAGGTTCACATACATGAGCAAGAAAAAAAGTTACAAACGAGAAAAAAAATCTATTTTATTACTTGACACAATGACCTTATCTAAAAGCCTAACTTCTTTGGCAATGATACAGCCACCTAATAAATGTTTTCAGATATAATTAGAAAAAATACTGATAAATTTTGCCTTATGTTTTATAGTAAATTTGTTCTTTGAAATTTGAAACTGCAGATAGTTCATCAGCTGATACAAATTGTTTTATTTCCACTGAAAGCAATGCCAGTTTCTCTCATCAAAGGTTCTGCCCCTTTTGTCTGCCAATTATATGGCCATATTTCTATTTAATTTCCAATGCTAACATTTTAAAGAGTTCCTATAGCCTTTTGCACAGCAGGAAGACCGGTGAGGAACTCTTTAATGTAATCCACAACAGTCCACAGAATATGGCTTAGAAGAAATATATTCATTACCATTTACCCTCCATCCTTGCACTTTGTCTAATAAAGACATTACCACTCCCTGCAGCCTTGGCATGGCTTCTTTCTTAACGGCCTTTCAGAGCGATATTTGAAAGTGTTAAATGGAGAGAGATCTCTAGAACTATTAAAAATCAATTGAGAAAAAGTTTATAGAAAGAAGTGTATGAACTGTGAAAATAATGGTGTTTATTATTGCTTTTCTTTGTTTTTTTTTAAATTATTTAAAAAATAAGAATAATTTGAAATATTTTAATTGCATTACATTTTGTATTGAAGTTAAGATCAGGCTAAATTTACTAGGTGGCATTTTACAGCCACAAATTTTTATAACTATTCTGTCACAAAGAAAAATGTATTAGAAATGTAAATACAAACCAAACTTTTCTGAAAAACATCTTAAATTTCATATAGTTCACTGACCTGAATTCTCCCTTATTCATACTTACAACAACATAAGTATTTGCATTGATTGACTCCTAGAAGAGTGACAGATTCACTGTTTTAAAGTGGCAAAAATATACCAGATGTTGCAAATGAGAAGAAAACATTATTTTTTTTTTTTTTTCCTGGAGGATCAGCCGCAAAGAGCTCAAGTGCTTATTTTGTTATTCTCTTTGCTGCTTATCCACAAGGGTTTTTCATCTCCTTGTGGTAGCTGTTGCCTTCTTCTCAGCAAATATGGGGTGTAGTTGGTAATCTTTAGATATTGAATTTGCCTAAAAAAAAAGTTTCCCAAGAAAGAGGCATTGCCATAAGATTTTACCACCTAAGCACAGCTGCAGAAGGTCAGTATTCTCAGTACTGGTGCAGTCTGTAGATTTTCCCGATTAATGCCACATGCATTAATAAATGTAATCTTAACATTCTCTGCACCAATACTGCTAAGTAATTGACTTGCATGTCTGTACTGTTACAAAAGTTCACAATGGCATGGCCAAATCCAGCACATGTTTTTAAATAATATGACTGCTTGCATTTTAAATGTTTAATTATCAGTATGGTTTTTATCTTCCTGGACACATCAATGGAAGTGTTTTAAGAGGTAGCTTTGCAGTTTGAAGTTAAGTGGTTTTGAATAGCAATGTATGCAAGCAAACAACAGTAAAATTTAAAACTTTCATCCAGAGGTTTCTAAATCTCTGCCACTCCAAAGTATTTTTTGAGTTTGATTTTTGACATCTGAACACTCTAATAAGCGTTGAGAATCTGAAGCCTTTGCACCATCAGTCAGGAGAGTCGACATTTGTACGAAAAAGGAAATAAATAGTAAATGGCTTTTTCCAGTTACATCAACACCTGGGTTCTTGTGTCAGGAAGCCGAAGTCCTACCAGACCTCCACATACTAGAACAGTAGAAGCAAGGAGGATAGGGATTGCTTTGGTGATACCAACAAGGGAACCAAATATTAAGTTTCCAAGTACAGCTGCTGCTTTGCATAGTGCATTCAAAAAGCCGAAGCCTGTTGCCCTAGAAGAGAAAACAGAAGAAAGTTAAAAAATGGGTGAAAGAGCAAGGCCTGTTAGTCAAATCCTTGGTGTGAATAAATAGAATAGCCACAATGTCTTAAACAGAATTTATGCCAACAAGGGTTCTGTGCTTGTCTTTTTATAAAATTAAACTAAAGCTCAGCTGCTACAGCATTTTATTGAAGCAAATTCATTCTGCTGCCTCAGGGACCAAAATGTGAAATGAATGACTGAATAGGTAACTTTATACCTCTACAGCAGAACAAAGGACTTGCAAGTGGAAATTCAGTAACACTTAAAATGCTGGGTAGGGAGACAGGAGGTGGGAAATATTTTGAGAGGTACTTGGTGATTTGGGAAAGAAGTTACCAGAATAAAAGGATGATCATCTTGTGGTACTGTATAGAAATGAATTTCTTACAGTAGGTGTACATGTTCAATCAGTGCTTTCTCAAAAAGCAAATGAGACCTCCAATAATAATGAAAGTTTGTCTCTTAGAGTTAAAGAGAATAAGGCATAACAAGACCCTGCTTGGTGGAGGGTCTGAGAAACTTTGCAAAAAAGGGAAAGAAAATAGATCACCAACAAAAAGTATGACTCAGGCAACTCAGAGGGGCTTTTGCATTGCAGTGCTGTGATTTTAGTATTCTAGATTAAATATTTCCGATGTTTGGTAACCCATACATGGATGTATTGTGCAAACTGTGATCATTTCAATAAATTGTATTTTGACATGAAAGTATGATTCATATTTGCAGGAATAACCTTGTCCTACCAAAAGTGTCTTAAACAAAGTATCTGTATGATAGTAGAATCTCTAACATTTCTCAAATCACTTAGAAGTGAGAGAAGGACTGTGTTGAGCTCACACTGTGCTCACTGGAATAAAATAATAAGAATCAGGAGGATAGAAACTTCTTTTCAGAACAAAATGTTTCTTTTTTGTTAATGTGAAATACTGCCATTAGAAGCAAAAAGCCTCCAGTCTAAACAGCAGGGATTAACAGAAATGCTAATGGTTTGAGTGAATAAAAAGAGCACTAGTTATTGTACAGAGGTGTATGTGAAGGGAAGGAAGAAGTCTTGTCCTCAGATGTTGCCTGAATTCTTAGGAAGTAATTTTGAGAAACTTTTACCAGAGGTCCTAAAGAGCAGCTCAGAGATCAACTTGAAGTAAGGAGACTTGGTCCTCAAAACTATTTTTTTATTCTCATAACAGCAAATCATGGAATCAAGGGAGAAAAGATCGTCTCTCTCAAGCAATGATGGGCATGGCCACAGCCCATAGTGTCACCTCTTTTGCTCTTCTGCAAATCTGGCCGCTGAATCTCACTACTATCCAGCCCTTTGTTGATCTGTCCAGCCCTTTGGTGTTCTATATCCAAGTCTTATACCATGGGAGACGTAAAAGCTTCTGTCTAGTGCAGTTGATGAGGATATAGAGGGTTTCAGCACTGTCCATGTCTTGACTATCTGATGTGCTGTGCTTCAGAATTATACCAGTCCTAGTATATTTGAGGAACTGCACCAGTGGAGTGGCAAAGGTAGGTCTAGATCCTTCTAGCATATTTCTAAAGCACTCTAGATTGCTCTAAGAAACAGAAACATAGTTAACCCACAGAGTCAATTCCACAATCTGAACAAGACTCAGAAATGTGCTGACTTAAAGTAACGGTACTTTGACTGTCAAATTCTTAAATCAGTTAAAATGATGTTTGCAGAACAGAATTAAAACATGGAACAGATTAGTTAATATACCTTCAAAAAGTTTTTTTTTTCTGTTAATGGTAAATATTCATTTGTCCATGGTTGCAAACGAAAGTGAAACTTCTTTGCCGAAAGCATTATGGAAGTAAAATTAGAAGAGTTAATCCTTACTGTTCCAGTATCACCTCTGTGTATCATATGCCTTTTCTGGCCCCAGAAGAAGATATAAGTTAGTCTCATTTGGTGGGTGGTTATAATAGTAATAAATTTATTATTAGTTTGGCTATATGTCTCTTACAATTGACAGCAGTGTTTCAGTCTCTTTAGAATACCTGAGATTTAGAAAAGTAATTATTTTGCCTGAAGTAATCGTAGTTCCTCTTTGTGCAAAATATAGCACCTGTCCAGATACTGCATGACAGGAAATATCAGCGACATCCAAAGAAGGAGGGACAGGTCATTCTGATGGCAGAGCAAAGACTTCTTAGAAACACTATGAAAAAAAAACAAGCAGAAGACTGAGATATGCCTTCTCCATGCTTCCATGTTGAAAACCCTTACTTGCCTTTTTTTTTTTTTAAATTTAATTAAACCTGCAGTACTTTTAGATATTTCTTATTGCCAAAAAAAAGCTCAACATGCACATCCTGGAGTTAACCACCTACAAAATGACATGCTCTGCTGTCCAACAGTGCAGACCGGTGCTGGTTGCCTGAGAGCATACTGCTGAAAGCAGAAAAGGAAATTTTGGAAGTGTTGTTTGTGAAGCTTTCTGACAGAGAAACATTTGTAGCAGTTCTTTGAAAATGCCTTTCTCAGATGAGAAAGTTTAAATGTGTTCCTTTTAAGGAAGACTTTTGGACAAATTAGTCCAAAGGAAGAGTGGGAGATGCACTGAAGGAAGCCACGAACAGCCACCCTGAGTCTGTCAAAGCCTATGAGAAGAAGATCAAAGCTCTATCACCGAGGCAACTGTACTACAAGGGCAGATAGAGTGGAGCATCAGAAGAATATCTGGAGGGAGCTGGCCAGGATAGGGAGAAGACAATGAGAGAGAAGGAGCTCCAGACTGCCACATCTTCTAGGGTTAGTGAGAGTGCAGATAGGAAGGAGGAGCATGAAGAGGATAAACTGTGGTAAAACAGACTTTATCACAGTCTGGAAAACAGAGTTTATGGGATGGGATAATAACAGGCTGCAGCTCTTTTTAAGAAGTCACGGGAAGAAGGAGAGGAAAAGAGTCAGAACTGCTCTAATTTTGGCTTCTTTTATACATAGCAAATATTTCTGAAGTTATGGTGGTGACTGGTTGTGATCAGTGTTTGCACATGTAAATACAATTTCTTCAGCTGCCAGGTACTGATGTAAAACCAAACTTGCCCTCAAATAACAGTAACAGGAAAAAACCCGTTCACATAGGGAAAATAGACACTTAGTCATCAACAGCTTCAGTGCATTCAGAGAGATACCAGAACTCCCCAAAGAATACACAGATCTGGCTAAAGCAAATTTGAGTAGAGAAAGGCAAGAAATCTTTGGAAAGACAGCAGAACAAAACATATGGGGATGCTTTACTTATGTTCAGTGTTGGTTTATGCTGTCTGAAAGAGGTAAGCTGTTTCACAGATGCTATTTACTTATATCTACTAGTTATAACAGGGGTGTGAATACTATTCTCTGAGCAATTTGGACCACTTTTCTTTTAATGTGCTGGGCTCTGCAGATAACACATTTGGGGCTGCCACTGTGATTCACATCTATTATAAGTTATATACCCAAGATTGTGTTATTAAGGTTTAAAGTAATTTTGTAATACAATATCTCTTATATCTGAGCAAAATTAAGGTAATTGTTGGCACTGGAAAAACAGCTCTGCTTTCTAAAATGGCCTTATTCAATTTTTCCAGTTGTAAGGGGTTATTATTAGTCTAATCCCATTAATGCTATCAAATTATACACAAAGAAGAGTAATACAAAGTCAGCCCATTTTTATTGCCCTTGGCTGTCCTGAGGATACAAAATGAACAACACAGCAGAAGTTCAATCTCTTGATCTTTAAGCAGTTTTCAGGCATGTCCTTTTGCCTAAAATATGCACATAATTGGCAGGAACAGTAGGATTTTTATGGGCTTAAGTAAAATGTTGTTGCAACCTATACCTGAAACACATTGTCACTGTTCAAACTTCAGCCTTCATATCCTTCAATTTTTTTACTGTGTTTGAATATGAATTTCTTGTTTACTAATAGTCAGAACAGTCATTAAGCAAACTGTTGAGTTCTAGAGCTAGCAAATTCAGACTTGTTCATTTTTAAATATATTTCTTAGATTGGTATTTGAGATTCAAATAATCTAAAATCTATATTAATTCATGCCTTTATAACTAATTCTACTGAATCCAGGGAAGTAAAAATAGCCAGGCAACAAATACGCTACAAAAACCATAGCCTTCTCTTGCAACAGTAGTACAGTCTCTGCTATAGTGTTTCAGGGAAGTGCTAGAGTGTACAGAAAGTCTTTGAATAAGTCAAAGATATGTGATGTGTCATCTCACCGCCATGAATGAATTAAGTGAATAAATCCAAAGACATAAGGCCATTACAATATACAACAATTTCTGTTATGTTGATCACTTACTGGGTAAAGCACTACCAAAAATAAAGGGGTTTTTTGACTCCATGAGCAACCCTTATTACTGGTCAAGGGAGTTCAGTAGCAAGAATCCCTTGTCCAGCTAGAGAATGTCATTAAATCCTTCAGGTACATTAGTAAGACAATGCTGGTGAATCAATTTGACATCATTGCATTAAAAAAAATAAGAGGTACAGAATTTTGTATTGACTATGAAAGTGTCAGGTCTGAAATAAAGGTGGATATTAGGGAAAAAAAGAATTTCCCCATGTATATTACTTATGTTGCTGGGAAAGCTGTGACAAAGAAAAAAGCTTAGCTTCCTTTCACCCAAGCCCCACATAAAAATGGCATGAGTCCAAACAGTTAAAAATAGAGGGATTATCCAAGCCTTCAGATTAAAAGAGCTTGTTTCCTGCTTGCCACATATGCTCCTTCTTAGACCAGGTGCCTATATTCCTACATAAAATACTTCAGGCCCATTTTTCCACTGCTGATAGTCAGTGGATAGCACTTAAAACTTTGTTTTCCTGTACTGGAGTGCTGCTGAATGTGTAACACAGATATTTGACAATTTTCTTGCCAGAACTAGCGCTGAGACTATCCAGCAAGTTACAAAAAACTACGTATATAGCTTTTGTGGGTGTTGATAATATGCAAAGGCTATTAAATCTGAGTTTCTGAATGTGCTAGAAACAATTTTCTAATGTCCAGACATCTCAAGATAGTTTAAAAAATTTGTACAAAGATACCTATCATAGCCTGGCCTATCATAGCACTCAGTGTAAAAGTAAAGCTGTGGAATTTGCCTTCCTGCCTTGGGCTACTGCCCAAGGCATTGCATAGGTTCAGCATGTCATGCCTTAAAAAACATTAACATGAAAATTCAGCAAAATGCAGTTGAACCACATCCACAGGATGGCAGTAGAAAATAGCTGTCAGGAAGTCTACTGTACGATGATGACTGCTGTCAAAAGAATAGAACATGTCTCTTCTGACAGTCACAACAATACCAAGTTGGGCCTAAGATAACCTGTGAATAATGTTTATGACTCTGGGAATAGCTCCTCAGGGCTAAAGAAGAGAAAAAGATAAATATAATAAACTGAAGATAGGCAACTTACTTCTTAATTATGACCAAACCCATAAGAACTTATTTTGGAGGTATTAAAAAAAGGCAAAACAGAGTGATGTCATTTTATAGCACACCTTGAATTCCAAATATTCCTGGCCAAGATTCAAGCCCAAATGCCTGGCAGCTGTAGTAAAACTGATGAATTGTTGGTTATCTGATGCAATCTGACCTTGATTTACTCTGTAGGAGATGACTTATTTCTGTACCACTTCCTGTTTAGAAAAGGGGTTAGGGTTAGGGTTATTTTTTGTATCCGTTCCTTAAAAAGAGTTTCGGCTTATAAAGCTAGTGCCTCCCAAGTTAGTTCGTAAGAAGATATTTATTATTTACATGAAGTAAATAAAGTATTTTAAAGTCATAAAAATCTCCTAAATATTACTTCTTCAGAGAATTTTAACTCTCTTCCATTCATATTTATATTACAGGCAGAGTGAGGAAACTGTGCAATGTTATTGCAAGGCCCTTGGGCACACATATTACAACACAAGCCATAATTAACTCATCACACAATATTTTTTTTTCCACATCACTCTGCCAATGCACAGAACAAAGAGAGCTTGAGGTTAAAACATAAATGCTGTGGAGAAAACTTGGTTTCCCTCATTTGCTGCAGAATTGGAAGGTGCACTGTGAATAAGGCTAGGGACTGCAAGATGAGAAAGCAACCTCATGTCAGGACTGCTGCCAGGAGAAAGGATACAATCTGCCTGCCACAGAATTCATATATGATACAAGCAAATCACTTAAAGCTAATCAAAAGGTCATTAAGTATAGACTTCATATTTTCTGGGTGCTCAGCCTAGCACCTTCAGGTTTGTGTTGCTGAAGTGTTGAGCACTTATAGCTACAGTGAAAGTTACACTTTCAGCCCCTTTCCTCCTCTAAAATGTGCAGTGACTGGGACTGTTGGTACCACACATGTCAAAGTAGGCACCTAAAGTAATTTTTAACAATTTATTTTTCCACTGTGCCTCAATTTATACATCACCTTCTTTCAAAGCAGCGTTTGGAAAATACAGAAAGTTTATGAAAGAGTAGGACAGTACTCTAGGAGCACCAAAAACTGTTTGCAAGATATTTAATAATCTCCTTCAGAGCAGAACTTCCAGAGCTATGGAATAGTTTGGTTTGGCCTTCAAGAGGGTCACGACCAACCAGAGGCTTTTCAGAACTTGCTGGTTAGTCCAGAATAGCGCAGAGCATTAAGAAGATAAAGCTAAAGACAAAAGCAAAGATGAGATAAAATATGAGTTAATACAAGTTCTTTATATTGTAGACCTGGGTTAATTTACTTGTTACTGGAAAACAGCTAGTTTATAAGTAGTGATAATGAGTGTCCTTTAAAATTTGTATATTGAAAAGTAAAAAACCAAATTTTATTATTAAACAATTATTCATTATCACCATATCTCATCTAGCTATGACTAGCATTAGTAACAAATTTTCACCATTTAACACAACTTTGTCCTCTACCAGAGACCCATATGAAATCTGTACAGCCTCTAATATCTCTTATTTTAGCAAATGTGTACATTACCAGAGATTTTATTAAAAAAGGGCAAGCAAAAGTTATGCTAAAATGGCATAAAATTTGAAAGTACTCATCAAGAATATAGGTCAAACTACTTAATTACTTCAAATTCAGGCATTAGTAAATTAAAATGTAAATAGATAGATGAGTGTGAATGCATACAGAGTCCAAATCTGTTAACATTTTGAAGCAACCTCAGCTCTGCCCTCCAGGCAGCTGATGAAGAGGAAACTGAAATGTGTGCTGTGTATCCTACACACCGCACATTCCCAAATCGCTCACCACACCCCTTCCTGGCAAAAAGCCAGCATGATCCCTACATAACCTGGAGTACGATTTATGAAACACCTTTTGTATTACACTGCCTGACACTGACAAAGCCCCAGCAGTTTGGCAACTGGCTGGTCTCCAAGAGGAGTTGTGCAGCAGGAAAAGGAGGGGCTGCCCAGCGTGGTCTCCTGTGCGTGGTGGTGTGAACTGGCCTTCTTCCACACACTCTTCTTCCAGCTCAACCCCAAGCTGCCCTTTGCTGCTAGTTTGTGGTCATTTTACTGATTGGGAGTAAGAAAAAGGTACATATTAGAATAGTAGCATAGTGACGGAGTGAGCAAAAATCGCTGTGCCTTTTGAGGGGAAACCAGAAGCCAGTTTCAGGACCTGATTCAAGCTGGGTTCAGCTTTGAAGTGAAAGACAGCGTCATCTTAAGTACGAAGGACCATATATGCAGAAACAGATCAGGCAGCTTTGTGTACTATATATGCTTGGAAAGGCTGTTCAGCCCTGCAGCTACTTGCAAAAACTAGAAATTCCAGACAACGCCTGGAATAATCTCCATGCCTGGCTATGGAGATCAGAGGACTCTTAGAAGGAAAAACTGGACCACTAGAGGTGGGCAATGGTGGCTGTTAAACTGCAGCTATTCTGGATTTAAAAAAAAAAAAAAATCAGAGAAAAAATTTTGGGAAGCAAGTTATTTGAGTCCCCACAGGTATTAATTTTCAAATAGTTCTATGAAATATGAAGAAGCTTTGCTTCAGTTTAAAAAAAAAAACATGTCTAGGAAGTAACTTCTAGAATTGCTTATTTTCTTATAACCCAGCTGGCAAAAAGTGGCAGGGATGGCTCCACCACTTTTGGAACTTTTGGAAAAAAATACCATCTGCAGTATGTATCAGCAATGTTTTTCCCGGCACAGGTAGATTTGAGCTATCAGACTTTTTATATGGATAATAGAAAGTGACAAGTTTTCTGTCGGAGTTGTGGCAAAGAACCCCAACAACTCAGCTGCAAATAAATTTCTGAGGTGGAGCTCCAGGCAGCTATTACAGTACACATAAGAATTTACTACAATCCCAAAGTTAGCAGAAACTATTAAAAACAACTATTAATTACAAATACAGATGCCCTAGAATAGATATCAGTTACATTCTGCTTATCATTCCTGATAATGTTGATTATTTTTACTTCCATTAATATCAATGGCTTTTCCAATTATTTTTTCTTTACTTCATTTTAATAAAATAGTTGTGGCTGCTACATTCTGGAATAGCAAAAAGATAGCTATTTCTAAAGGATATTTATTGGAATTATATTATAGAATTTGGATGATGAAATCCTGAAATGGTTAGAGTCAGAAGAGACCTTAAAGATCATGAAATTCCACCCCTCCTGCCATGTGCAGGGACACCTCCCACTAGTCAAAGTCCCATCCAGTCTGGCTTTGGACATCTCCAGGGATGGGGCATCCACAGCTTCTCTGGGCGTCCTCTTCCAGTGTCTCACCACCCTCAGGAAGGAAAGAATTTCTTCCTAATATCTAGTCTAAATCTACCCTCTTTCAGTTTATAACTGTTACTCCTTGTCCTATTGCTACACTCCCTGATAAAGAGTCCCCCCAGTGTCTCCTATAGGCCCCCTTCAGGTACTGGAAAGCCGTTATAAGGTCTCCCCAGAGCCTTCTCTTCTCCTGGCCGAACAACCCCAGCTCTCTCAATCTGTCTTCATAGGAGAGGTGCTCCATCCCTCTGATCATTTTCATGGCCCTCCTCTGGACCTGTTCCAACAGGTCCATGTTGTTCTTGTGTGGAGGACTCCAGAGCTGCATGCAATAATCCAGGTGAGGTCTCACAAGAGCAAAGCAGAGGGCAGAATCACCTCCCTTGACCTGCTGGCCATGATTCTTTTAAGATGCAGCCCAGTTTGTGGTTGGCTTTCTGGCCTGACAGCTCATGTCAAGCTTCTCATCCACGAGCACTTCCAAGTCCTTCTCCTCAGGGCTGCTCTTAGCCATTGTGTGCACAACCTGTATTTGTGCCTGGGATTGCCCTGTCCCAGGTGCAGGACCTGGAATAATTCTTGCCAGAAAAGCTATCTCCTGAGGTGTAATAAAAACAGTAGCACTTGATATTAAAGCTTTGTGCTTTGGATTCATAAGTAGCCTAGTATGGATATTTGATACAACCACAACAACGGACATCTATTTTTTGTGTCCGTTTTGTAGAAGCATATATTTTTAAAATGCCAATGAAATGAAAACAAAGATGCTAGTCTACAGTCTGCCTCTTCTGACAGACAATACTAAAGCCAGTTGCACCTCTGTTCAAAAACTTAGACTTGCCAGCAAGATATCACACATTTATAAACTGGAAATATGTTTCACCATATTTGAAACTTCTGGTGAATGACATATGAATAGCACTGTGCCAGGAGAAAGGACATATTCTCCCTTAAATGGAGTCTGGGCAATGTTATATAAAATTTGTTTAAGGAGCAGAGGGGAAAGAAATATCCCAGTGTATTCAAGAAAACAGGACTTTTACACTTTTACATGCAGCATGTAACAGTGCATGAATTGACTGTTTTTCCTTCAGTTCATTAAGTGACATAAGATCAGCATTAAAACGTACCTCTTACCTGAAAAAAACACAACCCTGTGTCATCTAGAAGCAATGCTTGCAGGACATGGAAACTGTACTGAGCTTTCCTGCAAGAGTCCTGAAGGGTCAGGAGCACTGCTCAAGACATTTCTGTATCTGCTTAATGTTGACTATGTACACTCCTGGTCACCCTGCATACAAATTCGTAGCAGGCTGATTAACAGCCCAGCATGGTTCAAGCCCACAATCTCTTCCAGAAGATGATGTTCAGCTCCACACAGAGATTTTTATTATCATCCCCTCCATTTCACAGCCAACAGACAAATGCAGCTATATTGCTGTTTTGGACAAACCACTGCCTTCATAGCCAGTTGCAGTAGGGGGAAACTGAAATTTTCCAGTACCGTTTTCAGAAATACTACTCATTAGCTGTTTTTCAAATGAGAGTAGCAGTTAGACCTTCTTTTTTCATATGAAAAAAAGTAATATTTTATGTGAAATGCATACCAAATAGCTCAAAAAACATTCTCTTTTGCCCCCCTGTTATTCGTAAGACAAACTATTCATTCAGCCTACTCAAAACATCGCTACCTCTGTAAAGCTCATACATAACCATTTCTATTTACTATCTCTGCTAGAACATACATATAGTGTCGGTGAGGTATGGGGAGGTGTATCTGCACATACCTTCTGTCTGTAGGGTACAGCTCCACAGTAATGACATCCAGCGAGTTCCAGGCTGAGATGGTGAGGCCGTTGTAGAGGCAGAGCATACCTATCATCATGGACTCACTGGTCCCAAACCACAGGAAAAAACAGCTGATGCCAGACAGAACCATGGAACCACCTAGGTATGAGACCAGTGAAATGAACATGAAGTGGAGCTGTATTTAAAGAATCATTGTTTTATCTAATGTTTCTATACACACAGTGTAGCTAAATAATTGACCCATATATGTTAATTAAAAACTAAGGAGACCGCCTCTACTGGTAAGACCAGTCAGGCAGACAATTGTGGTAAGGGTCTTAAAAAAATCCCACAACACATAATTCCCCAAATATTAGGATATATCATAAAGTATTAAGCTGGAACCTCCTATGAACTCTAAAAGAAAGCTGCCTGGGGCCAACTACCCTCATTCTTCCCTGTTCATCATATTCTGCAATTACATGAGGCTCATTCATATATTGTAGTAATAAAAGCACTGAGCGGGATTGCATTTATATAGAGATATTCTCCTAGAAAATGAATAAAATTAACTACCACATAGTTATATAAGTAAATTGAAAACAGAGTTGTCATTGCAGGTAAGCCACAGGAGATCTGTTTCAACTATGTTACTTTGCAAAACAGCTAACAGGCAAAGGACTGCTGACTTCTCTGGGGAGCTGCTCCACTAGCTGAGGGCCACCTGTGCACATCTCGCTTTCCTTTTGGCTGGTTCAAAGACAAGCCAATGGTCAGCACTCTCCAAAATATCATCCCAAATGCCTAAGTAAGGGTCTTGTAATATCAGAATGGAAGAGCAATGACTGATAATGTAGCATAGCAAAACCTGTTACAGAACACCTTCTTCCTAGAGTTTCTACATTGTTTGTTTTTTTTTTTAAAAAATGACAGTTATGATGCCACATAAATGAAGTATCTGCAGAAGGAATGTTTTGCATATCTCTGAACGAAATTCTTAGAAAGTGAACATGCTACTTTATCAGGAAAGCTTCAGGTTTTGGTGTTGGTCCCTGTTTTAAAGTGAAGCTCCTACCTAACATCGTTAACCGTCCAATTCTATCCATCAGAAGAGCAGACACAATATTCCCTGGTAACACTGCCAAAGTTCCCAGGAAATTAACAAAGTAAATCCAGTAGGCACTGTAGTCATCATCGAAAGAAATCTGGCATCCTGTCCTGATGTGGAAAAATGTGCAATTTATCAATTCACTGTCAACAAATTTATATTGCTCGAGATCTGTGGAAAGAAGAAAAAGAAACATTTCAGCTAACAGCTGATTCCATATGCAGCTTTTGATTAAAAACATTCCAAGTTTAGGCAACTTTAATAACTTGGAGCTTTCACTGCTTCGTAAAATGGGACTAGTTATTGCTGTTAATTTTGATACCTTTTTATCTTAATAGAAAAATATGCAAAGCTCATGAAAAAGAGCAAATAAGGCCTGAAATTAGGCAAGTTATATCACTGCATTTCAGCTCTGCTTGGACTATATTTGGTTAAGACCTTTCAACATCAGCTGGCCTTGCATAAAAAGCACTGGGTATCTGCAAGTTTCTATCACTAGGCCTCACTCGGTATCAGATGTTCTATTTCCACACTGGCCAGACTTGCAGATGAGACTGGTGATCATGCTCAGTTTGGTTTGATGTCCTTTAAAGCGAAACATTCTTACAGAATTCAGATTAATAATTTCTGAGAAGGTCTCGTGGTCTTCATCTCTAACACAGATGAGTTGCCACATGCAACCCATTCAGGCCATTCTTTTTCCAATACCATTTTGGAGATCTCTCCCTATACTTGCACTTTCTTTCTGTTCCTCTTGTCAGCCTTGTAACCCTGAATCAACTATACCTTCCTTCCACACAAAGAAAGCTGGGCGTTGCTAGCTCTGAGACCTAACTCCATTACTATTATGATTGTGGGAGTTATGGGAAAGCAGTAAGAAGGGCCCCATCTTTCCAACAAGCTTAGTTGGCGATATCCTACTTTCAGTTATATATTATTAAACTGAAAAAACCCAACCCTGTCTTTTTAAACATATGAAAATATGCATTCCTATTTTTGTTACAGGACTTAGGAAAGTGGAAATTATTCTAGATTAGGTAGTTTGAATCCTGAACTCAGATTCCCATGCCACAGCAAGCACAATGAACGAAGTATTTCACCAGTTCCACTTAGACTAAATAAAAATACACTAAAGCCACCAGTAAAGCAGTAAATATATTTTCTCCTCTCCACACCCAGTCTCTTTAGAGATGATTAAAATCAAGGAGATGTTTATTATCTGAGTCAATATTAGGCTTGTTATCTTTCTAGTGCAGGTATGATCCTTTCACTTTACTATTAAATCATTACAGAGGCCTGTTGCTTTTTCTAGCTTTTTATTTCCTAGAAGAGGACTTCTTGCATGCCATATTAGAAATCCAGAAATTATAAACACAAGATGAGAACACACAGCTAAACAATGGATGTTCAGGGTTTTTCTTGTAATACCTGTGTTGTAGAAGGTGGTATTGATGAAAGTACAGTTCCTGAAATATGTGTTCAGTGAAGTAATATCTTCAAACACACAGTTCTTAAAAAGTGAATCTTCGAAGGTTACTGATTTAAATTTCATCATAATAAACCTGCACAATATAAAAAATTTCTGTCAGTCTGCCTCCATAGGCTAGAAAGAGCAACAGATCAAGCTGATGCAGCTATACAAGTCTAAAAAATCTCAACCCTAGTAATAATGATTCCTTAAAGGCATTCTGGAGACATAATGATTAGCTGATTCTAAAATACTATATTTCAGAAAGAACATTAATAAGACAAATAGCTCCACATAGCTACCAGCCACAACTGGTAATACAATTTCAATAGCCTTGTAAAATCACTATTACTTCTAATTTGACATTACAGTTGGAAAATGGAAGATCATGCTTCAGAAACTCAGTCTCTTGAAACAAACAAACACCTGCTAGTACCAACAAGCTGGAAAGAAATAATTTTTTAGGAACCTTTATCTCTTCAGATGAGTACACCGGGCACTGTGTCAGGCTCAAATGCAAAACATACTGGTCCAAGTGTTAAAAAATACTTTTAAAAAATGGTTTAACATAAACACAATTACATTGCTAGTTATACAGCTAGATATCTGATTGGAAGTATGTATTTGTTAGTCCTGTGTCTGTGGATATTGTGTACATAAAACAGGTATGAATAACTTGCCAGTAGCTTTTCTTGTTTGTGAAGATTCTCCTTCCTATTGACTCTCATTTAACTCCTAGGTCTTTGATCATGACTGTCAAACAAGTTATTAATGGAAAAAGTCAATGACAAAGTGTATTACTAGCAGTAACTTTCTACCTAAATGTTACTCAACTAAAACAATGCTGTAAACCTTTTTTAGCAAAATTCTACCAAATAACTTCACTATGCTAAAAAAAAAAAAGACAGATAGAGAAATACATCATTATTTTTATGAAGTCTTTTATTTCACATAAAGGCATGGGAAAAGCTACTATGGAAAAAGGGCAGTTTTTCTGGCAGACTTTATGCAAACTGGTAACAGTTTGCAAAGCGGTGCTTTAATTGTTATATAGCACTAAAAATGTTAAAATGGCAAAGCCTTCTGAACACAGACCTGGCTCTGCTCGACTTTAACCTGGTGCAACTAGCTAAGTATTTTTCTTATTACAAGACTCATAGTAGGAATAGGAACACAGAAAATACTCTGCCTATGAAACAGTAGAATTTAAACTCACTTGTCAATAAAGTTGTTGAAATCACATCTTTACGAGAAGAGAGAGCAAAAGTTAATTGATTTTATCACAGGAAAAGACTTACTAGCTAATAAATTCTGTTTGTGTATTAGTCAGAAGAATAATGTTTTCAGCCCATTAGTTTTAGTTACTATATCATTTCTCATTTGTGACAGACTCTGATTAAAATCAGGCTGGCATTCAGTGTCAACTCATTATCATTTTTCATATAGCACTTTCCACCTTAAAATACAGCCTAATTCCAGAGGAGAACAAAGAAAATTTAGCAATTAGATTAGTCAGTTGGAACAGAAATGACAGACTATGTGTCATACATTCTTCTGATGCACTTTTTACCTTTGGACAGGAAACATGTTGTGACTATATTAAAATTGGTGTTGCAATGATTTGAATTAAAACCCACCGGAGATGCACTGAAGTATAACGACAAGTATTGATGGATCTTTTATTTGAAAAAGAGCATGAAGAAAACACTGAGATTGAGGGTGAATGGAGTATTGAAATGTTTGTGGAGGAAGAATATCAAATGAGTTCATACTTTTGTAGAAAATGTTTTGTGAAACTCAGTCAGAGACCTATTAAATTTTACATTTAAAAGAGTAAATCAGTGTTTCAGAGTAAACTAATGTCAGATTTACTTTTTTGCAAGAATTTTAAGTTCAAATGAGTAAGATCTTGATTGTCAGAGTGCTGTTATATACTGACAGTAAACAGTTCTTTGCTTTTAAGAGAATATCTGTCTCCTGGAAAGGAGTAGAAACATGAAGCTATGGGTAGTTTAAGAAGGAGATAACTGCTATTTTTTTTGTCTGCAATGCATAAACCTTTAACTGTGTCAAAACTCAAATTCTTATAAAAATAATTTTAAAAGCCCTATATTATCAACATCATTAATTTTATTCACTTAGATACAGATTTTCCTATGGAAATAACAATTACTTAGCACCATGACTTCCAGGAGACCATTCACATGGTTGTTCTATATATGTCTTAAGAGAAACCAGATACCTAAAACAGCTGTGTTTAATTTTCCACTGTTATCTAGTTATCTGCAAAGTCCAGATAGAGCCTTAATATATTTGGATTCAGTTAAAAAACACAAAAGGCATTGCCAATGTTTTCTTTCACATTTCAGAGCTGTTCATACTTTTTATAGATTTACAGTAATGTTTAGCCTTGATTTTTCTGTGATAAATCCTAAACTCTGAGTGTTCAGCATTTTCACAGGTGCATCTTTCCTTGATAGGAAAAAAAACAGCTACAGAGAAGTATGTCCTTCCCTAGCTCCCTACAATACGTCGCATGTGTTGGATCTGAAAATCTTTGAATCCCACTGTGAAAGGAAGTATCATTAACTTGGGCTTTTTGGTCTGTTTTTCAGGTTGACATGGAAGCTGGGTTTGCATGAAGGATCCTCACAAAAGAACCACCAGGAAGGAGGAAAACATCACATTATTAGGACATGCTTTAAAACATGCAGTTGTTTATGCCAGCCAAGTCAGGATATTAGGAAATCTCTAAACCTGTCATTGATGTACTCTCCATTGCTGTGAATCTGATTTTCCAGTGTGAAGTTGAAGACGAAATGGGAAACCTCCTCATTGCGGAAATGTTTCACTCGGGATGCGTACTCGTCTGACTGCAGATGTTTAATGACATCAGGAAACCAGACAGATAAGCCGTAGTAGCTGTGGAGAACAGAAACATCTCAGTCAACAATCTCATTTGTTCCGAAATCTGTGCAAGATGAAGAGGAGCAGCTCCCTCGGCTGGTTATGTGACAGAGCAGTTGCTCCATTGTAACAAAATCCTCCACAAAATAAAAATATTGAAAGATGCTGATATCAGAAGATGCCAGTTTTCTGAAGCAGATATTCTTGACGAGTCAGGCTTGAAACCAAGAACAGACTAACTGATAAATATAACATTTTGTGGAAAGGTACTGAATAAAACCTTTCCAAATAAAAAGGATAATCATAGTGACAGAAATTTGCATGCAGATGATTCTTCTGTCTGTCAAGTCTATCAAAAATGGCTTAAGATCTCAACCACTCTTACCCAAAAGACAGGGTGAACCACACAGCAGTAAGTTTGATTGTATTATCCTTCACCGGGTAGTTGAAGCATCTCATAAATGTCAACCAAATCTGTAAAACATTAGTAGAAACATTTCTTTTAAATTGTATTTTGAACAATTTATTAAAAGATAGAGGCTTTTTGACGCTGATTTGCTTGCTTCTTCAGGGCACCAGGGAGAGCAGATCAGCTCTTTGATACTGTTCACAGCTGTACTTCTCATGTAACTATGTTAATCTCCAGCTATTGCCAGGTTGTGTGTGTTCTGTGGCTTTCTGGCTTCTTTTCACAGACTCAGAACAGTTTGGATTGGATAGGACCTTTAAAGATCATCTAGTCCAATCCCTCTGTGATGAATAGGGACATCTTCCACTAGATCAGGTTTCTCAAAGCCCTATCCAGTCTGGCCTTGAACACTTCCAGGGATGGGGCATCCACAACTTCTTCGGGCAACCTGTGCCAGTGTTTCACCACCCTCTAATTTCTTCCTAATTTCTGATCTAACTTCTTTCAGTTTAAAACTATTACCCCTTCTTCTGTCACTACAGGCCCTGGTAAAAAGTCTCTCCCCAGCTTTCTTATAAGCTTCCTTTAAGTATCCAAAGGCCCCTATAAAATCTCCCAGGAGCCTTCTTCAGGCTGAAAAACCCCAACTGTCTCAGCCTGTCCTCACAAGAGAGATGCTCCAGCCCTCTGATCATCTTGGTGGTCCTTCTCTGGACCCATTCCAACAGCTCCATGTCGTTTTTGTGTTGAGGACTCCAGAACTGGACACAGTACTCCAGGTGCAGTCTCAGCAGAACAGAGTAGAAGGGCAGAACCACTTCCCTAGACCTCCTGGCCACATTTCTTTTCATGGATATGACTGGCTTTCTGGGCTGCAAGTACACATTGCCAGGTCATATAAAATTTTTTATACATCAATGTGGACTGTGTCCAATAATTCACCCTTGCTTTGGTAGCCTCAAATTTCCCTAATCTCTATGCAGCTTCATTTCACTACCTCAAATAAACCAGAGATCTTGTAAAAAAATGTTATCTTCTCTTTTCCCAGTACTATGCTCCTTTAAGTTTAGACAAACTGTATTCCATAATTCAAAAAGGATGCACTTAGAGTTTGACCTATCATAACCTACCATAGCTAGAAACTGGCACTTTAACTATATGAGGAAAAGTCGGGACTACCCTCAGGTCACAGACACTACAGCAGAGCTGACTGAGATGATATTCTCCTTTCTCTCTTATCTCAAGATGATCTCCTCGTTTTGAAGAGAAGAGGTAGTCTGTTTTAGGAGGTTTCAGCACACATCATGCAACAAGGAAGGCCATCTGACCCACTGGCTAGTCCAGAAAAATAACAACGATATAAGACAACCAAGCTCCTTCAAAGCTGGTTTAGTAACAGGGCCAAATCTCATACCATTTCACTCTTCAAATACACTAATTTTGGACAAATGCCTATAAAATAGCCACATTCTGGATTATTATTTTTTTCATAGGGAAAATGTCATTTTTCCAAGCAAGGCAATTTTGTGACAAACCTTGGTTTGCAACACTTCATTATAAGTCTGGAGAGATTTAAGATGCCAGATTTTTAACAGCTGTGAAAAGCTATTTTTGACTTTTTTTTTAAATTTTTTTTTTTCAATTACTGAGACTTCTCAATTTGCATGACAAGGTTCAAAGATACCACATGATTTTGGTTTCAGAAAAAAGGAAAAGAGATACAGAGCACAGGCCCAGTGAGCTTGTATTAAACTCTCTGAAATAGCTCTAATGTAGCTTTCTGGTAAAATGTTTGACCCGCCAAAAAATTTACATGCAAATACAAGGCCTTATAAAGGTTTTATTGACATTCATTTACACAATTCATTCACGACTGCCATTTTTAAGTATTAAGGCCACCTCAAGTTCCTGCTGACAATTTTTCATCTCACCATGTGCCACTTCTTTCCATAGGTGACATTGACATACATTCCCAGTGCATGTTATACTGTGGTGCTTGGGAATGTGGCTATGAAACTAATAGCCATCACTTATGTGAAGATAAATGCAACATTTTGCTCCTCAGAAGCCAGAACCAACCTCTGCCTCCTCACCCACAGAACCTTACACTAGTTCCTGAATCCTCCAGTTGCATGGAAAATGTAGCATTGCAGCTATTACCAGCATGAGCTGAACCAATCCATCCCATTTCTGAAGGCTAATTAAAAAGAAGGGTAATTACAGAATAAACAGAGATGCTGTTACTTACACCATATAGCTCTGTGCGAATTCTAACGAAACACCTCCTGTACCAAGTTCCTGTATCACTCTCTATTTCTATGAGTTCGTCTATCTGCTTTGGAGTTTTGATTCTGTTAACCTAGAAATAAAAACAGAACAGCAAACATTTGCATTTTCTTGAATCATTAATTGCCTGTTGAGGAGTATTGGAAAGTTTTCAAAAATCCCATAAGCTGAAGGTTAGCAGATGTTAAACCTGTCTTTACACTAGAAATGCTTTAGAAATATAAAGGAATAGTAGCTTACTATAATGCCAGGGTTCATTATGGTTGCAACTGTATTGGAAAAGCTCTACTTTCAAAGCATGCAGGAAATCCATTTCCTCTGACTGAAATGAGCTGTTACTGTCAGATTCTGTTAGAGTGTTGCTGTAAGTATCCCTAATGCCACAAAGGATAAAATATTATTTAAACCCTCCATTAACCATGTCCAGAGTTTGCTATCAACTTGTTTCTGACTTGCTATCACAACATTTTTGAATGTCTATGGATTAAAGATAAACTAATGAAAATAGAAGTATTTCAAATGTCAAGAATTAATAGCGAATAACGTTGTTTGTTTTTTTTTTTTCTTATTTCCTGTAGTGTGAGACAGGGAACTCTCTTTGTCTTTTGAATGTTGACTTTAACTATCTTTTTTAATGAAGAGAGAAAAAGTTAGGTGAAATGATCTAGAACCACACATGTTATTGCTGTTATGTGCAATCATCTAGTTCAACTAAAGTGAAATGAGATAAACAGACATCAGGGAAAAATACAGAATTACCAGTGACAGAGAATGAGATGTTGCCTACAATGCTCATTTTCACTTGCACTCTCCTGTGTAGCAGGACAAGAATGTGTTATATGGTCTTTCCAGACACAGGACCTGACAAACTTATACCATTGTATGGCTTTGGTTTTGGCTTTTGCTGTGGTCCCAGGTTCATAGCAGCATCACAAAAGGCAGTGTATTCAGCCACAGCTTATTTGAAAAGGATATGAATAGAGAATGGAAAGAAAATAAATAAAATGGGGAAAGCGATGGGCATATAAGGAGGGGGAGCAGGCAAGAGACTGAGCATTCAGTGTTTAGCTGAAGTTCCTGAAGCCAGCAACAGCTCATGTTTCTTCTTAGCAGAATGAGGACACCACCACCCACGGATGTATCATAGTGGATCAGGACATCAGGGAATAGCAGTATTGATGGTAAAGCTCTAGTTTTCAGCCCACTGCTTTTACAGACGTACGCTGTTTAAGATGCACCAGCAGCCTCATCCCATGAAAAAGAACAAACAAAAGCCCACTAAGCTGTTTTAGCTATAACCACACTCATTTCTGAAATAATGCAGCTCACTAACTTGCCATACCATGACTATATCAAAAGGCTGTACCCTTCACATCCTGGCTTTTCCACTAGTAATAATCCTGTCTGCATCATTCCATTGATTTTAAACTTTTTAAAACTGCTTTTATGAAACATGTTATACAAAAGACTGAGTTGAATCCTCCAAGATTATTTAAAACCTTGTACATACAGGCCTCCTCACATGCCACACCTCCAGGCAGAAAGGGCATGCTTTTGGAAATCAAGCTGTATAAACCAGTACCACTCTTGCAGGCTCAGGGGCAGCCTTTTGACTGTCATGGTCACCTGACTCATTTGGGGCTGTGGAGGTTGGGGGAAATGTATATATCCTAGGACTACTGCATGTGGCTGGAGACAAAAAGCCCCTGGCCTTGATGGTTCTTTAACATAAGAAAAGTCCTATTGAATCAGGACAATGGTTCATCTGGACCATGCAAATTCAGCTGTCAGTATATGAAGAATGAAATAAAAACAAAAAAGAATACCCATTTTAATGAAAATGCAACTTCTGTTTAAAAACAATGGTCAGAAATAAACAATGCTTTAAATTTTAAAAAATCAAGACATGCTGCAAAGGAAAAATGTTAGCAGAAAAAGAAATTATTTAATACATGGCAATGAAAGAGTGGAGAGAATTTTTTGGTTTTAAGGGTATAAAGGATTTTTTTCCTTAAGCAATTTTACCACCAGATCTAATGAATGCATATCTTAAGGACCCAGGAAGGCAATTAAGCATGTACACAAATGTTTAACTTGGGTAGTCCCATAACAGAAAATACTATCAACTTACTACCATCTCTTTTAGCGTCACTGTGCTCAGGAGAGTCTTTCAAAAGTATTAAGAGCCACCACATCCGCAGTCAATAACTAGAATACATCCCTTTTTGGAGTTTCTAACTCTAAAACAAACTGTTCCTCAACATGCCTTCTGTCTTCAAAAGGTTTGAAGATAAAATCCTCAATAGTATGAGTAATAAGAATAAACATCACTTGTGAAAAAAAGCTTCTAGGAAAAGATGACATCAATATAATTAGGAAAACATGTAAAAGGAAAGCACACTAAAACTATAGTAGTAATGGAGAAAAAGTTACATCAGCTGTAGAGTTAGAAAACATGATGTCAAAGTGTATCTGATGTAATTAGTGAAGAGGAGGAAAATATTAACACATAAGTCATAGAATGGGTGAAGCAACAGGGTTTAGCAGAGATATATGAATAAATTACTAAGAAAAAATGCCACAATACCCAGGACTAACTTATACCTAAAAAAAGGGAGAACTAAAATGATGTCCCAAACAAATTATGTCTAAGTTCTTTGCTTTTTGGTTTTATAAGATGAAGTGCTGATATTGGCCAATGAGAAAATATTGATGTATTTTCTAATCATATTAATGAAAATAGAGACTTATATGTGTAACCTTCACATACAGTACAGAATTTCTAATCCTTCAACTCCTCAACAGCTTGGAGTTGAGTTTTCCCAATGTTCATGGCAGAAACCGGCAAAAATCCAAAGAAAGTGAAGTTTTTTCATTATTCATGCCCTACTCATGACTGACCAATTAACAAAATTAGCTATAAATAAGGTGCTGAGTTCAACATGGCTCAGTGTCACATTTTAACAACCTTAGAGAGAAAGACTTCTTAGATCATAAGAACCGGAAACAACAAGCACGTGCTTTGCTTTCTTGTCCATGGCTCCTTTAGGATGTGATTACGATTATGTCAAACTGATAGGAGACTGTGGTTGATCCTTCTTCCCACTTCTTATGCCAGCACATTTCTATCTTCTTCCTTGTGCCTAAACCAACACTCTAGGGGTTGTGCTATGGCAGAATCAGCCATAGCACCAACAGAGTCTGTGCTACGGCTGCCTGTGCAATCAGTCAATGAATATCAGTCCTGGCAGAAGAAAAACAAAAAGTGACCAGGGGCAGGCATACTCTGTCTGAAAGCAGCTCAGATCAGCAGAGCTGATTGTGAAATAACACCCTAGCTGTACAGTGTTAGGCAAATCCCTTTACTCGTAAATGAAATCAGAAAATAAAGTACTAAGTTAGATGGGATTAGATGTAGATCACCAGTGTATCAATAAATGCGGGTTTAACATGATACATGTGCTAACCAGCCCTCTTTCAGGCTAAATATAGAAGTCATTGAGCTTCTTTGTGGAAAAAAACATAAATGGAGGCAATGGAAACTACGTCCAAGGCGATAAAACGCTAGTCTCAGTGGAATAAAGTCAAATGGTCAGATGGTCATTCCTCAAGACTGCCTACAAATGTAGGACATTTAAGAGGATTTTGTAATTGAGTTATACGTATTAAAGTAAGAAGAAAGCCTCTAGAAGAGGAAAAACATCCCACACATGGCTCTGAGAGGGAGCAGAGTGCCAGCATTCCCATGGCACAGCACAAGCTGGAAAGGCAGACTAGATTCCAAAGCAAGAAAATGCCTTCTGCTGTTTGGTCCTATCCAGGACCTTCCATATCTAGGGAGACAAAACTATTGTATATATTCTTCATAAATAAGGAAGATACCATAAAAAATTCCCACATCTGAATCACTAATTTATCCTCCAGATAGAAACAACACATCAACATTTTGACTATGGCCTTATCATTAGACCTGCAAGTCAAAAAGATGCAGCTGATCTTCCAAGATATTTTGGGAAAATGAAATGTCTGAAATTACTATTTCACAGAAGTGAATTTAAAAACAATATTCTTATAACTGATAAAAATGAAAAAAAAACATGATTTCAAAAGTTTAAAGACACAATACCCAACTAATTTGGACTTCTATGTGCCTACTGTTATTATTAAGGGTGCAGTAAACTTACTAAATGAAACACAGATGGAGTCTATCAAATATCTTGGTACACCAGAGAAAATGATCATACTGTACATTCATATGCTCAAGAATATGCTGGCCAAAGTGTAGTATCTTAACATCTGCTATATATATAACAATTGCAGTATGAATCATGTTGTTACATTGAGGTATTTAGAGTGCAAATGACTGGCTTTGTCATACGAAGTACTAACATTGATTGTTTAAGCCCTCCAGACCTTGCCAGCCAGCAAGCTCATTAATGTGCTAAGTGATTAGCTTTAAAACCAATACTTACTGTGAAGACTTTCTCAGGCTGACCACGAGCTCGCATGTTTGTGTCATGAATTTGCTTTAGTATCATCCAAGCTTCATCATGTTTTCCAACCTAAACAGTTAATGAAAACATTTAAACAAAACATAAGTACAGATTAAGGTATTTACTATAGTCACAGATCAATCCTAATGCCTCCTACATAGAGGTAATGATGTTAAGAGAGAAGTAATTTTGACTAGAATTTAAAAACTGTTTGCAAATTTATACCTCCAGCAGGAACCGTGGGCTTTCTGGCATGAAGGTGAGGGCTACCACAGATGACACACAGGGCAGTGCACAAACGATCACAAATACTCGCCAGCTGTGGAACTGGTAGGCAGAGCCCATGCTGAAACTCCATCCTATGAAAGCAGAAATTCATAAAATGTAGAGAAATAAGGAGTATTGTATGTGGAAGTCTGCAGCTTCTTGGAGATGCGAGATGATACCTGTATTTAAATGAAGCCTGATTGACCTCTTATATTTCCACAAATAGAAATTATTTCACAAATAATCTTACACTATGAATTTCAGCTTCTTGCATGTGACCAGTCATGATGGAAAATGGCTATATTTTGAAGGGTGGGAGACTTCCTTACATAGGGATGAAGAAGCCTCTGACAAGTCTTCTAGCAAAATCTGCATGAAGGTAGTTAGGTGAACCAGAGACTTATCACCATACAAAAGAATAGGTATACCAAGAAATAGTTTTCTACGAAGAGTGGAAAAAGGAAGAATAAGAAATCTACATGCAGAATATGTAGGGTAAGGAATTTTAGAGCTTTCTATATTAATTATTAACTTTTTCTACAAATAGTTAATTTCAACAATCTTAATAAGAATCTCCTAATATAATGCAGTGCAACACGTAAGGCATTTACAGTACCTAACTTCTGTTTCCATCTTGTTCCAGAGCACTGTACCACTTCTTAAATTCTGTTAAGTGTAAGCTGACACCCTTGGCTCATAACTAGATGTACAGGAAAAAATACTCAATATTTAAAATTCTGTCTGAGATAAGCAACCTTAGCACTGAAGTAGAGAGAGAATTTATGATTACTGAAAGAGATTAAGAAAAAAGAACAACAGGAAAAGAACTCTCCTCCTCTGAAAAATTGATTTTGAGTACATTTGAGTGCTGACATGTTAATAACATTGTTAAAATATATTGAGAAGAAAACAAAAGGAAATACTGGAAAACCAGTAAAACCAGTTCAGCTTTTTAATAAAATCTCTGATTTTATTACTGGAGTATTGAAATGCTAGAATTGTAAGAAACCTAAGAGTTTCTCTGAAAAAAGAGAAAAATATTATTTGTGTAAGTATCTGGCCTGTCTGGCTTTAATACAGCAGAAATTTTCAAGTAAAATTTTCAAGGTTAACTCTTTAAAAGGTGAATGGAAGACTAAAATAATGATAAAGGACAAAGGAGTTACTGGAAGAAAATGGAATCCTGGCTAATGAAAGAGCTGACGCCAGATTAATCTGATATATTTCTTTGCTAACTGATTTTTCTAGACAAAAGACATTGTTAATTAAATCTGTCTGGATGTCAGTAAACAACTGGCAAAGCATGTTACCAAATGGCCTATTAAATAGTTTTTCAAAGGAGGTATTTATCTGTTAAATTTTTAGTGTATTTTTGAATTTAAAGATTTCATGCTGTGGATCATAAATACATTCTTGGAAAAAAAATTAATTCTTTTCATATTGAAGTACTTTCACATTACCATATGAAAAACACCCTTGATTTACATTTGCCCTTTATCAGCTCAGTGAAACATTTTGATCTTCGGACTTGGGAACTTGTCTTTTCTGGTCTCCTACAAACTTTCTGTGTTTCTGAAATGATATCACCTTGCTTCACAGCCTCAGATAGGCTTTACCCCAGGAAGACAGAGGAAAAAACAATGACAGTATTGGTAATGATCTTGGAATGCCATTTTACTTTTTTTAAAGGAAGGCTAAAGTTCCCTTCAACAAAAAGAGGCTGTCTAAAATTTAATTTTAAATTTTATTCCAAAATAGAATTTAGAATGAAAATTCAAGATTAAAAAATGCAAACAAAAAAGGATGTAAAAATGTATTAAAATTTACTTTTTACTGATACTTTGAAAACATCAACTTTTGATTTTGTGGAATTTCAAATCTTAAATAGTATGGGCATACTTTACATCTCAATTGGGAAGGGAAGGCAATAAAGCTTTACAGTGAGTTAATGAGGCAATTAGAAACCATACCTGCAGTTTGGGTATTGAGTACACATTCTATTGTAAGCACTAGAATCATATTCTTCATCCTATATTTTAAAATATAGTACAAAATCACCTGATATAGAAGTCGCAAAATTATTTCCTTTTGATTAAGTTAGTTTGTTGCTCAGAGCAGTGAGCTGATCTGACTCTCTGGGCATCCATTAACTGCTAGTGCCACAGGAAAGTCTGCACAGGGTTTTCATCTTTCAGAACAGTGTGGTCAAGGTACCGGCTCTTGCTATCACTAGAAACTGCCCCAGACATGCATAGAGCCACTGGTGTATTGAGACAATCTGCCTTTCACTGCTGTGGCTCATGTTTTATGAGACTGAGCTGCACAAAGGGCACTTCTGCGGTAAGTTAACTCAACTTGGCTTTATACCTCTTATAAAACAACAGCAACATCTTCTGTTCTGTAGCCAGTCCTGAAAAACTTTGGTGATAACTGGTTTTAAGGCATCATTTATTAACGTAAGTGAATGATACTACACTTAAGTAAAAGCAATGAGTGCACCCTCCATCCTGCTGTCGTCCTGACAACCTACAAAGCATCTTTTTTTTACTTCTCAAAATGTCTGAACTGTATGTCAAGTGAAATATTCATTTTGGGTTTTATTGTTCTTATTCTGTCTTTTTCTCTATGCAGTGTATTAGTTGTTGCAATTTATCTTGTGATTTAACGTATCTGCTAAATTAATGATAATAGTGGATGTCAGGATTATAAGATGCAATTGGTGAAAAAAAAAAGCCAGCTGCAACACATCTTTCTTGAGGTTGCTCTCCTGTCTATTTCAGCATCAGCCCCAGACCAGCAAAACAAACATGTATTTTAAATGCAGAGCAAGTTTAGATTTATTCTTACGTTAAACACATCCCATTTACCTAGGTCATGAGCTAATCCGGAAGGCGGAGACATTACAGTAGCTCTAAATTTGGCTCACAAAGTGGCTTTCATTCCTATTGTACGTGAGCTTTGAAACCAAATGGAGGTATGTTCTTGGCTATGACTCCGTTTGCTTCTCCCTTCCCTGATGTACGGGACAATAGCGACGGCAGAGCAGCTCTACACGGCTGCGCTCAGAGCACTGCGCAGCAGCCCAGAGCTAAACCACTGCTCGCCCTGCTATGCCCGATGCGAGAGTCATTACTCTTGAAAACGGTGGCAAGGCCCAATGTTTTACGAATTGCAAAACACTCGACCCAAATGCGTGTTGGGGATGGTGTGCTGTAGAGCAACAAAAAAATCTGCAAGGCCCGAACCTGCATCTGCTGCAGCTGCAGCAAGCTTTGTGCTGAATACCACCCTCCCGCTTTACCGACTGCTGGAAAAGTCCAAGTGAATCACAGACATGGCAATTAACTGGTTACAGAAACACAGCAGCACGCAGCAGAGCAAAATCAAAACGTATAAGATGCTAATCTATATCCAATCGCCAATTTATATTTTGAATTCAGTCTCAACAAAATCTTCCCTCACAACACAGTGTTTCATCTGCTCCGTGATATTGATAAATTAAAAGGATATTATAAAAAAGTTCTTGCTCCAAAGGAGAGAAAGGAGCATTTCTGTCATAGACTTTTTGAATAAATGTAGAGGAAAACCTGTCCATACCATGTTGAATTGTATAAATGTGTATTGCCTGATAGCAGGTATCTTGAAGTAGTGTCTAATTTACTACAGAGCAGACTTGTGCAGATGATTTGCTTAAGTTTCCAAAATGGAGGCTGAAAGGGAATGTGACAGGTCTCTACAAACTCATAAGTAACACACTGCAGTGCAATGTGGACAATGAAAAATACAGATGCCTACAGGCCCTGCATAAATAGTGGTTTTTAAATACCTGAGGTATAGAGTTGTGAAATACCTTTCTATGAGACTAATGTAGGCAAAACAAAACAAAACAAAACCCCAAGTAAATATAGGGGATTTATGTCATGGTTAGCTGGAGACTGATAAATATTCTTGATAATTTTTGTTAGTCAATCAGTAGGAATCAGAGGAACTAGATTCACAGTAGTGACAGGAATTGTCAAAAGCCAAGTTTGCATAAACTTATGTCTTTTGGTAAATCAAAGGAGGGAGCAGATGCAAGCATATTCCTAAAATTAGGGATGGAGGAGAAAGACAGCCAAGGAATCTATAGGAATCCTTTCTATGATTTTATATATTTTCTTATTTCTGTTTTACCACACAATCCTTGGTGAGACCTCAGCTTTCTAGCCTCAATTTCTAATGTTTTAAATTTGAAAAATGTGCAGTAACTAAGTTATGTGATTGCTCTAAATTCTCACGTGGGGGCACTGTTGTTGCACATAATACAAATACGTTTAAAACGCTTCTACAGAAAGACTTCCACTAAGTGTCGTTTTGTTGAGGGTTTCCCAAATCTAAGCTGAATCAGAAATGGAAATACTGTGCAGCTGGCAGCACCGAGATACATTATTATTGCACTTATATTTATTTTGTCCTGGCATTACAAAGTTTAACTGTGAGTGACTTCTAGTATTCGAGCCCATGTATTTTAGTGGTCCTGATTACAATAATGTTAAAAAACATATCTAAATTGAAATTTAAAAAAAAAGTTCAGATAAGTTATATAGCTGAGGAAGCTCAGTTAGACACTTTTACAAGACTGAGTGAAATACGTGTTTTCCAACAAATGCAGAAATTCCTCAGAATTTCCTCAGGGGTTGGTACTGGCACCAGTACTATTTAACATCTTTGTCAGAGACACAGACAGTGGGAGAGAGTGCACCCTCAGCAACTTTGCTGATGACACCAAGCTGTGTGGCATGTTCTACACGCTGGAGGGAAAGGATGCCATGTAGAGGGACCTGGACAGGCTTGAGACATGGGCCCATGTGAAACTCATGTAGTTCAACAAAGCCAAGTGCAGGGTCCTGCACCTGGGACATGGCAATCCCAGGCACAAACACAGGTTGGGCAGGATGCAGGAGAGCGGCCCTGAGGAGGACTTGGGAGTGCTCGTGGATGAAAAGTCCAACGTGAACCAGCAGTGCGCATTGGCAGCCCAATGCATCCTGGGTTGCATCAAAAGAAGCATGGCCAGCAGATCGTGGGAGGTGATTCCACCCCTCTACTCTGCACTCGTGAGAACCCCCCCGGAGTACTGTGTCCAGATCAGGGGGATGGAGCACCTCTCCTATGAAGACAGGCTGAGAGAGCTGGTGTTGTTCAGCCTGGAGAAGAGAAGGCTCCGGGGAGACCTCATAACAGCCTATCAATATTTGAAGGGAGCCTACAGAAGAGCTGGAGAGAGACTCTTTGTCAGGAAGTGTAGTGACAGGACAAAGGGTAACGGTGATTATATTACTAATATCACATGGGACAGCAGTGATGTTTTTAGACTATATAGATAGTTAGATACTGTACAAACCCACTGGCTCAGCAGGTGAGGTGCTGGTGAAGGGAAGGAATGAATTTGTGATGAAGGAATTTGTAAATAAAATAGCTGAAGTGTGGCAGGCCATGATGGAGGTACCTTAACAAAGGTCCCTGTAGAAGACTTTTTAACTCTCATTCATGTCTGCCTGGCTCTCTAGCTGATGCTATTAGTCCCTGGGAGCCATGAGGACCAACAGTTCAATGAAAGAAGAAAGTAATACTGTTAAACAGATATATTTTACAAATACATTAAACTCAGACTTGGTCTGCTGACACTTAAAACTGTGATTAAAAGGAACAAGATATTTTCTAAAGACACATTTCCTCTCCTGCAGAGGAGGGGGGTGTCAGTCACTGACACTCATCACTTCCCTGTGCTGGCATTGATCTTCATCTGAAGACCTGAGATTATCAGGTCTCTGATCATTCCAGTAACATTATCTGCCATTCAGACAAGCCGTAGGACAGCTGCGAGCAGGGCTGACCTCTTATAGAAAATAATTTGTTCTCTGATACCATCAGACACAACTCCTCTATCCAGAGCATGGCATTGCAGCCTGGGTGATGTCTCCAGCTGTAGAGAACCCTCTGAACAGCGACATCAATAATCCACTTTTTAAATGTTTCTAATACCTGCTGTAGAACTACTCAGTTTTACTCTTCATTGAGAAGGAAGTTTGTATATTCTAATGCTTCAGACAATGACATGGTATGATATGCACCCCAAAATTTGAGATTTAGTAATGATATGTCAGCCTTTCACTTAACCTGACATATACTCTGCACAGGATACAGAGCTATTAGCATTTCCTTGCTATGGAAATGCTAACATATCTGTGACAGCCCTGATAGAAAAAAAAACCCAAAACATTAAAAGTAGTTTCAAATTATAATACCTAACAAAGCCCGGGGAAAAAAGACAAGGGAAGCCTCTAAATCATTGCACGTGGGGATTGCAGCAGTCTGTCTGAAATCTGACTTTCATTTGGCCTTAAAGTATGGCTGTATCAAGGTGCTGTGACTCACATCAGCCAATACAGGCAAGAAATTAGTCTTTAAAATGGCAGAAGAGATGAACAGATGCAATCATTTAAGAGAATTAAAGCAGCAGTTCCTAATATGAGAACTGCAGGGACCCAACAGTGTGCTCATGTCATCTGTTTAATCTTGGCAGAGGCTACAGGTAGCAAAGGATGTTTCATTAGTAGTCTATTTATGATTAGGAAATCAGGATCTCACTTGCCTTCCTAGTTAGCTAAATATGAATACATGTAGGAACTTGAAGTAAGCTGCTGTCAGTGCTGAACCTAACAGGACTGGCATGACTATATCTTGACTTCAACAAAGGAAGCTATTCTTGCACTTCAATTTTCTTTATTGGGAAGGATACTGAGCCAACTAAATAAAACAGAGACATGAATAAGTCTTACAGGAGAGAAGAGAAGCTATACAGAACCACAGAGAAAGGACTTGCAAACTAAATTGACCATTATAAATTTTCTACATATTCACCCCATATTCTCTCCTTCAGTGGACTATTCCAAGGATACAGTAGTTACAAAAAACAGTGGCAAAAGAGTAGAAGAGATTTCATAGGAGGCAGCTTATGGCTTTGCGGATACCCCATTCCTGGTAGCATTCAAGGTCAGGCTGAATGGAGCTTTGCATAACCTGGTTCACTGGGAGGTGTTCCCTGCCCATGCCAGGGGTGTTGGAACTAGATGATCTTGAAGGTCCTTCCAACTCTAACCATTCTATGATTCTATGGTCCCCTGATTTTAACTGTTTATTGTACCCTTCGATATGACGCTGCATAAAATAAGGGCTAAGAGCCATTTGTGGGAAAGGAACAAAGGATGCCACTGCTGAGTAGTGAAGACAACCCTGCACGACTCTACTTCTGTTTGTTTAACTTTGGCCACTTAGAATTTTCCATTCTTAAACTAGAGAGAAATAGCATTTTGCTAAGAAGTCATGCTGATATAAACATCTCCACCTAGCCACCATGCAGGATGCAATTTTGCACCTTAGCAATTCTGAATACAAAGGCAATGCAGAAACCCTGCTGGGCTGGAAACCTACCAAATCTCAAAGCACTTCAACAAACAATTGCAATGTCTTAATTTTGGTCACTATTAAGAATTTTGTCTCCCTCCTGAGTCATTGTGCCAGACTTCAGACATCTATTACCAGGAGTCAAACCTGAATAACTTCTTTGTGGCTTCATTCTGAATGCAAATATCATTATACTTGTTGGGAAGTGGTTATATCTTCACTCATTACTCACTCTGGATAATTAACATGTATTTTGAAAATTTTTCCAGGGAAAAACTCTAATTTTCTGATTAGATCTTAAATCAGTGTTTCTAAAACATTCTACCTTGTGTCCTCAAAATAGCATTCTTCCTGTCCATTTCATACTTTACAAAATACAAATCGGTGCAAATACTCTCTTAAAACTTATGTTAATTGTGTATTTCTGAAATTTAAAATGAGAAACACCATGTTGCAATTGAAATTATTAACTAAGTTGTGTATTTCAGGCTAGAGTGTTCTGCACATCCCTTATATGCACTCATGACCCTCATTCAGAGAAAACTGCCCAAGACTACTGGAAATTATTGTAGATAGGCACAGGTCAAATTTTCTGCATGGTTTAGATGCAAAACTTGAAAAAAAGCTGTGATTTGTCATCAAAAGCTCAAATGTTCAATTTTGCTACAAATGGCTGCTTCTGTCACATTTCTCCAACTAAATTGGATTTGGTAAATTTTCTCCTTTCAGTTAAAGATCTGATACAGATTTACTTCTACATGTAAGTAGAGATATTAGGGCTCATATGCAACCCTCCTCACTTCTGTGGAAAACAACACTTGCTGTAAGTGATGTAAGATTTTTTTGTAGATACATTTGCAATCTTCCCAATGCCCTTGTAATACTATGGAGTCAGGAAAAAAAAAAAAAGTAATGCTGGGATGAAAAAGGTCAGTGGTTTGCAGCCTTCCTGACTTTAATGACTACTAGACATTTTTAAAATGGATGTGTAAAGTCCTACATGGCTAACTAAGGGCTACAGATTTATTTGTCTTGATTATTTTTATAAGTGTATAGCTTAGGAGCATTTTATGAAATCCATGCTATTGAAAGCCACAGCAGTAGCTGGCAGCATCTGGAAAGAATACAAAATGAGCTAAAAGTTTTCTTAGCCAGATTAAAAGTGAGTATAAAAAAATTCAAATGTATTTTTTTCAATACAAGCAAAATCTATTCAATAATTACACTGAGTTTACATTCTAATCTAAAATGGAATGGCGACTGAAGATGATGTTCTAATCATGCACATACAAAAAACCCAACAACCCAGAATAAGCCACCAAGGGTTAATACTTAGCTGATACCATTGAAAATCTCATTACAAGCACTGTGGCACATAATTGATCTGACTGTTTGGCTGACTGAGTCAGTGACCCCAGAGATTTATGTACTCATGCAGTTCTGCAGAATCCTCACTTGGGTCTGGCTCTGTGCAGCTGTTAAGTGAAGGTACTTCACAATCTGCAAAACAGAGTGGTAAACTCTGCTGGCCATGACTCTGACAGTATCATAACTTACAGGCTCATCAGTATAAGATGATGGATCAAGCAGATGCAACTAATGTCAAAAAAAGTGGGGGAGAATACGGGTTAAAAGATGCTGCTATCCGAGCTTAAAAATATCATGGTCAGTGTCAACATTGAGACTGTGCAATCAAATGTCACAAAAAACGTGTTTTAAATTTTGTTTGTATGATTTTACTTTTGATTTCTTTTTAAGATTTCTACCTTTGGTTTCCTGCATGTACTTAATGGTTTCCACTACTTTACTTTATTAGACCTCATTAAGAATTGAAAAATGGTTTTCATACAAAGTTTGAAACATCTGTTTGGACAGTGCTAAGGAGTGCAATAAGAATAAATCATAAACAGCCGACAAAATCCACTTCTATAAGTAGACAATGTAAAATTGCCAAATGTCCTGTGCAGTAATCACTATGAACAAAGACTGAAAGAAAACAAATTGTCTGCATCAAGATTTGATCATATCTTTGTTCTATCAATATGCAAAATACAGATACAATGATAGCCTTGTAATTTTGTGTGGTGCCTACCACTGCCTACCCATAGCTCTGAGCTCACAAACTGCATTATATTTGGCGTGACAAGTTGTAGACACTACCAACAGCAGCTGTTAAATGTGGAAGCTAATTGAAAATTTAAGTGTTCCTGTCTTGGTGCAGGACTTGCAGTGATTTATGTGTATCTGGACTAAGGATATTTAAATGATGGGTTCATGGTGAAGAAGAAAAGAGAAGCAATTAATCAAAAACGACAATCAGAAAAAGGCACAATAAAACACTGCTATTTATGAAAAGAAAATGGGGCCTTCTTATCTTGCCTAACTTACAGAAAAAACAATCACTGAAATGCTGGAACATTTTCTGAAGAATACAGAGAGGACATGTTTTTTGCCAGTGATACACATTTTACCTTTTGCATGCTGCTGCAATGTAACAAACAGAATATCCATGTAATGAAATAAATTCTTTCAAAATTTAACTTTATTATATTTTATTTGCTTGAATGTTGTTGCAAGAAAAATCTTTTTTAATGAACATTTCAGTGCTGTGATTTTAGTCTCATTTCCTTTGTTCCTATTTAATTTACCTCTTACTCTCTTTTCTTTTTTATTTTAAACAAAAAGGAGCAATATTCTATCACTAAGAGAGAGACAGATAGATTAAACAAGCAGTTTATGTGATCTAATAATGACACCATTCTAAGAATTATCTTCTAATCTAACAGCAGTCAATTAAACAAACCTGGTTGAATATGTCGAGCTTTTCTGTACATTCTGTGAACCATGGGTCAGGTCTTGAATTCAAACTTTGGCCAAACACTTCCAACCCAAATATTATTTGCATTCACAAATCAAGTACTGATGATCCTCAGTTATAATCTATCATAGCTATCCAAGGGGCAGTGGGGGTAGGAGGTGGATTTTGCCTATGGAGATGCAGTAACGGTGTTTGAAATGTAATTAGTAAAGTGAAAAAAAGAAAATACAGTATATTAAATGAGCAGAGCATTATATTACATTTTCCTTTTACAAAGCTTCATTACTTCCTTACAGAGTCTAGAATATCCAGATATCATGAAGGAATGAGATACTTATATCAGATTGAAATTCATAAGGTTCCTGTGGAGAAAGAAGACAATCTAAAAGCCTTGCCTTGATTTCTTTAGCTGTGATTCCTCACTGTTTGATTATATGACAATGCTACCTTCAGAAAACAACTAGGAGGGGGGACAAAAATTTCAATGCCCCAAAACAAACAGCCCCTGTATTAGAAAGGAAACAAGATAATACAGGCTCAAACAGCAAGAGATAAAGAGAGTGGTAGAAAGCAGAACCTCCTTATGTCAGCCAGCCTTAAAGCTGAGGAGACTGGGGTCTGAATCACAGAATCACAGAATCACCTAGGTTGGAAGGGACATTTTAAGATCATCTAGTCCAACCAATAAGAAAAAAAAAAAAAAAAGCACAAAAAACCCCACACCATACAAAACACCACCCAACACTAATCCATATCCCCGAGCACCATGTCAACTCGTCTCTTGAATACCTCTAGGGATGGTGCCTCAACCACCTCCCTGGGCAGCCCATTCCAATGTCTGATAACCCTTTCAGTAAAGAAATA
>JAOTQQ010000019.1:26259418-26281688 GCA_026546715.1 Gallinago undulata
AGCCATTGCCCCTTGTCCTATCATCTGTGACCTGGGAGAAGAGACTGACCCCCGCCTCTCTACAGCCTCCTTTCAGGTAGTTGGAGAGAGCGATAAGGTCTCCCCTCAGTCTCCTCTTCCCCAGACTGAACAACCCCAGCTCTCTCAACCTCTCCTCATAAGATTTGTGTTCCAGACCCCTCACCAGCTTCATTGCCCTTCTCTGGACCCTTCTCTTCACTGAAACCTTCTGTTCACTCATTTTATCAGGACAATTGAATATATCTTGATGGAATTATTTTTGCTGAAGTACACATGATTTTCAGAAGTAACTTTTAATACTTTTCTTTCAGGAAAAGTATAAATACTTTTTTTTTTTCCTGAAAAAGAAATCTAATTCCATTCTGCGATTCACAGAATCATAGAATCACAGAATGCTTCTAGTTGGAAGGGACCTTCAAGACCATCTAGTTCCAACCCCCCTGCCGTGGGTAGGGATGCTTTCTACTAGACCAGGCTGCTCAAAGCCCTGTCCAGTCTGGCCTTGAACACTTCCAGGGATGGGGCATCCACAACTTCTCTGGTCAACCTCTTCCAGTGTCTCACCACCCTCACACTAAAGAATTTCTTCGTAATACCTAGTCTAAATCTAAATCTAAATGGTTTAAAACCATTACTCCTTGTCCTATCACTACACTCCCTGATAAAGAGTCCCTTCCTATCTCTTCCTGTGCCCTTCAGTTACTGGAGGGCTGCTTTAGTGTCTCCCCAGAGCCTTCACTTCTCCAGACTGAACACCCCAACTCTCTCAGCCTGTCTTCATAAAAGAGATGTTTTAGCCTTCTGATCATTTTTTTGGCCCTTCTCTGGACTTGCTCCAACAGGCCCATGTCCTTCCTGTGTTAAGGACTCCAGAGCTGAAAGCAGTACTCCAGGGGGTTCTCACCAGAGTGGAGAAGTGGGGTAGAGTCACCTCCCTTGTCCTGCTGGCCACACTTCTTTTGATGCAGCCCAGGATGCAATTGGCTTTCTGAGCTGCAAGTGCCCATTGGTGGCTCATGTTGAGCTTCACATCTACCAACACCCCGTAAGTCCTTCTCTTCTCAATAGGCTGCTCTCAGTCCATTCTCTGCCAAGCCTGTATTTGTGCTTGGGATTCCCACGACCCAGGTGCAGAACCTTGCACTCAGGGGCCTACCTCTCAAGTCTCTCCAGGTCCCTCTGGATGGCATCCCTTCACTCCAGTGTGTCAGCTGCACCACACAGGTTGGTGTCATTGGCAAACTTGCTGAGGGTGCATCTAATCCTGCTGTCCATGTCACTAACCATGACAAAGCACCAGTACCAATACCGACCACTGAGGAGTGCCACTCATTATTTGTTTCTACTTGGACATCAAGTCATTGATCGCAGCCCTCTGAGTGCAGCCATCCAGCCATTTCCTTATCCATTGAGTAGCCATACATCAAATCCATGTCTTTCCAACTTAGAAACAAGGATGTTGTGCAGGTCAGTGTCAAAATGCTTACATAAGTTCAGGTAGATGAAGTCAGTGCTCTTCCCTTATCCACCAATGCTGTAACCTTGTCGTAGAAGGCCACCAAATTTGTCAGACATGATTTGCCCTTAGTAAAGCCATGTTGGCTGTCACTAGCCACTTCCTTATTTTCCATATGCCTTAGCACAGTTTCCAGGACAATCTGCTCCATGATCTTGCTGGGAACAGAGGTGAGACTTAACGGCCTGCAGCTCCCTGGGCCTTCCTTTTTATTCTTTTTAAAAATGAGGGCTATGTTTCCCCTTTTCCAGTCAGAGGAAACTTCACTGGAATACCATGACTTCTTAAATATGGTAGGTAGTGGCTTAGCGCTTTCATCTGCCAGTTCGCTAGGACCCATGGATACATCTCATCAGATTGCATGGACTTGTGCATCTTCAGGTTCCTTAAATGGTATCAGATCTTTTCTTCTCCTACAGAAGGTGGTTCCTCATTCTCTGCCTTTCCTTTCTGTGACTTGTGTGGTGTGGCTAGAGCCTGGTGACCAGGTCTCCCATTTCCTTCTGCAGAAAGCCCACATTTTCCCCACTCCTCCTTTTATTGTTGACATACCTATAGAAGTTTTTCTTGTTGCCCTTGACATGTCTGAACAGATTAAATTCTATCAATGCTTTAGCTTCCCTGACTGGGTTCCTGGCTGCTCAGACAACTATTCTGTTTTCTTCCCAGGCTACCTCTCCTTACTTCCATCCTCTTTAGGCTTCTTTTTTCTGTTTTAGATTTTCCAGGAGAAACTTGTTCATATATGCAGGCCTCCTGATGTTTGTGCCCAACTTCCTGTTTGTTGGGAAATATCACTCCTGAGCTTGGAGGAGGCGATCCTTGAATACTAACCAGCTTTCTTGTGGTCCTCTTCCCTCCAGGAACTCTGCCAAGCAAATGCCTGAAGAGGCCAAAGTCTGCTCTCCTGAAGTCCAGGGAAGCAAACTTACTGGGTGCCCTCCCCACCACCCTAAGGATCTTGAACTCCACTATCTAATCGTCACTGCAGCCAACACTACCCTTGAACTTCACATTCCCCACCAGACCCTCCTTGTTGGTGAGAACCAGGTCCAGCATGGCCCCTCTTCTGTTTGGCTCCTCTATTACTTGGAGAAGGAATTTATCATTGATGTATTTCAAGAGCCCCCTGGATTGCTTATGCTCTGCTGTGTTATCCCTCCAACAGATACCAGGGTAGCTGAAGTCCCCCGTGATGATCAGGGTTTGTGAAAGTGGGGCTGCTCCTGTCTTTCTACAGAGGGCCTCATCTGCTCAGTCTTCCTGATTGGGTGCATGTCTCAGACTCCCCTACTATATTGTCAGTGGTCCCTGCCCTCCCTTTAATCCTGACCCATAAGCTCTCGGTTGGCTCCTCATCCATCCCCAGGTGGAGCACCGTGCACTCCAGCTGGTCACTGACATAGAGGGTGACCTCCCTCCTTGTCTCCCCTGCCTGTCCTTCCTGAAGAGCCTGTATCCCTCCATTCCAGCACTCCAATCATCCCACCTTGTCTCTTTGATTGATGCGTAAGATTGATGATGTTCATTTTATTTTAAAGGTAACTGCGCTGTAAATTGAAAAAATTATATTCCAGTTGTATAACCAGTCCACAGATAGAATATATTATTGAAGTGAAAAGAAACTGTTACTAAAAGGACAATCACTAACTACTTCAGAGCAGACAGTTTTATAAGCCAGACAAAAAATATGGAAGTATGGCTGATGAATTTGTACAGTTGTACTGTGTTCCAGATAAAATTAATGTACTTATTCATCTGAATAATCATAGAGTAAGAAGAATGACATCTTATTATTATTCTGTACAAATCACCTGGATTTTTCATCTGTTATAGACCAATTACAAAACCAAAAGATTTTTTGTCTTTCTAACATTAAAAATTTGAACAAAGAAGAAATTTCATCAGATTAGCAACTTATTTGTTTCTGGAAGTGAAAAACAAAGGTTTTGCCCGACAATACTTACATTTCTGATGGCCACTGGCCAGACTTCTAAGGAAGCTTCACTAAATTGGATATAATTTTTCTTAATTTACACTCAAGGTCAACTCGTGTTAAACTGAGTTTTCATTAAAACTAAGGCTGAGGAGTTACTGTTATTTTATTGCTGTAAAATGATTGACTATTACTCTGGTTTCTGTGGAAAGTAATGTTTCTGGCAGTAGACAGTGATGTTTATGGCAACAGTCTTTTCACCTGTCTGTCAGTTGCTCCACCAGCATCATTTAAAGCTATTGACACAATTGAATCTAATCCGACAAGAGAAAAAGAGTCTCAAAGACAATCACATTCCCCAAAGCATTGTGAAATGCACTGCCTAGGGAGAGGGGAGATACCCCATCAGAGGACAGAGGAAAAGGGATGAGAAGTCAGTGGTCTCTGAGATGTTGCAGCCAGCCCGGGGCTGGGACCACTCTGTGGCCACGCCAACCACTGGCTCTGGCACTGGTCTGACCAAGCCAAAATGCATTGCCTCTTCCCTGGCAGCTGCTAGGCCAGAACAGGGCTGTAACCCAGCAGGAAGCATGGTGAGGGTGTGGGAAGCTGAGTGGTCCTTATTGCACAGTGCTGGTGATAAGAAAGGTCAACTGTAGAGACTCTAGTAGAAATGGATATGGAAAAAGCAAGGAGGAACTTTTAAAGTACTGCAGTGGTGCCTTGTAAGGGATATAGGAGAAGAGAGGAGAGAAAGGGATTAGCCAGCATCACAGGGACATTGACTCCCAGTAATCTGGGCCTCACAACTTCTCTGCTTACAAAAATTTGCTAGTTTTTTACGGAACCTCTCAAACTTTCTCTTTCACAGTAAACCTAAAGAGCCCAAAAGGTTTTATTTGAAGCTCACTAATGAGCATCTTTAGTGCTCATTAAGTAGATGTGCTAAAAGCTACTTAAGCTTTTATATTTGCAAATATAAACATTTAAATGACCATATCAAACTCTGCGTTAGGGCACAGAAAATAGCAAACTGATAAACAAAGTGATTTGTTTCGCTTTCCTAGCCGGATTTGCATAAGCAGCTGTTCTAAATTCTGCTGTGTTCTGTCATTCTTGTTGTTCCTTAAGATGAAGATTTTTTTAAAGTACATACACATCCAGTATAATCGAATTTCATAGGATTATTTCAAATGAAGAACAATTCATGAGTAGGAGTTGATAACTCAAGTAAACATTAAAACTGCCTCATACCCACTTTAATTAACTTGGATTTAAAAAGTATAGATATAGCTTCAGCCTGCAGAATACGAGACTAATAGAAGAGCATTAAGTACAGGGGGAAGCATAGCACATTGGGGATCATTTCGCCTCTTAGTGGAATGCAAAACAAATCAACAGATGTTGCATTATGTAGTAGATGCCTTTATGTCTGATCTACTCCATTTGTTCAGTATGGTAGAGTCTCATAGCAAATACAGATTGAGCCTTAACAAAGCTCCAATTTCTTTTAAATCTCAAATAATAGTTTTCATTGTTTAAGGTACTCACAGATTCATGGATTCTGAAGACAGAAGATGTATCATAAAGGCAATTGTATGGGGAAGAAAAAATTGAAGAGCTGCTCTTGGTTTTAAACTTTGGGTCAAATATTTCCTCCGAGTTTTTTTGAAAAAAAGAAAGAATATACTGATTTAAAATTCTTCAGATTTATTGGTGGGCTTTTTATAACTGAGAAAAGACACATGCAGCTATTCCCCAGACCATCTTCTTTGGCATCTCTCTTTGTTCTGGACAACTAATAAAATTCAGGGATCTTCTGCAGAGAGAAGAAGCTACTGCGTAATAGAAAATGGAGCCTTGAGCTCAGCTTTTTCCAAAACAGCTGCGACCATGGCTTGGATTTGTTCTAAACTATCATGAAAGGGCAGACAATTAGAGAAATGTTTGAGAAAAATAAAATAAATAATGCTTTTTGAATAGAGAGAAAGCCCAGAGTTTTCAAGATTAGAGATGGGATTTTTCATTTCTCTTTCTAGCAGTGCAGGGTTATTTAGCAGAGAAAATTTCTGTCTTCCTTTTGGAGCTAACAGCTAGAATAGTTTCATAAACAGGCATTTTCCTGCATGTGCTGGGAATAGCCAATGCTGCTCCTATTTCTTTTGCTTTTTTCTTCTAATTTCTGAAGTTTTCTCCTCCTTTTGTCTTTGTTTCCTTCATTTGCTCTTTTCTGTCCTGCTCCAGCATGCTCTACAGAATAGTTCCCTGAGAACAGGGGTGGATGGGATCTTGAGCAGGCATCCAGTGCATCCACTTGCTCGAAATCAGAATCATCGATGACCCCTAAAATATTCTTAAAATATGTTGTTAAAGGCTTACCGCGACTGAGATTTTACTGCTTCCATAGCAGTTTTATTCAGATGCGTAACTAACACGTCATTAGAGCCTGTTCTTGGTGAACGTGCTTTGGCAGTGGGATTCGACTAGATGATCTCTGAAGGTCCCTTCTAATCCCTACAATTCTGTGATTTTGTGATTCTGTATACTACCTCTCCTTGACAGAAATTTCAGATCATTACCTTTTGTCTTATCATCAGTAAGCATCAGCAAGTGTTCCCTTTGTGGTTAATCATGTTTTTCTCTTATTTGCCTTCTGCAAGATTAAAGAAGACATCACTGATGCACCTCTTGCATTTCTAAATCATCGATGGCATCGTATTTCAGCATGTTCCAACTTCAAACAAGGAAACCAAGCAGCCACCACATAACTGTTTTTCCTGTTTCCAGCTCATATTAATCAGGTGTTGACGTGCAAGGAAATGCAGTAAATCATCCTTGCATATATGACTACTGGGTATAGTTCCTTTTGCTGGTTGTTTTGGACACAGTCACCGCAGTGATGCAGCAATATGAAATCAGTCAAGTGTGGCTCTTTTTATTATAAATCATGTAAGTGCATTCCAGTCTTCTGATTGGATGGCTGCACTGCATCAGAGATAGTCAAATTCCCCTTTGGGCACTACAGAGAAGGAAAAGTGGAAAAAGGAACTTGGTGATCTTTTCCCTAAGATGAAACCATGATTTATAATAACATTTATCAGCTGCTGGGCACCTTGCTGCTGAGGAAATGCTGTGAGCAGCTGATGAAACAGTCGTGAGTGAAATCAAGCTGTTTCTCTGTTGCTCAGACCCACCTCCAACAAACGTTTCAGAATTTAAAAGTGCTACAAGAAAAATTTGCAATGCAGAAATATCTGTAAAAATAATAGCCATTTATTTACAGCTTCACTGTCAACATTGGCACTTTGAAGTTTACAGATTTGAGCTAGGATGCTTTACAGATATTAATCTGTGCAGTCTCAACAAAGTAATTAATAGTGGGTCTTTTCATAGACAAGTAATAATGAGGTTAAGACACTAATTTTTCAAAATAGTAAAGAATTTTCCATACCCATCGAGGTACAATCCTGACCTTGACCTTGAGATACCCAAGTTCACAGGTTACTGTTGAAACAAAATGTAACCTATACAAGCTGCTAGCAAAAAATCTGGCTTCTATTGCTTCATCTTAGTAACAAGACCATTCATCAACCTTGTAATTTCTACAAAAATAAATGTGTTTTTTTTCTTATATTATCTATAACATATACCATGTAACACATGTACTGGGAAGCAATTGTTTCACGACATTCATCTTGGAATAATCTTTGCCACAGAAGAGTGCAAACCTTTGATTCCACTTTGCTAATGCAATAAATTCTTGTCTCCCAGTAATGGGAGCAGACCAGCAGGCTAGGCTGAAATCACTGTACATCCATGCTTTCAGCTCCCACCACTCAGATGGATCCAGTTCTGCTCATTAGCAGTCCTGAAGATGGATGGTTAAGATCCTTCTGCTTTATTGCTAATCGAGTACTTGCCACACCCTATAGTCCCACTGATAATACATAGCACTGGCATAGGATTTTTTATCCCAGTCCTGCTGCTGCCAGGTGCCACTGAGACACCCTTCAGCCCGATGCAAAAAGATAGAATAAGGGAATTAAAAGTTTTTCTGATTTTATTGCCACTGAACAGTTCTAGTCCACCATGTTCTCAGTTTATCCTGCTCCAGGCTGAGATACTAATTCCTCCATTAACACGTTAACGTCTCCTGGTGCTGTACATGCTCTGAGTCACATTGTGAGCCAGTAGCTCTCCATCTCCTCATCTGCATAGCTGCTGCATGCAGCTGTGCTTACCTCCTTGCCTATTTTACTACAGTATAGTTCATAATGGTTTCATACAGACAGGGGTTTTATTGCAGTTTTGAAGATATTTTTTACCTTTTTTATATCCAACTGGAGGACACAAGAACACAGCAAACACGACAATAGATAATACTACAGAGACTACTCTCAAGCCACCTACCAAAAAGGCCATAAAAAGGTCTTTTTCATTGCCAGTAAAGTTAATTACTTAAGTGACTTGACCTTCTTGATCTCAAGGATTGGAGCATCTCCCAGTGAAGAAAGGCTGAGAGAGCTGGGACCCTTTAGCCTGGAGAAGAGAAGGCTGAGGGGAGACCTTATCAATGCCTATAAGTATCTAAAGGGTGGGTTGAAGGAGGAAGGAAAAACTTCTTCACAGTGAGGGTGACAGAGCCCTAGAACAGGCTGCCCAGGGAGGTTGTGGAGTCCCCTTCTCTGGAGATTTTCAAGACCCGCCTGGATGCAGTCCTGAGTAACATGCTCTAACATGCTCTAGGCAATCCTGCTTCAGCAGGGGAGTTGGACTAGGTGATATCTATGGTCCCTTCCAACTCTAAAAAATTCAGTGAAATTCAGTGAAATGTTTTTCAGGCCCCTTTGCAAGTTACTTAAAAAAACCCCAGATTGGTCCACCCTAATCACAATTTCACTAGTTAGAAATAGAAACCATTTATGGATTCCTGTGCCTATGAAAAGACTTGTCTACTTATGGAAAGTAGAATTAAGAATGGGTAATATGTCTCCAGTAGTAGGTTTAGTGAATTTAGTGAAACTACTGAGGATATGTTGTGGTTTGATGTGCCCTTAAAAATGTCCAGTGATGGAGATAGTGTAACTGTATTTGGCAGTTTGTGTTAGCATTTTATTACATCTGTATTTAAAACAATAGAGACATTACAGCTAGGCAAGAAATCTTTGGTTCTGAAATTAAATGCATTTTCCTTTGATTTCTTTTTCCACTTCTTTCTCCTCCAAATTTGTGTTTTCTGAATGGTGCTAAATACCTATGTTATGAACTCAAGTAGCTGGTCCTCAATTAAGTGGAAAAAAGACTACTGATGAAAACTGAATACTTTAGATGGAGATCTGTCATGCAGTGGTATAAATAAAATGTTGAGGCTAAAGACATAAACCTGCCTTGCATTGTATTAGAAAGTAGTATGTTTCCTATTTCCTTGATTCTGTATCATTAATTTTGTAGTCTTTAAGTGAATAATCTAGCCTAATTTAATTGGAATGTGATGGAGATACATGGAAGTATATGTCTCTGCCTCTGATCATACCATGGAGATTTGTTCAATAAGGCCATTTCACTGAATGTCACTGAATTTTTAGAGTTGGAAGGGACCATAGATATCATCTAGTCCAACTCCCATTTGACATGGTTGTCTCCTCTCTCTCTTGGTAATACCAGAAGTGCAGTGTTAAGGTGTGGGGAAACCTTCAGACTTCAGCTAATGCTGTAGCAACCTGGACACCAGCACCATCCCGTTCTCTACCTTGCAATCTAATTTCTTTTCAGCCATATATTCCCCTTCTTGTTCACTGATTTGTAAAATTTACAAATCAATATGGTCAATATTTGTTACCAAGCAAAATACTGTAGGGAATGTTTTTAATTTTGAAAGGTCTTTCTGTAGTTTATGAAGCCAGAAAAGGCTTGTATGCTTCGTATAAGCAAAATAAAAAACTACATGGAATACCAAAATATCGGTTAAATATACTGAAATCCTTGTCCAGCTTTCCCTGATTTTTAGTTTGGAGATATGGTATAATGTTTGGTTTTGGTTTTGTTTGGTTTGGTTTTTTTTTTTATTAAAGGGGTAAAACGGCTAGAGCAACTTGCATAATTCTTTTTGATTCCTGTCGTCAGACTAACACATAACCTTGGTGTATCAAAAGGTAATATGTGACTATCTGGATTTTAAACTGAAAAGCAATTTCTCACTCTTAAGGTGCTTTGGTATATGAAAAATTAACCTTAAAGAATATTGTAATACACGCTTGATGCATTCGACAGTTTTTGAACTAATCTATCTTGAAACATGATACTAAATTTAAAGTTGCACTTGCAAAATGATTTATAAAACAGTAACTATCCTTCCTATCCAGCCTGATCTAAGAGCAATTTCATTGTAGTATCCTAATCTGGGACTTTGTTTATGGCAGCAATTAGAAGAATTTCTTTGCAAATGCAAAAAATGCAAAATGTTTTTTCTAATTGCTTCTCTATGACCTGAACTCCTGTTTCAGAGACCCTGAACAACTCTGCATCTATTTTCAATTTTTTAAAAGCCAACAGCTATAGAATTCAAGAAGCGCTGAGACAGAGAGGCTTGTCTTCCAGATTATATTGGCCTTTCCATATGTGGTCGCTGCAGTGCTACATCACTCTGATTCCTCTCTTAACAACACGCTGATGCCAAGGCAACTGTCAGCTTCCCTTTATTTTGTGTTTCAAAGTGTTACGCAGGTTTCAGACACTCCTGTGCTACTTGAACAGAAACAGGGATAAAATGTTACATATAGAGAATGTAATCTTTGTTTTCTCACAGAAAATACAGCTAAATCTTCAACTGGTAAATTTGTATAGATAGCTTCACTGGCTGCCTTGGGCTAGATAATGTATATCAGCTGTGAATCTAGGACTTCTTTAAGTGGTTTATATAAGAGGTAGTACAAATTTAAGGAACACATTTGTAAAAGAAGGGGGGGGGGAAGCCTATAAAATCATTCTAGTCTGTTGTCCTGGTATTTTTCTATTCATTTAAGAATAATTCCATGATGCTCAATGTCAGCTTATTGCTTTTCAAAAGATGTAACTTCATTCACTGCTCTTGAGTAACTTCTGAGTTCAGCTGGGAAAAATCAGCTCTGTTTACTCCTTATGTGAGAAGCAGAAAACTCAGAAATCCTTACGTGCTAAGTGGGTGGGCTGCTTTATATTTGCTTTATATAATGCTATAATTATGTTTTGCTTCCTGGTCAGTGGAGATGTGAATAGCGAGAAGGACTAGAAGTGATTTAGAGAAAAATATGAATCTTTGCTTAATTCTGGCAAAATAATTCCATGGAAACTATGTAGAAGTTGTAAAAGAGAAAACACCACTACAAGAGCCTCTTGATGCATGGATGTGATACAAATGGTGCAGAGATCTGCACTGGTATTCGCCTGATCTGGTGTGTTTCCAGAAGGGTACAGCTACGTGTGACCGTGGTCTCCTGAGTGCCAGAGCAGGGTTTGCCCTGAGAGCCCCTGGCAATGCCTGAGAGTTCAGCACAGCATCATGGCAATGAAGCAGTTTGCTCCTGGTCCTGAGTTAGGGTGGGATTCCACCTTTGTACTAGGAACTAAGACACAGGTTTTAGAATTCACAATAGTGAATTGTCACAATAGTGAAAAAGTCTGATTTAAAGTGAAAACAACTTTAAGACCTCATCAAACCCCATAAATACATGCTATTTAATTTTGCCAAAATGATATGTCAACCCACTTATTTTCTTGTGAGAAAGGATTATCTCTGTTGTTTATAGCTTGCTTTTTTGCTATTGACTCTTTTTGGCTATTAGAACCAAAAATATCCTTAATATACTACAAGGAGAGTGGTTTATATGGCTAACACTGAAGAACACTGTCTTTTAAAATTGGTTTTTACATTCTTTTGTCTTAAGTAATTTCACAAGTATTTTTGCAGAAGGACTCATACAAAAAAAAATCAATGTGTCATGGCTGTTGCTGATGCTCTTTCACTGCTAAGGAAAAAAGATTTTTCCCTCCAGTGCCACTGCTTTCATATGAGGAAGTGCATTATTATTCATTGAGATACACTGCCGTGTGATGTTTTAAAAGTACCTTAGTAAAGGTTATTGAGTTATTTATAAAATCTACAAAGAAATTAGAAAACCATTGTAAATCAGTCTGTCATAATGTTCACATCTTCTACTGACAGATAAAGAAAATAAAAATCCTTATGAAAGCAAAAAGTACTTGCCATCCAGAGCAATTTACTAATTGGAAAAAAGATAAATTATCTACATTGTGCCTTGTCAGCAAAAACTCCTCTCTTTGATTCCATCAATTCAAAGCCAAAAAGGCAAGGTTGAAGGCGTAGATTCAGCTTGCATGTATTGGACTCTAAAATTAATTTTAATGCAACAGTCTAGATATTTGATTAGTCTGCATCATTATAATTTATTTCTGGACATGACTGCTTGCTAAATGTTCCGATCACTTCGGGCAAACCTTATGAAGTTGTCCTCTCGTTCACAGCCCAAGTGAAAAAAACCTCATTGCTTGGCTAAAGAAAGCCGCCTGGGATGCCAGCTGACTCACAGTGCTGCTTTACTTGTCTTGAGGAGCGCCAGGGAGAAGTGCTTGCAGAGGCTGATTTTTAAGAACCCCTGAGCAGTGTCGGCAACCCTGGAGACCCGTGAGCACTTAACTCTTCTACAGGGCAAGCCCAAGAGACTAAGAATTGAGTCTTGTACCTCCACATAATGTTTAAACCTGTTCAGGGCAGTAAAGAGCTCTCTCACAAAGTGGCTTATATTGCGTGTGTGTACAACTTCAGCCATCACAAGCTTTCTGTCTTTGCCCCCATTCACCCCTACGGCATTTAAGTGCACTCTGTTCAGCTTCTCTATTTCTACATCACTAAAAAGAATGAAATATTCAGCACAACTTTATATTCAGAACTAGCACTGCAAAGGTTCTTACTCTTCTTTCTCAAGAATGTATAACTGACATTTTATCTCTGTATCAAACGAAGTAAGCACAAATTTTACATCCAGTAATTTAAAATTTATTTTCTCTGATGTAAGTCTCCACATCACCCATTTTCTCCAGATTCAACAATAACACCAGTTATATTTTCATGTGTTCAGGTTTTAAGAAATTTAAAGAATCTAACTAAACATGGGTATTAGTTAATTTTTTCACCTTTTAATATATTGTTTGCCATTAAGGGTACAAACTAGACACGTTATTTCCACCAAAAGGAATCAATTTTTTCCTTAACAGTAGGTCAGTTTTTTGAGAATTTTGACATGAAATCCTGTCTTTAGATGACACTTCTAGAGGTTTACTTTCATACTAGAAGGATTACAAATCACAAGGAGAAGTTTCTCTTACCATAATGAGGAATTATTGCCCAAGCCATTGCAGAAGCATAGATGCCGCCAATCATCCAAAACATACAGAGCCAACTCAGGTGTTCACCTCGTTTCTCCCGAGCAAGCACTTCCGAAAAATAGGAGAAGACTATTGGCACGGCTCCACCAATCCTAAAAGGAGAGACAGGTCATGCATTAAGTGAGAGAGTATCAGCTAGTTGAAGTTTGAACTAGCCCTTAGCTGCAGTCATTGAAAACCCAAACCACCAGCAGATTTTCTGGCAAGAGCTTTTTGTCTCAAATTGCACCATGTATTGGGGAGCTCTTGAAAAAACTTTCACCATTTTGGACATAATTTTTGTCAGATATTTTCTTGAAAATTCTGTGTACAATTCGTTGCATTCAGTGTTTCAAGGGGATTGTCAATGTGCCGGCCACTGGAACAGAAACCAGCACGAAGCTTTGACTTTCATAATTACAAAAATCCGGAGATAATGACAGTCTACTGACAACCATCAAAATGCATTGTTTTTATCTGGAAATATTAGTCATTTTCCCAGAGAATAACAGATATTTCTCTAAGTCTTACCTTCCATGTTTTAGGTAATCAAGACATGACTAAATGCCAACTAATTACTAATACTTTTTATTTCACGTATGTTAAAAAAGTTATTCCTTGCAGTTGCACTACATGATTTGCTAAGCCCATACTGTTTGCTTAATGAAGTTTTTTTACTAAAAGCCTATGCACTGATATAATATTCATTTTTTTTCAGTGGTAAAAATGCACACTGTCTGAAGGTTAGCTGGACAAAAAAAGAGTTCAAATTGGTTTTGCAAAAATTAGAGTAACTCAAATTATGTATCATTTTCAGTATCAGCTTCCGGATCATCTTTTACTGTCTTTACTGTTTCAGTACCAATGCAAACTGTCAAATGTTCCACAACAGAACAAGTCCTTGTGGATTTTACTGCTGAAGAAAATACCTGTGAAGCTCGAAGAGATATTTTCACATACCAGATTCCATATTTTAAAGCACTATCTTGCATGGTTTTAATTTTTAACCGAATTTTAATGGTAAATGCATATTTATGATGTCATCTGGGAGCTGCTATACTAAGAGCAAAAAGAAAGATGCTTAAAACGATTAAAGCAAATATCAAAAAGGAAAACATGAACATAGAAATGGTATTATACTTCTAAGATAATTTAGTGCCATAGCAATACAGTTTGTTTTAACAAAGACATCTTCAGGTATAGTGATGAAATGCTGGATTGAGCTATTATATTTGTTTAGGGATCTGCTGTTTTGTCACTTGCTTCTGGAAAGCTCTTCATGAAGTGTACTGCTGGTCAACTCTTAACTTTACCATTAATGTTTCCCATAGTTGAGCCTGCTAGCTTTATACTCTCTGCTAGTTCTGCAAAGGTTTGTACCTCCATGAATTCTTGTTAGATATACAGCTAACAAGGGCTGTATCTCATTTCTTCTCATAGGTGAAAACACTAAAAGCCTTCACTAGCAAACAGCCCCTTCACAGGTAACAGCGGACACTGTCCTTGAAGGTTCTCCTGGAAGCCCAGGGTGAGGAACAGCAGAAGGGACATGGCCAAGGAGCTCTGCAATCACAGCTCATTTTGCTGAGATGGAAAATCCCTGCTGATGTAGCAGTGCTATGGACTCGGGGCTCTCCAGTTCCCACATGTTAAGCAGATTACAGCTATGATTTTTCACCCTCCAGGGCTCAGGCACAGAAAATTGCCCAAATACAGTACTCATGGGTCCAACTGGAGATCTTTTTCTAATGTTGGAAATTCACTAGCAAAACCAGAAACAACGTCTTCTTCTTCGGGCCTAAGCTTGAAAGTGCTGATGAGGAATTATAGGTGCCCACAGTCAAGAAGATAGCTCAAGATTGCTCATGGATGTAGGACATCTCAGGCAATAACACCCTGCCTAAAGAGAATAACTTTTTGTAAGTCAGTGCTTTTTTCTCTGGTAGCTTCTGCTGATTAAGAAAAGCATAGACAGAAACGCATACCAAATAAACATATATTTGATAATTTTTCTGTTCTTCTAAATTTACTATTTCCTTGATTTCATATTCATATTTCATGAAGTACAGAATCTTCTCTTTTTTTTATAATGCAGTTACTATGGTAGTAAATATAGCCTGAAACCATCTGTGCCATATAGCACAATCAGTAATAAATCATTTTTAACACTTTAATAGTTTTCCTATTGCCAAGTGCTTGAAAACTTTCTCTATAAAGGGTTTATTTCAGGCAAATACAATTCTTATGCTTATGAAATTAAAAACTTAACATAAAATCTTCTTGGTGGAATTTCTAATGAAGTGGGGCTTGTGGAGGGTTTCCAACAGGTGGACTAAGTCATGTATCTGTAGGTCACACAAATGTTTGTGGGATGATGGTTTAGAAAATGGGTGGATGCTTCAAGTGGAAAGAACCATAACTTAATTTCATAAAATGTACAGAGATCTTGACCAAAGGTAGAACATCTTCTATCTGTCAGCATGAACCAACTGTACCATGGAGGATGGGAAGCTGATGATGCTTTAGTGTTTAAAATACATCCAGGTGGGTTGACTCCTAAGCTATGTCCTAAAGGTCCTCCTTTAGGTACAGTAATAGGGCAACTTTTCTAACAAATTGACCTTTTAGAGGAATTTCGAAGCCAGCAAAACAAAATGGTTTTTTAGAGTATGCAAATAAACTGGAAAAAAAATTAATCAGTTTAAAAAAAAACATGCTTTTTTTTTGTTTCATCTGATGTGATTAATTTGACATTTCCAGACCAACCGACTAAGAAAAGTTTAAAATTCCAGATACTACATTCATATTGATTAAACAGTGAAAATAACTCAAAATAAATTGAGAAATAAAGGATGTATTTTCATCACACAGACAACAGCTGTTATTTAGAGTTTTAGGTGTCTGTTTCATAGCAACTGTGCAGTAAAATGTGTGGTGCACTTCTTCACACCTTAAATGTGTGAATGGAAAACTTACTTCTCCCCTGGTTAAATTCTTCTTTCTGGCCTCATGTAAGTGCAAACTGATACTACTAGAAGCTTTTCAGATACCAACACCTAAAAAGCTCTTCCTATGTCACAAAGTTATGATTAAAGAGGTATATGAAAATCTTATAGGGGCTAATTAACAACTGAATTGGAGGAGAGGAGAGAGACGGAGAGGAAGCATCCTGCTGTAGAAGACTGTACTTTTATGCTGGACTACCTCAGGGTGGGAGTAGCCATGCTTCCACTCCGTAAAATTTGCTCCCAAATACAAAGCAAGGGACAGCAGAAAGGCAGAGCAGGAAGCATTATAGCTGTTACCACACCAAAGGACAACAAGGAAACTCATTAAAAACTGTGTAGACCTTGAGAATGTTTTCAAGGAGCAAAGACATTTCCATCTGACTTTTGGTGAAATTTTAATGTGAGCTTGGTACCACAGCCATTTACTATTGTAGAACTACTGTGGTATCTGGTATACTGAACATTGCTAGCAGAAGCATGAACTTGGGCAAGGGAAGATCAGAGCTGCTCTCTTGTAAGTTTCTTTCACATACTTTAGCAGCTATTGCACATTATGGATTAATTCATCAGATGTTCATACGAAAAAAAACACCACCATATCACCCAACAGCTGCAAGGAATAATGCACTTTCTATACTCAAAAAAATCCCAACTTGACTTACACTCATATGAGCCCTTAATAGTTCAGTGGCTCCAGTTGGGCTCTTCTATATTTGCATGGAAGGAACAGAGTTAATCCTCAATATTTTTGTATTACAAGTTTGAAAGCAGATTGGACTACCTCTTTGGTATCCCACCAACATTTTGTGGAATGGACTGTGGAAAGCACAGGAGGAAATTCCAAATAAAATCAAAAACAGGGTTGCCACTGATTTAAAAGCAGAAAGACTTCTTTTGTTTTACAGGAAACGCAAACACTATTTTCCCACAGGATACAATATTAAGTCTGTTTCTGGCAATTAATTGTTTTGTTACAGTGGGCTGTTTGCTTTTATTGTGTTTATAAATTATAAGGCTTGTCCTCATTTATAGAAAAGAATTTGATACATGAAACTATGTTCTTTTCTTCACACATCTGCAAGTGGAGATGAAAAGCCTGTGAAAACTATACTGACTTGAGAAGAATGTTTATTCTAAAAGATGGAAAGGATTTCAACTTTCTTATCTGTTACTCATGTACATTATTTCTTCAGTCATCATAGCCAAACCAGTGGACTTGTTATCCACCGATCATAGAAAGGAGTCCACGCATTACTTCCTAAAGGGTCACAAAAAGTATCAATGAAGTGTAAATATATTATGAGCATGTACAAATTAACTATATGGGGGTTTTATGCCTCTGCTGGAAGACTATGTAGAGTCTGAACATTTTTTAAAAAGATTAAACAAACATTGGGCTAAACCTCTGGGTTGATGTCTCCAGAATGTCTCCAGAATAACAGATTCTGTGATGAGGCTTAGTCAAATAACAGCAGGAGACAAAACTTTGTTGAGCTTGGCTCAAGACCCTAAAATAAACACTCTCACTCTATAAAAATCAGTCTCTGCACCTAAAACAACAGGATACATTCCTTCTGTCCTGTTTGGTTTTTTTTAATAAATATGTAGAAATATATGCAAGAACACTATTTAATAAACAGCAGGAGCCTTTTTCTACTGCACTTACTGCTCCATATGTGGAGAGAATGGCATAAATGTCAGTCAAAAAAATGGAAAATGTCAGTCATCATATTTTTCAGTTATTTTTTATCATCTGTAATAAATCCCATGAGAATTAGGCAGAGCAAGAGCAGAATGCAAATTTTTTTTTTTGTTATTTTCTCAGAAACAAGTAATTCAATTAGAAGGAAATACCAATTAATCAGTATAATCTCATGCTTTTTGATGAGCCACTTCTGGAGGTTTATGGATTACTTCTGTTTGGAGAAAAAATTAATGACTGAACACGGTATTTAATGCCATCCTGGTTACAGAGAATGTACACATTCTGCCCCAAAATGCTAATTTTACTCTTAATTCTTGCCCTGGGTTGTTTTTTTTTTTCAGGATCATGTTCTTAATATCTTTATATGTTTTCATTTTTAGGTATTGACTGCTTCTTTCTGTCTGCTTTTGCTCATATACAGACTCATACAAATAGAGCCCTCCACCGTCTGGTAGCTATGTCCTGCAGCTGCATCTAGTCTCTAGTGAAAGACAAGAGATTTAAGTGATGCACCCTAGGAGAGTCAGATTCAGTGAAACAAACAACAAGTTTTGTGTTTTCTTTGTCAACAAACAAAGATGATAAATGTCTGCTAATCTACCTTAAAAGCTGTGATTTGTCACAACGGATTTTGGCAACTGCTCAGTGTGACAGCTGGGATGTAAACGCTTCCGCAAGCCATTTAGGAACCTCTGGCTTCAGAGAGAAGCCTTAGCTTATTTGCAGATTCACTAGCCAAAGGGGCTTGAAATGCAAAAGCATACCAGGAATAGAGATAATTAGGAAAAAATACTGTTACAAAATACAAAATGCATGTCAGGATGGTGTTCTTTTGAAATACCTTGTCTTCTGTTTCAAACTTGGGCAACATCCAGACTAAAAAGAAAGTGTCTGTGTGAGATGGCACTTGCAAGCTGTAACATTGTTATTTGCAATATGTTAAAAAGCAATAGAGCTCAAAACACAGATTCAGCATTTACACTCCTGAGATTTGGAAACAACCCACCACCCTTCGTCTTTTTGTCTAATTGCACCTTCCCTCTTCTTTTACTCTTCTCTACCCCCACTACCACAAATCTCATTAAAAAACATCTGTTTTCCTTTCAGAACTGCCATTAGATAGACAAAGTATCTAAGAGTGAGCAGCCAGATTGACCAGTTCTCCTTATGAACTGCTGGATAAAGCCCTACAAAATTGCAGCATGATATAGACTAAGCTTTACTGATTAATTTATCCATATTTAAATACAAGTGCCTCTTTGGACTATCTATACTATGGAAGCTCTCTTTCAGGTACACATATGGCCCGTATGCTATTAATAGCAAAAGAGTCCTTGGGGTAAAGATTCAAGTGGTTATTTACCAAATTCTACAGTACTGTCAGTTCTGGTGGAAGCTGAACTGATGAGTAAATAATTCATTCCCCAAATTTACTCAACGCCATTTAAAAGATCAAGTCAAATTTGATGTCAAATTCAAGCATATAAGTGCAATGATTTGCCTGCACTACTCAGCTAGATATGTCAGATAAATTGTTTTCAGATCTGCTAGTATTGATAATCATTACTTATGAACACTTTCTTTTTGCAGTTCTCCTTCTTCCTGTTCTTCCTCCTCTTCTTTTTTTTCTTCTTCTTTTTCTTCTTCTTCTTATTTCCAGGGGAGGTTCGATTGGATATCAGGAAAAATTTTTACACTGAAAGGGTTATTAAGCATTGGAATGGGCTGCCCAGAGAAGTGGTTGAGGTACCATCCCTGGAGGTGTTCAAAAGATGGGCTGACATGGTGACTAGATGATCTTAAAGGTCCCTTCCAACCTAGGCAATTCTATGATTCTATGAAGACGACTTCTTCTTCTTCTTCTTCTTCTTCTTCTTCTTCTTCTTCTTCTTCTTCTTCTTCTTCTTCTTCTTCTTCTTTGTCATTGTCTTCTTCTTCATCTCCTTCCTTTTCATTGCTCTTTTCAAGTTTTCACTGGAAAGGCAGATACCATGCTGGAAGTCTTCTATAGACCCACCCAACCAAGATGAACAGACAGGCAAAATATTCTATAACCAGCTGTGAGAAATCTCACTTGGGCAGAACTAGCCACTCACTAGGGGAACTAGCCCTTGTTCTCTTTGGGGACTTCAACTTACCCAATGTCTGCTGGAAATACAATACAGCAGAGAGAAAACAGTCTAGGAAGTTCCTGGACTGTATGGAAGATAACTTGCTGACTCAGCTGGAAGAAGATCAACCTGGCTGAACAGAGTGCTAAACTCAGGAAAAAAAGGAGAGTTTATGACCTGTGGAAGAAGGGGCAGGCAACTTAGGAGTTCTACAAGGACATTATAACATTATGCAGGGAGAAAATTAGAAGGGCCAAAGCCCAACTGTTAATCTGGCTATTGCCTTAAAAGGCAACAAAAATGTTTCTATAAATACTTTATCAACAAAAGGCGGGCTAAGGAGATTCTCCATTCTTTATCACATACAGGCAAAACATAGTGACAAAAGACTGAGGAAAAGGCTGAGGTACTTAATGCCTTCTTTGCCTCTGTTTTTAATAGTAAGATCAGTTGTTCTCTGAGTGCCCTGCTGCCTGAGCTGGAAGACAAAGATGGGGAGAAGAACAAAGCCCCCATAACCCAAGGGAAAACCACTTAGACATACACAAGACTGTGGGATCGGATGGGATCCATCCAACAGTACTGAGGGAGCAGGTGGAAGCAATCACCAAGCCACTTTCCATCATTTATCAGCAGTCCTGGCTAAACAGAAAGGCCCCAGTTGACTGGAGGTTAGCAAATGTGACACCTATCTACAATAAGGGCTGGAAGGGGGATCTGGGGATCTACAGGCCTGTCAGTCTGACCTCCGTGCCAGGGAAGGTTACGGAGCAGGTCATCCCAAGTGCCATCAAGTGGCACATACAAGAAAACCAGGTGATTGTGCCCAGTCAGCATGGGTTTATGAAGGGCAGCAGTGTGCCCACGTAGCCAAGAAGACCTTTTGACTGTTTTCTATCATATAGGCTCTCTACCTTCTTTGCTTGTTTCCCTTGTCTAGTCTTTCCCTCTCTTTTGTATAGTCTTCCTTTCTTTGTAGGAATACCGTCATCTTCTCCCAGTCTTAGGAAAGACTGCTTCTTTCCCAGCTCTCCCACGTTTACGTTAGTCAACCTGTACCCACAATTGAAGCTGCAAGGGCTGGATTAAAGCTATTTGGAAAGCTCAAACCTTGCCAACTGCTTCCTTGGCTTGACTAGGAAGCCTATCTACAATTTTGGCTTATGCTCTGAGCTTTGCAGCCAGTTGCCTGCAGAGCTATTCATTAGCTCAGTGTAAAAACATGGATAGCTATGGACAGGAGACAGCTGGAAGCTGGAAAGGAATTACAGGCAGCAGGATTTCAAACTTTTGAGGGTTAGAAGACACAACGTTTTTCATGAGAAGGAAGTGGAGCAAGTGGGTATGAAGAGGTAAAAGATAAATACAGCATGATACTAAATACCGATGACACATAATTATAAAAGCAGCCTCTTGGTCAAAATCTGAAGTTTCTGAAGGCAACTGCTTGTGTAGGAAGTCATCCTGTGGTGTGTCCACATGGTCCATATCTCTGATGGAACATTTTTACAATTGTTATGCATATGGACTGCTTGCATATCCTTCCTGTCTTGGCTGTTAAGAGAAGGGGGATGGAGTTTTTTGCCACTACACACAATCTACAATAGTGATGGTAAAAGTCTGCATAATTTGCACAGGCAATCACCTCAAAACTGCTAGTTACAAAAAACTCAATCCACAGTTTTGGATTTTTGCTAACTTCTGATTCCATACGAAAGCATGAAGAATTTGAGAAAAGATCTAAATTATTAGTTTAGTGACACCAGCACTCTATGGTAGAACCCAGTAATGTGGAAGGAGTACTGCAGGTAGCTTTAGAGATATTTTCTGAGCATGGGTTAAGAAATCTGTCTGAAAGTGAGTCTCAGATTTAATGAAATATAGTCTAAAGTCTTCTGGAGAACAAACACTACATGATAGTATATCTTGAGAGACACTTTTATCCACAAGGAGCAATGGGCAGAGAAAATGCTTCTTAATAGCTTTTAGTTACATAAGGTAACCACATCTAAGCTGTATCTCCTAATATTCCTGTGGGCTTGGAGATGAAATTGGGCCAAACTGGCAATTTTGCCAAATTAAAAGAAATCTCTGTAGTCTGGACATAATTCCAAGTTTGTAAAATTATTTAGCTATTTTTACTTTGCTCATGAAAAAGAGTCCGTTTCATCTGGGAGCAAACATATGAGGTTGGTTGAAGAATTTCTAAACTGTAGTTCACCTGAGAAAAATTATTTCAGCTAGATTTTTACTTCCTGAAAACTTTGATTACTTTTGGAAAGAACATTTGGTCTCAATAAGCACAATACAATTTCCCAAATTATATCATCTTTGGTTATTTCAAAGCAACCAAAATGAAATTTGCTGGGATAATACAAATATATAGTGCATTTTCAAGCACTTTATTCTGAATTGAATTGTTGCCCTTAGAAAAACTGCATCTAAAATGCAGTTTTAGTGCATCTAAACTGCATGACTCAAAATTGGAAAGTCATGGATTTGATGGATGGACCACTCAGTGGATAAGGAACTGGCTGGATGGCCGCACTCAAA
>JAOTQQ010000019.1:26281788-26304549 GCA_026546715.1 Gallinago undulata
CACAAATACAGGTTGGGTGGAGAATGGCTAGAAAGCAGCCCTGAGGAGAAGGACTTGGGGGTGCTGGTGGATGAGAAGCTCAACATGAGCCAGCAATGTGCACCGGCAGCCCAGAAAGCCAACCACATCCTGGGCTGCATCAAGAGAAGTGTGGCCAGCAGGTCATGGGAGGTGATTCTACCACTCTACTCTGTCCTTGTGAGATCCCACCTGGAGTACCGTGTCCAACTTTGGAGTCCTTAACACAGGAAGGACATAGATCTGTTGGAACAGGTCCAGCAGAGGGCCACAAAGATGACGGGATGGAGCACCTCGCCTATGAGGACAGGCTGAGAGAGCTGAGGTTGTTCAGCCTGGAGAAGAGAAGGCTCCGGGGACACCTTATAGCGGCCTTTCAATATCTGAAGGGAGCCTACAGGAGAGCCGGTGAGGGACTCTTTGTCAGGAAGTGTAGTGAAAGGACAAGAGGCAACAGTTTTAAATTGGAAGAGGGGAGATTTAGATTAGATACTAGAAAGCAATTCTGTACAGTGAGGGTGGTGAGGCACTGGAACAGGTTCCCCAAGGAAGTCATGGATGCCCCATCCCTGGAGATGTTCAAAGCCATGCTGGATGGGGCTTTGAGCAACCTGTTCTAGTGGGAGGTGTCCCTGCCCATGGCAGAGGGGTTGGAACTAGATGATCTTTAAGGTCCCCTCCAACCCAAACCATTCTATGATTCTATGATTCTATGATTCTATGATTCTATGATAAAATTATCTAAAATTATGAAAAATAGTAAACTAATAGTTTAGATTACATAAATACTTTCTGGGGTTTTTTTGGTTGGTTTTTTTTTTTTTTTGTGGTAACAGAGTTTAGATAAAATTCTCTAGCTGAGAAGAATACTTCACAGTGGTAGTGTTGAATAAGCAACAGCTTCAGTTCCATTCAAGTTAGCAGTGATGTTATGAGTCATATTCTGGTATTAGAGAAACCTTCATTTGACAGTTTCAAAGACATATTTAACAGGGTACTTACTGATGATAAATCTTTTCACATTCCCCCAATGGCTAATAATAAATACAGCTCACAGTTTCTTGTCTAGGTCTTTTTACTTTGTGGGAAACCATGTCTAAAGCCCTTCTAGGCCTTTATCAGGCTTTTGGATTCAATTTCCTTTTTAGTTTTAATTTTGAATTAATCAATGGAATAATCACAGTTATGATATTATTTTCCATAAAAGGAAATAATTTTGCAGACTGTCCAACATTTCTTCATTCTTTTCACTAGCTTAAGTTCGCCTTTCAGACTTTCATATCCCTCAATGCCCTTTACACAGCAATACCTTAGTATTATATATACTGTTTTGCATTCCAAATAACTTTTTGCATGGAAAATTTTTGCTAGCTTTGGGTAAGAAAAAGTATTTGAAGGATTTTTTTTTCCCCTAAGTGATTTACTTCTATAAACACATGTTGACTGCAAGAGAATCAGAGAACAATCTATTTTATAGCAATTTTTATAAATGAAATCTTCTATCAGATACTGGTTTTATTTTTCTTGCTTCTTAATCTATTTTTATTTTATGTAGAAGATAATAGATCAGTTTAAACTCTGCACATAAATGATTTTATATATTTTAATTCTTAAAATTTTATTGACTTTTAATTATATGAAACTTTCATATTTTTTAAAATATATTAAATCTGGAAAGTTTTCTTCTTCAAAAAGCTCTTCTCCAACATAAATAACAATGTTATTTTGCTTTTACAAACATATAATTCAATTCTTTGTTTAAAAGTATTCCTATTTCATATTGGGCTCTTTGATTTACACAAAATTACTGTAACAAAGCCTGCTCTCCTGGTAACAGAAATACATAGTCAGACATATACAGTGTTTTTCACTAAGAAAGGGGTACTTTTGGACATCTACTATCCAAATACAGGACTTCTAAAATGAGGAGAGGTTACGAAGACAAATTAAGTTGATTTTCTATTCCCATTCAACTCACACAACCTCTCTTTCATTCAAGCAAGATGTGGGATGTAGTAAAGAATGCAATAAATATTCAAGTTCTAACTCAAACCCTTTAAGCAAATTTCCTGTCATACTGCAAGAAGATAAGGCTTCAAAGCTGGGAAAAACTTTTGGGAGTTCTCCAGTGAGTGATACCAAAAAGAGTTCTCTTTCTTGTACAACAACTGATGTAAAGTATCTGGAAACAGAGATCTGTAAGATTCATGCTCTAACAGTGAGTATATTTGTGCCTAGCTGCTTAAAAGTGAAAAGATTTTACTTTGCTGCCTCTAAAGCTGGAATGTTCTAGTCTCTCCCTTCTTTCTTGATGCTTGGCATATGATGTGTCTGTTGCTATTACACCTCCTCTCAACATAAGATCATATCCGAAACAGGATCAAAAAACAGAGGAAAGGCAGATGTGACACAAATACCATCCTGAATATGGCTCGTAAGTAAAAAGTAAGCCTTCTCTGAGAACAAGTGAGCAGATGAAAAAGAAGGGCTCCAAACACACAAAATCTGGTGGAAAAAACTGCACCATCAGAGATAGTAAGAACAGAAAAAGGAGGAGCTTTCCTTCATCTTGAGCGTATGAAGCACAGCTTCACTTCTAGAAACCTTGTGGCTTTTATGATACAACTCTGATACCAGCTGAATTTTATTCTGGGGAAGAATCTAGTCTTCAAAGAAAACAGCCAATGTGAGCCAGTGGTTACTCTTTGTCTGCTATGAGGAATGACTATGCAGCTCATGCTGTCTTGGGTTTTTGTGGTTGTTGTTTTTCTTTGCTTAGGGTTTTTTTGCATGGGTGTGGCATTTAAAACGTAGAACATGGTGGCAAATTATCTATCATCTATTCTCACAGCTCTCAAAGATGAGGTAGGAGGACTTCGGACACAGCAGGGACCCACGCAGAGGTGTTAGATACAGATATGAAGGGCCTACTCCTTCAAAGACCATCAATCGTTAGCTGGATACACAATAAAACATGTTTTCTGATCCAGGACATACATCTATCACGAGTAAAGCTACAGGCACTGTACGTTACCGGAAAAGCTACTGTACAGGTAGGAGGAGACCCGGCAGGCAAGCTTGGCATGAGGCATGACAAACACGTATTTTGCAATATGCCCCAAGAGGTACAATCTGGGTGAATGCCAACAGTGTCACAAATCTTGTCAGCCAAAAGACAAACCTGCGGCACAAAGGTCCAGTACTCATGAATTGGGTAGGCTAAGCAGGAATACAAGATTCTGGACTTTGACAGGATCATGGAAGAGAGAAAGTGTCATGCAACATGATTAATGTTTCTCTATGGAGAGACAAAACACAACACCTGGAACTGCTAGTGATCTATGATGTGAAAAATATGTAAAGAAGTTGGATGGGACCTTTTAAAACAAAAATGTTTTTTCTAATTTTTTTTTAAGAACTAGAACAGTCAACATTTTCTCTTGATCTCTTTTAAAGTCATATCTGACAATTTGGTGACAGACTAAGGAAACTCTTCTAGCAAGAGGAATCCTCACATCTCTTTCTTCTCTCTCTTTGCCCTTCCATCCCCCTTCCTAAATCAGTTTAATAGTTCTTAGTGATATGGTAATTCCTCTTTGGTATGGGTGACCAACCTTAACCTACTTAGACTGGTTCAAGTGGTTTCTAAAACTGGAATCAACACACAACAGTGTTAGTGCATTACGGCTACATAAACTACTGCCAACAAACAATACAAGTAGTGGACTTCATGTGCATGGCACAGCATCCTGTACTCTCACCAGCATCCACCAAGATTCATAGTGGCCAGAAATGGAATTGTAATTCAGAGTTTTGATCTGAATCAAGCAATTAACAGAAGCACAAAACTAATTGTTCTGTGGAACAGAGCTCTTGATTATCCAAGGGTGCAGTAAAAGCAGAGGCTTTCTCATAGAAATGTATTTATGTATTTCAATCTCTGCTCATGTAAGTTTAAAATTATAAACTGTATCGACCATTATGAATATCTTAAACTTTTGCAATAACTGAGAAGTTATTTAATTGAAAAGTAAAGAAAACACAGGGCCACAAACACCATTCTTCTGGAGAGTAATAACATTTGGCACACCACAGGGCCTCATTTTAAATATGAGTCTTGACTGCAGCAGTCAATACTATAAACAATATTATGCACACAAAGACATTAGAAACTCTACAAATATTACTGAAATCTTACAGTACACCTGTGAAGAGTGTATTATTTTGCTGACTGAGCAAACAATATATAGAGTAGCTGAGGCATAAAAAAATTAAGAAAGATGATCAAAACCACAAAGCAAGTCTGTTGCAAAATAAGAACAGAACTCAATCTCACAATTTGCATTCTGTGTCTTTCCCCTAAAATAATTTTTCTTCTCCTTCAGTTTCTTATTTAGGAGTGTAGTAGCTATCTTGTTTAAGTCTCTTCCCCCTGACACAGACTATATTTCTACATTAAAATAACATGCTTTTGCAAACAGGAAAGTTTTATTAACTCATAGAATTGTGGAAATTAACAAAACCAGAGGAGCTTACCCAAATCCAGAAAACAAGCGACAGAAGAGGAAGAAGCCATAGCCCTGGACAAATGATGAAAGGAAGGCAAAGAATCCATTGACAGACATGCATATCAGGAGTGACTGTCTCCTTCCCACCTTGTCTGCCAAGCCTCCCCAGAAGAATGCCCCCACCATCATCCCAAGGTACACTATGCTACCTGCAATACACAAAAAAAAGAGATGTTGTTTTGTGAGCCACATAACTGACAACAATTGACCACACCAAAAATATTTTTTTTTTATATTTGCAAACCAAACAGTATACAGATTAACTTCTCCTTTCACAGTGAACAGAAATCATACGCACAGCTTTGGAAACATATCTAGGGAGAGCAGATTTCCTACTCTGTCTTTGTCGTCTGTTACCAGACACACTGAAGCTTAATATAAATATTAAAAAAGGTGCTTCTAGCTAAAACAATTAGAATACAGGCAAATAAGACTGAATGGGAGAAAGAATGTCACTATTTCCTTTGTAACAAGCCACATTCATTTTAAATACTGCAAAAATTATAACTTCCCCTACAGAAACAAATTGTCTGAACATTTCTAGAATATAAGGAGTCCCATAGGGGATCAATCATTAGGAGTAAGATGTGCTAAGTCTAAAGGAAGATGATTATGAAACAGACACTCCACAGAATCAGAGATGTCCAGCTTGAGTGTTGTTTCTTTTGATCCCTCCTACTTCAGTGTACTGCTTTATTTAAAAAGGCACTGCCTCCAAAAAGCACAGGGAAGTTTTATGGTTTGGGGTTTGGTTTTTTTTCACAAAGAATTTTAAAAGATTTAAAAGATGCAGTTTAGCTAGATACATTAAATGAGACATTTGGGGGTGATTTTTTGAAATGTTAATGATGTTTTCAATGTGAAATATTTTCCCAAAGCAAGATAAATTCAAATATTTAGCACTTTCATCATTCAAATCTTAGCACATTGTATGTTATTTCCTTTCCAAGGACAAACCTTCTGTGATATTTGGCAAAGATGCACAACACATTGAGCAGTCAGAAGAAATAGTGGTTCCCAAGCTTTGGACAGAACCAACCAGATTTGTATTTTTTTTGATAGTTGTAATTCTTTCTCCACCTATTTCCTTACTTAACTTCCCAAACTGGGTTTTATCTACCTAGCAGTTGCTACCATCTATTAAGTCTACTATAGTAGCAGGAATTACATATGAAGTAGCTGGAAGCACCTAAAATACTAGCAGTCCTTTCCCTGTGGCTCTTTTTGGTGAGCCTCAAGAACGGACATGCTGGACTTCAGTTCATGTTGTGTAAAATTCTTTCCTCCGAAAGAATTACCTCTGCCCTGCAGAAGGCAGTTGGAAGGGAAAGCAAGATGAAAAAATCATTTAAATGCCTAGGCTTGGTTAATTGCATATTAACTTGGTTAGCTACAAGTTACAGTTAACTTACTTAACTCAGTATGTCAACCTTGCTTGGAATTCCAGACGTTAACATCTGAAGTACTGACCTCTGCAGGGTCTTACTCACCTTTCTGTGTTTACCCCCATGTTTCGTACAAGTAGTTTTCACTGCTGATTCCTTATGAGATGTTGTTTTAAAACATTTGATGGAACACATGTTGTCTTAAATGTATATTAGCAAGATTGTTATGTTTTACTTCTTTACGTGAGCATGCTGTTTTTTCCATGCCATTTGCCATTGACTGTGACCAATATCAGCAAATCAGTCTTTTCTGCAGCTGCCCTTTTAGGTAACACAAAATAATAACAGGATATTTCTAGACTGACTGTCTTCTCCATGATTCCCTCAGGAAGGGATAATTGATCCACTGCTGCTCATCACAGCAGCATTAACTATCTCTTTACGTAAGCAAGACTAACAGGCTCCTTAAGAGCAACAGTTAAATTTCTTCTCAAAACAACTTTTGTCAATGGACATTTTCTAGTTATTACTGGGATATTAGTCTTTCATTAAAGGATATTGATGAGAATGTAGACTTTTCAAAATTGCTTTTTCCTCTTAACCCGGAAAGGACACAGACACTACGATGTTCCTTTTGGTTTAGGGGTATTTAGCAACAGTTTCCTTTTTATTTTTGGTACAGCACACTTGTATCTTTAAAGAAGTTAGCTTATTGAGTGCAAGACACACATTGATTTGACATCCAGCATGATTCTAGAAACAGATTTTTAAAATTAATTTATTTTTTTAAAATACAAAGACTACTAATGATACCTGTAACACAGGTCTTTTCCCCACAAACTAGAGTGTAATCTCAAACTCTGGTGGAAAGGCAGTGAGAAAAGGCAAGTGGCAGCTGAAAATAAACTCATTCCATGCTAAAATTACCAGGTTTTAAGAACCTGTATTTTCTTTCCACAACAGAAAATCTACATACTTCCCATTGTACAAATGTACAAAATACACACTTGCGTCCTGTTGAAATGAGGGGGACCCAAGTCCGGAATTTATTTACACCACGTACACAATTTGGCTACCAGGTAGCTAGATATTTTTTAAACGAGTGCGCACACAGCATCTTTCAGTTTCCTAGCAACAGCTCAACCTTTCATATCAGATGACCAAGGACTCTCTCAGTATCCAAACACTAGTTATGGGCAATTTAAGCAGTAGGATAAGATTACACACGTGATCAGTCATTGAGGTTCAGTTAAACAGTATTTTACTGCTTGTGCTGCCATAACTTCATTGATTGCACTGTCTGTTACAATTCATAGCCTGGTATATAAACGCCAGCCAAACCCTTCTGATAAATCAGTCCATAAGTTGTTTAGGTCATTTGTCTGAGTGAGGGATGCATTTCATGCAACTGGAAAAAGTACTCTCGTTTTAAAAAGGCTCTAAAATATGATTAAATATTATTTATATTTTAGAAAATGAGATTATAACAGTGATTCTAAGAGGAGAAAAACTCCTTTCATAAGAATTATACTGTACTTTAATTATTGCTTGGCATACTTGTACTGAGATTTTCCCATAGGTTATTGTTTAGAATATAACAATTTATAGTGAAGAACTCCAACACCTGTAAGTAGCATAATGAGTAAGAATATGTAGAGTTATCTTTGTTTAAACCCTGATAAACAGCATATTCAGAGGTTTAGAACTATACTTAATTACAATGTTACTAGTTTCTTTGATCAGAAAATAGTTTGGAAAGAATTACAACCCATGCAGCAACTAACTTCAATCAAACATAACACCTAACTGTTTAGAATAGAAGACAAATAAAGCAAATATTTTTCTATTAGGACAAGAAATATAAGAAAACTGTAATAACTCCAGAATTTCCAGAACAACTCCACTGTCTTTGGATATCTAAAACCCACTCTGTAGTTAGAATATTGGTTCTACACTTCTTATATTATGCCAGTGTCCTCCTCAGAGGTACTAACACTCCAACATAAAGAACTGCCACAAACTCATATTCCTCCATAACAACTATTTCTTCTTTTCTCTGAACAGTGCTTGAAGTGGTAGAAGAACAAGCTCTATATTTATGGAATGGTAAATTATTATGGTGTAGGTCTAAGTGGTTAAAGGAGTAAAACATCAATTGTTCAGCCATTTGAAAAAGCTGATGGGGCTCTTTTCCAACAAATGTGTGAGGCAGCCACCATATTAAGTAAAATTAAAATTTTGCATGAGTCTTTGCAAGTTTAAGACTTCTCAAGCCATGGATTTCCTTTATCCAAATGCTAGCTGTTTCCCACAACAGTAATTTTTCTATCTTAACTTCAGATGTTAAATGATTGCTCTTACCTAATAATATGCAATATATGCAAATCCCCAAATGCCATAGCATATCAGGCTCTTCTATTATTACTCTTCAGACTAACCTACTCCTCCTGCATTCCCTTTCAGGACAGCTGCATATGGGCTTCAATCTGCAATTTGATTCTCTTAAGTGCAGTTATTTGCACATTCATTTTGAAGATTTTTGCTGCCTAATATATATTTACAAGCAGTCACAGTTTACTTACATTATTAGAATTCTTTTTAGCCCTCATGGTAATAGGGTTTTTCTCTTTAAATGCATGAAAAGTACAAAGCTATTTTAAGATGATGCTGAAGCTCTTCAGTCTTAATATAAAAGTTTGTTCAGTGTCTGTCACACCACAGTGATTCTTGAGTGTGACTTGCGACTAAGTAACCTGTATGCTTAGCTCTCTAATAGCCATAATTCCAAAGTGACAAATCTTCACATGACAGACCACTAAGCTTTTGCATGTTTTTTTTAGCTGCTTAGTGCACAAGACATTCTGGATATCTTTCACACTGCATAGAAAAAGACAACTTTTAATATATAAACCTATAATAACCAAAGAAAGATACAAATTCACACTAATTGAGATGAAGGAAGATGCTGAACCCTAGTGAGATCAGTGGAAAAAACAGACAGCCTCGTCTCCTCTTCTGAAACTTGCTTAGCAATACAGAAATATTGATGTTTTCATGAGGGGAAGAAAACTAAAATATGTTGTTTTAATCCAAAACAAATTTTAAAAAATGTTTATTAATTTCTAAAAGCCTGTTTCTGTAGTATTTACATAGGAAAGCAACTCAGGGAAATACTCTGATACCACAAATACATAGCATATAATTCATAGCTCAAATCAATGAAATAAAACCTATACAATTAATAGCCCCTCTGCTCCATCAACAGAAAAAAAGGAAACAAGCATCTTCTTATACCACTTTCAAACACAACTAAAAACCATCTGATGACATTCAATCTGATACCAGTCCAGGAATTTAACATAAATAGAAATCAAGTGAACTGTATCTGGTTCTCAGACAAAATAATCCTGTTCTCAGACAATACCGATGAACTGTAATAGAGGAACTCAACCATGAAAGTCAGGAAAATGGAACTGAAATCAAAGCTGAGCAAAAGGAAGATCATACTCACTTGACCAATGTAAAATGAAAGAGCAAGTAACTCAACAGTTCTACCTGGAGACCTATTTACCATCTTTAAGATAACAAGGGAAAAAGCTCCATCCGCAACACAAGCAAGTTAAACAACACAAAGTTTGTAATAGTATGACAGGCAATATTTGATGTTTGATTTAAACTAAGGAAAACTGCTGTGAGATAACCAAACACTGTACTTCTAAAGAGAAGCCTCACAAATGCAAAACAAAGATAGAGCCTAGAAAAAGTACAAAATATTAAATAGAAATCTAAAAAAAAAACCAACATACAATAACTGAACTCAAAAAGGGAATTAAATGTAGAAGCCTACTATAGAACTTCTAAGTTAGTTGGAAGACAAATGAAACTAGGTGAATGGGACTTATGGCTTATTCAGTAAGCAGGAAGCACTTAATGCAAGACAAAATTTGACAATAAAAATTTTAGGTCAACCAATTTTAGATCAACAAATACTTACTTATATAGATTTAACATTGAGACTGAAGTTAAAATGGTCTCAGAGTATGGCTCCCTGGAATCACCACCCAGCTGTGCTCTTACAAATGTCAAAGATGAACCAGGAAGACAAGATTTTTTCTTGGGAGGAAAGTAGAACTGGGAACAGTTCTGTCCTCTCCATGAAATAAAAAATAAAAAACCCCACCATTTTTTTCCAGAAAAACAACTTGCATATATTTCTAAATCATAAATCTACTCCAGTGTATGTCCACCCTGAGGAAAATTCCAGAGATGAAAGCACATATCTAGATGGAAAGTTTTGACCAAAGCTTTTCCAGTGCTGTAACAGAAATACCATCCACCTGAAAGTTCCACAACAATCATTCACACAAATTTCATTAAGGTATCTTTTTTTTTTTTTTTGCTTTCTCTGGCATGATTGTATTAAATTTATATGCTCAATATGTCTACTTTTGATTTTTTTCTGGTATCTCAGGTGTGAGATTTACAACTTGAGGTGTTTGTGGTGTAAGGCTTAATTTAATTCAATAGGGGAAAAATGGGCATTTTGCTTCCATGTTTCCTCTCATTGGGCTAATTAGACTATTTCTGGTTTACGTATTAAGCGCAGAACAAGGTGATTTAGCGCTGGACCTTAACATTATCTGTAACATTGAGAACTGTAATATTTTCTTGTTTTAAGAGTCTGTAGGCTACTAACTCTCCTTACAGTTCGGGGGATGTTCACCTTATATCTAAAATTTACACAGACAGGTGTGTTGATACATGTTTTTTTTACTAATGAAATAATACTTTGTCTTAACAGATGAGTTTTCTGTGTACTCAGATATTATTTTAATTGAAACACTCTATTAACAAAAGAAATAATTGTTCCTGCTTTTCCTCAGATCCAAATTATAGAAATTATCAAATGCATAGAAGCAGCTCAGTAACTGCAGAGATAGTGACAGGTAATAGATTACCTGCTAGGATGGGGAATTTTCTTCACAGCTGTATTTTCTGATAAGGCAGCAAAATAGACAATATGGTAAACCAATACCTTTGCAGTATATTGTCATCATCACTTCTGCTTTAAGAACATTACCATGTCAATAACTAAGCCTTTGAAAAAAGTGCTATCTACTATCAGATGCTAGCATCATTTTAATTTATTTTACAATGGAATAAAATATTGATCAGAGTTATTCCATTTTCTTAACCAGAATAATTTGCAAGCTGAATACTGGTTGTGATTATTGCAGCAAACAGCAGCTCACTGCTATTTCATACTGCTATTGCTTGGCCAGCTAAGAGGAAAAGAATAAAGCCCTGCTCCATTGATACTTACAACAGAAATAATCAATCAGCATTCAATTTAGCAACATGGGGCTGTAAGAACTCATGTGGTATTTTTCTTCCCACGTAAACAATATTTTTGCAAGATGGTAGTTAACTATATGCAATATAGAGAGCACAGACTTTATTAAAAACCCAGGTAATCCCAGGCAATGATGTTGACAGATTCCCTAGGAGCGATCACTGAACATACTATTTTCACGCTGTCTTCTCCTTTGATCCAACTGTTCCCTCTGGCATCAGCGTCAAAATCATAGCAGACAAGCTTCAGATAAAACACATCTAGTTAAGCTGTCCTAATACCCCTAATTCCTGCTTTCTTCCAGTGCAACTGTGGAGGTTCTTCTGGATTTTTCTGCTCTCAGGATTAGATGCTAAATTCAACTCTAAAATCAACTCTTTGCCCACCTCCGAATTGACCTTGTCATGCTGGAAATTGCTGTGACTTTGCAATTTGAAATGCACTTCCATGGCAATCTTGAGAATCAGAATGATTATAAGTCCTCCATATGATTGAACAGTGCATAGCACTGTGCAATGTGCTAGGATTAATTAAATTTCAAAGCAAAAAAAATATATTTCTCTAAAGCTTTAAATTGCCCATGCAGTCATCTACATTAATAATATCATTTCATATCAAAACTGTTCATTTTGGCTACACATTTTATTGCCTGAATATTAATTTCTTATTTGCCTAGTCCTACTTCTCACTCAAAACAGAGTAAAGTCCATGAATATTACTAAATTTTAATTAGTGCTGAATTTAAAAAAAAGCCCAAAGTACCTACACCTACATTAATAACAGATGCATCCAACTCACCAAGTTAAAATACACAATACAAAGAACTAATGAATAAAACTATGTTTCTAGTGAAGGCATCTGTACAATATTAAAGCTAACAGTTGATTATTGCTTCAGCCATTAACTTTCCTTAGTGTAACTATATTCCAGTACTGTGTGAAGTTCTTTCCTAGTAAATGGGAGGAAAAAACTTTCTTTTTTTAAATTTTCCTTCATCCATACAGTGGCTGTTACCACCTTTGTTTCAAAGCAGTGAAAAGGTGAGAGAAGAGAAATGATACTAAATAAAGAAATAATAAAAAAAAAACAACCCCAGATCTACTGGTTTCAGCTCAAGACATTGAAATAGGCCTAACTTCATCAGACACAGGCTACCAAAATTAATAAGGGGCTGAAACATGCACGTCCCAAAGTGCCTGACCTGGTCTACCTCACCTAGCATGCAACAGTATACGAATGAAAAAGGAACCTTCCATTGCTAGTGGCTTCACATCGTCTTGCTGCTTTCTCATTTAGACTCAATGAAATAGATTAACTAATCCAATGTCAGAATGAAGAATAACAGATCAGAATAATCCTCTGTATGGTGCCAACACACCTGCAGGTGCTGGTGATGCTAAACAGGCTTTTTAATTGCGTATTTACAATAGTGCCAGGAGGCACTGTTATAATGTCTAAATGGAAAATTGTTTAGATGACTGTATCTATCAGTTCATGATCTCCATTTAACAAGACTTGCTAGTGGCAACTTCAGAACCAACCCTGAAAATCGCCCTGAATTTCAATGGATTAGAAAAATACTCGTGTTCTCTGAAAATGAGCAAGTCTGACAAATCCCAGACAAAAGCAGTACACCACACAAAAGTCACGCATCACATACTTCCTCAACTTCACATGAAACTCTCCACTGCTAACCAATATACAGCAAATAATTTCAGTGCAGCTAACATGACTTGAAGAAATTTGTAAATGGGCTACCTATGCCTAATCCTCAGAATCCAGACCTTTTTTAACACTATGAATCTAAAGCCAGTGTCACTTTACACCATTTTCTTAATTTTCCTACTTTACATTAACCATCTTTCTACAATCCCCCCAAAAAGTCAGATAAACACATCTGTCTGCCTGCTAAACATGTTTCTGCGAGTCTTTGAAGACACTTTGTTGATCATATGTTTATCCTGAGAAAAGCTTACTTGTTGAGAAAAGCTTACTTGTTAAGAAAAGCTAGAATAACTTGATATACGTAATGTGTCATAAAAAAACCCTCTTTCTTTTGTTCCCATTAGCTGGAACAAAGACTGGTAGATGTTGGGTAAAATGATCACTGGTTTAAGAGAGCCAGGGAACAACATTTTACAGTTGGTTGCAGGGAACTGCCCATCTAGAAGTCTAAGTAGTAAGTAGAGTTAGCCAAGGTATAAAATCTAATATTCTTCAATGAAAAAAAAAAAAATGTACAGAAGTTCCCAAAGTCACCCAAATTTCAACTCACATAATAAATCTGTAAGTAATTCTTTCTGGACTCCTGTAGCCTGTTAGTTAGTTGTAGTAAGTGAAACTATAAAACCTTACATTTGTATCATTCCCTTCTATCAAGCCTCCCCATTCTGTATAGGGTTGACTAAGTGTTGAAAAACAGGTAAAATGAAAAAAAAAAGGTTTTTTTAAATGTCCGTAAATGACAGCGTCCTAGACAAGCTTTTATCTATCGCTATAGCTGTTGTTAAAAAATAAATATAAAAAACCCTTTATTATAAATGTCAGTAAATAACAGTGTCTTGGACAAACTGTTAACTATCACTGTAGCCGTTGTTAAAAATTTTTTTCCATGACTAGTTAAAAAAAAATCATGTATATCATATTCATATATCTACTCTAGCAGTAACTCAGTATTATTCCTTCATTTAAGTATTTAATCTTGAATAGTATGGTGAGATTGATTCTGCATCAGATAGGAAAGTACTGATATTCCATACATTTTAAACAATACCAAACTTGTACTTCAAACCAGGGAACTAGGTGTGTACAGAGAAAACAGATGTACTCATTGCAAGGAAAGAACTACACCTGCAGTAGAAGGCAGTCAGAGTAGATTAAAGAATTAATTGCGTTCCATACTTTTCAGCACTGACATTCCCTTAAGCAAACCAAAGGTCTGAAATACCTAGCTATTTCAAAGCATACCTATCACAATATACAATTTGATTCCAATTCTTCAAAGTACTGTTAGTATAAGATAAAAGACAAGACAAAGTTTGAAAGGTTCTAAAATCCTTGATTGATTAAATCCATGGATAAAAAGCATAGGAAGACATTTACTCAGCTGTGAAAAAAAGCCATTAAATTATGTTCATTCCATGTCTTAATGAAGGTCATTAACACTTTCTCTGTGAAAATATTACTTTTTCTTGCTGAGGAGCTCATACGTCCTCTCTTTCATTTCATAGCTCAACATTTGATGCAAGATGAAAAATTCAATGCTACAAATACACAAATAATGAAGATGAACATTTCTATAAATGAAAGCTTGCAGATCATAACTCAACTCCATTGCAGAATTAACCAAACAGGGACTTTGAAGAGAGCGCATCATCATATTTAAGATGTTCAGTTTGGTTAAAAAAACTGTTTGACACATTGATTTAAGAAGTGATGTGTCATCATCCAGCAATACCATAGCAGTTGAGAGGGAGGAAAAAGTAGAGGTGACAGCCAAGTTAAACATGTGAAATCACCATGGCCCTCAAGCTTTTCCTTTGGGAGGTGTTTCTTTCTTTTGGACACTTTTGTAAGATTATAAATTTGTGTGACATAAATGGTGGCATCACTGATCTGTTACGGGATAGGCAGAGCCAGAATATAACCTGCAGTGCACAGAAAAACAGCCCAGTGATTTTTAACTATTTTAGACACAAACGATCTCCAAGAGAGATATTTGGAGATAAATACAAAAGCATAATTATTTAGCTTTATTTTTGTGTACAGGCATATTAGCACATTGTGCACAATGCATGTAAGTGGCTAAATGTACAAGTATCTTCCTGGCTACTGATACAATCTTCACAAGTACATACATTATGCCAACTGCAGGCTGTATATTTCATGATTTAAATAAAAGCAAGTTTACCAACACCCACTGCACTCATTGACCAGCTTAAGCAAGCATAGCCTGAAGAAATATTATACTCTTGCAACAAATGTCTTCCTCAAAAAGTGAGCTAATACTTGTGGTTCAACCCCAGCTTAGCTGGCAACTGGGGTTGAACACAGTCACTTGCTCATCCCCCTTTGCCTCCTCTCCCCCCAGAAAGGGTGGGAAGAAGAGGCGAAAAAAGGAGGGAAAGTGATAAAAAACCACTCATGGGTTGAGATAGTTTAATAGAAACAATAGCAGAAAAGGAAAAATAACAATAATTACAATAATGACACGGGTCACAAGTCACAAGTCAATTGGCCTGTCCCAGACAGTGATCGTGGATTCCTGCCCCCTAGCTAATCCCCATTTATATACTGAGCATGGTATCTCTGGTACGGAATATTTCATTGGCCACTCCATCAATCTGTCCATACTTCTATGGGAAGCTGAAAAAAGTCCTTGAATGGCGTAAACATTACTTTTAACAACTAAAACCAATAGGTATTACTGACAATCCTTTCACAGCAATCACTAGAAAGAAAATTTACTCTTTCCCAGCTGAAACCAGGACACTGCTCTACTGGCTGTATGCACACAGAATGATCTCTGAAATTATTCCAAGGTATGCAAGTGTAGTTAGGTCCATTGAACTAAAAAGTAAGTATTACATTACCTTCAGAGCTCTCAAAAGATGAATTAGTTAAAACAGCATTTGGCTGTGCTGAAATGCATACAAACAGCAAAGCTCTCAGCTATGAACTGCAATGTTGTCATTTCATGTTTTCTTGTATTGAGTGTGTTACTCAGTTTAAAACTGCATGACTGAAACTGGGTATTGAGTAAGGGAAATATTACATTTAACCCCAGGCTAAATGGTGAACCTCTTAAAAGCAAAGAGTGAACATGTAAGTTAACAGTGTCTCATAGCTTGTATTCCTCAGTAAAGCTGCATGCAGGAATATTGTGAAAGTGGAAAAACATTTGACATTGTGATACAGTTGTCCCTGTGAGCACCAGCTTCAATGAGGTAGTTTGGGCACATCACCCTCAGACACAAGGGCAGCCATGACCCACCTTAAATACTGGCTTATAATGGTAGCCTGAAACAGCACGGGCTTTTTAATACACTTAATACACTGCCTTTCATTAATGGTTCAAATCTGTCCTCCCAGTTCCTGTCTCATGACAAGCCCATGATATTCTGTGTGATATTGGTTTAGTCTGGTTTGCAACAGACAAAAATTACATTGCATACTCTCTCCTCTGTCCCTTTTCTCCCTCAGAAAAGAAAAATAAACATAATCACCATCTCCACTGGTCCACATAATGTAGCTGCTTAGAACAGATAACGATCTGTCTCTTAATTCTTCTCCCTCAAATAATTGTGTTTGGAAGGCAAGCAGAAAAAGCACTGCAGTCGGAGTACCTTAATGATGTCATTGAAAGGGAACTGAACTGTACCAAAGGTGAACAGCATGCATGATGGCATTTGTATTTCTGGCATCTCCTTCTGAAAAAAATAAGATTTTAATCCTACTGACCAGTTTTCATCTTGCTCTGGAATATTTAGCACACATTTCAATGACTGCAGCTCTTTTTCCAAATCTTTGCATCGCTGCTAAAGATTTATTACAACTATTAACTGTAAGTGCAATGGACTCTCACTGTTGTTTCAATGAGATTCCTCACGCTCAAAGGTCTGCTCTGGTAGCAGTAAGCACTCTTAACCTAGATGTGTTTCTTGTGAACACAGTAAGTCTCAGACCCATGTATAAGTACCTAACATTTTGGCATCTGTGCTCTCTTCAATAAAATTTATACCATGACCAAGAGTACACATTAAAAAATTAGTTCCAAATATTTTCCTCTGTCCCCAAAGCCTAAAATAATTAAAAACCCCCACAACTTCAACATGCTTTCTGTACTAAAAATATGGAACTTCCCCTGGAAGTTTCAGCTCTTTAAGGCCACACCTAGTAGCTGCACGTAACAGTAGAATACAGCGTAGCAGTCGAGTTTTGCTTTATTTTACGTCACTTGTGGTCTACTATGCTATCACAAATCTGCTACCCTGCAAAGAACTGGAATATAGCCAAAAGGCACTCTCTTTCTCCTAGCATATTCTATACAGGAAAACGCAATAAACCCCACCTGTTTCTAATGACCTGTAGTATTATTTAACAATAAAAAAGAACAGTGCTATACACAGATGCCAACTTACAGCAGCAGAAGGAATTTTACTCACTGCTGTGTAAGGTCAGTTTTGTGACAATCTATTAAAATTCAGATCTTTTAATAAGCAAAGAAGTATCAAAGATATGGTTAACTGTTTGTGTCTTCTGCAAGATGGTATATGGAGGAACCATGCTGTCAGAACTAAGTATCACTGGAATGAGGAAAGTCATAACACCTGAGTAGATTTTGTTTTGAAATAAATTACTAAATGTCTGAATTTTAAGAAGAAACGCAAAACAGAAGATGCACTGCTCAGTATTATACTTCCCCAGTTTTCAGTCTTTGAATTTTAGACTTCTCCCTGAAGACAGAATTTCAGTTAAGCCACAAGTGTAACATAACTTAGTGTAAATTAGGCTGGCTTAAAACAGTTTTAATGAATTTACAAACAGGAATAATCTTAATCAATCATTAAGATCAATACATTTAGTTTTCATGGCCTTTTTTCAAGCTTTGGAAGTACATTTATTTACAATTGGCAAAAAAAGAAAAACCTTGTGATAAAATATTTACTTAACCCCCAATTAGAAAAGACAAAATCTTTAGCTTTCATATTAAATTGGTCCTCAAATAAGATTAGCAATCCCAAGAAAGCTCCTCCCACTCTCCAATGTCTCTAAGTATCTGGCCTACACAGAGAATTTATAGCTACTAAATAGACAGGGGGAAAAAAAGGAATATTACAGGCACAGAACATCAAAGAAAACTAAACATAAAATTTTGCCTAAAATCACTTTATTTTGAACACCCACAACATGAGAAATCTCTCTAAATGGGAAGTTCAGTCTGAACTTCATACAGAGGATGACACGTGGATTCAAAACAGACCAGGCAGACTATCAGGAAGCCACGAGGAACGACTGGCCTCTGGAAAGGATGGCAGTCAGAGTACATGGGTGGCTAACCAATTGTCAGGTTTTGTTGGCCTGAATGCAAAAAAACTTGTAAAGATAATCACTTGATCCTGGGACCTTCATATGATTTTTTTCTTTCTGGCGCTGAGGAGATAAAGTACAAAAAAGGGATGGAGGTATCTGCCTGAAAAATGTGCCAATTGGTGCCAGGAAGACTGGCATCATGGGCCAGTCAAGGAGAAGCCAACCTGTACCTATTGCTAGCAACGGCAACAGCAATGGTGCTGTCAAGTGTCTTGCCATGAAGGTGCACACTTACAGGGCCCATGGAAGAATCAGTGAGAAGACGGTCAGCAGAGGCATGGCATCCAGAACAGATATAGCTGGGAAAGGCTAGCTTTGCCTAGCTTAGGTAAAAGAATGCTTCGTTATTTTATAGTTTAAATTTTATAGATAAAATCTACAAAACTTAATAACGACCTCTATGTGAAGACATAGAAACAAAATTATATAAAAAAGTACACACAAATAGAGCCCTGAGACTTAACCTAAAATTTGTCCAGTTCTGAGCTGCATGTAAAACCAAACGGGTAAGATGCAAGCAGGAAGAGTTGAAACAATGTCTTTAGGTCTGAGCCTACAACCTCTCTTATGAAGGTACAATCCTGCCACATTGGTGCCAGAAATGAAGAGGTCATCAACTTGGATCCACATACATGCAGGAGTTGACAAGTACAGGTTATAGAGTAACAAAAGGAAACCTTTCACTCACACGTAGTGACACATCATTATAATGTTGGAAGAGTTTAAGCTTCCTTATTTTTAATAAAACATTAGCTTGGAGATGAAAAAATACATTATTTTATTATTTAACTTTAAAGGCATTGAGAAACCAGTTCATGATCCTGATCAGCACTTTCATCACGGGACCTTATGGGCTCTGAAACACTGCTGGTGATCAATCAACAGTAACGTGAAGCTCACACAAGGGTCAATAGGGAAGGAATTTGGGAAACTGTCCTGGTGCAAGTAAATTAAAAAAAAAAAAACCAACGCATCAAGGAAGCTCTATTAATATTGTCACATGCTTCTAATTAGCTCATGTAGCCTAGAAAACTATTGTGGCATAATTTTTGAGAAATCTGTTTTTATAACTGAGTCAATGAGTCCTTTTTCAATGGCAAATTAACATGTTCTTAGTGTGTTTCTTAACAGTCTAGAAAATTGCCTGGAAAATAAATATTGTGTATCTGTGCCAATTCCACATTATAATTCCTAGCACTGGCCCCATGACTTTAGTATTCTAACAACATTAAAGCCCTCTGGCTTATGGAATTATAATAATGAAAAAAAATTATGCCTGTCTGGAAGACCCCAGTTAGGATATAATTATGATGTGAAATCACAACAGCAAAATAATTGAAATGCATGGCTGTGAGGGCCTAGTTATGATCATATAAAAATGCTTTCACTAAGCATTCACTGCCATGATGAGTATTTTGTATCACTGGAATTAAGGCTATGCTGTCTGCGAAGACTGTATGTCTACGCTGGTTATAAGCAGTATGTACACCAGCGTACTGAGGAATTGCAGCCCATGATGTATTTCTATTAGCAATGGGAAAGTAATATCATTTTTATGAAACAATTGATAAAACCAGCATGTGTTGCAGTGCCTTCAATATGCACTTGGAAAGAAACTGCTTATCTCCATTCTTTCCTGCTTCTGTATGTTAATCTTTTAGCATAGAATAATTTCTTTGTTAATATCACAATACAAAGACTAGTGTTATATTATTACAAAAGGAAGACACAGGGATATGCATTACAAATTCTGTATTTGAGGCATGAGAATACATTGCTTGCATGCCTAAGCCTTCCAGAATTGTTTCCTTGATTTTTTCAGCAAGCATCATTTACATACTCACACACATATATGTATCTATCTATGAGGTATTTAACAGCTTCTGTACTGAATTTTAGTTAAATATTGACAGTCATTCCAATGTATCTTGAGACAGCATCATAAGAAATCTAGTGACAGGGAATTACCCAACCCTCTTCCTGATATTGGTCAGACTTTAACAGACGGCTGCAAATCCTCATGGCCACTTGCTGCTTTGGGGACAATACTGCCCACTCACAACCCCAGAAATATCTGTAATGCTTACTGCAACTGTTTAAATGTAACACTATTTTTAGAAAATATAATGTATTAATGTATTTTCCCACATATTTTGATTCTATATAGAAGGTATAACAAAGAAAAAGCATTGCAGTCATTTTCTCCAAACTCATAGCTTGGCAATCAGAGAAGCCAGGAGTGCTAAAGTGTTCAGAATGTCTTAATTATGAAAAGATCCACTTCCCAGTTTAACATTTAATGTAAGTGGAAGGAACTGCATTTGCGGATCAGCTAGCTACTGAAAGTGTGAGCATCAGGAAGCTCCCTCTTAATGTTGCATAACCTTGTTCTTTCCCTTAACCCCATACAATCTAATTGCAGAGAAATCTGGTGGCTACCCATATATTGTTATCATCCTGGAGAACAAAGATAACTTTGACTATCCAATTTGTTAGGAAGGTGCCTGTGATAGAACAAACAGCATTATCAGTAATTAAAAAATGGGGTTAAGATCCATCATTTTTGTTCCAGCAACAGAGAGGACTTATAAAAATTGATGAGTGGAGTTTAAAGATGTCCTCAACTGCCAAGTAATGGGCAACAAAATCATATTAAAAGCAAGTTGACCATACACTGCTTTTGTAAAATGTATTCTGTGTTGCTGTCTGCACTAACATGGTGACATTCACCTAGAGATACCTTTCTGGGTTGTTTTGGTTTCTCTTCTTTCCCTCTACTCTTTGAATTACTTATAGAACTCCAAAGTGACTATAAATAGACATGTTTATGTACCTTCTTTCTGTAAGAAATAGATCTGAAAACCCACAAGTCCAAGCATGACAAATACTATGTCTGTAAATTGGTATAAACATGCAGTACCAAAGAGATTATATTAGAAGTTTAATCACTGCACTGTACTAATAGGCATAGTAGTTCATTTCTAACAACAAACGATCAAATGGCAAGGAATGCCGTAAAGGACTCAACTCAACTGAGAACACAGCTCTTGTTTTCGCTCATGATCCTCTGACATGGATGGAGGCTTAGAGTTATAAATAAGGTTGACTACAGTCCACTTTATTGAAAGCTATAGAGCCAAACTCCTAGTATTCACGTCAGGAATGCATGGTCTTAATAGTCTGCCAAAAAAGCTTCTGTGTAATTTAAACAGCACAAACAGTCTTGTGCTGTTTGAAATTCTGAATCTAATTTTGATGTGGCTGGCATCTTAGGGTCCTTCTAATTAATGGTGACCAAAGGAATAAAAATCAGGAAAATGAGCTAAGGTAAAATAAAACTGTTGCAACAGCACTATGCACTGTAAAGAAGCAAGGAACAAACAGTACATCTGCCAGGAGACAAAGGTTCCTAAATATTTTATAAGTCCTCTTTTTCTGTAATAGCCTGGGTCCTTCAGGGCCAAACTGTGTATCTACTACATACATATATTCAATTTTCTAACACATTCCAAGCCCCAACACTATAATGTCCCCTCTTCCTCGGGGAAGCATTTCTATACCCTTTCTCCACAGCTTTGCCCCATGAAAACCTTGCTTTATCTGCTGCACCCGGACATGCCCTGGGAGGGTAATCACGGACCTGATCACAAGGCTGCTGCTCTCCCCAAGTCCCACAGGGCTGGCTCAGCCAGCCTGCCTGCCACACCACGGGATGGGAGAGGCAACAGGATGAGACACAGCACATCCCTGTCAACAGATCAGATGCAAAAAGGCTCACCTTTAGCCTTTTGTCCTGCTGGCTTCTGTCCCCTCTCCACTCAAAACAAACATTAAACATTTTGGATGGCTAGAGAACTGTCATTGCATAAGAGGAGTAAAAGGCAAAAGGAGGCAAAAAGCTAGACAGCATTTTCCCCAGACTTCCTGTGTTTCCCAAATTGCATTCCACCTTGCCCTTGGGAAGGCTCCCATGCAGTGTGACAATGTTACAACAATGATACAACGTTTGTATCATCTACTCCTTATTATGTCTTTATAAATCCTGTATAATTTTTTTTATTAGTTCATATGGATGCCTACTCTTGTATAAGAAAACAAAATATTAAATCTACATTAACTGTTAATGCATTTTGTGGATTGCTTATTAACAGTTATTACAAAAATATTCTTATGTAAGCATTGCTGGAGTCTGCTATAGACCACCCAACCAGGACGAGCAGGTTGATGAGGTATTCTATAATAAGCGGCTGGCTGCAGTCTCGCAAACGCCAGCCCTTGTTCTAGTTGGGGACTTCAACTTACCAGACATCTGCTGGAAATATAACACAGCAGAGAGCAGGCAGGC
>JAOTQQ010000019.1:26304649-26398894 GCA_026546715.1 Gallinago undulata
TGGGGTGTTGTGCGTGGGGTTGTGGGTGTGGGGTTTAGTTGGTGGGTGGCTTTTTTTTTTGTTTGTTTGGTTTTGTGTGGGGTTTTTTTTTGGTTGGTTGGTTGTTTTTTGTGGTTTGTTTGTTTTGTTTTGTTTTTATGTGGTTGGACTCAATGATCTCAAAGGTCCCTTCCAAACACTAAGATTCTGTGATTCTGTGATTCTGTGATTCTGTGTTGACATATACATATTTAGCCATACTGTAAGCAATACTTGAAATAGCACCAAGACAGAGCAAAGACTTTACTCACCAAGCCATCCTGATCCAGAATTGGGTATACACATATCTGTTTCAGCACTGGGCAAAACAAATCCAACCACAAAAACTTCAACCCCATCAGCCATTAGGGCCATTCCCAACACAAAGAAGAGTGCCCACTGGAAACGACCATGGCCACATTCTTGTATTATCAGTTCATACTGCTGCGCTAGCTCTTCTTCATCAGCTTTCCTCTCTGTTTCCAGTTCATGACGATCCTTATATTCATCACGCACAGGCTGACCTAAGGCCACCATGCCATCCTTGCTCTGCCCTATGTTGGGGATTCCTTGATATTCCCCCTCATAAATTTCATCATCTTCATCATGCCCTTCAGTCGCTTCACTTGAGCCTTCATCATCATTAGCTTCTACACCATAATTTCCTCCTTGGACATAGTAATCATCGTCATCTTCCTCATCCTGGAAACGGCTGTAGGACCTCTGCGTGTAGCCATCCTGAGCTTTGTCAACAGCTTTATTCACTTTTTTCACTGCTTGCCTTTTCACCTCTTTGGCAATATCTTTTGCTCCTTTCACTAATGAAGTCCTATCTTTGTATGTTTCCTCCATCTTGTCTCAATGGATTGGTTTTATGCTGCAAAGGGATCTGCTGAATACTGTTTAGAGCACCTATTGTGTGTTGGACATCAGCAGAAGTTGTCCAAATACACGTGAAGCCGTAATATTCAACCTGAAAAATATGAGAGGAAAAAGTTTATAGTTTGCTCCTTCTTAGTTGCTTCTTCACACGCATATGTTATCATACCAATCCTTCATTCAAGCACCAGACAACACAGTTCAGGGCTTCAAATATACAAACCTGGATTTTCTTCAGAGAAGGAAAATACTCCAAAGAGAAATTTAATATCTCTACTGGTTTTCAGAATGAAATTTATTACACTCTAGTCTTTCAATGGATACCAGGTTTTATTCTGAAAGAAAACGAACAATTCCATACACCATGCATCATATCAACTCTGTCTGAAGTGTCTTTCCCTATTTGAACTCCCTCCTATGAAACAAAAAGGCTAAAAATATTACCTTTTCTCCCAGTGAATTAACATGACATACCTGTTCTCTGCCTAGGATTCCACTTACACAAACCTTGTAGGGAGTTAATATTCCTGAATCTGTACCAGTCTTTCAAAGCTTACTGAACTTGGCCAATGCATTCACAGTGCATTCACACTGAGTTTTAGCAATAGGTAGTTCCACTATAACAAATCAGCTCAGGGAGCCGAGGGGATGGAAGTGGTGTCACCTTCAGGCTTTGGAGATTTCCAATACCTAAATCATGGACAGACACATCCCACTCTCCCCTGCCCACAGTCACAGCAGAAGCAGCCTGGAGCACCTGTGTATCATCAGCTAATTCATCCCAGAGCCTTAGTCTGGCATGAGCTCATGCCAGCCTAGCTACATGAAAGCACCAAGATATTTTGTCCCAGTCCCTCTCCCTGCGCCCCTGCGGTACCTGCCCGCTTCTTCCTTTATGCTGCCCCAGGATCACAAGAGCGGACACAATGAGTCAGGAGCAGCTAGCCTATTTGACCAAAGACAAACCATTCACTTCTTTTCTGGGCAGTTCTCAGACATACCAGCAAGGCAATTTGCTCATGACATTTCAACACGATCCCTAGGGGTAGTAGAAAGAAACGGCAGCAGCTTGCAAGCAGAGGGAGGGCAGAAACTCAGGATCCTTCTTTGGCAACAGTCCATCATCAGAGCAGCTGAAATCAATTACAAAACTGCACCATTACTCATGTGTCTGAAGTTAAGGGGAGGTGAATCTGGGCACTGCAACAGGATTGTAGAAGCATCACCTCTGGGAGAAAGTAGGATAAATTTTATGTAGCAGTGCTTCCAAGAAAATGCCGCCTACTTCCAGCTTGGGGAAAAGGTTATTTTTAACTATGATCATTTTAATGATCTGTTTTCCAGCATAACCCCAGAAAAAGCTGCAGTATTACAAGTGTAACAGTGAGAGGTACCATAGCAGTAAGAATTAATGGCTGGAAATTTCTGAATTTCCTATTCCCCTTGCTGAAGTAGTGCTAACTGTTCCCCTCAAGCTCCATGGGAGAAGACCAGTGTAGTGCTTTGAGAAGCTGTCCTTTAGCCATTCAGTTGTAAACATTGTCCCCAGAAGTATATTCCAGGCACCAGTTTTAAGACACATACCGTGCTGAGAGATAGGTAGAATTACAGACTGCATTAGGTAAACTAAGGATGTACTTCTGATAAAAAAAACCCAACCCTAAAATCACACAGACATGCAGGTAATATGACTTAAGAAGCTAAAAGGTATCTCCCTGTTTTTCTTTATAATGATTGTAGAAATTCAGCTATAGTGGAAAATATCTAATTTTAGTCCCTAATTTCATACACTCTGGAAGTTTCTCAAAGAAATCAGATGTGATGGCACTACTCAATGCAAACTGAAGCATTTACTGGAAGAGAAATGCAGTCTTAAAAAAGCCAGGATGTAATATTTATGACTGAAAACTGTAGCCTGATTTTAGGTACATGAAGATCCTTCTAAGTAGGTCATCCTGGTGAATCTTATATGCTAAGGAAGTTTCTCTAATTACAGCTTTTGAGTTTTCAAGGGGCTCCTTAGAAGTTATTCTTTGTGCATGGAATTAGGCGTCTGGTCCTTACTGTTACCTCTGTGTGACTACAATATCTGTGTGCTGTTACTGAACGTGATGAACAACGTTCACAGGGGCTGTTGTATTCCTCTACAAATGCTTTCAAGAACTTCATGGACCCTTAACAGGTACTCTTCTGAGGGTTAATGATTACAAAGCATTCCTAGGTTTTCACTGTTTTAGATTATTTTAGAGTGTGCACGCACCCTATTTAACTCTGAATTCTTCTAATTCTTAGATTACTAGGGGGTGTGGGGGGAGCGGTGTGTGTTTGTTTTTTCTTTTTGGTTGTTTGTTGGTTTCCCCCCCCCCCAGTAAGTACAGCCTTCTTTTAAGGATTTTTAGTTGATTAATTCCATTTTACTGTAGCGTATGTGTATGGACAGAAGACAGCAGAAGTTTATGAATACTGAATGAACATCAAGTCTAAGGGTTTTGCCAATGCTGTCAAAACCATGCTTTGCTCTCCTATAGTACACCTACCTCATGAGTTCAGCTGACTTTAAAAACACAAATTTGCAAAAGCAACTAAGCTTACCTTGTAGGTTATGATAGACCAGGTATGTCAATAAGGAATTACATCTGTTCAAACCCATTAACAACATAACTGCCAGCAAAAACCTGCACATAGACCAAGTCCAATTTCTGCATAGGCAGACAGAAAGATGTACAGAGTATGAAATCAGAAGTTTCTCTTTATCTTGCCAAAGTTTCCAAGCAGCACACCTAATTAGAACAACACTCTTTTAAACAGCTTTGCTTTCTCAATGAACTGAAATCCCTGCCTAAGGGTGGTAAATACAAAGAGGAATTATTTACAGCCCATGCATTATAGCTCCCCGCCCTTTTAATTATGCTAGACTGATTGACTGCAAGTAAGTAACTGGAAAGTCTGTAAGAGTGAGGATTGCTGACTACCTGAGTAGCAAAAAGCAGCAAAATCACAGAGTCCAGCCGTTTACTGAACTGTCTTACCCAATAGGCCTGCTCACTTTCACTAAACACCATAATGCTATTCAATTCCTTCAATCAAAAAAAAAATAATCCCATATAAATGCTGATTTCACCTGAAATAAAAATACTGTTTCAAGGAATATCTACAAAAAAAAATTTTCCAAAACATCTAAAGATTCATTCACCAAGAAAAAAATCAAATTATTTGTTAGCTCTAATGTTTATTCTTTCCCATTCTATTATACAAATTTCAGTACAGTGACTACTTCGTACACATTGTGTTGCATCTGAAATAAAGGTTGGACATTACAAAATAAATGACTGAGGTCCCATGAAGATGTAAATCTATGAGATGTCAGAAAACTCACTCCCCAAAGACTTACATCTTTGCTTAACATAAACCGTGAGAAGACTCACTGAAGTCTAACAACACAGGATACTAACTATATTCATGTCTTCAGATAATAAATTTTTCAGAATACACCTGGAAGTCACACTGAAATGGAGCTATGGCATTTCAGATACACTTTTGGACCTAGTATAACATACTTCCTACTTTTCTTTTGAACCTGTAATTCCCTTTCAAAAAAAAAAAAACAAAATACAAAAAAAAATTTCTTATTTAAGTTGACACCTTTTTAAATGCATATTTTACCCAGCATTTTTATTCTGGTTTGATTTCGATTTTACTACCTTCATTTATTATTGTCAATGACCTTTGCATGGAAGCAAGTGTTTTAGTGCTTCTGAGTTTATCCATTGCTACAAGTTAGTCTTCATCTGATAGAATCTTCTGTTAGATCATAACTACTTCCAATTATACTACTCTGAGATGTCAAATTACTTTATTTCAAGGTGAAATATAGGCATCTGAACTATGTAAACTCACAAACAGATGATGCTATTTTTGCGTATGCTCTCAGTTATAAAAAAAAGGTAAGAAAAAATAGAAAAGTATTGCCCATTGCTGTGTCATGACAAAGAACAGTGGTATTCAAATTTTACTAGAGTTCTCTAATAACTCTTACATGGTACAGTTCAAATAACAGAAAGGATGCAGTCCTGCAGGTCACCACAGACCTGAGCCATATGCATAGGTACAACCCATTCTTGAATTTGCAGGAATACCTGCAAACTTCCTCCCCATCTCTTCAGGCACAAAACGGTTCTAGAAAAGCCGTTCTTTTATTGTTCTAGGGTAATACTTGCTCTAGTATGCCCTGATAAAGAATTGATACCTCAATAAAACGAATTTATTTATAGAGATACTATAATATATTTATTTATAGAGCTATTTATTTATTTATAAGAAAAAAGACCTGGTACCAAAGCTGGTGAGAGTGATTCTTTTTGGGTAACGCTAGCAGATTAAAAGATAAGCTAAGTAAATTTTCTTCCTCTCGTGGAAATTTAAGCACACAGGCTGCAACTCTTCAAAATCAGACTGCACTTGCCAAAGACATGAAAATCACTGCCAGGCTGCAATGCCACTAACAGTGGCAGTCCCCAGCCCTCTCCCAGTGTGGACATCATTCTCACCACTTGTCCTATGCCTGCACATTTTCTCATGCCATTTATCCTCAATGCAGTCACAAAACATGTACACAAGATGAGCCTGGGAATTCATTAATCTACTACACATCAAAGATCCCGAGCTCAGCAGAGGCAGGGGTTTCATGACACACTGCAGTCTCTCCCTTCCAGTTTTATTCCTTTCCTTCCTCATCAAACCAGCATAGATAACTGTTTCTCTCTGCACTGTATGATCTACCTGACCAGCTTTTTGTAAACTATTTAACTAATTGACCTATTGGAATAAAAACATAAGAATTCCTTTTAAGTTGTTTTTGCTTGAAATTTAATAACCTTTATCAGAAAAAAGGCCATTTTCCCCTGAAAGCATGTTCATTTTTAATGTGCACATCAGCCCTAAACAAAAAAGACTACCTTTAAGTGCCTCTTCGGGCTTTAAAGTATGGCCAAAACCAAATAAGTCTATGAATTCTTTTCTTGCAGTGCTTTTGATCTCAGGCCTAATTCTTCCTCACTTACAGCTGGATATATAAGCACAGAAACGGGATCTGCAAAAGCTCTTCTTAAAGCAGTACAAGCCCAAAAAGCCAATGGTACAATGCAATGAAATCAGACTAAACGCATACTTAAGATCAAAAATGACAAACTGTCCAATGAAAATTGGGAAATCTTAACTGAATCATCTCTGATAAAAGTTCAATAAAATTGTAAAAATGAATTCTCCTTTAACTTCTTCCTCCTTTCTACTTTCCGGAGTAGAAAATAATAGGTGCAAAGTTAGGAGGGACCATCCTTTGTTTTATACTTGCATTAAATTACTTCTCCTCGCATTACTTCTGTGGTCTAAATATCTTCCAAAGAGTATCCTGAAGTAGGGCACCATGATGCTGATTACTCCGTGGAAATCTGTGATGCACAGGTACTATGAAACAGCAACTGTATAAATACTAGACTTACAGATGCCACAGAACAGCACTGAAGCTTAGGGAAAATGTGGGAAGGTTGAAGGGCATCTTTTAGGGCAAACTGTATTATAAACTGGAATTAAGTGCTTTTCCTTTCTTCCTGGAATAAAACAGGCAAGCATTCTTTACATTTCAGGAGAAAATACAGGATCACAGTCTCTGCTTCCACTGGGAAAAATTTTCTGAAAAGAATCAGCTTTCCTGCTGCTGGCTTTCTGTCATCCCTGAGCCTGCAGAATTAGGGTCCCAAGACTCTTCTCAGTTCTGAGCTCATATGGCCTGCCAGCTCCCTCCTTTTCTGCTGCTGGTTTACATTGGCTTCCTCATGGGGAATCAGCTGTTGCAGCCAATAAACCTAGGTAAGAGAGTAGTGGTTTCTTGGCATAATGTTAAAAGTTATATTAACACCCTGTTTTTTGACCCAGGCTGCCTTCCAGGCATTTTGCTGTTCACTCAAGGCACGTATTCTTTCTTTTTTATTTCTAACACCTGTTATTTTTTATTGTTTGTAACAGGAAATGAAAAGTTGGAAAACAAAATCCTTTTTTACAATTCATAGTTCTCATCTCCTAAATATTTCATTTTGCTACACTTTCAGCATGGCAACAGCTGAACTTGCTACTTCAATTTTATTTCTGTGTTTCACCAGCTCAACATCAGACTGATGCTAGTTCTAAGAATCCCAAGCACTCATGTTAACCTGTTCCTCCTTCAGTGAAAGTTGTCTGCATTGTCTTTCCTGAGCAAAAAAAAGTAACAAACTATATATAGTGCTTTCTGTGACTGGAAGCCCATTTCTGCATTGCCATTCAGCCAGCGACCTTGCTTAAGTATCTTGTGAAAATAGATAAATAATAAAAACAAGAATGACATACCAAGCTTTTCTGGTGAGGGACTGCTTCAGCTGTGGGAATCTGAGAGCAAACCGAGCAGTCTTCTATTTGACCAGGGGAAAAGAGGAGTAATTCCAGGAGTATAGTAAAATGAAATGAGTCTGAGTGGAAAACATAAAGTACCTCAGTGAGTCTAGCTAAAAAAATAGTAATTTAAGTGTATACGTGTAGATAAGCATATATCTATGAACATATACATAAAATTAACATATATTAATATATTGTGCATACAAATGCATATATACAATGAAATGCTTCCCTATAAAAAAATCATTAGTAACAACTAACTTTGGACGGGAAGAATTCACAAGTTCAATCAAAAAGAAACACTTGTGCTTGGTGGCTGTATTGGGTTTCTGTGGCAAGGTTTTGGAAGCAGGGAGCTACGTCTGTGAGAAGGTGCCAGAAGCTTCTTCTGCGTCCGATAGAGCCAATGCCAGCCAGCTCCAAGACAGACTTGCTGCTGGCTAAACCTGAGCAAATCAATGATGGTGGTAGTACCTCTGTGATCACATATTTATGAAAAGAAAAAACCTGTGCGATGGCAGGTGGGGGAGAGGAGTGAGAATATGTAGAAGAAATAACTCTGCAGACACCGAAGTCAACAAAGGAGAAAGGACAGGAGGTGCTCTGATACCGGAGCAGATTATCACAGAATCATAGAATAGTTTGGGTTGGAAGAGACATAAAGATCATTGAATTTCAACCCCCCTGCCATGGGCAGGGACACCTCCCACTAGAGCAGGCTGCTCAAAGTCCCATCCAGCCTGGCCTTGAACACCTCCAGGGATGGGGCATCCCCAGCTTCTCTGGGCAACCTGTTCCAGTGTCTCACCACCCTCACAGTAAAGAATTTCTTCCTGATATCTAATTTAAATCTCCCCTTTTTCAGTTTAAAACTGTTATCCCTCATCCTATTGTTATGCTCCCTGATAAGGAGTCCCTCTTCATCTCTCCTGTAGGCCCCCTTCAGGTACTGGAAGGCTGCTGTAAAGTCTCTCTGGAGCCTTCTCTTCTTCAGGCTGAATAACCCCAACTCTCTCAGCCTGTACTCATAGGAGAGGTGCTCCAGCCTTCTAATCATCTTTGTGGCCCAGCTCTGGACCCATTCTCACAGGTCCATGTCCCTCCTCTGCTGAGGACACCAGACTCCAGGGATTGTCTCATGAGAGCAGAGTACAGAGGTAGAATCACCTCTCTGGACCTGCTGGCCATGCTTCTTTTGATGCAGCCCAGGATGCACTTGGCTTTCTGGGCTACCAGTGCACATTGACAGCTCATGTCAAGCTCATCCACAAGCACTCCCACGGCCTTCTCCTCAGGGCTGCTCTCAATTCATTCTCCGTCCAGCCTGTATTTGTGCTTGGGATTGCTGTGACCCAGGTGCAGGACCTTGGACTCAGCCTGGTTGAACTTCACAAGGTTTGCACAGGGCCACCACAAGCATATCCATGGATGGCATCCCTTCCCTCCAGCATGTTGACCGCACCACACAGCTCGGTGTCATTGGGAAATATGCTGAGGGTGCACTCAAGCCCATTGTCTATGTCTTTGACAAGGATGTTAAATAGCACTGTTCCCAGTACCAACCCCTGAGGAATGCCACTCATCACTGGCTTCCACTTGTACATTCAGCTGTTGACCGCAATCCTTTGAGTGCAACCGCCTAGCCACTGAGTGGTCCATCCATCAAATCCATGCCTTTCCAATTCAGAGACCAGGATGTCAAAAGGGCCAGTGTCAAATGCTTTTACTAAGTCCAGGTAAATGATATCTGTTGTTCTTCCCTTATGCATCAATGCTTTTGCACCACTTGCCCTTCAGCCCATTGTGAAGACCGTGGTGAGGCAGGGTATCCTCCTGAAACCCATGGAGGTCCATGGTGGAGCAGATATCCACCTGCAGCCCATGAAGGACCTTACACCAGAGCAGGCAGATGTTCCGGAAGGAGGCTGCTACCCTATGGGAAGCCCACATTGGAGGCAGGCTCCTGGCAGGACCTGTGAACCTGTGGAGAGAGGAGCCCCCACAGGAACAGATTTGCTAGTAGGATTTGTGACCCAGGGATGACCAACACTGGAGCATTCCACTCCTGAAGGACTACACTTCATGAAAAGGACCACATTGCAGCAGTTTGTGAAGAACTGCAGCCTGTGGGGAGGAATTATGTTGGAGAAGTTTGTTTCTCCCATGGGAGAAACCCCATGCTGGAGCAGGGGAAGAGCATGAAGAGGAAGGAGCCACAGACACAAGGTGTTATGAACTGAATACAACCCCTATCCCCCATCCTCCTGAGGCATTTTGGGGGAGAAGGTAGAGAGAAAATCAGGAGTGAATTTGGGGAAGAAGGGAGGGGCTGGGGGAAGGTTTTGTTTTAAGATTCAGTTTCTATTTCTCATTACCCTACTCTGATTTCATTGGTAATAAATTACATTAATTTTCCCCAAGTCAAGCTTGTTCTGCCTGTGAAGGTATTTGTCTGTCCTTATCCTTTAATTATTTTCTTTCCCCTGTCCAGCTGAGGAGGGGAGGGACAAAGCTGCTTCGGTGGACACAGCTGATGTCCAGCCATGGGTCAACAGCTGATGTCCAGGTAGGGTCAACCTACCACAGTGGCATAGACTGGGTTGTTTGGAGTTCGTTATCCCACTAGTGCTACAAAGCAAAGCAGGAAACAAAGTATTCTCTCATATGTATTTTAATACAGAGGTGTATTATTGCTATATCTCATTAAGCTGGTTACAACAAAATGCAAATTAAGGATGGAGAATGTATTCCCTGAGTTGAATCAATATTTACATAGCTTAGATTTAAGCCACTGCATTAAGTCAGCAGAAATGGGCCTGAGGGTCTAGGTGAGTAACAGTGGGCTCACGGAGCACATTTTCCACCATGTGTTGTGTTCTGGGTTGCACTAGCAGGAGTGCTGCCTGCTTGCTGGAGGGAGTTTATCCCTTCTACCTGTGAAGCTACACCTAGATTACACTACCTCCCTTCCTACCACCACAATCCAAAAAAGGCAATGATAAACTGCAGAAGGAGAGGCTCACCAGAGTGGTTAGAGGCATGTGATGTGTCATACAAGGAGAGGAAGCTGCGTTTGCTCAGCCTCCAGAGGAGAAGACTTACGGAGGAAACTAATCACCACTTCCATCATCTAATAAGGCCAGAAGGCTGTGCAGCCTTTCAGTGAGAGGCTAGAGATGGGTGGAGAGGAACCTAATGAAATTCAATAGGGGCAAGTGTACAGTCCTGCACCTAGGGAGGAATAATCCCATGTATCAGTACAGGTTAGGGGTTGACTTGATGGAAAGCAGCTGCAGAGAGGAACCTCGGGGTCCTGGTTGAAGATAAGTTTACCGTGAGCCACCAATGTGCCCTTGTGGCCGAGAAGGTCAATTATATCCTGAGGTGCATTAAAAATAGCACGGCCAGCAGGTTGAGGGAGGTCATCCTCCCCCTAAGACCACGTCTGGAGTTCTGGGGTGCCCAGCTCAAGAAAGACAAGGAACTACTGGAGCGAGTCCAGTGGAGGGCTACAAAGATGATCAAGGTACTGGAGCCCTCTCTTATGAGGAAAGCCTGAGAGATCTGAGTCTGGTTAGCCTGGAGAAGACTGAGAGGGGTTCTCATAAATACTTATAAACATCTAAAGGGTAAGTGTCAAAAGGACAGACCTAGACTCTTTTAAGTGGCCCTCAGTGACAGGACAAGGGGCAAGGAGCACAAACTGGAATACAGTAAATTCCATCTGAATGTAAGGAAAAACTTTTTTACTTTGAGGTGCCAGAGCACTGGAACAGGCTGCCCAGAGAGACTGTGGAGTCTGCTTCTCTGGAAATACTCAAAACCCACCTGGATAGGTTCCTGTCCAGCCTGCTCCAGGCGAACCTGCTCTGGCAGGGGGGTTAGACTAGCTGACCTCCTAAGGTTCCTTCCTCTACCATTCTGTCATTCTGTGTTTCTGTGATTATAAAGACAATGGAGTCAGGCTCTTTTCAGAGGTAAAGAATAAAAAGGAACAAAGAAACAGCTGCAATTTGCAGCAAGGGAAATTCCAGCCAGTTATAAGGAAGAAATTCTTCATGGTGGGGCTGTAAAGGGTGCACAGAGGAGCTCTGGGGTTTCCAGCCTTGGGAGTATTCAAAACTCAACTGGACAAGACTCTAAGCCCAGATTTGAGACCAGATGACCTAAAGAGGTCCTTCCCTATGTAAATTATTCTATCATTCTAATACATATTTTTAAAAGAAAAAAACAATTGTCCCATATTAAATGAAGAGCTCATTTTTATAAATGAACGTTAAGTGCCAAGTGCTGAATACGGTAGCATACAAACATATCTCTCACAGAATGACTGAAAAGTTTCAGAATCCAATCTGGAAAAGTAGAGACAGAGTAAGGGACACCTCAGCAGACTCTGGAGGACTGGTGGCACATACACACTCAAAGGTCACAAAGCCTAAATGATTAGCTAAAATTGGTGAAATAATCATTGTCCATATAAGAAAAGAAAAGTAGTCTACTGCTTTCTTACAAATTTGATTTTGGAGAATCATTTGGCAAAGATGTCACATCTGAACAGTAATTAAGTATGGACCAGATACTTATGAAATCCTTGTCACATGATATAAAAATGCATTTTTACTATTTTGTTCTAGTTCAAAAGGTCCTATCTCCAGTGATTTTGAAACACAAAAAAATGTCACTTCAGTGAATGAGCCTTTTATTTTTGCTCTGTTTTGAAAAGCAAAACTAGATGGTATATAGCCTTTATGTTTCCTGTTGAAAATCAATTAGGATATACAGAAATATATATAACAAATGCTTTAGACTATACATGTTAAGCACACAAATTGCTTTTAGACAAGTACCTTAGGTAAAAAACACAGATAGGGTATTTAATAATTTTCTCTTTCCTGCTTTGAAATAGTGGCAATTGAAGCACAGAAAGGTGGTCCCTTGCCGAAATTGACATGGGCAGGTATCACAATATGTCTTAATATTAATATTTGCTTATTTGAACACATTGGTCTTTGAATTATAGATCACTTCTTCCTTAACTGTTTCGATAAACTTGCTACCTCTGAGAGAAAACAACTCAAAAACCCCCAACTAAAAATAGCAGTCTGCCTGACTACAGAAGTAAAAGCGGTACACGTCAGGTACAGATCATTACGCAGAATAAGGTAACCACAGAGTTGGTAAGAAGTGTACTTGCACATATGTAACAATGACTTTCAGAGTCTGTGATGTGGAAATTCATCAATATGGGAACTCAACTATAATCAAGAATGACAGGAAGGAGCACTCATAGGGAGCTGTAATAAAAACAGTCTGATAATATGCAAATAACATGTACCTTGGTGAAAGGTATTTTCAATGCTTTCAAAATAGATTGATAAATTAAAAGAAAAATATTCCTGCATATTTAAGTAGGATTTAAATTCAAAGCTTTATATTGTTGTACCTTATTTTTAATTCTGAAATAGAAGTTGATGTTCTGACTCAAAATATCTTGGCATCTCATGTAAAAGAGGAAGGAGGTTAATGAACAGATTATTATTTTTTAAAAGTAGCCTGCAAGCCTAATTCCTTCTCAAAAATTTTTATACAAATGCAACCAAGACTGCTAGGTTCCTTCTTGCAAACAAAATGATTTGGTTTTATATGCACCTGAGTTTTTCTCTGTCATTTTTAAAGAACAAGGTACTTTCTAAATTATTTGGCTGAAAAAAAACTGCACAGTGTGTATTTCAGATGATGTACCCCAATATTTTTTATTTCATTCTGTTTCTTTCAGGTTTTCCTAGGGGTGTTTTCTGCACTGTGCCAGATACTGGAAACCTGTGATCACAGTAACATATCCCTCTGCTTCAGACATACCCCAGCTATTAAAGATTATAGAACATGATATCCAAATACAGCACTGGTTCTGCTGCATTAAAAAAAGTTATTCTGCACACTCATAAAGTCTTACCTCTCCCTGGGGAAAAATTTTACAGCTTCAGGTAGAAATTAATTTTTTCACAATTAAGGCTGACTCATTGTCTTCCAGGCCTTAACTGGGTAAGAGAAATCATGAGTGCTCTAAGCTCCCCAAATACAAATGCTGCTACTAAAAATCCAATTGCATTTTTTAAGGCTGCACTGACTTACAATTGTACAAATTGTTTACATAATTTTATTCCACACTGGAAAACAAAGACTTCTTAAAGATCCCCATAAACTCAGGTTTTAGCCATATTCAAACTGCACTATTTGTTGGCAACATGTATAATTAGGTGTCTTCAGTTTGTTAACCTGAATCATGCTATTACCACAAGTTGCACTGTGTACATTTTTCTTAGCACATGCAGTTTTTCAGCGAGTGTCAGAAAACTACAGCCCTACAGTAAATAATTCCAAGTGTCTGCAGGTGTGTGGCTTGCATTAAATCACAAATTTAATATTTTAGTGGCTTATATCTTATATCTCTACCTGCTTCACTAAACTTCATAAGCCCTTATTTTGTAGATTTGTTAACATTGGTGGAAGGGAGCACAGAAAGAGACTAAAATAATGGACTGATGAACAGAATCTGTACTGAAAATGCATCAATCCCTAGCTTTTCAGATTCTGCCACTTAGACCTCTGGAAAAAAAAGGATTCATACATATCTTGGAGGGCATTATGCAACCTGAGCACTACCTCAGGATGGCCTTCTTTCCCTGGTTAGAATATGTAGAGGTGGATAGCACAACTGGACAAACACAGTGTTCTGTCATTAAAAGAACAGAATAGACAGCAAAATGAAGATAGAACTGGTGAACATTTTTTTCAGTAAGCTCCTGAAGCTTATTTTGAAAACCTACTTGGCAACCTGAAAAAAATGTTCTGTTCCTTGTGTTAAACTCTGCACAACGACAAAGTGTGGTGAGCTGAAACATCTCAGGAATAAATTCTGCCATATGAAACCATTTCTATGTTGTTCTAAAGCAGAATGACACATGACACCTTTTTTTCTCAATGTGTGCTTTATGGACATGGACAATTCTCCAATTCACTAAGATTCTCAGTCTTCCCACTTATTCTTAGCCAAATTCTTGGTCCGGTTCTTAAAATGCTTGACACTCAACACAAGTTGACCATCTTCCTGCAGTTCCCTGCTTTGAAATAATTGTTTTTCCTTCTTCTCTTGCAGAGTTTCAGCTGGCTGTCAGGGCCTCAAATGCCCCAACAGGCCTTAAGCACCCTGACCAGCCTCACATGGGACCTGCGGCATCCTTGGCCACTGACTCAAGCTCCCTTCAAGCTCAGACCCAGACACTGCATGTCTGCCTGAGCTACACCATAGGGTACCTGTCCCCTGGCCCTTGCTGTTCCTGAGTCTCAGACTCTATTTCCCTGACTGATCTTGGACATGACACTGCCCTACCTTACCTAATGACCACCAGACTGTTGATGGAAAGCTGTTGCTCTCCCCATCTCTGTACACACTGTCTGAGGACCGTGTTCCATCAGCAAAAGCGCTGCGCTGCCCGCACAGCAGTCCCCCTTAGCTCCTGTCTTCTCTTCTGTAGCAATCTCATGATTGCTGCTCCCTGGCAGCTCTAACAACGGTGGAAGCCTGAGCTGAAATAGAGCTCCTGAACCAGCAGGCAGAAGGTGCTTGAGCAAGAGGTCCGGGAGGTTTTCATCAGGGCAAACAATGTCTTTTAGGGCATTCAGTATCCTCACAGAGACTGAGGGTATGTGCCTGACTTGCAGACTACCCTTAGGACTGTGAAAACACATTAAAAAGAGTGAGATTACTGGCACCAGGCTGAAATTCTCTACACATGGCTTCTTACCTTCAGTGGAAAATCTGAAGGCATCTCTAAACTCTGCAAGTTTGAAAACTGCTTTATGCTTTATTTTAGCTATACAGAACAGTATACCTAAAACTACGAAGCCTGTTGTGACCAAAAATATGATCTGGAAAAGCATCAGTAACAGCCAGAGAAAGACACACACTGGAAAACGTGGCAATATTTTTCATTAGCAATCACTGATTGTAACTGTTACTGGAATGGTTAGTAGAAATCTCACTTTTGGCATATGTAGCAAGTCTAGTCTACAAACAGACGTTGGCTTAGTTCTCTTTTCTGGCAAGACCTGAGGAACATACACTGCATTTCAGCTGCCGAACCGCCAGTTTTGGCATCAAGCCTCTGTTATCTGTCTGTGATCTCATTTTTCTCTTCTGACACATGAAGTAGCAATACATTCTTCAAGACTGAAGAGGCTGTTTGCAAGGAACATTAAGGATGAATATTTGGGACTGGATAAGAACTCATTAAAATGCTCACACTGAAGCCAGTGGGATTTGGAGTGAACACGTGCCACCTTTTATGGATGGGTTATCTTCAGCAGTTGGCTGGGACTACCTGCTAAAAACGTAAGAAACAAACAAAAATTCTGCACAACTTTTAACATTGCCAGGAATTATGAATTTACAGAAATTCATCATTTTTTATGTTGTGAGTGAACACAAAAGGAGAAAAACATCACTGAAAGAAATCTTTGAAAAGAGCGAAGGCTGAAAGGACAGGATCTTTGTGACACTGCTGCACTCAGGGGCCATGAGCTTGATTTCCTGTGCTGCCACTCAAATAGCACACTGAAATATTATCAAAGTAAAATGTATTCTAACATATATAAAGACTGGAGTAGGAACAATTAGATGTTTTCTGGAGGAGGTGGTATCAAAAGTCTTAAGATGGTTTAGTCTCAGCCTTGGAGCATGCTGAGAAAAACTGTTAACCTCACAGTTCTGAAGGGGGGATGACATACTACCACTGCCAGTTGCTGAGATCGAATGTACTAATTCCTCTCTTTTATTAATTCACCTGAAAAGGGTTTTCATGAAAAGGAACTGGAAGAAAAACATGGAGAAAAAAGTCAAAATTATTCTTTACAGATTGAAAAATGAGTAATAGTTGCTTAATAATAAAAAATAACCTTCTTCTTAACATACGTCTTCCTGCTAAAATATGTACCTGTTTATTATAGCACTGTGGACTGTAGCATGTAGGAGCTACACAGTCATGTTAACGGTTTTCTTCTAACCCCCAAGGTTCAATACAATCTGCTACATCAAACCATTAAGAGACAGAATGCCCAGCAGCCTTATTTAATTTTTTCATGTCACCTCCATGTTTTAAAAGACAGGATATCAGTGATATTTAGAACACTTAATGTGTCAGAATACGTTACAAAGTTAAAAGTATCTGGCAGTTTCCTGAAGTCTAAACTCAGACTGGCTCAATCCCTAATAAACATATATTCCCCAAGAGGTAAGAATTACTTAAATTCCTCACTAACTTAGATTTATCTTTGCTAGACCTAGAGCGACAATGTTCTTGCTCTCTTAGGCTGCAAAGGTGAATAAGATACCACCCTAGCCTGGCTGCATTCTGAAGTAATCTCCCTTGAATTTCTGTCTTCAAGCTGATTAATCATTATCCCTATTTTGCACCCTGGCTCTTTACTGATATTACCCTTGAACAAAACTAATCATGACTCTTCTGCAGGTAAATGAGTACAAAAGCCTGCATTGTTGGGACCATGTTCACATGTGCTTTTTGTGTAACTAAAGATATTGTTACCATTAGGGAAAGTGCTGCCACATCAATAATGTCCCCTGAAAGACACAGATAAGGTGGGCCACCCCCTTATCAACACTTCAATTACACACATTCACAAAGCATGTTGAAGGACTGCTGTCCACACTCGGCAGGCTCCTCCAGTGGGTTCTCATTTACTGTCATTCTTCGGCAGCAAACTAAATGTTCCACATTACTAATGGGCATTCATAAGCATTTCTGTTTTTTCCTCTTCAGACTTGGCCTATTAGTATCACTTTTCTTATTAAAAAGAAACATCAGGGCTCCTCTTTTCCATCCAGAAGGGATGCCCTGGATGAATCATATCAGATGATTTTTGGTTCAAGCACAGAAAATTATTTGTTTGCCACTGATACTGGCTGACTAATGAAGGAAATTGATGTTACACTCCAAGAAGCTCTTGCCTACTCTGGCTGGGGAAGTACGAAGTGAGTATGAGAAACAATCCACTTGTGTGTGTAGAGGCACAGGTTGAAAGCAGGCAAAATAAACAACAAATTAAGTCCCAGTAAAACACAGCAGCTAAGCTCGAAAAGTAATTTGTCTTTTCTAGCAAAAGAAAGAGAAAAAAATCAGATGTCATAAATGTTTAAATTTAGTAAGCAAAGCAATTTTAGAAAAGAAATCCTTGCTTCATCAGCCAATTAGTTCTCGATTATAGCTTCCAATTAGCTTTTTAAAAGCATCACATTGTGGTGGCCTCAGGATATACATCATATTGATTAAGTGCTTAGTTCCTAGAATGCATGTGTATCAGCTTTCATCGAAAATACTTTTGCAGATTGCATAGCTGATGTACTGTTCAGTGCTTGCATCCCTAGAGCAAAGGACATTCTTGTTAACGAAAGGTAGTTTTTAATTTAATCCAAAATGTCACAGGACTTTGAATCAGTATATCTTTTCTGTCCACTGCATGTGCTCTGCCTCTCCTGACTCCTCCACAGCTTTCAGTGGTAGAGGTCAGACACACACTATATAACCCTTGCATTCTACACTGTTACAGCACTGTTAAACCAGCAGGTAACAGGTTTCCTTAATTGTGTTTTTAACACTTACTCAGATCTTTTTTAATACCTCTACGGGTTTCCAGACCCCTTAAGCAGTAGAGCAACTGTTCCCTTTGAATCAAGCCTATTCCAGTGTCAATAAACTTTCTTAGAAAGTTTTATTGAATTAAAATAACTTCCCAATTAAAAATGCAAATTTCTGGAATATTAAAGACCAAAGGCATCACAGCATTATTAATTCCACTGTTTTAGAACATTAAATAACATTTATTTTAATATTTCAACAAAAGCCATAGTTTAAAGAAAATTGCTGGCATAGATTTCAGCCAACAAAAAGATACTTCTGCTCACAGAAATTAGTTTTCCCAGTCACAGGAGTGGAGGAAGGCAATTTATTGGAACCTGTAGCTCACTCCTGTATTGAAATACATAACGGCTTCCATTTATTTCATATATAAGAGATACAATATAAAACAGTTTCTCCCAAATAGGAAAAAATTACATTTTTTACCCAATACCCAGAAATAAAATAGAGCCAAAAAGCACATTATATGTTTAATCAAGAATCGTCAACATTTGACTGAAAAGGTTTTAATTGGTAATTCAGTTCCATTTCCTACCTGTCTCCTGGCAGGGACTTACACTCTCAGCTCTTATTTGCCACAAGATTTCCACTTTATCAGCCAACTGATCTTATTCTGCATGAACTTATGGCGTTGAGTAAAATAATTCATATAAACTATTACTATTGCAGTAAATCAGATCATATAGTTATAAAAATATTTGGAAGAACAGCAATGTATTCTTCTATCCTCCTCTGGGATAGGAGCTAAGTGCGCAAACCACAAGAAAGCATGCCTGTAAATCAACCAGCCGCAGGGAGAGCAATGTTGGGGAACAATTTCCATTAGATATTTTTAGGAATGATATTTTTGTGTTTTGAATTCTCACAGTCTGCTTCTGTACAATATTGGCCATAGAACTAGTAAAATACCGGTGAAAATGAAATAGTGCATATGACTGCATTATTTTTAAGATAAACCATATCAGAAAATCTCAAGGAAAATAAGCCAAAGCTCTTGTGCCCCTAAAAGTCAGGAAAAACTCAGCAGCCCAGAATGAAAAACCCTTATGCATTTCCAAGAAAAGGAAAGAATTAACTGTACCTGTCAGATACTGCAAGTAAACTCTGTATCTCATAAGCAAGCACTAACACAAAGCATCTCATGCTGCTAAAAAAAGCTCTATGGTATCCATGTTTTCTGCTCCCATACGAGGCAATTCATTCAACATATTTTAATATTTTGGCCTTAGAATAACTATATTTAACTATAGAGCACAGTAACTTTTATTCAAATACTTTATGTGTACTCTAGCTACAGTTCCCTAGGAAGAGAAAATTGGCTGGAAAGTCAAATAATGACCAACTATGAGCTGACACTATAAGCTACTGCATTTTCATAAATAAATAATGAAATGATTCAGCAGTTGTACAGTTTGGACCTTTAACAATAGAAAAATAACCTCATTTATCAGCTAAACCAATTTTTTGATCAAGGCAATTATTTGATTTTGCCTCTAAGTCTGCACCAGCACAAGAATTTTTAGCCAAATAAGAGAGATTTTACAGAATATAGTTTAATACAGGACAGAGAATTTTGCTGTTAGTAACCATATTCCCGTTAAGATTGTAAATTTTTCACTTTTGGGTGTACATGCTCTAATTTGTAAGTAACTATAAAAAGAAGCTCTGATCTTTATCAGATACTGTTCTGATGTGAGTAAAAGGTCTCACAGGAGAAGAAGACTGAATTTGACGATTTATTAATTTTCAGTAGTATTATAGAATCGTTCAGGTTGAAAAAGACCTTCAAGATCATTGAGTCCAACTGTTAACCTAACACTGGCAAGTCCACCACTAAACCATGTCCCTAAGCACCACATCTACATGTCTTTTAAAAACCTCCTGGGGTTAAAAACCCTGCCAGTAAAAACATTTTCCTAATTCCCAATCTAAACCTCCCCTGGTGCAACTTGAGGCCATTTCCTCTTGTCCTATCACTTATTACTTAGGAGAAAAGACCAACACCCCCCTCACTAAAGCCTCCCTTGAGATACTTGTAGAAAGCAATATGGTCTTCCCTCAACCTCCTTTTCTCCAGGCTAAACACCACCATTTCCATCAGCTGTTCCTTGTAAAACTTGTATTCAAGGCCCCTCATCAGCTTTGTTGGTCTTCTTTGGACATGCTCCAGCATCTCAATGTCTTTCTTGTATTGAGGAGCCCAAAACTGGACACAATATTCGAGGTGGGGCATTACTAGTCCCAAGTATAGGGCAATGGTCACTTCCCTTGTCCTGCTGGCCACATGATTTCTAATACAAGCCAGGATGTTATTGGCTGCCTTGGCCACCTGGGCACACTGCTGGGTCATATCCAGCCAGCTGTCAACCAACACCACCAGGCCTTTTTCTGCTGAACAGCTTTCCAGGCACCCTTCCCCAAGTCTGGGGGAAGGCTTCTTGCATAGGGTTGCTTGCAATAGTTTCCCAAAAACTAGAAAATACATTTTCTTACTTTGGACTATGGAGCAGGGAGTCACCATACTTATTTGTTACTACAATACAGAAATTAGCAAGCAATTTCTCCAGTGAAAATTTATTCCACTCACAGATACTTGTTTTCCCAGAAAGAAAGAGTTTTCCCATCTACTAGATGATTAAGTAGAATGGCAGCAGAATGCCCCCTTTTTTTTACAGCTGGTTATAACAAGGAATATTCTATATTGTGCTCCAAGGCCACACAAATGATAAACATTCACAGAATCACAGAATCACCTACGTTGGAAGGGACCTTTCAAGATCATCTAGTCCAACCAATGAAAAAAAGAAAAAAACAACCACAAAAAAACCAACCCCAAACAAAAAAAAAAACCCACACAAACCCCACACCACAGCCAAAACACCACCAATCCATTACTAATCCATATCCCCAAGCACCATGTCAACTCATCTCTTTAATTCCTCCAGGGATGGTGCCTCTACCACCTCTCTGGTCAGCCCATTCCGATGCCTGACAACCTTTTCAGTAAATATTTCCTAATATCTAATCTGAACCTCCCGTGGTGCAACTTGAAGCCATTACCCCTTGTCCTATCATCTGTGACCTGGGAGAAGAGACCGACCCCCGTCTCTCTACACCCTCCTTTCAGGTAGTTGGAGAGAGCGATAAGGTCTCCCCTCAGTCTCCTCTTCCCCAGACTGGACAACCCCAGCTCCCTCAGCCCCTCCTCGTAAGACTTGTTCTCGAGCCCCCTCACCAGTTTCATTGCTCTCCTCTGGACCCACTCCAGCACCTCAATGTCTTTCTTGTGGTAGGGGCCCCAAAACTGGACACAGTACTCGAGGTGCGGTCTCACCAGTGCCAAGTACAGGGGGACGATCACCTCTCGGGTCCTGCTTATCACACTGTTCTTGATACAGGCCAGCATGCTGTTGGCCTTCGCTAAATACTGGGCGGGGGGGGGGGGGGGAGGAGAGGGAAGAAAGAAAGAATTTAAATGAATTCTATGACTTTTGGCAGTTTTGTCCCATAAAAGCTGGAATGAAATTAAAAATTTTAGTTTTTAAAGTAATTATGAAGTCATAGAAAGTTTCCTATGCTATTTGGGAGAGTGAACAAACATCACACAGCAAGCAATCTGGTCATCTTCCTAGGCAAGAGAGTGAGCCAGCTCTGAAAAATAACCATTACTCAAAGATTTTAGGAGTTTCAGTCTCTGACAGGTATTTGAGAAACATTACCTGAATTATCACAAATTGAAGTACAGTAATATTTTCTGAAGTGATTGATATGCTCAAGAGTGGCTTTGATACAATAAAGGAAAGCACTCTGAATGGGTTACTCTTGAGTTGGTCCTTAGTCACTGCAGTCAAAAGATGTCTCGGTATTTTTCTTTTTAATGCTGTACTTTTATTGGCTGTTCCAGTTTTGTAATTAAAACTGTAATGCCATTTTACAAAAGGAAAAAACACTCATTGTTTTAACCATTGAACAAACATGAACCAAGAGAATTTCTAGGAGTCTATTTCTACAAAGCAAGCTAGTCCAAAACAAGCAGCACTCCAGAAAAAACAGCCTTGAGGCGGTAAGATATCCAGTACCAAAGCATTAGGGTGGCTTCTAGGCTGCTAATGAGTAATGCTACATCTTGGATGCCTTCGTTTTCCATGGACAGACATGGAAAGACAGTGGGAACCAAGCCATGATTCCAATAAATACTATATGAGTTTATGTTTTGTTCGTTTTAATTTTAGCTGTTAAGAGTCTTAAGGTAGGAGCCTCTGTTGCTAACAATAGTTGTCTTTGGCAAAGAGTTGTTTTAGTCAACTAACACCCATTTTCTACGCATCCATTTGCTAAGATGTGTTTGGACAATTGATTAGCAGTTTCGGGTTTTTCTCCCCTTCTTTGTAGTTTTTTGAGCAAATACACTGTTGGCATTATCTTTTAATCCCTAGGAGTTTACTATTGTTCGGTAATTCAAGGTGTATAAGGAGTGGTATCTTAATTATTTTTAAATACAGATATCTACCGCATTCAACTGGAATATGTCTTCTTCTGAGAGAATTTTCAGGATCTCTGAAAGTCAAGCCATGATATTTATTATTATAAATACAGACCTAAATCTTTCTGGTTAGACATTCAAAGTTTAAGGAGTGTGTCTATGGAGATCCTTAGCATCAGGTACTAAGCAAAACTTTTAAGAGCTTTACAATTAATAGGTGCTTGCACTCTCCCAAGGTCAGATGTGAATTGAACATGGAATTCTATTTGAAGAAATGAAAATTAAACAAAAATTAATTCATTTTAGCAGACAAATGCTAGATGTTCCTAAGACCTACATGTTGTCTAACACTTATCTTTTTGTATTTTCTAGTAAAAGCATCCTCACTTCTCCATGTCCCAGTTGTTTCCTTTTTCCTTTTCAGGACTTCATTTGAAGGCAAGAAGACAACTGGAAAGGATTCCAGCTAAATGGACCAAAGAAATTATCAAAACTGATTTACAAGGATTTTCCAGTTTTCCCAATAAATGGGCTGAATTTTTGCTGCATCAGTCTTGGCCCACCCAACTTGGAAAGTTCTATGAAATATATTGAACTTAGGAATCTGTTTGATAGTTCAGAACACCAAAGAATGCACCTTAAGTGTACGCTTGCTGTTGCAATAGGGACTATCCCCTCAATAGGCAAATGCAGTGACCTAAACTCATTTAGAAATCTGAATGTCGTACACTTACAGGAGTTGTGTATTTTTTTCAGTCAGATTGTGGTTTGGTTTTATATTTTTCTGTTCTTTACACAATAAGTACGTATATGTACGTATACGTACGTATATGTATGTATAAGTATACTTACAAAACCAAATAACATTCCTCATTTACATTGTGTATAGTAACATTTAAAAACTGGAATACTACAAAACATTTATTCTTTTGACTACTCATTCCACACAGAGGTTACAGTATAAGGAAAAGCTTTGTTCTGAATTTTACATGTAAATAGGCAAATTATGCAACTGATAGGGGCAACACTTCATAAATTCTAATAAGACTAGATGTGACCATACTGATAAATGGGACTAAAGTGACTGCATCAACTAGAAAAACACTCTGGTTTAAAATGTATTTGAAAGTGATTGCAGGTTTTCCTACCATGTTTTGTGACATTACTACCACCATATACGTACACTACTCTCTCCTGTTTTTAATTCAGATCCATGTGAGTTCACACCCTTCTAAATTACAAGAGATGTGGGGGAAATCTGTGACAGCAGCTATATAGGAAATACTGTGCAATGCATAAAATATATGGGAAAAGGCATTTAATTCCTTAAAAGTAATTTTTCCTTTGCTTATTTTCAACTTCAGTCCTTTTAGGTGTAATAAGTAACTACAAAGGGATTAAAAGGTATGTGCAGAAAAGATAGATCTTTCTCTTTAAAGCTGCAGGTATGCCTTTATAACGTTAATGAAGTTTTATAAGGTAGGTATACACCCACAAAGACAATGTGACTTTTTTTTTTATTTGGGTATGACAAACACATCCATCTGAATTTTTCCAGGCTAATTAACATGACAGTATCTGCCAAGGTTAACCAGGTATTTAAATACAAATTTTAGATATCTCTGGATACATGGAGTTCTGGAAGGATACATATTTCCTAGTCTTCTGCTTGTTTATTTATCAATGTAGTTATGACTATGTAAAATCAAAGAGCAAATAGTTATCAGAAAAAAAAAAGATCAATTACTTATGTAGCACTTCTCCAACAAAACCTCTAGACTGACAGATTCTGAGCCAAATTCCCATTGAATGCAATTCCATTCACTTCATTTGAATTACAGTGGGCTACACCGGGACTTAATCTAGCCAATATATGTATATATGTAGATCTGTAATAATCTGTGCTGTCCCTCCTCTCACAGAGGTGAAGCCACCTGTGGAGGACACCTTTGTTAACTGACACTCGAGTCCCTGCATAATACTTGATAGCTCAGTGGGACACATCTTCATGTTGTTTATAGGCAGTCATGTCTCAAAATATTTTTCATGGATTACCACACTTCAAAAATCATGCACAGTTACACATTTCTAAGAGATAATGGGAAATGTTTTCTACAAGAAAAATCAGAGCCTCTGTACCAATGGCAGTATTATACCAAAGGGACCCCATCTTGACTTATGCTGCCATACACTACAGTCCACCCTGTGGTAACAAAGGATAACCACATCCTGGGATGCATTAGCAAAAGTTTTACCTGCAGTAATTATTATTCTCTGCTTATGAAGCAGCACCTCAAATAGTATGTGCAATTTGGCCCCCCTTACCAATACCAAGTTATAAGGAAGATATTCCTCGTGATGAAGCCAGTGAAGCACAGGAATGGCTGGATAGAGAAGCTTCAAGGTCCCCACTCCATGAGATATTCAAACTTTGGGCAATACCCTGAGCAATCCAATCTAACTATAAAAGTTGGCCCTGCTTTTAGAAGGGGATTGGATTAAATTACTTCAAGGGGTCCCTTCAAACGTACATTATTATTCTATTATTCTATTGCATTGCAGCAGTGTTGTGCAGAAACCTTATTTCAATTTACAAACTAATTAGGTTTGAATGGAAGGCAATCTCTGCATCATGGTCTGCACTGCAGAATAACCTCAAGCATGTCTGTGGTTTGTCCAGAGCATCACACTGGTGCACCAGACTGCAACAGAAACTAGCTATTTTAAACATCTTCATTATGTCTACAGTATACTGCAGCCAGTGATGAGATGGCATACCGAGGAAAAGACAGACTCCATCTGCATAGCAGAGACTTCCACAAGCCTTAATATTTCTTTTTTCTTTTTCCTGAACAAATCAGCCTTACAAGATTTCCAAATACAGTAATGAGTTTGTTAGTTATACAACTTACATCATTAAATGCATTTTTCACTGATACTTACCCTTTTGCCAGAACTTGATTGGTTTAACAAAGCTAAGAGGGAATAACAGTTATTTAAAAATAAGGTGCTGCGCATACAGTGAGAAACAATATTAAAAGGATAGTGAATCCAGCATCAGCGGCAGTCAGTGCACCAGCTTGAGTGAGTGTTACTCATGACAGGTGATACCTAGACACCAAGAAGAATACTGTCCAAAAGCAAAAGCCACTGTCAATTGCCCAGCTATCTGCCAATATGAAAAGTAAGAGGCCAAGACACATGAAATGTTAACATTCGGTACCTTCACCTAGTGTATTTTGAATTACCTTCTGTTAACTGTTGATTAAAAACAGTTCAAAAGCAGTTCAGTAAAAACTCAGAACTTTGCTCTGTAAAACCAAAAATATGCATTTTGTAGACTCATAGAAGATCATGGTAGAAGTTGGTCTTACCTTTCCTTTCAGGACCAGCCTTGTATGATATGAAGAAGCACCCCAATCATTCACAGATCCATAAATCCCTTCAAGTAGCACTAGCAAGCCATCACTATAGGATCTTCCATAATCTGTACCAAGCAATTTAGATTGCTGGTTTGAGAGTTAATAAAGAAAATGCCAAGCAGTATCTGGTGCTTTCATATCTGTACAAGAAAGTTATCACAAGTGCGCTGCAGAGAGCTTTCAATATGATCAGGAAACAGAAAAATACACTGTTGATCTTATCTTTATTGTTTGGTGTTCGGATATACTTTGTGATGGAATTTTCAAGTGCATTTTTTCTAATGAAATTAGATATGCATTTTGTACAATTTTTATAGACAGCAAGTTGTGAGACGTACCATAGGCAGGATTTCAAGAATCCGCACAGACAAAAGAGAAACAATAAAAAGCTACAGGTTAGAAAGTGACTTCCAACTGGAAGTTCTGCTCCAAGGACCCACTCATTTCTCAGCCTTCAGTCCTCTCAGCCAGAGGACCACTTCATTTGTAAGGCTGTGGCAATGGCTAGGATTCCTGCATAAAAGCAAAAGCTGCCATGATTTGGGCAGGGGATGTGGGGGAAAGGGTGGTATCCATTTTGCAAAAACAGCCTCTTGGGGTTAGTGGTGTTACTCTTACAGAACAGGAACCTTCTCCTCCAGCTCTATATGGCATGAAAATGGTGTCACTTAAAGACCCAGAAGCCCTTTGAGATGCTATGAGCACTTATCCGTTCCACAGTTACCTGTATTTCTAAATAATCAGTTACCATGATGTATTTCATGAAGCTTTTCCCTACAAAAACCTCATATAATCATTCAAGGGGAAAAAAAAATTAAAGCAGAATGCTTTAATGCTGCTGTGAACTGTATTCATTGTAACGTGGATTTTCAGTCAAAAATCTAGGCGTGCTTGTGAGACACAGATTACCTTCCCAGAACAAAGCATGTACCCACATGCCATGACCACAAAAATAACCAGCTGAGAAGGAGAGAGCCAGCTACAGGGATGCTGCTTTTGCTTAAAAAAGAATCTTGTTGCTGGCAAGGTAACATGAAGCTGTAGCAACACCACATTTTTCATGAGTCTCAGATCAATATACAGCTATATGCCTTGTGTGCTGGAACAGCTACATTATGTGGTAGGTGTCATTCAAATTTTCAATATGGTGTGTTTTTTAGTTGAATTAGAAATATTTGGAAGGAATGCCCACCTAATCACAAAAGTCTGATGTTTTTTTGATGCATGGCAAGTCTTTACTGCCAGCAACCAGCCAGTGGAAATGTAGACAAACAGAGGTTAAGAATTCAGTCTTAAAAGTGAAAGGACATTATGACACCTTAATTGTATTATAATGTATTACACCTTAAGAAATTTCATTGCTGTGTCTGCAACATTTAAACTTTTATTATTATTTATTTTATTAGTGGGAAATCGACTGAGAGTTCAAACCACAGAGAAGGAAAGGACATGTTTGGTGTTGCTTTACTCCCTCTGGTTTTTTTTAATAAAAGGAAAACAGCTTCAGTAATAATCACTCTAAACAAAATTGTATTTGATTACATTTAATGCACACTCACTGACATAAAAAAGGTAATTTGAAACCAAACCTGAGTAACATATCGCAGACCAATAAGATATATACATTTACAGAACAGGTACTCTGTATGTTTGGAATATCTCTAGAAGAACCGTGTAGCAATACACAAAATCAAAGATAAATTTAAAACCTGCGAGGGTATCAACCAATGTTTTATGGAAAAATAAAAAGGCCCACCATATTTTGTAACATAGTTATTAGAGAATATATATATGCAATATATAATTAATTTAAAACTGAAACAGCTTTCTAGTTTGAAAGAAAAATTTAACTACTTTATTTTTCCCAGTGTCAATACTTTGAGCATATTTTCAATTAATTTTTCCATTTTACTGCTTACAAACACTTAAAAGAAGACAATCTCAAAATGAAGTCCTCTGAATCATTTTTAAAAGGACTCCATTCTGTTTTAATAGGAAAATATTATGCACTACATAATATGAAGGCGGTGGCAGCAGCTGCGGGTTCTCTATCACAGGTTTGCAAACACATTTAATCTAATTGATGAGCTTTTGTTTAAACAAACATTGATATGCATTCTGTGATGCATATGGGTTGCAAAGATTCACGACAACATACAGCCCAAGCGATCTGTTTGTGATGATGAACCATCTTCTATATGACCGAGAACGTGAAATATCTTCATTAATGTTCTTTTCATACAAAAAATCCTGGACAATTATGTAGCTAGATTCATTCTGGTTTCCACTGAAATCTACAATACAATTCGCACTGATTTTAACAGGACAATCAGGACCACTGTGGATAAACGTTAGTCCTCTGTGCTTTGGAATACGTAATTCAAATAAATAATTTGAAATCCGACATTACTGCAAGCAACTTATAGAAGCTTATACACTCAGGCACATATAAGCTCCATTATAGGTTCCACAGTGTCACCTGAGGTAACACCATGTTTTTTCAAACACAAATGAAAGCTTCATGTGATTTTCTTTTGTTGCAAACATCTTTTTGCTCAGAATTGAGAAAAAACCTATCATCTTTGCTTTACTGTTATTAAAATCAATTAGATATATCAAATATACAATCAGAAAACACTTGGTTTGATCTCATTTGGCCAAATACAAATCTATTTTTGCAGAATGCAGTAACATGCAATTTTACATCAAGTTGCCACATGACAAAGTCTATGTTGAACCTGTACCACTGATATTCAGGGTCATTTTTATTGAATAAGCAGTAGAATACAGCTTCAGAAATTCAGACAGTAAAAAATTGTTTCTTCTTTTTCTTTGAGTGTAATTTGAAGATGTTCAGAGGCTCAATGTGTGTCAATAATTTTAATTGACAGGCTGTCTTTTTGCCAGTATTTGGCAATGCAAAGCTTTTCTCCAAATAAAAATAAAAGTCCACTTAGAACTTACTGTGACTACATTTTAGTGAATTCTGATTTTTTTTTTTATATACAGAAAAGCAATGCTTCTTGCTCTCCCATTACAGAAGCAAATTTAAAACAAACAAACAAAAAAAAACCCACCACCAACAACAAACCCTAAAGAGTAAGATTTAATGCATGTTATCATTTAGTAAAATTGCAGAAAATGGGTAGATGAGAAGGAAGGAATGGGGTCTCCTGTTTACGATGGTACCTTGTTCTCTATGAAAATGCTGAATAAATGCTTAATTACAGGAAAAACTATGAATATTGCACAAAACAGTGCAATGGTAGTTTTTATTCCCACAGGAACCTCAATTCATGAAAAGAAGACCCATTGTAAAACTTCAATAATTCAGGAGAATAGTTAAAACAGCGTTCTTTTGCATGGAGAACTCCGAGGAAAACAATATCCAACAGAAGTATACCATTTATGATTATTCTAGTAAGAAAAGTTTATTTGGTTTCAGTGTTCATTCTTTTCCCTAAAATCCCCTGTGGTTAATTGTAAATTCTATTGGGAAGTTGCTTCCAAAATTGCCTTACTTACTTACTTACTTCCAGTTCTTTCTGCAATTCCCTCACAAAGCAGTAATTTTTGGCATAGTTTGTGCCACCTCTACAGATCAATTCAGCATCTCCCTCTCCCTCCTAAGGCAGAAGTTGCTGTGAGCTCCCTGCACTGCAGCGCAATGCAGCCCAAGTACCAGCAGCACCAATTGTGTTTGTCTGAGTAGGTTTCCCTTGTGTTGTACTAACCTCTGCAATCCGCCCCCCAGCCCCCTCCTTCCTATCAGAGACACACTCATCAGCCTCCTAGCCCTTTACGGGAAGGAGAGCAGGATGCTATCAATCACGGAGGAACCTCTGGATGATCTCAGCATCTTTCGATGAGGTGATCTCCCTCCTCCCCACCTATCTTTATAAGCTTCTTCCTCATCTTTTCCTTCTCTCCTCGGCCCCCTCTTTCTGTACAGATGTGCTGTGGCCGCCCCAGCATGACTCAGCGCCCACCCTCACCCCCCACTCTCACTGCACCCACAGTGCTTTGCAGAATCAGGCTCTCAAGACTCATCATTGACCTCCATGCTCAATTACCTTCATGACACCCAGCCCTCCTCCACTCAAGACTGTCAGACGAATTCCTCTGCCTCTTTGCATCCCTCAGAGTCTTCTGCCCTGCAAATCCTCTTTAAATTAGATGGGGGTTGCCTCAACAAACCTTACCATCCCACAGCTCTTCCTAACCCTGGGACTTTCACTATAATTTTTTCCCTTCTGACTTCTCCATACCACTCTCCCCATATATCGCCTGAGGCATCTTGGGATCTACATCCCCAAAGCACCAGGAAGGCAGTAACTCAGTGTATTTAGGGAAAGTCCTTTCCCGAAGCTGCAAGGAAGGGAGTTCCTCTTTCCCTGCATGGGTCATGAATGCTAAACTATTCCCTCAACGTACGCAATGTGAGTTACAATCCTTGTAAGGATTCTACAGTAAGAAAAGCAACACAATTTTCAAAACCACTGAAATTATTTATTTTGTTTTCTTTCTGTCTGAAACCCTGCCTGTTCCCTTAATCTTTGAAAGTGTCAGCTCCCTACGGAGCTGGAATCCCAACACCCTTCCTGCATCTTTGATTTCCCTCCCTTCACCATCTGCAGGCTTGGTTTTTTCAAACATCTGGAGCCTGCGAACCTCAACACCCCTGGTTTTTTGCTCCCCTAGCGTGCAAAAGTTCTGCCAGCCTTAATACGCCAGGCAGCTTCAAAAGCAGAGATCAGAGGCTCACACCGCCTCGGATCTGTGCAACCTGCTCTCTGTGCAAGAGGGGGTGCGAGCTCTGGATAGAGCTGGAGTGAGCAGCAGCCGAGCAAAGACTGCTCCCGCTCACCGCCGAGATGCGAGGGAACCCCGCGCTCCCTGTAACGCTCGACCTGCCCGAAGAGACCTCTTTCCCCTTCCCAGCGAGCAAGCCCCCAGTAAGTCCCGTGGAAAAGTTGAAGTCCTCCACCGCCGCAAGCATGCAAAAAAAATAAACAAAACAAAACAAAATTAAAAGGGAAAAGTTGCTCGGGAGCGGCAGCGGCCGCCTGGCTGCCTGGAGCATCACTTACCGGTGCGGCCGGGCTGCCGGGCGTTCCCGGCTCCCTCCGCTCCCGCTGCCGCCTGCTCCCGGCGTGGGGCTGCGGGGAGGGAGCGAGGAGACTCCCGGAGGAGCCGCCGAGCGTGACAGACCAGAGGAGGGGCGGACCGGAGTGGCTTGTGTGGGCTTCGCCTTGCGGTGAAGCCTCTGCTGCAGTGCTGGGGAGCGGGCGAGGCGCGGAGGCGCGGTGCGGTGCGGAGGGAGGCACGGCGCGGGCGGCGGCCGCCACCATCAGTAACTGGAGGCGTGGGAGTGCGGGGAAGGCGATCCCCGCCGCAGGCAGCGGCCGGAGACAGCGAGGGGGAGGCACAGAACCGCCCTCCCCCTCCCTATTACTCCCCCCCCCCCGCCCCTCCCCAAGGCGAGCACGGCTGGGAAGCCTCCGCGAAAACAAGACTCCTTTTTTTCCCCGGGTAGAAGGGAAAAATAAAAATAGTGACAAGCACGCACACACTTTATTTCAGAAGAGAGTGTTTTAAGAGAGATGGCGACAGGGGAGAGCGCATGAAATGGCTTGTTTCAGAATGGGTTTCAACAGGCCCTATTACCACCCAAAAACCACTGCATCCATCCTCCTTACAGTCCTGCCTGCAGCAACAGTGCAATTTGCCCGCACTCCACAAGAAAGACTGCAAGTGAAGATCAGGGTGACAAGAAGTGAAGATGGTGTAAGAAGTCCCAAAAGGGAGGTTCGCTTTCCTGAGTGGAGAAATTCCTGACTAGGAGAAGACTGAAGCATTAGAACGGATTGCCTTGAATGATGGTGGAATCCCCATCATCCATGGCTTTTAAGAAAACATCAGGAAAACATATATTTAATGATCGATTTGTCTTGGGACAAATGGATAAACTAGATTATCATGCAATGTATTTTTTTGGACTCAGATTCTATGAACAGTAGGAGGTTATGGTTATTACCAACAATATTTTTAATGCAGTGTCACCGAGGACTGAAAGTGATCTTACAGTAGGTGTTAATAGCCACGGTAGAACAAAGAACATGAAGACAGTTCCTCCTTTATGAGGCAAATTGTATTTGCCTACAATTGCACTGGCAGAGTGTGTAATGTGACAAACTCAGGGGTATCACCAAAGTGAAGACATGAGAGAAAGTGAAGAGAGCAGGTAGGAGTCTACTTTTTTAAATCAGCAAATATTCCACCAGTTTTATTAAGAAACATGGACTTGGGTTCACCTGTCAAAAATGTGTTAAATCATGAATTATATCTGCAGGAGGAAGGCAGGGTAACGGGGAGATACCAGCACCAACCCTGCCTTATGCTCTGCACATGCCTAGTGTATGGCTTCTACAGACTTGTAATTTCTGATAGCTCATCTGCCTTTGAATCTTCCTGTCAATATTTGTGAGCTTATACGCATGTTTTCCTATGCTCTGAAATGCTTTTCTTTTCCTCTGTTGTTGAGCAAAAGACTCAAACAGCAAAGGAAACTGGCTTATTGATTGACTACCTGGGGAAAAGCTGAATGAACTATGCATGGAGTGCTGTCAAGTGTGAAACACAAGCAGAGAGACAGAAAAGAAATACCTATTACTTTTCTGTCCCTTTCATTAATCCTAGCATTTGAAAATTGCACCTGGTATTAGAAAACAGCACGTCCTTGCTAATACATTAAACTTGCCATGTACAATATGCAAGAAAAACAGATTCCAAAATTTTCCTATGGCATCTAAAGAAAAGGCTGTGCTACACAGACAAAAATGATAATAAAATGTTATTTGCATCCATTTACTGTTGACTATCTAACAGGAATATTTATGCATATAAAATGCAACTTAAAACAACCCCACTGTATTTTACTGATATAAATTGATTAGGACAGAAGACTTGCTCCTTGTGAGTTCTTGAGCAAATATAGCAACTAATTCTGAAAGGAAAACCACCACCACAGTTAGATTTTGAATACATAGGACTAAAATGCTAATAAAAATAAGTCAGTGTGATAAAAGCACAATGGCCAGACTCAATGCTTTTTTTAACCTTACCTTCCGATTCCACAGAGAAAGGACCACTACAGCAGCCACCTTCCTCCTCACCTACTGCATTAGGGAAAGGGAGGTTCACAGGGTAGGTTTCTAGGCATTTCATAGGTAACATGCAGATAGACTAAAGGATAGAACCAAGAGTTTTATCTACAGTAGTAAAAAGTGTGCAGTTTCACGGTCAGGTTAAACTGAGGTAACAGTTTGTTGTTACTGCAGAGAACAGTTCTTGTACTTGTCTGCATGTCCTGCCACTTCCTTAGCATCAGCTTTATTGGTTGGGTGGTTTCAGAGTAAAATGTGTTGGTGAGTAGATCTGACTGCAGGATAAGCCTGGAAACCAGACGGAAGTATGCCAAAGCTTGGTGGGTTTTCAGTCATACCCGTGACATCCTCACTTGTCTGAGGATGAGTTAAGCTGACTGCAGCACCTGTATGGCAGCAATTGCACCAGCTCAGAAAGGTTTTTGTGGTAACATGAAGCATCATTTAGGTAAGGCTGCATATTTTTAACTTGCTTTGTTTTCCATCCATGAGAAGTATTTGTACCACAGGAGAAAATCCCTTCCTCCAAAACATCCCCACTGCAGGTGAGCAAGAAGCAGGTCTCATTCCTACCACCAAGAAACACCTCCTGAGGTGGATTGCTTCCACACAGACAACTCAGATGGAAATAATTCCTCTCAAGTTTGAGACTTTTTTACCTTTGTTTTCCCTCCTCTTGGATCTGATGAGTTAGACCTTCTTGAAATTTGCCCTCAAGGCTACTTTTTTGTACCAGACACAAAATGTAATCCCTATATGCATTCAGTTAAGCTCATGACATCTGCTGCTCTGTCAGTTTTCTGTAGAGACTACATGACACATCTGGACATATTCATTCACAGCTATCGCAGACCAAATAACACAAGCTTTTTTTGCTAGCAAATGATCGTGGAATATGACTGTGTACACATTGTGTTCCTCTACGAACAGGAAAAAAACAGAGACATTATTTCTAAGTGGGTGGAAAACCAACAAAACCTTAGTATCGTTACTTTGTAAAGGAATTGAAAAATGCAGACACTATGACAGACATCTATTGGCAATGTACTTTAAAAACCTGTATGAGACAAATAATTTGGAAGAATCATGCTGTCTGCATTTGTTGGTATTTATTTTAACTTGCACCTTAAATATTTGTCTGTGAGGCATTAGCTTTTTTCTCCACTGTTTCCTTTTCAGGATATAAGTACCGTAATATCTGGCTACAGAACCATGACCGAAAATAGCAACCAGCAAGGATTTATAGCATTTCCCTTGAAACCAGTTAAATGCTTCATAGAACCAGAGTCTTACACCTTGCTGTATGTTCCTTTTGTACCAGTTCCACCTTTATCACAGATTCAATCCTGCAAGTACTTTCCTTGACTTAAATGGGGCAATGGGAAATGAACAGAATAGAGATGTAAAGTGCACAGAAATCTTTAGGGTTAATCCTTAGCAAGGGATCAGTGACCCACGGGGATCTTCTGAGCTGCTGTGGTAAATAGCCTACCTCAGACACTGAAGCACTTCAGTAGTTTATTGTGTGCAGTGTATAAACATTTCAGATTACAGCCATGCACAGGGACAGAACAGAACAGGAGCCAGTCCTGAGTGAGATATTTGGACACCTCTTTGTTTCAAATAAGTAGCAGTAGGAAAAGGACACAAATATTCAGAAGGAATTAATTATGTTTTCTAGTGACAGAGACAGAAAAAAAAATCTAGAGTTTGTCTAAAAGAAAAAATTTAATTTTTCTTTAGTTGTACATGAACTACTTGTCTGAATTTGACCATGGAGATTGTGTATCAATCTCCATCAATACTACACTGAAAGGGAAAACTCTGATACCTCTTTGGTGTCAAATGAAAATCACTTTTTTAATCAGCCTACTGATTCATACACATAATATACATCAGAATGTGTTTTCCTATGGCCTTATAAAACAAACAAACAAACAAAACAAAAAACCATGACAGGTAAAGCCTGCCATTGTGCTAAAGATCCTCTACCTCTTCTAAAATTAAAGGTGAAGAGTCCCTAAATGAATTTTCACATAATGTAAACAGAAGCAATGCTATTAGCTGACTAAGTACTCTACTAACAGGACAATTAATACCTGAGTCTTTTTGGTCATGATAGGGATATGAAAATACAGATTTTTCTCCTTGACATAGCATTTTTTTTCTTTTGTCTCACTGCTGTTTAAACTTCAGAATCCAATTGGCAGGAATGGGTGGTTTCCTGGACAAGAAGCAACATTAAACATGCATCTCCTAAATCTCAGTTCAGGGTCTTCTGCTGACCTGCTGCGCTGGCCTTGAACAGATCATCTTCTCAAGCCACCGCTTTCTGCTGCTTCTTCTTTGCTGGTCTTGTTTATTTAAGATATTGTAACTTTAGACTTTAATATGGTTGCACTGTATGCAGAACTGTTGTCATAACTAGTATTATAATTCATTTGTAATTCATACACCACTGTCTCTAAGTATAATAAAAGACTTAGGCCTTATTTCTGCCAGGTCCATGACATGATCTTAACTGTGTTCAGTTGAACTCCTGGGGAATATTCCATGCATAAAACAGTCCTACTCAGTTCTGTAAACCTTTGCTGTTTCAAGGCCTAAATTTGTAACAAGGTAAATCCTGTTTTAATTCATTGCAACGAAAGCTTAACTGAAGCAACTTTTTACTAACTTTTTTATGTATACATTAATATACATATGCTAGTACATTGAATTTGAGATTAGTTCTGAACCATATTAAGTATGTAATTTGAAATTTGCTTCTCTTTCGAAGATCATATTTCTTCTGTGTTTGATCACTCCTAAAGTGATTTCTGATAGTGTAATGTAGCATTTGGACAGGCTTATTCTTTTAGGTTTCACAGTACTACAGCATACATCATACTAGAGCACGGACTATACTGGTATGTATTGTCCCCAATACTGGGGACAGCATGCAAATACAAACATTATCAGTAACAAAAAGTTACCGACCTAAGAACTCAAACATGAACTTAACCCAGAGACAGCTGAGTTATTCAAAGCCGTAAAAGTGAAAGAGGGCTGCAACAAATACAAAATATCTCGTGATTTTCAGGTATCGATTGATAAAATGGCAGATGAATTTAAAAGTCAACAAATATAATTCAATATGTATTGCAAAACCCATGTCTTCTATGTGCACAGTGATACGATCCAGAACAGCAAAATATGCTAGGATCTAACTTGCTTTGTTAGTATGTTACATTAAGTACGTGATACTGAATATCTTCAGATTTGTTTCTTAAACCTACCTGCTCTTTAAAAACAAACAAACAAACAAACAAGCAAGCACTTCTATTGTGGAATGACTGACTTGCAAGCCAGTGTTAAAGCTCTTTCATCCATAACATGACATACAGATTATGCCATGTTTCCATCTAAATAAAAATGATAACATGCCTTTTCATATTCCTGACAGCCAGTGGTGAAGTATCTGGAGGCTGTGCAACAAGCCCATATTTTCATAGCTATGTAGTTGCACCTGCATTCTCTGAGGTACATTCTCTGGACTAGATAAATGGCATGAAAATGCAATGAAATTATGCCAGGATTACCTTCTAAATGAAAAATATCCTCAAGAGCATCTTTTATAATTTAAAATCTGTAACTGAACCAGGTAAATAATCTGATCATTCAATCATGATTCCACAGTCTTCTTGCAGGTATCTCAATCATGCATATGATACCCCAGAGTGTTGAATCTTGCATTATATTTAAGGAATAATGCAAAGCTATGTAAATCACAACTCGACTGAAGCTTCCCCGTGGCCTGTATGAGCATCTGAAGAGCCTTGCACGCATTGTGTATAGTATGAACCTGGAACCTATCACACAGCTGAAATGTGAGTTGATATGCTACTTTCACAAAGTATGTGGAAAACTGTCAAATTTAATGATCTACATTTGAATGGTGCTATTTATTCATTGTATCCTTGCTGATTTTTTTTCTTTCAAATAAGCAAGTGAAACAAGCATTTTTGTCCTACTGAATTTCCAAGAGAAAACTAATTGATCCTGAGATCAATAGAAATTCCACAGAAGATTTTGAGGTTCTTCTCATTGCATACATTGTTCCATTCTTTGAAGGCACATATAGTCTGATCAGAGAACAGAATCAAGCCATAGTAATTCTGAAGATAAAACAGCAGTTAAGAAGTAGGTCTATACAAAATACACAGCAGTGGAATGGATGATTCACTGTGGGCTACAATAAAGTATTTTGTAAGAAGTGGAAGAAAACAAACATCATTAAACACACCAAGTGCACTTTGCATAGGCATTGCTCTTTTTGGATTAAGTTAATGGAAATAATCTGATTTTCCTGGAATTGTTCTAATCAGCTCAGCCACTCTAGAAGTCTTTCCTTAATATTTTAACACTCTGAGCATAAAGTACTTCAAAACCTGGACAAGCTTCTATTCTATTATATATTCTGACTCATCTTGATAGATTTTGAACGCTTAATAAATCTATATCTGAAATGCTCTTTGGGGATTGCATTTCTGGATGTGTTTCCATTTGGGCAGCCTATTATATAATAGAAAGCAAATTATTTTATGATTATTTCAGGATCTTTTTGGTTCATCCCCTCTCCTCTCCTCTCCATGCTTTTACCAAAATCACCAAGAAATAATATATTGGATTGCAGTTATTTTAAATGTCAGAAACTGTATTTAGAAAGAGAACACATTCTACTTGTTAATAAGCTTAAAAACATTACCACATAAAATATAAAATGCTCCACGAAACAAAGAAGCAAAAGAGCTCATGAAGATAGTGTGTAACACAAACATGTGTTTTGGCTATCTGGCCACCTTGTGGAATTTATAACTTAATTTGCTCCTAAAAGTGAAGACCAAATTTCCTCTTGCTATTGCTTTTACCTGGAGTATCTCCATTAACACCGGTGGAATAGCTGATTCACACCAGTGCACAAAAGGACAACTAGGATCTGTGTATCTGCTGTAGTATATAAATTTGTTCAGTGCTACTTTTACAAGAGGTAATTCAGTTCAAAGGAATAAAACATATGGGCCAAATCTTGCTCTCTTTGAATTGCTCACCCCCTGGAATTGGAGGCAATTTCTCCAGCATAAAGGCAAAGACATTATGGCTGTTCACATTGAAGGGAAGTACTCCAACAAACTGTGGTAGTCAAAGGATACAGAAAAGAAAATAATATGTGGCTCAGGATTTCCATCCACAAGAGTAAAGTGAATCCTTGAAACAACCCTGTGTTGCAACTTGAAACACAGAGCAAATGGGTGAAAATCAGCACCAAATTCTGCAGCAAGATACAAACCCACTGTGTTAGAGTCGCTGGGGTTTTTTATATTCTTGTACAACACCCAAACAATGATGTTCTGAGGTGACTGTTTTCCACATGCTGCTGGAAAATATGGTAAATCATGTATACAGTAGTGAAACTTGTACATCAATTCTAACGGTCAAATTAGCACTGAATGTTCACACATGTAAGCAACAGCTGAAATTACAGTGAAACTGTAAATAAGGATCATCACATCCTATTTCCATCCTTCCTAGTAGGATATTTCCTGCTATCCTCCTTGCTTTGTAAGTTACATCCAGTTTGCAAATGTCCTAAATGCAGTCATGAGCCCTGGATCTAACTACTTAACAGCATTCCAGGAGACAGTACTTCAGTTTGCAGTGAGTTATGAGCAGGCTATGAGTGGTGCAATGGAGAGCAACCCTTGAGCTGCTTTATATTGAAGGATCAGGAGCCAAATCTTGAAGTCACTTTAAGTAGCAGAGATTTTGGCAGGAGTAGAGTTGAGCTGCAAATCTGCTGAAGAGTACACGTATCTATGTGCAAATAACGTGTTCCAAGAGACTGTCTCATTTCAAATATAATCTTATTAAACATTTCAAAAATAGAGTGAAGTTGTGAGTGCCTATAGAGTCCATCCATTAAGCTGCTTCTAATTTAAGGAATAAGGAGTCTTGTAGTGGTTTATCTAAAATTGTAGCAGAGTCACCAATATTCAGATATCTTCTGATATGAAGACAATGTTGCCACAGCTGGAGAAGGGGTAAGTCTGAACACTGACTTTCTTCCCCTCCATCCTAGAACTATATGAATCAGCTATATCAAACACCTACACACAAAGAGACAGCATTTTGGTGATTCATAAACATTCACAAGCCCACAATTATCATGTAATCTTTGAAAGACAGACTTGAAACATCTTCTTTCTCCCAGTGGTCATTTATTCATTTAAGGGGGGGTCTAAGTAAATATTCACATGACTAACAACTCACTACATGTTTTACAGTGGGGTTTCTGAAGAGTATTTATTTTTCACTCTTCCTGCCCTAATGATATCCCGTCATATCTAAATTATAAAACTACACCCAGTCAAATAATTTGTAAAACAAATCTAAAAGTGCTGAGTAAGCTTTTTCCAATGTCAGATAATTAACTTTATCATAATTTTCACAATAAATGTGTTATTATTCTATTTCTGGACAATATCTTTTATATAACATATGCCTTGAATAATTTTTCCAGTTGTCCTTTTCAGGTCTTCAGTTAGTGTTCTTTCTGTCATATAATCTTTAATATTAAGAATGCTTAGTTTCTTGTGTAAAACGCCCACCTGAAATCAAATTTATTTTACCTATAGGGTGGCATAGATATAAACCAAACTGATGAAGTTGCAGTGGAGCATCAGAATTTTATATAGGTAACTACTTTTAAAAAAACATCAAAATGCTAATACAAAATAATGAAAACTGTGGACAAGCCCCACCATATAGGAAATATTTTCCTGAAAGGTTTCTGACTTTTGCTGTTTCATGAACAATTCAAGGATTTGATTTCAATTAATCATTGTTTTTACAGAGCTATGCAGCTGCATTTGGTCTTGTCTACTACTTATAAACCTATAAATTATTGAGATAATTTCATTTTTGCCTTAGATCACATACATAAAATGTAGCAATACATAAGTAAGGGGATGACAAGAAAAGAAGATTCAGTTTTCTTCATCTAATGTTATTTTTCTGAATACACATAATGACCACAATGTCCAAACGGAGAATTTTGTTGCTAGGAGCAACACCATACAAAGTGTTCTCCCAGGTTCTTCATTTATTACAGCTCCATCTACTTATCATCGCATATATTCTCTACATGTAATGTACTCACTACTAATTTTGTTCTCATAACCTCCCAAGTCAACCATTTCTTCCAGAAAGCCCACAGAGAAAATGATGAAAATGGTTCTTTTGTTCCAGTAGCATATCTGAAATGGGATGATGTCAGAGAAGAGAGAGGTAGAAAATACCAGGATTCAGTTAATGCCAAATGTTGTTTCCCAGGGCACTAAAAATAACACCTCTATATTTCTATGTGAAATTCTCTGACTCTAAGATGGAGGAGATTTTGACCAACGTATGTTAGTAGGCATATGATGAATGAGTACACTTTCACAAGATCATTGCCTGAGTATGTAGAGACAACAAATGTAAGAAAATGGGGATCACTGAAGTTTCTGGGGATAAATTGACAGATAGGTAAAATGATGTTTAACTTCATGTTTTGAACTTGCAAAATTGGTGTAAATCTGGTAACTTCTGCCTCTAGCTACCTGATTTATGCCCTGCCACGCATTTATTGAAAAAGTTTAGGTACGTAAGGAGCTTCAGATATGTTAAGGGTTAGAGCTTGGTCTAAATGTGATTTCCCATGTTTGGATGCTCAGCTTTAAATGCTTCTAGGAATTCAGTCATCAAGTTGGGCACCCACAAATCCAAATGAAGGTAAATTATGTCTGTGATTAGGTCTGGATTTTTAAAAAAATGTTGCCTAATGTCAAGGAGTAGCAGAAGCAGACTGGGATCTAAACATGACAGTAGGGCAGGCAGGGGCAGGGAGAAGGAGCACAGGCTCACTGCGCCTTAACAAGGTGAGCAGATCAGGTCTGGTGACAGCAGCAAGGTTCAGCTAAGAATTCCAATCCTCAGACAAATCCACAGCCATGGGGCAGGTCTGAGGTCAAGCCAGGAAGTTGAGTCAGCAAGTCAGTGACAGGATCAGGTCTGGAGACCGTAAACAAGACCAGCCACGACCCAGTGACAGCCAGACAAGTCCACAGAGGTGAGAGAGGTCTTGGGATGAAGGCAGGTCAGCAGGTCAGGGCTGGCGTCAGGAAGGAATAGGGCTAGGCGTGGGCAGGGTAGCTACAGTGGAGACCAAGGACAAGGGCCTGGGTTTAAAAGCAGTTCCCAAGCAAAGGGAGACAGGCTTTAACTTCTGATAGGTTTTTCTCACACACTGGTTTCCCTGATGCAAGGCTGGGCAGCTACACCACCAAGGCTGGCCCTGAGCCCAAGCAGCCAGCTCCCCCCAGAGGGAGTGTGCATTCAGGTTCCTGGTACCAAATTCCCATCCCTACCGGGAAGGTGGGGTTTCTGCTGACCTACTGAACACTATACATACCCTTGTCTTTTGTAATGAAATGCTTATTTATGATCTTCTTTGTTAGCTTAGGATATGTGTTTGAGTGAAAAAAAGGTTTGCACAATAACAGCATTTGGGGAGAAATTTCCAAACCATGCTTCCATTTAATAACAGATACTATTAATATATTTGCAGCTTTTATGTATGTGATACACATCACCTTCTGTTCATTGTATTACCTATGCATCTGTAAAAATTAATACACACATATATATGTATTTCATGTAGAAACATAGACACACATGCCAATATATGACCTGATATATATCCTGTCTATGTTGACACTTATTCTCAGTATTTCAGTTTATTTGCACAATATGTGAAAGACAACCGTTTGTTACACACAGAATTGGAAGCAATATACTTAAGGCAGAAAAAAGGTCAAAGCAAGGTTAATTGCATTTCTTGACATTTCACAGAAAATATGAGTTCTTTGCATAGTAAAAGTTTAAAGGAGCAGCTGGCAGTATTGGCAGAAAACTACAGAGTTGTGAAGAAACAATCAATATGCCAACAAAAAAGGGAAAAGCTATACTTTAAGTGTAATTAGTAAGGCATTGTAAAGTAGTGGGAATGATATAATTGTAAGTACAACATCAGCTCAATAATGACGAAAATAACCCAACTGTTTGTTTTGTGAAAGTGATCTTTTTTGCTAAACATACCCTATTTAGAAACTGGAGAGGAGATACAAAAACAGAAAAAAAAAGATCACTAATGGCTTTCAAAATACTATAGAATTCAAAAGTATAACAGACAGAAATATGTGTCATTAAAATGAATAAGCATTTTTAAAATAATCTCTCCTATTTTTGGAGTAAAGTTGAATTCAAAGAAAAGGAGCCAAAGGGGAAGACTTGGAAACAGCCATGAAATAGCTTTTCCATAATAAAAAATGTCAGACATGTTTTCTGGACTAATTTGTTTTTTTTTAAATGTGTCTTGAAGAATTTAGAAAAAATACAAATCAATTGGACTTCTGAGCAGAAGTTAGAAGATTTCTAACACATCCAATTTCATAGACAGCTGTTTCTGATGTCTCATGAGTGTAAACGGAATTCATCTCAATATATCTAGATGCCTTTTTATATTGTGTTTCACCAGCCTCGGTGGCAGCTGCCTCTCTGCTGCTTATTGCTTGTGAAACGGGCAATGGTTATGATAGCAAAAGGACACTTCATTCCACTAAGATTTTAATATTAGCAGCCCTTAAACTTGCCATCGCAGATTAGTGGAAAGGGTACACTCAAGCCCCTAAGAATCCCAAACTCCAAGAGTGGTGTAACATCTCTTTAAGCACAAGGAAAGGAGGAGCTGATGTTACCTGGTCAAGATAGGCTGCAAGACACAATTACAGAACTGAAGTCTGTCATCCAGTTACAGTAAAACTTTAAAAATTACCCTGCCCTCAATTTTCGCTGTGACACCTGACAAATAAGTCCTCACGTCCTTCATCAGCTACTTCATATCTCAAAAATGGAGACGATAGCACTTCTCTAATTGAACAGGTTAAGGAATTGTAGGTACAGCAATGACTGAGACATCCAGATACATAAAGAATGAGATATATAACAGAAAAGACTTGAGGCCAAATTCTGATTGTTTTGCAGTTTTAGAAAGCTCTACTAGCCTTGGCCATAACTACTACATTCCTTTCTGACAGATTGCTAATGATATGGCACCGTGATAACGCTTGCTGGATTATGAAAGGCCACTGTTCTCACTTCAAACTATTTAGAGACAACATACTATACACATATGCAGTGAAAATTCAGTCTCACCCTTTATGGTATTGGCAGCTTTGGTATGTGTTTTAATGTAGTTCTGAAGAATGCCTTTCTCATATGTCTTGCATTTATCAACAAACAATATTACAAGGAATCTGGGAAAAAATAAAGCTAAATGTAGCTCATAGATCGTTCTTACTTTTCCTCTTTTTGTTTAAGATCATGTACAGTTCACAACAGAGTAATGAACAGAGCTCCCAGTTTACACTTTTGCTGGCTTGATGTACAGATTTTTTCTAATTCTACTAAGTTTTACTAATTATAGCATATCATCCGCAGGTACTCTTAAAACAAACATTAATGCCACAGTACAGGCTGAATTGCTGAATGGGGCTACAAAGATGCTTACACAGTTGAATTAAAAAATCCATTGCAAAAGCAATTGAGTAAAATCCTTAAAGCAAAGCTGTAGTTTGTGGATGTGGAATAAGTGATCTAAGGAAGAATGGGCAGACAAATGCCTATACAAATAGAAAATATTGTAAGTCAAATACATTTAAATCTGGGTAACGGAGAATTTGTGATTCTATTCAAAAAAACAGATAGAAAGTGCATTTAATTCTATCACAAACCAGCAAGTTTATCTCTGACCAGGTGCATGGTATCTTAAATTACTCACACAGCATAAGCATCATTAGATATTCAATGTGTATGGTGTCTCCATTTTGTCTACCTGTAGTTAAAATGGTATTGTGTCACCAGCTAATTAGGTCAAAACAGCTGTGTTCATTAAGAACCAGTGAGGTCTTGGGTAACATGACTCTAATTACAAGCATAATAGCTGTTCATAATTTATTAAGCTTATCCTAAAGGTTCTGTTTTTCCCCAAAGACAGGAACAACTTATTAGGCAGGTCGGTCTAAGAAAACAACAGATATCTGTGATGACACTGAGAATAAATTACTAAACAATAATATACTCCTCTTTAACATTATGGTATTCCTTACATGACCAATACCTATTTTAGCATAGATTTTTCATATCAAAGCACTTTTATACTTCATTATCTTTTAAACTCTATGTCCCATAAAAACTCAAGTAGTCTAATGTGCCATGTTGAAATGAAGAATTGGGTCCCAAAATATTAAAAACATTCACACTCTTGAAAGAAAAGAGTGGGTCAAGATGTAGTACTGTGGTTTGCAAGACACAATCCAAAGGATGTCTGTAGACTAAGCAGTGAGACTTGATACTCTTGAAAATCAAAAATAACTTCACTAAGGTTGCCCAACTTGAAATTCTTCTAAATCTTTTTGAACAGCATAAACGTATAAGCAGCCTAATACTATTAAAATAATTCACATTTTAAATGTCAATATATTATTGGCAGAATATGTGGATAATAGTAATGCTATGAAAATTAAAAATGCAGATCATATTTTCAAATTGGCTTAGTGATCAGCCAGCATATTTCGGTCTCAACTTTCCCACCTCATGGATATAGTCTTCCTCAGCCTATGAAAATTATACTTTGTAAGAATGGAGCGCATATGTAACAGGTGTGTGTTTCCTCAGTAAATGTAATCTGCTTACGTTTACATGACTATATATAACCACAGACTTCCTGTCCAGCCATAAAACATCTTTATCAATCAAAACAGCATTCAAAAAAGAATCACCATGTATTGAACATAAATATTGGTGTAGTGAAATACCACAAATTGGGCCATTGCTGAATGCTAAAATATTGACCACACCAAATCATTATACATTTCAAAGACCTTGACCTATATGCTTAGAAACAGAAGTAGCTTTAGGAGGAACTTTAGTAAGTGTGCTCATTTCAATGCAAGCACTGAGCAGTGGAAAGACACCGACGTAATATCATTACTTAATATGAATCTAAAAATAAAACATGACCTTTTTTTAATTTCACAATGGGCAGAGTCATGGGAAGTATTTTGGGAGCTTAAATACAGAGACAGGCAAGGTCACACTCTTTGCATTTGATTAACAGATAGAACTGCTCAAACTGAGAATGAAGTAAACATCATGGTCTCCCACACCCAAAATTCACTGGTACTTTCTTTGATACAGAGTTACTGTACCTTGAGGAGGATTACAATGATAAATTTTCATCACACTTTATTTTTTTCTCAATAAAAGTTGTACAAATTGCATACTGCTCCTGAGAAGACAGCAGTCAAGGTTGCTCATGATGAACTAATTATAAAAACATCTTTTTTACCCTGATTTTTCTGAACCTAAAAACTCCCATTTTTTCATTTTTTTAATGCCATTAATTTACTGAATGCCTCAAAGTTAGTACGTGCAAATAAGGGTTTTCCTCAAAGATAACACTGATGAGTTGCTAACTGGAGAAGTAGTTTGGAATCCTAGAAAAACAGGCCTGGAATGGGGTAGAATTCAGAAAAGAAAATTTAGCTTGATCTTTTTAAACTTTTATATAATGAAGTCTGATATACTGTGAAACACTCCAGGGAGATCACTAGATGCCACTGACACTAGACTTTTCAAATTATAGTATAAAGAATATTGCTGGGCCCTATGTTTAAACTGCAATAATATCCCAATATACTCAAAATCTGCTAGGCCTTCAAAAACAGTGCACAATTCAAGAATCACACAGATCATTCTTTTGCCCCTCTAATAACCCTTTAAAAAGTCTTGAATCAAGCAAGACCCATGATAATGTGTAAGTAAAGTCAGCTAGAGAAAAAATGAAAATCTGAAAGAGATTGTAGTATTCCTGCTGTCAGCAGCAGAACTATTCAAGGCCAAATAATACAGTTGTTCTCCTTCCACCCTTCATTTAAACTCTGGGTAGACCTAAACCCATGCATAACACAACGCTATTTATATTCTTTTCAATGGGCTAAAAAAAAAGGAAAGAAAATAGATCCTAGTATATAAAGCCAGAAGTTGTAACCCCAAATACACAGAAGAGGCAGATTAAATGAGCTAAGAAGCTCCCAATTCTATATAGTTACTCTTCAATTGGATTTCATGCTTTCAAGTGTTAGGCAACAGCAGTACAGTCACAATGCATTAACCCAAAGTATTACAAGAGCACTGATTAAACAGGGCTGCTATCCATCACAGAGCACTGTGTCTGGTTGCTATTAAACCTTAAGTAGTGATTAGAGTCATGAATAACAGAATTTTGGTGGGTTTCTACAAAGACAAAAGCTTAAAAGTTGTTGTTTGCTAACAATCTTTTACTGTCAGAATGGGGACGGCTGGTGCAGAACACACAAGGAGGAAAAGTTTCTGAACTCTAAACTGTAGGTAATTTAAGAGATCTGCCAAAGTTGCTACGTGCTTATAGTAAAACTATTAATTGTGTCACTGGAAGACTATTAGAAACATAACTTACTGAAGTATTATACTGAAGTTACAGTCATGCATTTGAGGGGCTTGTTTGCAATGAGGATAATTTATGGGGAAAAAAAAAAAGATTCCAGGAGGCTAGAGGAAATTTTAGTCTCTTTTATCAGTTTTAACTGCTGAAATTGTATTACACAGTTATCAAAGATACAGTAACTCAATATTCCATATATGTATAACTGTATGTACAATTTATGTGTGAAAGCTTCTGTTTATTAGTCTAGACAACTTTTTCGTCAGTATCTGATTATTGCAGTATTAAACACAGTTTGGTATTGTTCCAAAGCGCTGCTCTAAAATGTGATTCCTGATAAGCTAATAGTGAGCTTGAAAAAAAAAAAAAAAAGCTAAAGATAAACAGCTCTGTATTTGATCTGCAAATCAGATGCAAGAGAGAAAAGGTTGACATTGTAAATCACAGAGATGTTCAAGGTTACAGGGCACTTTAATGGATGAAAAATGGAAGATGAATTCTGGAGTTCTGGAGTGCTTCGATTAGAAAATGCTGTGGAGGAGATCCTAAGTTAACAACTTGCCTTTTCTTTACCCTGGAAAGAAAACCTCTGCAATAAAACATACACATTACATTGCTGTTAGACCAAATGTCCATCTAGCCTTCTAATTTGGGCAGTGCTCAAAAGTGAATGTTTACGAAATTTAAAGAGTTCTTTGAAGTTTAAGTGTTTTAAATTAAAAATGGTGAGGATAACTAACCACTGGCACACGTTTCCCAGAGAGATTGTGGATTGTCCCTCCAGGGAGATATTCAAAAGCCATCTGGACCTGGTCATAGACTCAGTGTGACCCTGCTTGAGCATGGTAGTTGGACTGGATGACATCAATCCCTTCCAACCTCAACCATTCTGTGACTGTGTGAGGAAGCATACAATAACAGGCAAATGTATAGTGATATTTTGCTTCAATACATTTTTCCTACTCCAAGCAATCCATGGCTTAGGAATCCTAGGAGTTAGAGCTGCCTCTTTGTGGAGGTATACTTGATGGATGTTTCTTTCCTAAATCTGTGCAAATGATTTTGGAAAAAAAAGGGTCATACCAAGGACTCAGTCCTGTGGTGGACATGTAAAGAAGCACTGACATGTGTAGGTCTATGTAGTAGGACATAGTAACACATATTCTGACACCTAGAAGAGCACTAGAAGACGGCATTAGTTTCTCACTCATATTTTACATCTTTTCTCCCTCATAATGTCATCATACCTGTCTTTGCACAAAATTTCACTGCAACATAATATTCTCTTTAAGATTTCTCATGCTGCTGGAAAAAAAAAAAGACATACGACCCTTCCTCCATTTTTCACTGTAACTTCTATTTGTATTTGTTCACTTATTTAAAATGTTTACCTATTTAGCTTTGTTCCTGTATCAGATTAATCTGGACTTCCAAACAAAGCAAGTCCACACTTTATTTATCAAGCTCCATAGCCTCCACCTCTAAGATACTCAAAATTCTTAATAATATATGCTCAATTCTTGACTAAAATTGCTAGACAATACAAGTATTGAATAACAATGATAGTAGCAAAGGTGTCGACTTACCTACTGCATCAGTTATTGCTAATGAAACACTAGAGCAGTAAAGTTGAGTGTAATTTTTAAGGTTTCTATGTTTAACATTGCTGGTTCCCGAGTAGACCATGAAGATACTGCCAGGGCACCTCTTGCTTCCTGTGCAAAGCATCATGCAGACATGGAGCACTTCTCACCCAGGTCCCATCCCAGCATTCTGTCAGGAGGCAGCTGGGTACAGATCTGGAAGTTGGGAATTGCACCCAAGGCCATCCCAATTACATACTAAAGTACATCATTATGATTTAGCTCTTCATGAACGCTTTGGATGCGTTATTGATAATATCAAAACAGCAAAGTTGGAGAAAAGCTATAAAGTCATGAGGGATACCTTATACTTTACTAATGTTGCCCCACTACTGGATTTTTCAGGAAGAAATATAATAAGATATACAAATTGCATGTTTCAGTTTGCTTTTCTGTAAGGGCATGCACAAAGAAAAGTTGAAATTAACTCCATTATATCTTTACTGGGTTCATCCTTTTTATAGATGCTCAGAAATGAAAAAAGCAATGATACATGTAAATAGATAGAATTTACTTGCTGGAAACATTTAATCTTCTCAGAGCTATTTCACAAGCTATTCAAGTGCTTTAAAAATGTAAAAGGAATTAATTCCAAATTCTCTCCCTGCCAACAGTGTAGACGATATACTGCATACACTCTGTGTCTAACTATGAATACAGAAATCGGTTCAATAATTCCTTGTATTAAAATGTCTTTTTTCACTAACCTTTTTATTGTAGAATACATTTCTAAATGTAACCAAAAATCAACATTTTGCATTCTGTTTACTTTTTGAAATTGACAGTGCCTGTTATATAAACAGCTGTTTATATAGCACATATGAACATATATATTTATATAACATATATATCACATACAAACACCAAGTGTTTATCAACACATCATGACTGAGGCAGTTTCCGAGATGGAGCTCCAGTGGGAACAGGCTGCTCCCTGGGTGCCAGGCTGCAGGTGTGCTGTGCTCTTACGCCAGTGCCAGGCAGCAGCAGTGAGCACATCTGTGGGAGGTGTGCCCAGGTGGAGGAACTCCTCTGCTTAGTGACAGAGCTCTGGGAGAAGGCGAGTCGGTTGAGGAGTAACAGGGAGAGCGAGAGATAGTCTACTGGAATGACATCCTACCTTCCCTGAGACAGGCCCAACAGGCAGACAGGACACATGATACAGAGGATTCGCTATCCTTTCTCCGCCTGGCTGAACACCGTGACTATAAGGGATAGGAGGCAAAGGCGACAAGGTGTTGCCCGGTGCATCAGGCATGACTCCTCTGAGACTATCCCATCTTTCCAGCTGCCCTTGCATAATTAGGTACAAGGCTCTGCAAGTGGAACCAAACAATGATGAGGATGATGGATCTTCTTGCTTGGAGGTGTTGCCAAGGTTAAGTCATCCTATACCCTGTGTCAGTACTACTTCCATAAAGAAAAATGCAGGTCATTGTCAAAGGAAACACCATTCTGAAGGGAACAGAAGGCCCTGTTAGCACATCTAGGACAGTGTGCTACCAAGGTCCTTTGGTCTGCCACCCCAGTGGCGGTAGGGGATGGACATCCATGCAGTGGCAAATGACACAAGGATTATTGATGAGTTAGAAACCATGGAAGCATCCAAGAATGGTCACAAAGGAATTAGGGCTTCTTCCCCCAAAAGGGGGAGGCATCAATAGCCCAACTGAAAAGCACCTACATCAACACATGTAGCATTGGCAACAAACAGAAGGAGCTACAGGCCATTACGCAACAGAAACATGATGGGGTGACACTCAAAACTGGACTGCTGCAATGGATGGCTATAAACTCTTCAAAAGGGATAGGCAGGGAGGAAGAGGTGGTGGGGTAGCCCTGTATGTTCAGGAGTATTTTAATTGTCTAGAACTTTTAATGATGTTAGGATAGGGTTGACTGTTTATGTATAAGAACCAGGGGGAATGCCAACAAGGCAGATATCATGGTGGAAGTCTGTTATAGACCACCCAATCAGAATGAAGAGGTAGATGAAATATTCTGTAAACAGCTGGGAGAAGTCTCATGATCACTAGCCCTTGTTCTCTTTGGGGACTTCAACTTACCCAATGTCTGCTGGAAGCAGAGTGAAAACAGTCTAGGAAGTTCCTGGACTGTATGGAAGATAACTTGCTGACTCAGCTGGTGAGGGAGCCAACTAGGGAAGTTACCCCACTGGACCTGTTGTTTGCGAATAGAGAAGGATTTGTGGGTAATGTAATGGTTGGAGGCCATATTGGGCATAGCAGTCACAAAACAGTAGAATTTTTGATTCTCAGAGAAGTAAGGAGGGAGGTCAGCAGAACTGATGCCTTGGAATTCCAGAGGGCAGACTTTGGCCTGTTTAGGAGCTTGGTTGACAGAGTCCCTTGGGACACAGTCCTGAAGGACAAAGGAGTCCACTATTGCCACACATTCTTCAAGTAGGAAATCTTGGAAGGTGCAGGAGCAGCCTGTCCCCATGTGCTGGAAGACAAGCCAGTGGGAAAGAAGATCAACCTGGCTGAACAGAGTGCTAAACTCAGGAAAAAAAGGAGAGTTTATGACCTGTGGAAGAAGGGGCAGGCAACTTAGGAGTTCTACAAGGACATTATAACATTATGCAGGGAGAAAATTAGAAGGGCCAAAACCCAACTATAACTTAATCTGTCTACCACTGTAAAAGGCAACAAAAATGCATAAATATATTATAAATATATTATATATTATATCATATACTGTAAATACATTAGCAACAAAAGGAGGGCTAAGGAGAGTCTCCATCATTTACTGGATGCAGGGGGAAACATATTGACAAAGCTAAGGAGAGGGCTGAGGTACTTAATGTTACCTTTGCCTCACTTTACTTTGCAGACTTCATCTTCTGTACAACGACTTGAAAGGAAGTTAAAGCGAGAGGCGGTTGGTCTCTTCTCCCAAGTAACACACAATAGGACAAAACAAATGGCCCTCAAGTCACACCATGGGAGATTTATATTGTATATTGGGAAAAATCACAGAATTACACAATATTCATGGTTGGAAAGGGACCTTTGAGATCATCAAGTCCAACCTTTTCTTCACTGGCACTGGAATAGGCTGCCCAGGAAGTGGTTCAGTCATCGTCCCTGAGTGTAGATGTGGCACTTAGAGACATGGTTTAATAGTGGACTTGGCAGTTTTACATTAGCAGTTGGACTTGATGATCTTAAAGGTCTTTTCAAACCTAAGCAACTCTATGACTCTAATTCTTTCACAACTCTCAAATATTTTCAGAAGACTAGATTTTGCATGTATTTAGTTTAATCTTCACACACATATATAATAAATATACTAATCTAACAAAAAAAAAAAATCCATATTCTTTCCATATACTGGGGACTAAAGGAAATGTACCAACTTAAAAAAATCTTCCTCTATCATTTTTTTGCTAAAGCTTTTTTTGGCTTTTACTGTAGCATATCCCCATGGAAACAGGGTTCATAGGTCATCCAAGACCAAAAGTCCTCTTAGAATTAGAGGACTGTAATCAGCAACATGTTGAGAAATAAGTGACTGCACCAAATCTTAAGTGAAATCTGAAGTGCACCACTTCAGAAGTTTAATTTTATCCCTATTGTGATTATAAACGTTTGACATTAAATCTGCTAAAACTCTCTGAAAACTTAGTAAGTTAGCACAATGAAACATGAAGAGATGGCCTATGCCTGTGTTACCTCCTTTCCCCTTGTGACTAAGTTTAATTTCATGGAACAAATATATACAAATACAAAAATGTATTTAACAAAATCAACAGATAAGGGAAGAACAATTTATGGTGAGTTTTTCCTTCTTTTCCGTTGTCAAGCTCTTTTTGTGCCTTTTCTGCCTGTTTATGAAAATTAACCTTTATAATTGCCTGACCTTAGCCTGAAAATATAGTACAGGAGGCAAAATTATTGACTTAGATTCAAATACATTATGTATGTAAAATACAGCAGACAGAGATTATAATTGCTATATTTGTCACTTGCCTGCTGTTGTCGATCAGAGATTTGCACCTTGTTTTCAGTCTTCCTGTGGTACATTCTGCCATTGTCCTGCAATTGTCTCAGATAACATACATCAAAATCGTTGCATACATGAGTACAACTTCCATTAGCCATGGACACAACAGAAATTAGGCCCCTCAGAGTCATGCAAGGAAAGGAATATCAATATTCTTAACGTTCACTGGCTCCAGCTTTTTAAAGAATCTAGGTCTTTTAAAGTGGTGGCTTCCTGCACTTCACCTGTCTATGCCCCAGTAATCAAATAACATTTCACTAGTATTTCCTTAGTGTGCAAATCATTCTTATTTCATTTCAATATTATATGCATGTGGAGCAGATATCTGGAAGATTTTCAGATTACTACTGACTGACAAACCCAAGAGTAATAGCTACTCCAGGGGATAGAGAAAGTTTTGTCCTGTTGTTATGATGCATTATTAAGATCAGCTAGCATCAACGTATAAGAATTTTTCTGATGGTTAATATTTACAGTATCTATTGCTTACCCCACAACTTCATAATAGCCTATACTCTGAGCAAAAGCAAGCAAAACTTTGCAATCATTCCTACATTCTTACTGAGAAAATACCAGTTTCTGCATGCAGGGACATTATCTCATTATCCCATTATTTCTCAGGAGAACAATTTCTGCCACTTCACATCCCTAGTAATCTGGGTATCACAAAAGGATAGATAAAACAGTGTCTTAAAGATAAGGGTGGGGTTTCACTTCACATTCAAACAATTTCTCAATATCTTATGGAGAATCAGTATGGAGAACATAGGTCTGTCATGATATGCTGCAGCTTTTAAAATGAAATGTTGTCCCATGTGTCAAATTCTCTGAGAACTTCATACTATATTGCTAAAATTGAGCTGGGAAATGGCAAAGTTAGGTGTACCATTCAACAAGCCACTGCTTTTTAAGGTAGAATGCCATCTACCTACCATTGACAAGTCATGCTACACTAAGGGCAGCAGAAGAATGTCTACCATTAAGCAAGAAACCAAGGAGTTAATTGTGTCTCTTCCATCAAAAGGAAGAATTCTGTGGCCAAAACAAACTCTGAGCCCTTTTTCTGACAATCACCGTAGTCTGTTTTATTTTTTTTTTGAGGCATCTTCTTTAACCAGTTGATCTGTATCCTCCCATGTTTTTTGGCAAAGTACTGGCCTGTATTGGTGGTGTGGTATTCTGTTATACAAGACAGAAAAAAGCACGAAACTTCATACTCAACCTATAGTGCTCAATTGGTAATTTCTGTGCTTATGAATGTTTAATATGGCCAGACAGCAAACTAATCTTTATAGGTCTCCAGAGCTAAGGGAGATACAGCATGTCAGCACAACTAGTTCATCTCTTCTCGGCTAAGAACATTAGGCAGTCTGTTTCCCTGGAATTCCTCCATCTGCCTCAGACACATTATTAATATCTCAGGAATAACTGACTGATTCAAAACCATTTGTGCACTCTTTACCAGTGGCAGGAGACAATCCAACAGTGAAAGAATGTTGTTCCTGCCCTATGTTTTGCCCTAAATACAGGTTCTGCCAACTGTAGGGTATTTCCTGTCATTGAAAGTGTTTGGAAACAACTTCAGAACCTTTTCCATAAATTTGCATGGAAAAGAAGGATTTGACAATGAGCAGCAAATAACTACATCAGATTTCTTCCAGATTGATGACTCATTTTTCTGAACTATATACACTTAGCCCTTTCAGTGGGAAGGAGCATCACCTGTTTTAATGTCACTAGTAAGAAAAGAGAGAGAAAAAGCATCTTCCTCAAAGCCTGTAGAAGCTCACTGGCTTAGGAAATTTGGCTCGTTATGCTGCAGATGTCTTCCTGAACATGTATTATCTCTTCAGCAGATGGACTACAGAACCTTTCTGTGGATTACAGGAGTTCTAGTTTAACTAATTTACTTAGCCCCATCCTCAGGATATCATTTATCTTATTCTCCAAAAGCAGAGAGAAAATTTCTCTATGAATGGAAACTTTGTATAGACTTAAGTAATTTCTATATTTCATTGTGTGATTTTTTTTAGTTCTACACTTCAATCCTTCTGCCTACCTCTGGAACAGCACCTTAGAGAAATCCATACAGTAACACTCTACATCTTCAATACCTTGATTTATAGATTACATCTATCTACATTGCAGTGCATTTTTTTAATCTGATGTAATCCTTAGCCCAAGATTAGGCACTTAAGTCTGTTTCAGTTGGAGAAATCCTACTAACATAATGTTAATTATTAATCTCTTCATGTAATCACATGTACTCGACTTCGAGTTTACTTTCTAGCAAACTGTAGAATTTAAATAGGAGTAATCAATAAGAAAGCTTGTGGACTGGACTAGATGATCTCCGAGGGTCCCTTCCAACCCCTAAAATTCTGTGATTCTGTGACTTACTGTTATATATCAGTGGGAAGTATTTTTTCCACAACATCTTAATTCTATGTTAGGCTGTGAATTATCAAACATTCTTGGCAGAAGGACATTAGGAAAATATTATTCCCTGGGAGAGTAGTGCAACTCTGGAAGAGGTTTCACAGAACGTTGTAGAATCTCTGTCCTTGGAAACATTTCAAAGTCCTGAGCAATGTGGTCTAACTTTGAAGTTAGTTCTGCTTTAAGCAAGAAATTAGATTCCAGAGGTTCCTCCTAACCTAGATTTCTCTCCATCATTTTGTTTAAATGAGACACGTGAGTTTCTGATTATTAGTTCTTGACTAACATCAGATGTTACAGAAATTAAACATTTTGGGGTGGATTTAAGAACTCATAAGACCTACAGATGACATACAGGAGTTCTGTGTTTGTTTCGTTTCTGTTGTTCCCATCGTTGCTGGTAAAATTCCTAGTAAAAAATGTCAAGATCTTGGTTTGTTCTGCAGGAACACACCTCTAGTTGATAAAATAGCCTGCCATGAATGAAGTGCTTGCTCATGGCAAATTTAAAAGTACAAAACAGCTGTCAGCTGGGCAAGTCTTTGGCTGTTAGTGAAGACTGATGTAGAAGAGCCTTGGTATCTAATGGGAAAAAAAGTGTTTTAGAAACAAGTTGTTTCACAGTAATTGCTGCCTGACAAAATTGTTTTGCAGATCCATGAAACAGTTTCCATTAATGTACTCCTTCTCAACTTCTACTTGTTACCATATGCTTTTGACACAACATAGTATTAATAAGAAAGGTGTAGGTTAATATTAAGTGCTAAATGTTAAGGTGAAACTTAAGGTGAAAATTTAAAATGGGAAAAAACAAAGCAGTCCAAATAATGAGATGTTCTTAAGTTTTTACTGCTTAGCTCATTTTTGACCAGACAAACTACTTGAAAGTATCTCCATTTTTAGATTCAGCTATTTTCCCTTTCTTCTTTTTTTTTTTCCCCAGTCATGCCTTAAGCAAAAATATCTTGCAAATACTTTGTATTAATTTGCCTTCAGCACAAAGAATTTAAGATTGTTTTTCAGAGTCGTGTACATCAACACATAGGCTACGTCCATTTACTTCATTTACATCAGGACATGGCTAAGTACAAACACATTTGTCACAGAGCAACTGACACACTGCAGCATCTCTCCCAACTTCAATTTCCAGTAACTTTTCTGGCAATGTTAACATTCATACTGCCCAAGAGCAGGTCATACTGTATCTGGCTAATGAAGAACAGCATGTACCCACTCAAACTATGGGCTCACTCAGCTCAAAGTGGTATTATTATTCATGAATATGTATTCAATTATTTTTAGAAGTATTGAATCATTTAATTTCAATTAAACACATTTTAACAACTCCATTTCAGAATACATTGAATGTGAGAGATAGTTGGCTTAGATGTTTGTTAAGTTGGGAATAGTATTTCCAAGATTAGTGTAACTAAGTTAAGGTTTAGAGACAATTTTACTGATTAAGTGTGTCTTTGTATAAAAATAATATCCTCTTACATCCACCTAGCGGCTGTAATGTTAATTCCTGTTAATTACTGACCAATATTTTACAAGTACTTGCTGCTATAGGTCAGTCCAAGATTTTATTGAAATATTAGATACCTCAAGCAATACATATAGCTCTTTTCAACTCCATTAAATTTCAGGAAAATTCATACTTGCTAGAATGTCGCCATGATACAAACTAAATGACAAACAAGCTTTGAATGCCTCTTTTGCTTTCTTTGAATATGGCACCCCTCTTCCTGAAAGGCAGTAGTTCTCAGCAAGGAAGAAAAAAGTCAAAATTTTCCTTGGCAGGACCTTGGGGAGAGAAAGGGATTGTCCATGAAAAACCCTTTAACTATCTTGGTGGCTACATGATGCACTTTTAATAGAGTTTAGTGATGTTGTTCTTACATGGGGGGCTCAAACTGGATACAGTATTCTAACGTAGTATAATGAGTGCTAAGCAGAGGGATAATCCCTTCCCTTGGTCTACAGGATGCACTCCTGTTCGTACAGCCCAGGGTACTCTTGGCATTCTTTGCTGCCAAGGTGCACTCCTGACTTTCATTGAGCTTGCTGCCTACCAGGGCATCCAGGGCCTTTCCTGCAAAGCTGCTCCCAGGCCAGACAGTGCCTTGCCTGTCTTCAGACTGTAGCAATGGGTTCCTCTTTCCCAGACAGAAGAATTTGCATTTGTCCTTGTTGAATTTAATGGTATTTCATGTTAGTCTGTGCCTTCAAACTGTCTGGGTATAACTGAATGACAGCCCTGCCCTCAAGCATATCAACAGGTCTCCTGGTTTCATGTCACCTGCAAACTTGATAAGTGTGCAATCTCATGTCCTCCAGAACATTGACTAAGATGTTAAACAAACTTTTTTTTGTTGCACAAAAAAATGAGTTGCGCATCCATATAGGCTTCAACATTCTAACTTGGATGTAAGAATATGGTGGGAGACAGTGTCAAAAGTGTTGCTAGAGCCAAGGTAAAAGACATCTACTGATTTAACTTGTATTCACATTAATCCTTTTAAAAATGGTTAAAAGTTTTATTTTCCAGGATAGACTTATAAGGTGTAGTGCCAGACATGAGAAATCTTTGACAACTGGGCTGAAGTTTTATTTTTTATTTTTCTTTGCTTTAGATTTCTAGGAGCCACCTTAAATTTTGGTGCAAGTTAGGATGTTGCAAAGCAAAATCATAAAGGAAAGCATGAAATGGTGACACAGCAGTTCAAGTGGAAAAACTCAATTCTGCTGTGGTATTCAATTAGGTCAAAAGTCCTAAACATGATGGACAGACTGTTGAGAATTCTGGACACATTAACAGCAGAAGGTCAATTCTTAAAATGGCATGTACCCCCTGTACCCCCCCACAGTTCATCTCATCATCTACTTTCTGGAAACCAGAAAAGTTTGAAATTAGAGATCACTGGTAATGTTTGCACTTCTGAGGAAGAGAAAACTTAACATGAAATTCAATTAAGGATAGTGAGCCCAGCTACTTAAATTCAGAAGAATGGTGAGACGTTTACCTCCAATGTAGTCACTTCTGCGATGTATATTATTCAATCAAAACTAAGTAGAAAGGCAAGAAAATTATCCAAAATGTCAGCGTTCTCATACTAACTGCAAACATTATAGAAACACCACTTTAAGATACTCCTCACATAAAGGGTTTTGTTTTCCACAGTCATCTGCATTTTCTTGATGTAGATCAAAATATCAACCTAAAGAAACATTACTGAAATCGGCTCAAAAGCATTGGTAAGCTCATGCAGGCAAACCACATTTTGCAAAATGATGAGGACAAAAGTAAACTGGGCGGTACAGACAGTACATGCAGACTTGTGTAGCTTCAGAGCTCTACATTGCACTAAGACATTCCTTCAGTCACAATAGAACAATTGCTTCTCAAGTGGTATATCTTTTTTCGTAAGTACAAAAGACAGAATATGTTATTTATAGAAAACAGATATAACAAAATAATTAATTGGAAAATACCGAAGATTAGTATCATTCACAAGATCTTTTTCAGACTAGTAAACCACTATTCTCTACATTTTATTTCAATAAAATTTTTTGTAATGTGGAAAAAAATTGTAGCACAATTACTTTTCACCTTTCAGTAAGGTGAGATTAAATGTTTTTGTTTGAAATTCAGTGCTTCCTTTATTGATACAATTCCTGAAATTTAGGCTAAGGGGTGCTGGATATGAAGCATTTTCAAACTTCAAACTTATTTCATGTCCAGAAACATCTAGCTTCTTAAAGGCATCAAGACTTACTGAATAGAGCCCCTAATACAGGAATACTTGTTTGACTATGCAACCCCAAACTTGTAGAAGTTGGCAGTATAATACACCTGGACAACAGTAATAAAGTGTGGCAGTAACAGTAAATCTCAAAATTCTCATAAAAATCACTGACAAATGATGTGAGGTTACACTTTGCACAGATGACCTATTGAATTTTATTACCTAATTCTTTCAGCATACAAAAGTATATACAACAACCTGGAGGCAAATTAAATATCTGAAAGTGCAAAAGTCAAGGTTCTTCACTTTTCCAGACAAAATTAAATATTTTGGAATCAAGGATCCAAGTAAATTGGAACAGGCTTAGTATTCATAGCTATGAAACTTATCCACCCATTGCTAATGGTTAACAGCTGTTAAAGAAATACAGTAGTGGTAGTGCTTCATTTTGCCAGAGTCATTTATATATATAATTTGAAGAACTGGGAAAAAATGTGCAAGGTATTCTCTGAATTGTCTTTTCCAGAGCGGCCAGAGCGCTATAGCAATGATGCAGTCTATAACAGGGCCACGTGCTACTGTAAGCAATTGGACATAGTACAAGGCTGCCTTTCCAGAGCAGAATTCCTGTTACAGAGCGGAGCAACTTTCTTTTAATGAGATGGTATTTTAAAATCCTCTTGTTTTCAGTGGTGATAATAGTCCGTCCAATTATTTTAGAATCTTAGACCTTTATAATCCCAAACTTTGCTTCGAAATTCCTAAGAAGTAGATTAATTTATTTGGTACTTTGTGTATGTGGGTATGAGTGCATGTGCACACGTAAGCACATATATTTATGTCTCTGATTGCATCCATATAAACATATTAAACAGTAAAACTAGGTTTGAGACATCATTTGATAGAGTTACTAGTATTTTTACCACAAAAAATCCTCCCTCCCAAAATAATAAGAAATAATTGTTATTGTTGTAAAGAATTAGGAAAATTTAGCAGAACAGATTTTATTGGTTTTGAAATAGTAGAGAAATCCCTCACTTCTCATACACCCCTTAAAGATGGCCTATTCTCACCTACAAGTTATCAGACACTAAAGAATCCAAGCTATGAAATGGAATTTCAGCTTTAGTAAATTGATGCCTAGAAGAGACCAGAAAAGCTGCAGAACAAGACCTGGAGGCTATGCCCACATTTAAATTTGGTAATAATTCAAGACAACCATGGATCTTTATTATGCCCAGATGGTTTGTTTCATCTCATCTCTAAGTCATTTAACATATTTGTGCTTACTACTTGTAAAGAAAGAAAGGCAGAAGGAAAGAACCCCTCAGTTATCTCTTCCTTTTCTAATTCCAGATGGGTGATGACATTTCTCATTTCTGGAAAGAATACACAGAACAACAGGGAGTATATTCAATTCAGATTAATCTGAATATGTGCTTGTTAGATGGTAATCCAAGCACAAAACTCTATGAAAGTTCATTAAGATGTCACTGATCAATGTTAGCCTTCAAAAAAAAAGATAATTACTATTTCAAAACAGATAGTCCCTAAATTATGTTAATACGATAGAACTTTGATTGCCTTAGAGCAATTTTGGAGTAGCTTATTTTTCACATTATACCTTGCATGCATAATTTTGCAGACCAAGGCATAAATAAATGTGCATAATAAATTATTAAAAACATCACAGTGAATATTGTATCTTTTGTTTTTATAATAAAACTTCTACATACACACAACCCCAAACCAAGTCAAGTAATTGTTTACATTTTTCCCATGTGCCTAAAATAAGAATAGTTGGGGTTTAATAAAATATTATCCTTCAAAAAGCTATTGTGGAAGGCTACATTTTTAAATTACAAAAGTCTTCCATGAATTTGTTTGCCTAAGAATACTTTGATTATTCCAGATTTTATAATGAAGGAAGAAAAAAGTTAATTTCATCTTGAGTCAAGGGGAAATGGCAATGCTACAACTAAGCAGTCTCAGGACAGTGACACTAGCATCTGCAGTCATTGAGGGAGACATACACTATTCTCATCGTTTAGAAGAAATTGCTAGAAAACACTTGATATATGTTATACTTAAGCAAAAACCTCTAACTCCAAAGTAGGAAAGCCAGCAAGTTCGCTGGCTGTGTTTTCATGTTTGTGACACCCAACATTAAAGTTCACACAGTTCCTATATAATTTAGTTAAAGAAAAATCTCTACAGTTAATTTATTCATCACTTTTTATATGAAGAATCCAAACCCACCTCCAATTATACTTTTCCCTATAGCTGTCAGCTGAAACTCATGCAGAAGCATTCTGAGTCCTCTTCTGCAGGAAGAGAAATAAGACAACATGATTCAAGCATTAAGCAGGAGGGTGGATCAGATGAGCTCTAGAGGCCCCTTTTGGTCTACGATTGGTATATGATTGGTATATGATTCTATACATTATCACAGTGTATCTTTGCTGTTTCTAGGAGACACCAGGCCAAAAGGAAAAAGGAAAAAAGGAAAACTGCAAAATTTCCTTCCACAGTGCTGTATTTTCTTGGATAATTAACTAAAAATTGTACGTCCTTTTAGGAGCAATTTTGGAAACTGATTTTAGCTTAAAAGAGTAAGTACAAATTTGAACACAGGCTTGGCATCTCTTAGGCTTCAGAAGTGTCTGAAGACACTGTCTGGTAGGACAATGATTTTGTAATGAAATCCTTGTAGCACTAAAAGACAAGAAGGGTGAAAGAGGCCTTCTTTCTCGTGTAGTTAAATGTTGCTTTATTTAATGAAAAGTAGCAAGAGCGATTTGAAGATATCTATCCTCAAACATCCTGCTAATCATATGGGCAGAGAATTCATCTGAGAGGTAGAAAGCATAAACCAGTCTCTTTAGAGACTGAAAATAATTCAAATCAAGCCTGAAATATCCACAGTAAGTAGCCTGATAATGGGCCTTGTGGAAAAGTATGGTCACTTCTCCTGGTACTACGCTGAACAAGAGCAGTGTAGCCTAAGACACAGAAGAATACTTACATCCAAACTTTAGTAAGCTTGGGTAGGAGCCAGAAACCCAGCTGCTTCCCACTGGGAAGCCCATATGTCCTTTTGTGCTTGCTCATTAACAGCTACTCAAGCACTTTGGCAGTTTTCTAAGGAAAACATTGGTGGCTCAGTCCACCAGGTACTCACGAGTTCAGAAGTAGCTGAACTGAAATTTGGGGATCCATGTTTTCCCCTTCAGCACTTAAGTTTAGTTTATACATCTAAGCATTGGTGTATAAAATAGGGCTAAAGGTATGGACAAAATTAATATGAGGAGTTAAGAAGGCACGTGACAGAGAGGAAATACGCATCAGTCAGATAGTGGTGAAAGGGTGATTCTAACAGAGGAAAGTGCTCTCTCTATAATGAAGGAGAAATAGCTTCGGGAGACCGAAGGTCAAAGGTGCAGCCTCTCAACATGCAAGATGCAAGAAGCACACACTTCGCTTCACTAATTTAATGTTCAGTCAAAATTTCAGCAATAATCTCTGCATACCTCCGTCTTTTAAAATCAGTCTTGCTCTTCCCCAGTAGCCTTGATGTACTAAGAGATCTAAATTTTAACTCTGCTCTAGTTTTAAGCAGAGTTACTTTAGCTGAAATTAATTGGTAAGAAGAGCAGTTTGGCTTTCTTTTGAAATACGTTCCATTCCTTTCATCCTGCAAGTGGTTCCTAACTGTAGAACTACACTGGGGATTGACAAAAATAGGTATGATTTTCCTGTGCATTGCATGCTAAACAAGGAAAGCGTGCTTTTCAGCAGCAAGGAAAAGGTTGCCCCCTCTTACTGCTCCTACTACAGTTCATATGGCTGGGGATTTGGTCTTGGTATGGATAAAGCAGCCTTCCCTGAAGATGGAAAAGAGGTTTCTTGCTCTAAGGCACTTCTCTCAGTTAAAGGGAGAAGAAAAGAAGAAAGAAACTAACAATCAATTTCTGGGTATCAGCCAAGGAAAGAGATGCCTGAATCCATTAGGCTGAGAAGGTTTCTTTGTGTAGCTGTTCTAAAAGATTAAGTAGCGTGGCTGACTTCAGACTAAAGAACCTGAATTAGAATTACAACATTCATTGATATAAGTGACTGACAGCAGACTGCGGATTTTACTTTATAGGCCAGTATAATATCCTGTCCTGATGGAAAAGTGACTCAACAGGCCAGCAGCCAGAGAACAGTATTTAAATATTAGAATCTGTTCTGCTGTAGTAAAGTCAAACAAAATTGAAAAACTACATTTGAACATCAAAATATGATAAAAGAGATTTTTGTTGCTCAGAGACAGTGTTTAAATTTAAGGTGGCAGAGCTTAAAAGTCACAAATGCTACTGAAATTTTTCAGATAATAGCCCACAGTGCCTATTAAAAAAAAAATATCTATACTCACATCTTGTAAGCCACAAGTTAAGTAAAAGATTTTGAAAATCAGCACTGTTTTGGAATGATTTTCTCTCTGTCCTCTGACTTATACACAGGTCTAAAATAATACCCTTGCCTGAAGGTAAGACTTCCATCTATCCTAAAATCTCCACCAGCTTCCATGGGAAGAGTAGGATAGTTTGTTTGGGCATTCTTGCTTATCAAAAGATGCTCATAGTATCAAATGTAGTAAGTGTGAGAGTCGCAAGAGAAAATACTTCAATATAGACTATATCTCAGTCCAAGGAAGAAGTCACAGCTTATGATACACACTCAGAGAGCTAAGATCAGACAGGAGCTGTGAGCTTATCTGACTTTCTGTATCATAGGACACTAAACTTGAGGTCTTTACATTTGTCATTCAACTCAGAAATAATTTTTATGAAGTTTCAAATTTTTTAATCTGTGGAAGACAAAACTGCAGTATTCCAGCATCAGTCTCACCAATGATGCCTATAATGGCAAATAGTCATTGCCCTTGTTCTATTTAAATAATCAAAAATTTGGCTTCCATTTGCTGCCACAGTATCATCCCAGGAGTTCATATAAAGATTCTTGTCCATGAATCACTTAGTAAAGTAGGTCCTTTCAAATAGAGTGTGATTTCATACACCCAGTCACAATTTCATGAAGCCATACAGACCTACTTTACTAAGTGATCCAGGTGACTAGTTTCATTGTTTTTTCTTCTACCCACTTTAAATTATCCCATAACATATTTATAACTACTTTCAACTCACTGTTAGAAATGTTAAAAAGAAATACAATACTTTCAATGATGAACCCCCCTAAATTTTTGAGATCCACCAGTCAGTTTTTAATGTTCATTGATGTTTGATCTATCAGTATTATTAAAGAATGGCAACATTTTTAAACAGGATTCTATGCATTAATGAATTAACCCTTTATAAAAGCATAGTTATTACTACTATGCCAATATTTTTATTAATTTAAACTACAGCCTTCTCCAAAAAAAGAGAAATCATGTTTGACAAGATTTATTTTCATTAAATTAAAATGATGGAGATGATTGTATGCTAATCCTTTGACATCTGAACTCTGTAGCAGCTTTTCTGCTCTTTTGCCTCAGACTACTAGGATTTCATTTGGATTATATACATATTTACATTATCAATGAATCTTCCTTGAACACTGATCTAATGCCTTATAATCTTCAGGACTGACTCCAATATTCAAAAGTCAGACAGGTTTTTGGAATTGGAGGTACAAGTTTGCAGACCTGGTAGTTATAAACCAGCTTAAGCAGAAACCCTGTACAGTCATTGAGATTTCGCTCACTGAGTATATGGAAAACAGGGACTTATTTAAAGAACAAGCGTTTCATATATGTGTGACTTGTATATATGCTAATCTAAAATATAAAAATTATCAGCTTTCCTACCTATTGTATAGCTCTACAGTGAACTCCATAGCACAAGTACATGCAAATATTTCCACTTTAGTGCATCGTGTGCTCTTACTTTCACTGCAACACAAATGGACATGCCTCTTTCCCTTAGGGCAGGGGGTCGTGTTACCATGTTCTTGTGTTCCAAACCAGAACTTATTCCCACCACATAATACAGCCACTTCTAAACAGCAGTTTGGGTGCTAATGAGTGGTGCTGTTCAAGATCTATAATTACGTACATTTCGAGAGAAAAAATTATGGAGAAATGGAGCAACACTGAGCAAAAATGGGACTAGCTATGCCTTGGTCCCATGTCCAGGTTTGAAAATTGAACAGTTGGCTTCAGCCTAAGAAGCCATTTGTACAATATAATGACTACCATAAAAATAGATTTTTGAGCTAATGGAAGAGAATCTTCAGAAATCAGGACATCAGAGATTGTCTCATAGGCTTTATGAATTATTCTCTGCAGCATTTTGTGGCAGGTACATTTTAGATACCATATGTTAGGAACAAATAAGTAGGAAACAAAAGCATTTTTAGATCAGTAGGCAAAAAATATCTCTCTTTGCACTGAGACAGTAAGAAACACAAAAGAAAAAAATTATTATGAGTCATTTGCTGAAACATTCCTGCCTATGTGAAAAGCCAGATAGAATGTAAGAAAGTCACTAGTCAGCATGTGTGAGGGAAGCCCACACCAAGACAAAACTGTTCCAAAACATGAATTTTGTGAAATGCAGAAGGGTAAGTACGGTTCTTTTGCAATACTTCACAGATATAATGCTACTTAACATACAAAATCTACAGTACTGAAGCTGCAAAAATTCCTTTGGTTCTACAAAAAAAGAGTAAGTTAAAGGAGATAAACAGAAATTCATTTCTATTCCCTTGCAAAACTGGTGGCATTTGTATCACTCCCACTTACATGAAAGTCCAGATAAATTTTCCATTTCTGCTGATCTTTTTTGCTTTTGTTTAAAAAATAAAATTGTTATTCTACTAGGAGTGAGAATAGTGTTGGTCCTAATTTCTAGTAGAGTGGCTGGAGTGATAGCATTGCACTATTGTGCTGATATTTGTTTTTCTTCTGGGTAAGTAAGCTTTATTTTGAAACAATATTTCATGGTAAGTGGTGAAAAAAATTGTCTTGTTAAAATGTGGCACAATATCTAGATCTTTATCTCATTCTGCAGTGTCCCTTGAAAAATGGTGTGACTTCCAGTATCTTGAACAACAACTAGGAGTTTCTTATTTGATGGTACTTAAGGTTGAAGGGAGATGTCTTGGGTTTTGGCCTTCATTTACTTCCTTATTGAGAAAGTACATCTTTCTCAGTATTCTGCATTGTGAAAAAAATATCAAAACACATTTTGAAGTGAATTATGCATAACAGACACCGAAGATATGATTCCTCCTCCATTTGAAAATGTCTATTACTGCAGATGCAAAACCAACTCAGGCCTGGGTGTCAGAAGATTCACCATCCATGATTTGTTACAGAGATACAGTTTCAAAACTAGAACCAAACACAGGAACTCTTGAAGAGCTTTTAAATAAAGGAAAAGGCTAGGAAAAGGCTACCAAAATAAGCCTCTTAGAGAATTTCTACACATAGTAAAAAATTCATTGTGTGAAAATGGTGCCAAAAAGGCTTTTACTGATAACAAAAAAAAAAACCCAACCATAAATTGTTTCATTATTATTAAAGAGCAAATTATAATGTCCATGATGGAATGGATGAGCAGCCTGAAATCAGAACTCTCTATTTACCTGGCAATTGACTTATATTTGCAGACTAAGTATTTTAGTGCTGGTAGAATAAGGGCCCTGTATATTTTGAAAACTCAACTGCAGAGGTAACAAAACTGAAAATCTACTCCATGGCTCTGGCTGATGCTGCTCTTGAAAGGAAATCTTGATGGCCTTAAAAATCTATGTCCCCTTGATGGAGGTTAGACAGGAAAAGCTATGCAGAGAACAAGGAGGAGAATCTGGCATTGATTTATTGCCTTACAGAGAGGATTTATTTATTCTGATTTCCATTGCATGTCTTAGATTCTGTAATACAGTGCAGTAATTCAAAATGAAAACTTCCAAGGATACTGCTTGGAGAATCCTTAGTAGCTTGCCCTAAAAACACTCCTAAAACACATGCTAAAAATGGGATTTCAGGAGGTCATCCTTCCCACCATCCTGAACCAAAGTATTTCTATATCATAGCTGGCAGCATGCATGTCATGCATGTTTTTTTAGAGTAGTGATAATTTCCTTGTATATTTCACTCTGAAGAATTAGAAGGTTCTTTCCAAAGTCTAACCAAAGTGTCCTTCTTTAGAGAGTTTGAGTTCATTACTTCTCATCCTGTTTCTAACGACAAGTTCAAATTGCAGGATGGAAGAGTAGATAGCATTCATTTATATTAGATCAATGATTTGTATTAGGCACCAACTGAGAAATTACAGCTAGGTCATTGTCACAACTCTACTTTCTGATATCCTCTGTTAAAGAAACAAACTTTGTCATATTTCCCACATGTGGGCTAATACAGATAAAAGAGGTAATGACAAAGCTGAACTGTCCCAGCTACTCAGTGCACTGATTTGACTTTAGACATTTTCAATATGAAAATTCTGTCACTTTCCTTATATTCTAGCCCAACCTCTATTTTACAGTGTCTGTTATGCATAAATCCCCGGGCACTCCACATAAAAACATAATTTAAACAAATAGTACACTGAGTAAGGTTTTAGGAAAAAAAGTATCCTTTTGCCGTCAGTTCCTTCTAGCAAAGAGAAATGCAATGATATATATTCAAATAGTTTACTGGGAAGATGAACCCATGGAACATTTAGAAGACATGAATTAAGTGAGCACAATTTATGCTGGCACTCAACACTCACCATGAGACAAAGACAATGATCTGATACATCAACAATATTTGCATATTAATTCCTGAAGAAATTGAGAGGCAATGCAGCTGAAACCAAACAGGAGCTACAGCATGTGGAATAAGATTAGCTTACATTAATATGAATGCCGCACTATTCTTTACAATTTGGGAGAAAGAGCTAGGGTGAAAGCAAAAACAAGACTAAAGGAGATGGTAATCATTTTGGTCTTTTTAAACCGGTTTATTTACCAATTCCATTGGCAATATGTCTTCTCCAAAATTGCATTAACTGGTGAGAAGTAAAGTGCATTTGAGACAGATAGGCATTTATAAGCAGAACTCTGTGTACTTAATCAAAATTCTGTTTATTTACAGAACCATTTCATGTAACCCAAAATTTTTAATTTTAGCAGCCTCCAAAGAGGCTGAGAAAACCGGGCCATTTTATATTCTGAATGTTCTGGTTTTAAACCTGTACAAGTTGAAATTCTGTTAAGACAGGCACTCATTAGAACAAGTGCAGTTGTAAGTTCATCATCCTTTTATTTTTGAGGGGTGTTTTTTCTGTATTTGTTCTAAAAGAGGCTCCCAGTTCAATGAAGAGCTCTATGACAGCACAGTGATGTTTTTTAAAACTAGGTTATTTCATTTCCAAACCTCCTAAATGTCAGCTCAACTTTAACTAGTTGCACAGCCACTAGAAAACTAGCATATAATGGAAGTTTTAACCCTGAGACTTGGCAGGCTTCCTGGACAATAATGAATCATGAAAGCTCCAAGATTTATTTAAAAGAAGCCTTCAGAGTTGACCTCTAACTTGAATCCTTCTATGCACACAATACTGGAATTAAAAGCCATGCAAAGGTCTAATTATTTAAGCTCTGCTTGCCAGAGAAACTCTACCTTCCTTGCTCTTAACAGGGAAATTCTTTCCCTTCTCTCTCAAATACAACTAAATTATCAAGTAAATAAATACAAATGAGGAAGAGCAAAAGCAACATTTCATTCAGAACAGCGATGGGTTTGTGAAGTTCAAGGTCTTTCAACTAATTTGGTAAACAAGGCCAACAGTATGGTCATCTATTTAGGAGCAGCAGAGGTTTAAAACCAGCATATACAGGAAGAAAATATACAAATGCCATATATAGGTGGCTATCCCAGTTGTGAGGCAGTGATTTCTTCCTCTGCGGTTAAATCAATGAGAAGCATTTTTGGTACTGAAATCATCTAATGATATTTCTCTCCATTCTGCATATTCCTTTTGGGGTTATTGTTCCACGATTTCTCATCTCTATTCTCTTGGATTTAGCTTGCCTGCCTACTGCTCAATATAAATATTCTCTTGGTTAAATTAAATTAAATGCCACAGGCACCAGACATCTGATGGTATGAGCCAGAGCAGAGGCCACAAACAATATTTCAAATCCAAATGGAAAAATGAGTAACAATGTGAGCAATGACAAAGCCTGCCTGGAGATCTACATCTGAGAGAACAGAGTGTACAGAATGATTATTGTTTATTTCTTTACTAACATGGTCAGATATTGCTATTAATTTGTTCTCACTGTGAGAATGTCTATCAGTTTATCAATTTTTTTGTTTGCTTCTGGTCTCCTTTCCAGGCATGGGAACAACCTGAAGAAAATGGAAGTCACTTACACTCCTTGTTTATGCCAAGGAGACATAGAGACATAGAGACACTGGAGATGCTCAGTTGCCAGCATGCTCATGGATTTTGTAAATGCTGTTGTACAGTCATTATCTTTTCTTCTTCCCTCAATGTTGAATTATGAGGTGAACAGACTGGCCATTTAAAAAAAAAAACACATTAGGAAATTGTTAATGGGGTGTTTGTGAAGTGAAACCCTTGCCTCGTCAAATTAGTGAGGGTTTTACATCTAACTTTGATCGCAGCAATATTTTACCCACAGAAAAGACCTCTTGAAGTTCTCTATCTGAAGACTCAGAATTTCAAGTATGCCTTGCTATGAGATTGTAAAACTGCAAATCTGTACCACAGTGAAGTACATGTTTTAATTCAGTCACTTCTTAATGTACTCGCCCAATTCGTAATCCTTATTTCTGTACTGGACAGAACCAGAACAGGTTAATTGGATTTACAGGAAACTTTAGGATGTTAATCTGCAGCTTTTTGAACACAACAATGGTAAAATCTGGTTTTTGAGGGTGTAAAAGATTTTTTATAATATTAATTGTAATTAATAATGCTAATGTAGTCATAATAGCAGTTTTTAATTATACTGTTTCACACTTGAGGCAACTTTTCATCTTTTCTGGATTCCTGTCTAGAAGGATTTAATCCACACAAAGGATTTAATATAAATATGTCAAAACTGTATCATTCTTTTTTAGGGAATAGTTGGACAGGCACCTGAAACTGTGTATCAAAATTGATTATTCTTGTTTTCCCTTTATAATGATAATTTTCCAGCACAGCAGTGGCTGTAGCGTTCTGCTTCTTCTTGTATCCTTAGCAACACAACCTGTTCCCATACTCAGTCAGTTCAGTGTAATATAAATGTGTCACATACTTTCTGAAAGGGTATGTATCAACAATTCTTACCACTCAGTATGCAAATACAGGGAGCAGTTAAAGAGTTCATCAGCTCAATAGAAACAAATGTCATTTAGGAGGCCAACGTGTTACAACTACAGCCCATCTTCTTTAGAGCTATGGTTCAACGTGAAATCCATAGTAAAACTGATCTCCAGGTCTTGTCTCTGATATAGACAGCTTCATTATAAAGTACAGTTTATGCCCATACTTAAAATGTCACATAGATTAAAACAAGATCATTTTTTCTGTTTTGTATCCTGACATTTTGAAAATCATAGGGAAAAATAACTTACTAAATTCAGGGTCAGCCACATAAAATGAACAACACAGAGCTACCATTAACATCCAGCAAAATATGGGAGGTTATTATCTCACTCGTATTAATTTTATTTGAATATGCAGAATGCAAAAGGGAATAACATTGATTTAAAAGATACTAAAAATATTTGAATTTTTCAGTACTTCATAACCCACAGAGATGTTGTTTACAATGACAAAATTACATCATTAACTCAAGTAAAGAAAAAAATAATTTATTGTTAATTTTATCTCAGATATAATATAGCTGATATTATCTGAAAATTTATAAAAAAATATGGAAGCTTTCAGGGTACTGTTATGGGTGATATTGCTAGCATGTGAAATCAAAATGAAATCCCATATATTACTTCAAGAGGTACAAGGTGAAAAGACAAAGCTTTACCTTTTTGATATTGTCATTTTAGGTAAGTTTTATAATCTTTTCTATAAATAATAGTGAGAACAAAAGCAAAGTAACCGCACAATGTTCTTCAGCTTGAAACAGTAAGACTACTGTGAAACTTACCTTCCTTCAATACCAATATGTTTCTTGGTGTGTTCATGCTATTCCACTTTTTGCCCTATCTGACAGCTATTCATCTGATAGCTATAGTTTGCCTTATTCATCAGGGCAATCAATGGTACACCTCCTCAGAGCAAAATAATTCCTGAATACCAGATAGGACTGCTATTTGGAAACATATTTTTTGGAGGGACAGGAGAGAAAACCTTGGTGATTTTTGCATTTTTCTTCCCACCCAATTAGAGTTCTATCTGTCAGACCTGTCTTTCTATACAGGAGTAGAATAAAACCCTACAACAGTCACTTTTAAGTGTCTGAAGGTATAGAACAAAGGGAGGAACCTCTCCATTGCAGAGCTTGTAGTATGTTCACATTTATTCCATTTCTGATACCAAACACAACATAGAACTCTCATATTTCAGGTTATAAAACCCTCTCACAAGCCTTCTCTTTTAGAAAAGCTCTGACCATCCCCATTAACAACCTTTGCCAACTGACCTTACATCAGTTTCCAGTCAAGGTTAATCTGCTTATGGGTCTCCAAAGATGCTGTCAAGGCAAAAGGACAAACCACATCTGAGTCTGATAACAGTTGCTCTTAGGTATACCCTGTAGATAATCAGCTCAGTGCTGCCATGTACTTCAAAAATTCTTTGACTCCTTTGGACATTAATCACCCTAATTCTCCAAGGAAGCTAACACAGTAACCCATATTTGACTTGACATCTATGTTCCTTCATTTCTGGGAATCTGAATGACCTATTTCCCCTGGAGTTCCAAAAAATATCCACAATGTCTACACACACACACAAAAAAAAAAAGTGTAGAAAAAGAGTAGGAAAAGCCATACATCTCCATTTTGGATTTTACTTACATCTTCAAAACTTTCCCTGGCTGCTTAAAACTTTCCCTGTCTGCTTCTACAGTCTCTTTCTTTCCCTTCAGCAAAACCCATCTATGACTAGATGAAGCAGAAGCAGACGGACCTAACACAGTATGCCTCCTGTCTGTGGGTGAAAGGCAGATGGACTGACATCCACAGCAGTTTTCTGACCTGTTTTTTCAAACAGCTCTGTAGTAAGGTCCAATATCCTCTTCACTGACAACTATTGGCTTGACAATAGTATCCCAGGCTGCTTGTGAAGAATCAAATGGGCAGTTTTTTCTAATTGTTAACAGTCTATTCCAGAGTATATGTGATACTTGTAAAGTTAATACTGATATTTCCTCATAAAACACAATTGCCCTTGAAGAGGGATTCTGGTTACCTGGTGCTTCAAAACATACTCAAGTTTAGTAGGTCATCAAAATTTTCCTGTACTGCTCGCATAATTCTTAAATATGCAAGTAAATGAAAATTCATGTCATATACAAAAGTGAGAGTAAAGCAAAAAGCCAAAAGAGCAAATAACATAAAGGTGGCGGGACTTTTCTGTGAAATGATCTTAAAAACTTCCTTGAATAAGACTATCAAATTGCAATCCATTTCCCCATGGAAAATTATTCAAAGAAAAAACATACAGGAAAATACTTGATGGACAAAGTATCTTTGCATGTTCTTCAGTAAGCAGAAGAATAAATACATTAATTATCCCAATGGAGTTAAACATCATTAAACAATTCAATGTAAGTGCTTATTCGGTGAAGCAGCAGTGAAAAATACACAGAAAAGTGTCCATAAAATGCAGAACCTGAAAATTAATATGTTAGTGAAAGAATCAGGTTTACAAGAAACCTTCAAAACCCTATTTAAGAAGTTTATTATATTCAAATGAAGTCAACTGAGCAGTCAATCTGTCTCTCTTTTCCAAATAAAGTCGGAAAATGTGCATGATGGATTCAGCATAGCTGAGAAAAATGGTAAAAAGATACTGGCGTTAAACTTGAGAGCAATGATAGGACAGAGATAGTTCTTGTGAGAGCTCTTTTATTCATGGCAGATTAAATGCACCTCACCTTCTGAGAGAGAAGCCAGACCAAATGCACCAAAATATAAATACTTCATGATGTTAGAAAGTTTCTTTCTTTCTTCCTCCACTAAAATGTTTTTTGACAAAATGAATAGGCATACACTCACAGTGGTTTTTCCATGTAATTACATTCAGGATGGTATATTGACAATTTTCCACCGGAGACTACATTTAAGGAAGAAGAATCTTTGGCACATGGTTTGTTATGGCTGTGGGGACAGAAGAGAAGAGCAGACTCCAGAGTTTTGTTTCATCCCATGATGCACTACAACAGACCTTGCTACCTTAGGATTCTGTGCGACATGGAACAATGACAGATTACAACAAAAAGCTAACTACAAGGAGGGGAGCATAAGAGTAGACTATTAAACGTAATTAAAATTCTTACACATATTTTATATATTGTAATTGTCAAACACTATTCAGTCATATGATGTTTAGCTGCAAATATAGAAATATCTTGTCAGAATGCTTGATTTTATCTGCTGAATTAGAATTCAATAGACTTCTTAGCACTCCAAAAATAATCAGGTAAGAAGTAAAAGAATATCTCACAGTCAAACACATGAATGTGTCCCCCTCACAATAAATTCAGAGAACTCTGTACATGAACAGACCTGTGTATACCAGTGTATGATATTACTGTATGTTCATTAAAGTCAAATGTCAAAGGGATCTAACAAGGGATGCAGACTTTTTTGTGCTAAGTACCTATGTCTGTTACAACGATGGATCTAGGGAAAACGCCTCATATTGTTTATTACTTTACCTTTCACAAGCTACAGAGATACCTAAAACTTTCAGATTCTTTTTTTTAATTACTTTTCATATATGAACATGTTGCTACTGGAACATTAGAGAGGATCAGCTAACACCTAAAGAGTTAGGTGTCTTAGTGCAACCAACTTTAGAGAATTAGCAGTCAGTCAGCTCTTGAAGATGTGTATTAGGCTTCCTGGTGATAAGGAAAAAAAACCTCATGGCTGTAAAGGTAAAAAAAATAGCTAGCATATTTGTGTGATTAGTGTTTGTCATTCCTGAACGGCTAACGGCCCCTCACATATTCAAGAACCAGATTTGGTCCTTCTTGCTTATATCCACAAACCCTCCTTCCTTCAATCTACAAGACTGTAAAGGCCTTATGATCCCAAACCTCCTTATTTTTGGAAAATGAAGAAAAGAATACTTGAAAGCAACCTTCTACACACATGGCTGTTGCACTTTGTGAAGACCACCTATCAAATCAATTAGGACTCTCGACCACATTACACCTCCCCATCTAAGATATTTTAAACCCTCTGCTACACAGAGGTGTAAGACACCATTATATCACGTCTGGTAGACTACATCTGACAAGTAAATGCTATTTATCTGAAAAAAGCATTCACTACTGTAATGTTTATGGTGTGTCTTCACTATTACAAAAGACAATGTATTTTAATAAAAGTTTGTCTGACCGTAGATATGCTTCTGCAGACATGTCAGAAGATTAAACTTAAAGCTAGAGAATTTTTCCCTTTAACACTGATGATTAAAGACAAGGCATTACTTATGCAGACATCACCTGTTGAGAGATAGATGATCATTTGTCATGCTTTAATCCCAGCCAGCACCGAAATCCCACGCAGCTGCTCGCTTACTCTGCGCATTGGTGGGATGGGGGAGAGACTCAGAAGAGGAAAAGAGAAAACCCGTAGGTTGAAATAAAGACTTTAATAGGTAAAGCAAAAGCAATGCTCACAATTAAAGCAAAAGAAGGAGTTCAAGACTTCCCATGGGCAGGCAGGTGTTCACCCCTCTCCAGGAAAGCAAGGCTCCATCATGAACAATGGTTACTTGGGGAGACAAAATCCCTTCCTCCTTCTTCCCCTGGATTTTTATTGCCAAGCATGATGTCTGTTGTCAAACCAGGACAAAATAACATGGTATGGCATACCTCTTTGGTCAGTTGGGGTCAGCTGTACCAGCTGTGTCCCCTCCCAAATTCTTGTGCGCCCCCAGACTCCTCACTGGCAGGGTGCTGTGAGGAGCTTAATGCTGTGTAAGCACTGCCCAGCAATAACAAAAACATCCCTGTGTTATCAGCACGGTTTTCAGCACAAATACAAAACATAGCCCCATGCTAGCTACTATGAAGAAAATTAACTTTATCCCAGTCAAAACCAGCACGTCATGAAATCATGGTTCAGACACACAGACCCCTGCTAAAGGTGTATCACCTGTATGTATGACAGAAAGCCCTTGTTTAAAACAGACCATTGGCAACTCTGAAAAAAGGTTTAGAAATATACAATAATTATATCCATGATGCATTTGTGGATCACATAGGAGGGTATTGTTGTCAGGGATGAGTTAATTCTTCTATACAGTTTAGTGAAGAACTTTCTAAAGGAGAGATTTGTTTTGATATTTCCTCAAGGAATCAAATCTATTGTGAATTATTTCAAAGAATGAATTAATATTAAAGGAACAAATTAGGTAACTCATGGAGCCAACAGCAAAATAAGATATAATATTTACTTAATAAAAACAGCAGAAAGAATTTTTTAACAGTAATGAATTACTGTTCATTATTTATTTTCCGCTATGGTAGCAGCGTATCAAAAGCAAGACTGCTGATATGTATGATGTGACTTCCTGAAAGTGTTTTTTTATAGAATTCTAATACAAATAATGCTAGTTGTGAAATAGCATGAATGACTGCACATTCATCTTTCATGCATGCAGCACGGAAGATGGTATATAAATACCTGAAAAAAAGGTGAGGATTGGGATTCTGGGATAGACCTTTACACATCCAACAAATGCGTGGCACGAATATGATTTTGTTGTGACAAATGATGGTTTTCTTATGAGTTGCTTTGATCTTTCCTTTTAGACAAGAGGGTAATATAGTCTTGCCTTGGCAAAGAGCCGAATATAAAGTACACAGGAAGTGAGTGTAATAAGCCATGACAAGCAGGAACTGCAAAGGTAGAGAGCTGGAGGGGGACGTGCATGTGCAGGTGTCCAACAGCACATAGAAGGAGCATGCCCAGCTAGATGAACTGTAACATACAGGAGCCAAGCTGTTTTCGCAAGCCTAGTGTGGAGATGGTCACATTTCCCAAAGGTCGGTTGCACCACTTAGTCAAAGTGGCAACCAGGGCAGTTCAAAGTTAATGGTATGTGCCTATGTCTGAATATGAATAAGAAGGTCTCCCTGACACTAGCTTTCATTCACTTGGTCTACTTAATAAAACAAGTTTAACAGCATTGTATTTGGTGTATATCACTTCTTTTTGTGCCATCTTTTCACATCACCACTAAATAAGAATTGCCACTACTAGAACCAGGCTGCTTTGGAGGCTTCATCGCCATTTCTTGCACTCCTGAACCACAATAAGGCCTGTGTTTACGCTAATGCAGTGACATGAGCATTCTCTAGAAAATTCACATAGCAAAGTGGAAGGAAAAAAATGGACAAAGAATTGTGGTAAGGAAAGTTGGGGTCTAAAAAGATGGGGAGCATTAATTGATTGCTATTGATGGCAATGAGTAAAAGCAGGTATCAGCTCCTCTCAGCTTACATGGGAAAGGAGAAAAGCATTCTACAGTAGCCATGCATTCACCACACTGCACCTGTTAAAACTGAAGTGAAGGCTTTTGTTGAATGAGGACGCATCTCTTCTTAGGATGCAAACTCTGCCCAAACAGAGTGTTCATGCAGATATTTATGCAGCGTACAAAATCCTGAATTAAATCTGAGATAGGTACTTTAGTAGAAGTCCTAGGAAGCTCAATACCCATGGCAATTTCCTGTGAAATCAATGATTGTTTCAGTTGATTTTCCAATTGGAAAATAAAACTGATCATTTAATTCTACTGAAAAAATTGCCACAAACTGGTATGCAATTCATTGCTCGACTCCATACACACAGATATAGAAAAGGTAAGGACACGTGACAAGTTTCAGTTTGATGATCCAAAATGAATCTTCTTCAGCTAAAAGTCTAAACCAAAAGACTGATTTCTTATTTTAGTCTTCTTCTTATGTGCTTGAAGTTGAGATTTACTCTATAATTTTACTATATGGCACAAAGTGTTGTTGGGTCCAGCACAATAGTTAGAAACACTGTCTTCTCAAGCATCCACAGGGAACTCCTATTGTTGTCAAAGACCTGTGAGAGATACATAGGACAGCAGATTCAGAACCTGAGATTTAACCTCCAGACTTTTCTTAAAAAGAAAGGTTATTTTGCTTTTGTAGTTTGTGATGCTGGTTATGAGGCTAGATAATGACCTTCCACTGCACACCATTTAAAAGGCCATTTGTGTCTTCCTGAAAACTGTAAGGTCAGTAAAGGCAATAAAAAACTGAAAACCACACTAATGCCTGAAGACTAAAAAGTCCCCTAAAGCAAATACTGACAAGTAAAATGGATTTGATTTCTTAATAAAAACAGACAGATTGTGGTGAAGACTGGTGAGTCTCCCAAATCAAGAAATACTAAAGCATAATAATCATACAAATGTCTGCTTTGAGTGAGAGCTGTAGTAGCTCTAAATATTAGTTCTTTGAAAACAAATGGGAGAGGAAAAAATCACTGCTTTGGAAACAATGTATGTACCTTACATAGAAGTAGTAGTTTACAGTAAGTATATACAGAGGCCCAAATTACAGAGAAATTAAAAAAAAACAAACAAACAAACAAAAAAAAATCAAAACTTTGGAAAATCTGAAGGAATGTAAGAAAAGTTCACCCTGTCCATAAAAATGTAAAAGAAAATACTCTTAAGAACAAAAATCTACTCAGATATATTCATGTGCAAAGTATGTCTTAAAATATAGGTATGCCTGGAAAGAAGAGAACTGTTTTGGCCTTCTAAATCAGTGTACTGCTGCTTTGTCCTAAGCCAATAATATATTTCTTGAAAAGGCTACATAACCTTTTGACACAAAGAATTAAAAACATTATTTCTCATTCTTCTTTGAGATTTGATTTTAGTTCCAGCTCTGCAAGATACATTTTTCCTTTTAAAAGGAGACTAAGCACCCTGAACTTGGAAGGACAACATACTATTTAAGAGAAAAAAACAAAGCCAGATTTATAGCTGTGATGGGAGGTGCGGGGAGGATTCTGGATTCTTTGTCAGAGTGTCAGGATATAGTGTTTATTTTCTTCATTTACCACTTGGAGGGTGACCTGCGTGCTCTGTATTTTGAAGTGACATAGTGTCTTCTGAGAACAGTGGAACTCATAAAAAGGGAGAATGCTCCTTATTTCTCTGGAGTGAAAATGAACAAGGGAGACAAAAATTAAACAAATCAGCACATTTATGATCTCTGTTCATCTGAAAATCTGTTATTGTTTTAACTTGAGATGTGAAGATTTGAATTCAGCAAATAATGTTCGTAACACTAATCTTTCTACCAACTTTGTACTGAGTGAATTCACCTCACCTAACATTTGTGTCTATATTTGGACTTATATTGGTTGTGCAAATTTTCTTTGCTATTAACTAAGGACGACAGGGGCAACTGTAAGGCGATTCCTAGTGTTTCTCATAGACCCTTATCTCAGGATGTAACAGTTGCCATCCTAGATACCTGCTTCTTTCCTTTAATATTTATGGAAGCCAGGCAACTAGGTTAGACTGCTAAAGTCTACTGAGCTCATCAGAATTTGGTTGTGCTTGTGAATCAGGAGTCTCTCAAGTGTATCATTCTACAACTAATTAAAAAGTTACTTTATCCATGACACATCTTGTTGAAGATGTTAGCAGAAACAGGAACTGACAAAAAGAGTTATCATTGGCAACAATTCACTGGTATGTTTTGAAATTTTGTGTGCTTGCAACCATTGCTAAACTACGCAATTATTTCATGTAGTGGACCTTCATATTTCTAGGGCACATCTGTCCATGGCACCTAACAGGTGTTTTTGTTCAAACTAGGTACATCCAACCACTTTGGGTTTTTTTCAGAATTTATTTTATTGTATTCTGATTTCTGAGTTTTTATTACTGCTAAATATGACAAAGATGAACAGTCTGAAAGTATGAGGTTGCTGTACCTAATAAAAAATCATAGTCTTATGATAACAAGAAAGCTAAAATTAAAAAGGGTATTAAATTATTTCAAAATTAAGATGTGGGAAAGCTATTTTCTGTGCAATTATCCATAATCACATACCAGTAGTAATTGCTGTATGAACATTCTTCAGTGTTAAGTAACAAGGACCTGATCTCCAATTTCTTTCTTCTAAACCTCATTTTAAAATGTCACGAGTAAGTCATAAGTAATAGATCTGAAAAGAGCCTTCCAGCTATTCGCTTTCTTATTGTCTGCATTTCATAATTACTACGTTGGATTTCATGTAAGAGCCCTGGAAAAAAATCCTGAACCAACAATCTAGAAAAGTCCCTGCAAGCAATTGCTACTAGACTTGCTGTAACTTTCAGTATGTAAAATGTAGGATTTTCCTCTTAAAATTACAATGTACTACATATCCTGATACATAAGCCTTCATAAAGCGAAAATTATTCTTGAATTTTCCTGAACTATGAGGGCATAACCATATCATTTCACAAATGGAATTGTATTTTATGGTTTTTCTTCATTTCTGTCACTTCTGTATAATGGAATCCTAAAATATTTCATTTGAATAAATATGCAAATATGACTCATGACTTGCACAGTAATGGTAGGCCTTAGCCATAAATTAGACAAAAAATCTAAACTAAAAGTTAAACAGAACACAGAATCCCTTTGCTTTTGCAAGGGGGAAAATGAACAAGGTTTTATTGACTTATCTAAGATATGATGTAAGGATAAAGAAAGCAATTTTGAAGAACTATTCCTGTTACCAAGTCACAGAGAAGAGATGAACAGATCAGCTACTAATGTCAGAGGTCATTTAATTTGCACCTCAGAACCACATTTGCAGCTCAGGTAGAAAGGCTTTTGTGGTTTTTCTCAATATGCTATATAAAAGTATTTTAACTAAAATACCTTACAAACATCCTTATATAAAGCTGAACTGTTTCCACAGACAGAAAGGGGTTGATGCATATGCTGTCATTTTCTACCATCTCCTTGGGATCAAAATGCTATTAACTAGTTCAAAATAAACAATGATATTGCATTTATAGAGAGGGGAAAAAAAGGTCCTATCTTCAATTATCAATCACTAGAAACATGAATGCAAAACTGAAATTCAAATTTTTAAGATCTTAGTAACTTGGTATCCCAAAGTCTCATCTCATGTTTAAGGAAACCTAATTCACCCAACTCAAAGCAGATTCTGACCTGGATCTGTTCTTTGAGGAACTGGCCAATATCTATTCAAAAGTTGAGATAGGAACTTTCAAAGAAAAGGGATTCTGGACTTATAAATATCCTGAACAGTCATAGAAAATGAGCAGAGTGGAGGAATGTGCATTTCATTCCTGCTTTCTAAACTGCATTGTTAACTAGTCAAATGGGATCTTCATAATTTTTGGTCATCACATACCCTTATTTGGCAGGATGAGCAATATATAACCATGTATATTGCTGGTAGCTCTTTCCAAATGTTTTGATTCTGATTTTGAGTACACATACTCAAAAGTTTGTACTTCCTTTTTTACTTGGTTTGTAGAGGTTAAAACTCAAACGTCTCCAGTTCTGATGTGCCACAGGACTAATAGCTAACGTATATAAGTTGTCTCTGCTTTCAAGATTGACCCTGTGAAGACATATGCAACTAACTAATTTTAAGCACAACAAACCTACCTGGTCATTAAGTAAATACATGCATAGATGTTTGCAAGTTCTGGGCCTTAGCCAATGCCACAAAATAGCTTGCAATGTATATGACCTGTTCAAAGATTCCTCATACAAATACAGACCTTTTTTCATTACTATATTCATGAATAGATGGTTTATCAGAAATACCAGCCTTTAGCTCTGACAGGTGAGGCAAGCAATTAACCCAACAAGTCATTCCTCCTTGTGAATGTTTTCTGGTAAAACACCGCATTTTAAGATATGACTCACCATAATTTGTTAACTCCATCAAAAGCGAAATAAATGTAGCTGGCCTTGCCAAAATAATGTTGGGGAAAAAAGATATTAAGACGCAATTAAATGCAAAGTAGGCATCACTCCCTTTTCTGGTTTAGATCAAGATCCCCAGGATACGTAAGAGATGTCATGCAGTATGGATTTTCTGAGGCCTCCAGATTCCCCAGCAGATCCCCTCTGCTCTCCCTCTCCCCCCAACACTTTGCACCATAGCATTGCCTCTTTTCAAACACTATAGTAATGGCTGCTGGTTGCCTATCCTCTTCCATCCATATTGGAGTTTCAGACAAGCTGGAAGGTTAAAATAAACCTGGCTCTCAGATCTATTTATATCTAAAAGCAAAATCAATTCTAAGGACAACTAATGTGTCCTTTGCTTTTTCTTTTCTGTAGGCTTTATCACACTAAAATAACAAGTGTTCTCACTATCTGTAAATATTTAACAGAAGGTACATGTGTACCTAGATCTTTCTTTGGTATAAAAATATGATGTTGGTATTCTCTAAGGAATCCAAATAAAGTAAATTTTGCTCCTAGAGTCTACAGAATTTCAAAGGATTGGGAATAACTGTGGTTTGAAAATGCCCAAACTGCTAGCTGTTCAGATATTCAATAAAAAAACCTGGACATTACATAGAAATATAAAATATAAAGCCATGATCATAAATCCCTTTTTCTTTCTAAAATACTGGAAAACATTGAGATTCCTATCCAAACTTAAAAATCTTTCCAAGGTAATATGTCCAGAGATCCCAATTAGCCATATACAAAAAGTCTATGTATGATGTTACTTCACAAAGGAAAATTGTAAAAAAATACTTTAAAAAAAAACCCCATAGATGAAGCATTTCAGGCTCAATCCCCACAGTGCAGACTGGATTGTTATATATCACAATGTATACTGCTAGTGATCATAACGTAGGTCATAACATTGTTTTGGCTTGATATGTCATATAATACATCCAATAAACCAAGCAGCTCCACATGCAAATTACTAAAGAATAAATTACTGGACTGTTTTTCCATTTCTTGTGGTTCCCCAGATTGCTTTTTGTAGTTCCCCAACTGTTTCACTGTTAACCAATTCTTTATTTTAATAATTTGGTTTTGTTGTCATAAACTTCAGAGTATTTTTAAGAACGCTGATGTGACAGCCCATGGCATTATATTGAGTTCCTGAAAATAACGAACATTGGGTTTTGCCCGTATGACATACCATGTCTAACTTGTATGAGTAAGATTAATATGAAACTCTCACAGACCAGTGATTCAGCAACACTATTGCTTCATATAAGTTACTGAAGTTATTATTTTAACAAATTAATGTAGACTTATGCTGGATGAACAGTCTTGGAACTCCTGAGTTTTCCAGCTAATGCTGCCCGGAGAAAAAGAAGAAAAATTGTATTCTGCATGGATTTCCCAAACTGACTGTATCTAATGATTTTAACAATAAATGTATGTCCTTATGTGGTTCACACAATAAAAAATGAGTTATGTATGATTTTGTACACATTCCCTAAGGAACCATTAATGATTTGATGTAAGATAATTCTGTCATTAACATAGTTAGGGATGGAAACCAGACCTGTATTTTTGAGAAGAGAACCGAAAGACAAGAAATTCTGTGTCTCTTATCTTCAGCTTCTTGGTTTCTCTATATTTTAGGTACTCTAAATTACTGTATTTTTATGAGGATTGCCCTCTGCAAATTGGAGCATTTTCCTGGTCCTGCAAAGGAATGTACTTCAGACCAAAAAGAAATAACACTAATACCTGTAAGTGGCTCAGACTAGGAGAAAGTAACATAAAGTAGATAGCTGAAAATCACATCAGCCCTTCTTATCTTTTACCTTTCTAAGATATCTTATCTTTCTTAGATTACAAAGAATACTCTATGTAATTCAAGTTACAGTCTTAGGGGGCCTAAGGGTATTCACATGATACCATGGGCATCTGTGTTCAAAATATGTCCCTTAAAATTCACCACCAAAACCTAGAGGCTTACAGGTTTTCTCAATACAGTTGTCAGATCTCTAAATTTCTGCTACTGGGCAACTACAGAATCACCTAAGGACTGGGCATGTTCAATTTCTCTCATGCTGAGCTCAAACAAGAATCACATAGAAGGAATTCCACACATAGCTTACCTTTGGGGTTCAAAGCTTACCAGTGGTGCTCAGAAGATGACAAACTGTCCCACAACATGCAGTCAAAGAGGTATATGGCCCAGCTCTTCTCATCCTCAACTGCCAAATAGAGCACTCATTCAGAAGCTGGAAAAATTACCTCAAATTTTCTTCTTTCTGGATATAAATCTTTCTCTTAGAAATGTAGCCTAAGCATAGGTCTGTACATTAGCTTAATGATACTCTTAACATGGTAGCAAAATGTCTTAATGTCTATGAACTTGACATTCCCCAAGCAATGTATTCTCCCAGGGAGAGAGGCCATCTAACTTGGGGTTCTCCTGCTTGTACTATTAACTGCCTCACCTACAAAGTTGTCATTGCTTCAGCTTCTTAAATACGAATTAGAGACCAAGAAGGAAAGATAAAATGTGTGGGGCTTTTAAGTGAAGTTTTGTTCTCATCGTTCCATAAGAAAAACTTGTGGAGAAAAATGGGTTTGGAACAAAGCATGTGCAAATTTTATGAAGTAAATCTGACATACGGCAGCACTTGATCTTCTCACATAGTTTGGTTCCAAATATTAGAATTTATGACAGCCTCATAAACCAGGAAAATGCATTGTTTGGCTTCCTCAGGATTATAGCACTTCATTTCCACATTTCACCTATTGACCTCTTCATTCATTCTTGTCAGTGACTTTTCATTATATAGTGCACACATGATTTGGAACTAGAAAATCAATTCCAAGAACTCATATCCTTTTTTCACATAGGAGATTAAATGATTTCTTTTCAAATAAATCTACAATGAAATCAGGAAACTACTAGCTTTAAACAGGAAAAAAGTAATAAATTGAAGAGTTTCAAAAAGGCCTTGTGTTTAGTGGATATATTCAATTGTAAAAATGTGAGAAGGAGCTTGAATCTAAAGCTCTGTTGCTCTGATACACAAACACGGACGCAGCCAAATAGAATGAAGAATGAATGACCCCACAGAGAGTTGGTGCTTGGTACCAAATTAACATAGTAAGTCTGCAGTAAAAGAAGCCTGACTTATCTTTTTAGATCATCATGGTTTTGCTCTCATGAAGTCCATTGTTGTAATTCTGTTATTAACCTTGCTCACTGCTCTTATGATCTTAAACTGTACTATGTTCTGATGGCTAAAGCCAAGACTGCCATGGCACACTCCCAACCTGTTCTTTCTGAGAGTGATAGAACCTGTAGAGCATCTTCCCTAGTCAGCTTGTCCATCAAGAAATTACATTAAAAACACTCTAGAAATCTCCTGGATTCCTTTTTCCCAGCCATCTTTCAGTAGGTTTGGAGTACCTCATATTCCTCACTAGAATCATGGCCTGGACCTGTGAGCTTCTTCCAGCTGTCTAAAGAAAGTTTCATCTTCTTATTAGGTAGTCTGTAGCAGACACCCACCATAAAATAACTCTTGTCTCTTTGATACTCTTTTACCCATCAACATGCAAATTTGAGCTGCTTGTTTCCCATGCTATGTGAATTGATGCTCAGGTGTCTGAAATAAATAGGCCTCCGGCCCCACTGGTTTCTCAGTAGAAATCACAGAATCACAGTCACAGAATCACCTAGGTTGGAAGGGACATTTTAAGATCATCTAGTCCAACCAATAAAAAAAAAACAAAACACCCACACCACATAAAACACCACCCAACATCCCAACATTAATCCATATCCCCGAGTACCATATCAACTCGTCTCTTGAATACCTCCAGAGATGGTGCCTCAACCACCTCCCTGGGTAGCCCATTCCAATGTCTGATAACCCTTTCAGTAAAGAAATATTTCCTAATATCTAACCTGAACCTCCCCTTGAAGACATTGCCCCTTGTCCTAGGTGCTTCCTTTCTGCCTCTCGTGCCTCCCTACACTTGTCTTCAAGCTTTGGTCACCATTCCCCAGCAAACTTAGATTAAAGTCTTCCTCACTTGTTGGCTAAGATGCTCTTCCCCGCTTGTGTTACTCCATCTCTCCCCTGTTGTTTCATTCTTCAAAGCAAACCAAGTAGTTATGAAAGACAAAGCCTTGCCCTTGACATCAACTGTGCAAATGGGTGTTGACCTGCCACATGCCTTTGTGCTCCACTCAGGATCAAGACTGTGAGGTATAGGAATAAAGAAAAATAAAAGAAGTTTTCAGCTTAACATGCTGTTTTCCCTGGATTGTTTCTTTGTCACAATGAGCTACATACCTTGTCATCATTGTATTTTCCATTGCATTTTGCACTTTCTGTGCATCTTCAAAATTACCTATTAATTTTTGCCTCCTTATCATTTTTTATGGCAAACACTCTACTGAGAAGATTTTTTTTTTCAAGGTACAAACCAGAAAAATAAAGTAAGAAAGTTAGAAACATCAGAGCTGTGATCTGTATTTAAAAAAGAAACCACATAATTTTGAGAGAAAAACGTCAGATCATGATTATTAATGAAACAATGATGTCAGTGAAGTAAAAGTTGCCTGTCTTTCAGAAAACAAGGCAGTTTTTGTAGGTCTATTCTGACTATGTCTAACCATCACATTTTAAAGTAGAACTCTTTGTACAAAATTGTTATTTCTTCTGTAATAACTTTAAGTGTAACACCAAGGAAGAACTGGGTGCTCTTCCAGCTTTGTTTTATTTCTGAGCTGCCTCTTCCAAGCATATTTGCTTTCTCCAGTGTCAGTATGTGAGTTCTGAACCTGGAATTAAAATTATTACCTCATTTTTATCAAAATTTGATTTGGAGGAATGAGAGAAGAGATATTGGTATAGTTTAGTAATTAAGCACCCGGTCGTCTGACTAGGGATATACCCAAGTTGGTAAAAGTGTTTAACAAACTGGGGCTATCCTGTGTGACAATAAATTGCTATTTCCCAGATTATGAGCTCAGTGTTATGGAGTGATTTTTACATTTTCCTGTAACAATACTTAATCAATGCTCTCTTTCAGTCCAAACATGAGGCATCAATGAACCATTAGTTCATGAGTGAATACCATTTTTACCTGAGCTGCATCTGTCAATACTTTACTCTGTGTGATTTCATTGAACCAAAACAGAAAAAAAAAATCACATTCAAAAACTAGATTGAAACCAACATACCCAACTTTCCAAAGACAACAAAGAAAAACCCAGAATATCCAGAAAAAAAATTTCTGACTGCTTGCAGCATTGGTGTATACTATAGTATACTATAAGACTATACTTCCAAAAAAACCCCGACAGGCTTCTCTAAACAGTTTAATAGATAATGTCCCCAGATTTTTTTAAGTCCAAATACCCTGTGAATTACACTACCTTACTTTTGCTAAATTCAAACACATATAAAGTATAAATCCTGTATCAATGGTGGAAATAATGGAAAACCCTAAACGTGCATTTACACAGTATAACAGTCATGCTGCATGCCCAACTGCTTGCATTTTTATTTTACATTGCTCACTGCTAATCTTAAATAAAGTCTAATCTCACATGCATGAATAGCATATGAAATGCATCCACATAAAGAAGAGTAAACCAAAGTATTATGCTCAGGGCAGTTGAAAAAATAATTCTATTTACTGCTAGTATATCTTCCGCTGGAGCACCATGTTGTATGACTCCTTCAAAAAATAAAGCTCAAAGTCTATCTTGGATGCTCTGAGGCTTAGGAAAAATGCAATAGGAGAAAAGACTGAAAGTCTGAGAACTGAATTGATATAGTTGAGAGAAGATTGAGAGGATCAGGAGAAGAATCTTAAAATATGCAAAAAAAGAAAGTTTTCTACAGTGAGGTGAGGTAACAGTTTCTTCAAGCTCTGGGAAACAGACAAGTAGTAATGGAATAATTTCATGAAGTGAGATTACCCTAATCATCAGGAAAACCTTCTCAAAGATTAGACAGTGAAGCACTGGGACATATTGCCTAAGACTGTAAAAGCTTCATGAGCGGAGAATTTTTGAAAAACATTTTGTTTATACAAATACTTGTTGGGCTTTATTGAAGTAGAATTTGTCTTGCTTTCGAGCAAGGAGATGGTAAAATTTATCTCCTGAGGTCTTTTCTAGTTCTTACCAAGTTGAGATATTTCCATCACCACCATTACGAAAACAAAGAGCAAGCCAAATCAATGGAGAGATGGGTATAAAATATTCCATTTAAATGAAAAACAACCCCAAATAGAAAAGCTCACCTTTTTTACTGTGAGGGTGGTCAAGCCCTGCAACAGAGAAGTTGTGGAGTCTCTGTCCTTGGACACATTTTAAACGCAACTGGATATGGCCCTGCCATGCGACCTGCTCTAGATGACCCTACTTAGAGCAGGAAGTTGGACTCAACAATCTCCATAGACCCCTTCCAACCTCATCCATTATGTGTGTGATATGCAATCAAATGTTTCAAGTATATTTATACCAGTGATTCCCATCTGTCACGCAGTCTGTGACCAAGGCCTTGATCCAGCTTCTTTGCAGTTAGTAATCTTACTATTTATTTATTCTAGCTTTTGATATAACTCTAAGAAACTGTCCTATTTCTTGGAGAAGCCACATCAAGAGAAAGATTGAACAAAGTCTTGAAGGATCAGTAATTATAGTCTTACAAATTAGTTCTATCCTTGGTCAGAAGAGAAACAACCCAAGAATCAGGGGAATTAAGCTATGAATTTGAGAAGAGAATCTCTATTAAAAGTAGGCAAATATTCATCTGAGCTACTATCAGATATAACAAGAACTGTGTTACTGAAGACTTGTCCCAAAAAATGCACATCTTTGCATCCTGTATCCTAGAGATGCTTGTAATCAGTGCATGATTACATGATTTTTTTTCATGATTATTTTAAATAAACAGCTACTGAAATCTGAACACAGGCTGTCATTACCATGGAATAACTGCTCAATTAAAAATGCAGTTTAATTAAGTACTTGTCTTTAAACACTAGGAAATAAAACAAGCATAAATATGTCATTTTGCTAAGCTGTATATAGAAAAATAAAGATTTTAGCCATACAGAAGCCTTTTAATTCTTTGAAGACATATTCAATATTAACACTGTGATATTTGGAAACTCTGAAATACATTTATGGTCTTCATGCAAGCATTACAATAACTCATAATAACATGGAAGCTTATAAACAGAAAAACATTTAAATTCAAGCTAAGTCCTACCCTTCTACACCTCATTAAAATCTAAATAAAATCCATTTTCTTTTTTTTTTGTTTCCTTTTAGTGATAATCCTATTGAGTGTTAGGAGTCCTACTTAGATAAACACATTAAAAACTATGCTGATCACCAGCTATTCAATCAGTGCATTTTTGCATATTCTGAAACATACTGTATTTTAAAATAGTCTATATGAGAATAGGATATCTTATTTTTATCAGTGGTATGCACTACTGCAGTTGCTCCTGTTCTAATAGAAAGTGAAGCCTTTTACCCATGGGAAGGGCTACAAACTGCCTAGGCAAAGTTTCTGCAAAGAAATCAATATTGTGCTTCTCATATATAGCAACGTTGAAAAATTGAGAGAAAAGCCATAGAAGTCCATAAAATGTCAAAAAGCACATCTTCTCATGAAAGTCTACAAAAGATCAATCTCTCATTAGAAAGGGATATGTTCTGATTAATGTTGAGATATAGGGAGAAAACATGAACCAAAGGCTAAAACTTCAAACTAGATAATATTAGATAAATAGGCCTAACATTTTAGCAGGACGAATAATTAATGGTTGGAGCAACTTCAAAAAACTAGGTTTTCCATACTTGACATATTTAGGTTAAGCCCAGACATTGTTCTGAAGATATACTCATGTTTGCATAGCAATTAATCAAAGGAAGACTCAAAGCCTACAGAATGGAGACAGTCAGTCAAGATAACAACAAAGGTACAATCCGATTTCATAATCAATGAATATGTAAACTCTCATGCCTCTTACTGGAATCTGGCAGTATTTAACATCTTGCCACAGTTCAGCCATAATTGTCTTGCCAGCAAAACATGCATTCACAGTTTCTCAATACATAACCTTGGACCAGCAAGGTGAAAGCACGGGCTCAACAGATACTCTCATCTTCTTTTACATATAACTTAAGAGTAAAAGGAATGATGACATTTCTGACTGGTCCTGTCACATTATGAATTCATTCCATTTAATACTAGTTGTTTCTTTTAGGTACCTCGGTTCTATTATTAACTCTTGGTTTATACTTAAAAAAAAAGGCAGTTTTCATGGCAACTTCCCACCTGCTCTTCTCCTGGGCATCCCTACTTACTAACAGGTTATTACCAACTTGTATGACTTGATTCTCTTTGTGTCCTTTTGTGGCTCTCTTGTGGGTTTTTACTGAAGAAATATTTTTTACATAACTGATAATTTGTCCTATCTTTAATGGAATGAGAAGAATTTGTGATTTTTATTTGCATAGTGGCTGAACTGCCAGTGAGAAGAACTGAGTTTTGCTAATGACATGCAATTTGTCTACTTTCTTGACCTCTTTTTATTTCCTCTCTCATTGAAAGTCAATGGCAATCCCAAAGAATGAATGCATTAATACTTGACAATTATATTAATGTCAAACCATTCATTTAAGGCTACACTCACTTGAACTGTGAATGTTGAATCTTGAAGAAATTGAAGAATCTAGTGGAAAAAGCCATCCAGATTTCACTGGACTGTAGCATAAAAAAGAGTTATTTTCTAAATGGCAGGAGAAACTCCATTTTTATGCTCATGTAACTCAAAACATTTGAAATTATTCTCTTCCAATTTTCCCATTAGAAATAATCGCTTTCGATGAAGAACAAGTAGAAAAATGCCAGGTGAAAAAGTAATTCTTGGAATGTCATGAATCACTGGAAAGGCTTTGAACAAAGCTATTGTCTGACCCAGAGTGATTGTACTCCAAGAGCAATGCTGTACTAAAATAAACCTTACTGCCAAATTGTGTGACAAACATACTGTTACTCTACTGCTGAAATCATTCTTTGTGCAATGCCAGCAGACATAACATTTTGCTTTCAGAGCCCACCCACAGCAACTCAGAAGAGAAAGCACATGTACTGCACTTGTACAATTAGCCAGCCAGATAGATTAGAAGAAACTGTTCAGCTCTTCCAGCTAAGCAAAATGGCATTATAAATTCGCCTAATAAGGGTATAAATATAACTTACCATTCTCTGCATTTGCAGTGAATCTTCATGAGTCCTCTAACACAGGACAGAAACAAAAGTCAAAAGTGGTGAAATTACATTGCAGATTTCGTGCCCTTTAAAGGGCAAAGGATAGTGTTTGGCATTAAACAGACTACCTGCAAGGACAGTGATTCAAAATGGAAATCAACTCAAAGTGGGAATTCACAGTGAGAATTTTCTGCAGGATATGCTTGTTAACACAACTATCTAAGAGAGTGTCCAGAAGTAAATTCAACAAAATCAGTAAATTCAGTATACAAATAAGGCAGCCATTATGTTTCATCTGTTGTGCCTCAAACCCCAACTAAAGAGAAGAAAAGAAACTATTGTTGTGCTCATGTACCGGGGAATGATGCAATATTTGTTAACAGAACTATTGCAGGGTTACAAAATTATCTTTTTCTGCTGAATACTTTCAAGGTGTCAAAACTGTGTTTGTTTTTTTAAACAGTAAGTTATTATTTAAAAAAACTGGGAAGAAGTTCTCATGTTTAAGGTCCATGCTGATGGACCTTAATGATGATTATGATGATGATGATGTATGGTTCATGTTCCTCACTGCTCAGTTAATGCTGGACTAAGTGCTTCTCACTACTTAGAAGTCTAAATTTCCCTCACTTTTTCCTAACCAGACTTGCGTGTTGCTGTTACTGAAATCAACATTTATCAGTTCATTTTTTGCTCGAAAAAGCCCCTGCTCCCTGCAATGTGTTGCGTTTTTCTGATAGTTTTTTGAAGGACTGTATCCAACCTGTCTCATTTGAGACACGTCCTTTGACTTCATGTTTGAAAGATGGGACTGTCTGCATGAATAGAGGCTGACAGGATCAAATCCCCAATATGTAAATTCTTCAAGCTTTTGAAGCCGGTAACACTAAGCCTGTGAGTAAGGGTTCAATAATGTCAACAAAGAGTTCATAATCTGACCCAATATCTGCTAAACATCTCACAGGCAAATAAAAACAAAAGTTTCTTGATGCTCCATTTAGAACATAAGGTCTATAATGTGACAAGGTATAGTACAATGTAAAAGGTCAGGAAGTGAGAAGCAGAGCAGAAACTGCACATCCACTGTCCCACTATCCATTAAAAAAACCACTACATCTAAATTTTAATGTCGCCCCAAATCGATGAACTAATAATATAGGAGGCAAAAGACCAGACACAGCTGAGCATTGGTGATCTCAATTCTGCCCAGTCCCATGTCAGAGGGAAGTAATGGGTCTTGGGGCAAAGCAGTGAATACACTTATGTTCTTGAGGAACAAAGTCCCAGAAGACCTACAGAGATTGGAGGAATGTGCCAAGACGAACTGCATGAATCATGAATTAAATTTGTACCAGGACAAATGCAAATTCCTCCACTTTGGAAGGAGGAACCTTTTTTAACCATGGAGTAGAGACAGGGGTCTGACTGACATGGGAGTAGCTCTGCAGAAAAGGCAGCAAAAATGGTCAACAGCATCCTGGGCTGTATCAACAGGAGCACCACCAGTAAAACAAGGAGAGGGATTATCCCTCTACTCAGGACTTGTTGGACTGCATGTAGAAAACTGGGTCCACTGCTGGGCCCCAAATACATGAAAGATGAGTTAGCTGGAGGGAGTTCAGTGGAAAGCCAACAAGATCGTTGTGGGGCTGAAACACTGGGCCTATGATGAGAGACTGGGGAAACGGGGCTCAGCTCAGGCAGAGCTAATAGCACTATTGCAACACCTAAAAAATGCCACTGGTGTATGCTGGGAGGAAGAGACACAGCAGATGCTAAAACAAAAGACACTGGATTGAAGGGGGAAAAAATGACTACAAGGACAGTGAAATGGAAAAGGTTGCCCAGAGAGGCTGTGCAGTCTCCATTTTTGATTGCCTTTTCTTATACTGAGATGCTTCTGCCAGCACAAGACAGATATGAATTTACTGGAACTAGTCTCCTGAAAAGCCACAAAGATGATTAAGGACCTGGAGTGTCTTAGAATCATAGAATATCAGGTTGGAAGAGACATCAAGGATCATCTGGACCAATCTTTCTTGGCAAAAGCATGGCCTAGACAAGATAGCTAATAGCTGGGATGGGGCTGTAGTTTGGATTTGTGCTGGAAACAGTATTGGTAACACACTGATGTTTTAGCTATTGCTGGGCAGTATTTACACAGTCAAGACCTTTTCTGCTCCTCACACCACTCTGCCAGTGAGCAGGTTCGGGGTGCACAAGAAGCTGGGAGGGCACACAGCACGGACAGCCGACCCCCACTGACCACAGGGATATTCCATATCATGTGGTGTCATGCTCAGCATATAATCTAGGGGAAAGTTGGCTGAATGGCTGCTGCTCAGGGACTGGCTGGGCATCAGCTGGTTGATGGTGAGCAATTGTTTTTAATTTGCATCACTTGTCTTTCTTGGGGTTTATTTCTCTATCTTTTAGTTATTTCCTTTTTGTTACTACTGCTACCATCATCATTATACTTTATTTCCATTATTGAACTGCTCTTACCTCAACTCATGATTTTTCTCACTTTAACCCTTCCAATTCTCTTTCCCTCAAGACCGCTGGGCAGGTAGGGAGTGAGCGGCTGTGTTAGACCGTGGCAGAGCCACCATAATTGCCTATTCAGAAACAGAGACAGACAGACATGTGCTCATCTACTCTAGTTAATTATTTTGAGTTAAGGAAAGCAACTGAAAATGACAAACAAGTTATAAAGTTTTCACAATGAGGTGACATTGACTAATAGCTTGGCACCCAAAGAGAAACCACAGTAACAGCTGCCCTTCCAGCAAAGTGGTAGTTAATTAAACATGAGCTTAAAGGAAAACAAAGTCTGGATACCCATCTGAATGTACTCTAAATTAAAAGGGCTTTGGAGAATAGCTTCTAAATCCTTGGTTCATCCTTGGTAGACAGAAAAAAGGTATGCACAAGCTATAGGGGAGAATTAGGCCAAGCACTTCCAAAAAAAGCCACAAAAATGGATTTATTTAAAAAGTTTCATACTGAACCCATGGCAAACCCAAAACTGATTTTAGTTAGTTTAATGTGTCTATGTTAGGACAGCATTATCTGTGAAGGAACAATAGAAGAGAAAGCCACTGCAAGAGAAGCAATTAACTGAAAGTTAGAGGTTCTCTGCCTTAGCAAAGAGAAGGAAATGCTGTGAAAAATCAAAGATGAAAAGGAAAATATTCTAAGCATTCTTCTAAAGGTCAAGGAAAATATCAAAGAAAATACTCAACGAAAATGTCATTAATTTTAAAAGCCTGAGAGCAGCAACAAATAGAAGGGCCTGTAAAATATACCCTGAGTAGCCCTTACTACTAATAAATTTAATGATTTATTGTATTGCCAATATGATTGGTTTAAAAATTAAATAGAAAAAAAAAAAAGTCTGCCAACAACACCAATAACATTGTTTCACGTGCCAATGAAAAAGACTGAATACCTTTCAACAGCAAAATAAGCTGTTGAAATAAGGTCCCTATAGTCTCTTTTAGAACATTTAGGTTTTCTAGAAAAACTTTTGGTTTCTACAAATTCATCTTACTTTTTAAATCCTCATGGTAATCCTCAGCAGCTGTTTATCCAGATTACTTTTCAGTTTCTGAATAGAGGAAAAATAAAGGCTAACATTTTCCAACACTCGTATTTCCTATTGGAGTATGGGCTATGTTTCATTCAGTGCAGATGAACAAAATGTGATCGGAAAAAAAGAGAATGAAAGAACATATTTGCCCCCCATTACATTTTAAAGCACATTTTAAAGTACTACTACTCTCTAGGAATGTATCAGATAACACAAACTACAGCTTCTGCATGGTTTGGGAAATCCACATCCAAAAAAAAACCCACCAAGCTATTTTTATTGAATGCACTGGTGCTGTAAAGCCAAAGATTTATTTCAAAAAAAGGAATTAATAAAACAAAATCAATTGATTGCAATATTGTTATAATTATTCACAAACTGATACATAATAACAATTATAATACTGTAATTATAGCAATTTGTGATTGTGTGGTTTTTAAAAAAATAAGGTTAAAAAATTATCAGAAGAGCAGGAAAATAATATTATTAAGTATCTAAGGATCTTATGGTCTATCTGAATCCAAAAAGAACCAAGTGTTAAAACAGAGAATGAAATTCTGTGTTTGCTGAAAAGAGCAAAACTCATTTAACTTCAAA
>JAOTQQ010000019.1:26410788-26437917 GCA_026546715.1 Gallinago undulata
TTGTGAGCAGATAAATTACCTGCTCAGACAGGTGGTAGAACTGAGAGAAGAGGTGGAAAGGTTAAGAAGTATTAGAGTTAAGAAGTTAAGAAGTATTAGAGAATGCGAAAGTGAAATTGACTGGTGGAGCCATACCCTGGAGCAAAATCTTTAAGTATTTAAGTATGGGGCAAAATCTTTAAGTATTTGTAAAGTATTGTAGAGAAGTCCACATCGCACAATGTGACCACTCTCTGTACTCTCTCTACTTATAAAATATTTTTGCAAACATAAAGAAATTGTTTAGGGAAGGTGATTTCTTTCAGGATTTCTAATTGCACAGTCAGCTCACCAATATTTTATAGTCCAGGCTTCCAGCAATGTTTGAGATATTTTATTTTTTTTCCTTTTCAAGCACAGGAGTGTAAATTTATCCTTGTACCTATAAAGACAGAGACTAACCAAACTGAACCTGATGAGGAAACAGGTAGAATTCTCACTGATTTATAGTTTTCATGTTCATAAAGATGAAACATAAACCTTTTCATCACCGTTTTCACAACCAACACAGTGTCTTCCTAGAATTGAAAAGTCTGTCCAAGCGATCTCTATGACAAGAGCTGGAAAATACTCTAGAGATCAGACAAAATGTTTTGAGGCACATTCTGCAGAACTGCTATGCACTTTGCGATAAGCACTAATATATTACTGGTTGATTGAGAAGTTTTAATCTTCAGTCTACCTGGTCTGAAACCACAAGCTGTATGGTGTTGTCGATACACCTGAGGGACCAGATGTCATCCAGAGGGACCTAGACAGGCTGGAGAGGTGGGCTCAAGCAAACCACATGAAGTTCAATGGGAACAAGTGCAGGGTTCTGCACCTGGGCAGGAACAATCCACGGTATCAATACCGTGGTATTGATTGGGCGACGAGTATTAGAAAGCAGCCCTGAGGAAAAGGGACTTGGGGGTGTTGATGGATGAGAAACTGGACATGAGCAGGCAGTGTGCACTTGCAGCCCAGAAGGCCAATCGCATCCTGGGCTGCATCAAAAGAAATGTTGCCAGCAGGTCCAGAGAAGTGATTTTGCCACTTTACTCTGCTCTGGTGAGACCTCACCTGGAGCACTGTGTGCAGGTCTGGAGCCCTCAATATAAGAAGGACATTTACAATGAGGGTGGTGGAGCACTGGAACAGGTTGCCCATGGCGGTGGTCAAGGCCCCTTCACTGGAGACATTCAAGGTGAGGCTCGACGAGGCCCTGGGCAACCTGGTCTAGTTGAGGGTGTCCCTGCTGACTGTGGGGGGTCGGACTAGATGGCCTTTGGAGGTCCCTTCCAGCCCAGATGATTCTATGATTCTATGAAATATTCTTTACTGCCACACAACGCATTCTATGTCAGGGACAGCTGCTTAGGTACAGATGTGCTTTTGCAATGTAGAGTTCTGGATGCCCAAGGATGTTTTCCCAAAATTCCACAATTTATTAATGTGTTTTCTGGCATTATCTATTTCAGCAAGAGCTGCTAACTTTACTGTGCATACTGCACAAGCATAGGCAGCCATTTCAAGATATCACTTTTCTCTGCCTTCTAATCAGTCCTTACGCAGTCCTTTATTTATTCCTATAGACTAAGAGCAATATTGAGTTAAATGATCTTTTAGGACAGTCTGTAGAAATCCTTTGAAATCTGGACACTCATGGACATGTCATGACCAATACTAAAATGTAAGGAATAACTGCTGCCTTTTTTCAAAATACCCATTTTTGCAGTTCTTAGTAGTGACTCCTAGTCACAATGCTGATAAAAGTCAACAAAAATTGTCTGCAAATATGGCTAATATTTTGTGGGATGACATAAAATTTCACCTTCCTTTCATTTTTTAAGATTTCATCAGCTGATTAGTGGGTTGGAGCACTTAACATCAGGAAATAGTAAGGTAATACACTTACAACAACATAAATGTTGAAAAAGATTCCATATTATAAGTAGCCAGAAGCAAAGAGCAGAAAAACAATTTATCAGCCTCTGACACAGACTTATTTTTATTAACAATACCTTCAAGTTGGTCAATGAGATGTTATAAAATCTACAGTCCACACTACAATGAAGTTATTTTGTGGAAAGAAAAAGATTCTTTCTGTCAAATGTATGAACCCCCCAAATGAACGATTCGAAGAGATCCAAGTACTGAGGATTGCTCTAGGCTATTGTAAAATATTTAAATTTTAGCATTTTATTTCTAGCTACTGCTTACTTAGCAAAATTGGTTTTTTGCACTGATATTAAAAAAAAATAATAAAACCAAATACCCCTAAAATATTTCCACATCATTAACAATATTATTGAAATATTAACATTGCAGTCCTTAGCTGATGCAAACTGGTAGAGTTTTGCTTAGCTCCACTTCTGCACCCTGTTATAATTGTTGTGCTTCATGTCCCAGAGTTTACTCCTACATGTTCTGTGGACTGGACCAATTTAGTTTTGTAACCAAATTAATTTATACTTTGGAAGTGCTTCATCTTATGGCTTACAACATATTCTCCATCATCTTAAGCAGTTTTTCTTCACATTTTTCAGAGTTAACTTCCAAGTTCTTTAACATCGTGTCTTACATTTACACTAGAGTGCAAATCTGCCTGTGACTTTGCAGTCAGAATAATATTCAGGTAGTTAAGAGGTGAACAAACTTGATTTTTAATAGAAGACAGATGAATTTGTAAACGTTTCAATCCTGCATCACAAAACCAATCCAAAATATAACAATTTCAAAGTTTAATGTATGTTATATATAATCTTTCCTTGAGTGAAAAAAATAAATCTGGTTATGATAATGTCTACAATCATATTTATTAGATGACTTGCTGTAAAAAGTCCAAGAAAATTAATAGTTTGAATTTTGAAATAGCATCCCCTCTATTTATTGCGATACTCGGAGGAGTTGAAGGCAAACCTATTGCTTTAACATCAAAAGAAATTAAACTAATCAATGTTTTTCTGAAGAGAAGCAATTACATTTAAGAAAGTAAAAAAGGTGGTTTCCAAGCAACCATGTTCAGCCTACATACATTGTCTATTCATAACCTCTAGCAGAGTACGGGAAATGACAGGCTGTCACTACAGAACAGAGACATGCAGAATTACACTATTTCTTTCCTGCGTTACCTCCTACAGGAGAGAGATCAATTATATCCTACATATATTGATTAGGTTAAATAACTTCAGTAAGTTTGAAACATTAGGGTGTCTCAGAGTAGCTGCATAATGCAGTGAGAATGCTTCCAAGAATGTAGTGACTTACCTCTAAAACATCACTACTCTCTATAGGCTGGACAAACATCTCTTGCATCACCCTCTGGCTAAAGATGGGACTGTTTTCTCCCTGAGTTTCAGAGGCAGAATTAGCATTTCAGTTTGGCCCATCAGTGTTGTCATTTACAAGTCATTGTCTCAATCCTGCAATTATAGCAGATGGGCAGATTGTTGTGCCAGCATGAAACACCATTAACTTCACTGAGAGTCTGCAAGGGTGTAACCTTCGGTTTATAAACAGAAAATTGGAGAACTAGGGACTATGATTACTTTATCTGGGCTTCTAATAAATGACAGTATCCCACTTTTCCAATGGTCCACCCTTGGGAACTTTCTGAATGCATGACAGAATCAAGTATGAAGTCAATAAGAATTTCACCATTAACTTCTATGACAACTTCATTAATTTCTTTATAATCTTTACGTCTAAAAGAACCAGGAGGTTAGGGACATTTATTTTCAAAATCAATTTCAGAAAAAAAAAATTAAAAAAGAAAAAGCTTGAAATCTTGAAAACTGATATTGCTCTAATTTTATCAATATAAAATGATCCCTCTGTTACAATGATGACAAAAGCAATTGAACACATATTCAGCCAGCATGTATCTCCCTGTCAGCAGCAAACAGATTCTGTAAAATAGAACTTGAAATTTTCTGAAAACATTTCATTTGGCTGTATTGTCTTTTTCTCATGTTTTCCAAATAGACTCCTCTTTTCATAGGCCAAAAGGAATAAAGAAATGTAAAACTATTTGGTCTGTTAGTTGGTAAACAAGGAAAGGAAGGCATGCTCTTTCTGTATTTCATTAAAATGACAAAGGAACAAACACGATTAAATAATCAGAAAGATATAGAAATAAGAATACCAGTGTTTGCTTTTCTTTAGAACGTAAACTTTATTCTGCATTTTCATCCATTTTTTTTTCCTGCTCCAACTGCAGAAAAACTCTTTAGAGCATATTTTCTTTTCCTTTTTACTGCATTCATGCAAGTTTGTCCAGTCAAGAAAAACTTACCCCTCTTCAACTGCAGGAACAGAAATATTTCCCACTCTGCTTTTTGCTGAGATCTGCAGATGCCATACAGAGTTCAGGCTCTGTAAACATCAATGCTTAAGGATTTAGAGAAAGGCCAGGGGCATGGGATCTGTTTAGAGGAGCAACAGAAGCTACATTTACCCTAACACAAAATGCTGCCTGCACAGATAATCACTTTTCTACTCAGATGGCAAGAAAAGCTGCTTTCTAGGACTCACACAACACTGATCGGCTGCTTAGGTAGCAGGCATCTTCTTGCACCCATATTCCGTTTCAAAGAATACACTTTGGAAGCAATTTAACTCTAGTTATCATTAATGTTCTGGACTTCTGGGCTCCCCAGTTCAATAAGAACAGGGAACTGCTGGAGAGGGTATAGCAAAGGGCTACAAAGATGATCAGGGGACTAATCGTGTCTCTTACATCTCTTACAAGGAAAGGCTGAGGGACTTGGCTCTTTTCAGTCCAGTGAAGAGAACACTGAGGAGGGATCTGATCAATGCCTACAAGTACTTGAAGGGTGGGTGTCAAGAGAATGGGGCCAGTCTTTTTTCAGTGGTGCCCAGTGACAGGACAAGAGCTAACGGGCACAAATTTGAACATAGAAAGTTCCATCTAAACATGAGGAGGAACTTCTTTACTTTGAGCATGCAAGAGCACTGGAACAGGCTGCCCAGAGAGGTGGTGGAGTCTCCATCTCTGGAGACATTCCAAACCCACCTGGACATGTTCCTGTGCAACTAAGTGGACGTGCTTTGGCGGGGGAGGGGGGGAGTGGGGGGGGTGAGCATTAGGTGATCCCCAGAGGTCCCTCACAGCCCCACATCATTCTGTGATTCTTTAATGTTGGGAATACTGTAACAAACAATTCTTCTGGACCAAACAGATCAAATTATGAGGGTTTGAGGTATTTACCCATACAGTTTATACACTCTGTGATTCATTTATCATACTGAAAACCTAAAAACAGTCTACAGAAGGTTAATCACTAAAAGTAGATCTCAGAAAGACCTGAGAGTACTACTGGCTTACACACAAATTTTTAATCAAGTTAGTCATCATCTATCGTGAAGAGAAATTACTATAGTCATTTTAATAATTGTCCTTCTCATCAAAACCACAGATACCTCAAAATTTTGCTTGAGCCCTTGACAAGTCAAGGAAAGTGGATGGTATTAAATGAATGATTCTTACAAAGAATAGGGATAGATCCCAGAGAGGGGAGAATGTAAAGGAGTGTCAGTGGAATCAACAGTGACTGCATGTTCAAAGGAAAAGATGCTAATAAGTGATAAAGGATGAGAAAGTAACCATTGAAAACAGGGTGCAGAAAAGGCTAACTAATAAGATAACAGAAACCACTAGTTCATCATGCACAAAAAATCCTTTCACAGCTACTTAAGGTTTTCTACAATTTTTGTGATTTGTTCCTACTTCATAAATTAAAATAGTAAATAAACAATTAACATCCTCCATGTACTGCAAAAATATTTCCCCTTCTTCTCACTAGTGGCAGTGCTTCATGATCACCTCCTTGTTAGAGTCATTAAGTATATAGAATATGCATACAATGCAGTCACAAAGTGGGACACAGTCCATGCCCTCTTCAGCACAACTCATGGTGAACTACTCGATCCTTTCCAAGAATAAGAGTTGTACAGATAATGCTGGCTACCCTGAAGAAGCCAAAATTATGCTTTTCAGCAGAAATACATACAACAGGGAGAGGATGCCAAATGTTGTCTTAAACCTAAGTATTTGCATTTTTTGCTAGTTAGGTTATGATTAGGAGCATCTAAGGAAACTCTTTGAGGGATAGTTCAGCCAAGATATGTAACAGTTCCATTATGATAAAAAAAATGGCTAGTCTGCTTGCTTTTCTGTCGCTAGTAAGTTGGCAATTCAAATGTAGAAACAGAATTACTTTCACTTAAGTACCAAAATACCTTTAAAGTAAAAAACATTATACTTGAATTTTTATTACAGATGAATTGCATAAAAGTAAATTCCCTGGATTTGCAGAAATGTAGTGTTAACTCAGAGTGAGGCAGAGATGCAAGCCCAATAGAAAACATCTGGGCAACAGCTGGGACCAGCAGAATTTTTTTCCAAACATTTATTTAAACAGTAGAAGAATTCAGAAGGTGTACAAAGAACATTAGGAAAAAAAAAAAAAAGAAAAAAAGACAAGCAAGAGCAAACAGCAGGAATTTTTTTCCTTCTGTGCTCTCATTATTATTTTTTAAGTTATTACAGATTTACTGCTGCTGAGAAAGTCTTCTATTCTAATTAGAGATGAACTACTGGTGTGCATCAGTAGCAGCTGTTGCAGAGTCACTCTCCTGTTCTCAGTTATTAGCCCAGGTGGTGAACTGGAGAAAAAATAAAACAAAAGATGACAAAAAGTGTTCTCCCTGGTGTTCTAAGTATCTGAATACCATTTTTGCAGAGAAAAAAAAAACTTACTGCTGCTCAACTTTAAGCTATTCTAACCACACTGGACCTAGGAGTCAAGAAAAACTGAGCATAAAATCTTTTCAGAGCATCAAGTCTCCAGCATAGAGTTGCTTTCACTAGACTTGCAGGGAATCCATTTTATTGATAGGCTCCTGAGTGCTAATAGTCCCAAATAGAGCTTGGGATCTCTCCAACATATAATGCAGACTAGAATTTCACAGGTCTGGAAGACAGATCTAACTACCTCTTTATGACAGGCCTTTCACCCCCAGGCAGCTAAGCTTCAGAAACAACATAGATAGCAGGTGGTGGCTAAAGTTATTCTGTCTTTCTTCTTCTATATTCTCCTATTTATCTCTCCTCATTCTTTTTTTTTTTCCTAATTTGGGGGAGTTTTGAACAATGATAGAGAATTCTATGCTGAAAAATTAAGAAAAAATAAACTTTTGAACTTTATAAAATATCAGTGTATTAGATTAGAACTGTGTTAGCTATTACAAAAGAAAGTCCCACAGATCTACCTTCTCAGTATTAAATTAAATTATATCTCTGCAAACTGCAACATGCATTTTTATCTCTAATGGGCATAGATTAAGATGCAGCCTCCAAATATCACACGCTTAGTTCATTAATGGATCTGTAAATTTAAACAAGTATACTGAATTCAGCCCAACAGCAGATGGAGAATATAAATCTTTCGAATATTCTGTATGAATGGACCCACTTTGTCATCATGCACTACATGGAAATAATTGGGTCTACCATTGTGCATCACTCCTTGGGTCAAGAAAAGCAGAACTCTTTTTTGAAATGAAAGCCTTGGGAAAGGGCACAATGTATAAGTCTCGGTCTTTTTGTTTGGGCTTTTCTTCTAAAGTTAATCAGTAAATGTATCATAACCAATCCTTTCCAGTAAAGGCTTTTGGTCCTACGTTTTTGACCTAGTCACAAAACTGTATTGAAAAGTTCTTGTACAGCTTCAATTCTGAATGAGATAATAATTCTGAATAGTTTTCAAAAATATCCACTGCCATAAGACATTTAGTCCAACATAAGCCAAACACCAAGCAGGGGTGGCTCTTGTAAGGTTTGGCATGGGAATATAAGACTTGAAGTTGCTCAGTAACATACAAAATAATCTGAGTTAACTCTTGTGTCTCTGACACTTTTAAAACAAAGACAGAGCCAGCCATGTGTCAGGTGTGAATAGAATGAGCAGTATGTATACAAGTTAATTAAACAGTACTAGGCAATGTTCCTGGGAGCTGGAATTTGACCATCTGTTCCTTTTGGTTGATAGAATGGTGCCTGGACCTGTGACAAACAGTACTTTTGCAAACAACAACAGGTTTGTGATCTAGCACAGGCTAGAGATTTTTCCTAGTAGGTAGTTTGGATGTGACTATCCCAGTTTGGCCAGTAAGAGAATTCAATAGCACAGACACAAGCCACTCCATACCAGTTGACATTAACGCTAAAGGTTAGGGACAAGCATGTTTATTTTGGTATCACAGCGTATGCGAGTTGTACTTTTTGTAAATATTCAGATAGTAGTACTCAATGATCAATAATACTGAAAGTTGCTGATAAGTCTAATATTTAGTATGGACATATTCAACAGCTCTGTTTTCTTAAGTGGCTCCACAGTATTCAGGTTATTATCCATGTGTTAATTTTCAGTGCGCTCCTTTGAAAACCACTTGATGCTGAATTTGGCTTCCTACTGCTTTTTACCACTTTCTGCCACCTTTAATTAAATGCCAGACTAGCATAGCAGCTTTAGCTTCAGTGGATGTTTTGAAATGTGTTAATACCAACATAGTGTCTTTTTGAAGAAGCAATAAATTGTTGATGAAAGGGTTTGAGAACTAGTTCCCCCACTTCAGTGATCAACCACAGTTTGCATCATGCCTTCTAGGCTCGTGCAGCTATTCAGGAGTAAACACTGGTGAGAAAAAAAAAGCTATGATGTACTGCCACAGAACTTGAATATGGCAAGAATTCTGTTCAGTGCATCAGAAAATATGCACCATAACCATTTGACTATTATGTGTCAAATACAAACGCCTTAACCTGGCCAAGACTTCATTCTCACTCAGTCTCAAAAACTACGTGCTTCAGATTAAAACAATTCGTTCCTAAAGAACAAGATACATTTTTTATATAAATAAAACACAATCATCAGAAGGTGGAAGAAGACAATATCATTGGCCCAGTGACTGTCATCTAGTGTTCCAGGATCAGGTGCTGTTGAGTTTTTTTTCTGAAATTAGTCTTTTACAGCTCTTAGGTCAACTCTTATAATGGTCTCAAGTAGTAGGGGTAGGCCTCTGAAATCCTCCTGTCGAAGGAATTTTATAGCTGATGTCCCTGCTCAGTCTGCTGTTGGACAAGAGGTAGTAGACCAGACAGGTCTTTAAATGATCCACTAAATCAAAAACCCTGTTTCCACAAGAGAAAGTAAGATAATTCTTTGAAATTTTGTAATTTACTCCACATGTTGCTTTCCTCTGATGTCATAAATAGATACAGACTGGAAGAACACAGCTGATTTTTTTTCTTTCTGAGTTCTATTCTCATACTTTTGTTTGTATGATGCTCTAACACTCAACTCATTTCCCAAGCTTATGACATTACTACATGATATGAGGTTTGGAAGCCCACAATATTATAGGCTGTGACTGACTTCTGATCATCACCTGGACATTAAATTTAAAATTTTCATGCCACTGTCATTGCAGTGACCCATACTGTGAAAATGCTGTCTATCTCTTCTGTTGGGTTCCTAAATTATGAGAGACATGCTCTTCCTTTGTAAAACCAAGATGTGGAAAATCCTTCTCTATAGGATTCTAGATCACATATTGTCTTCTCATGGTTGTAAGTTAAAAGCCTACTAATTAATAAGGGCTACTTTGTGGGATGTTATTCATCCATCACACAGAGAGGTTTCACTCTTTGTCCTCCTCAGAACACTTCATCTTGTAAAGTTTCCTCTGGATTAACAGGCAATAAAAATACTTTGGTATATTTACAAGAATTTTTTAAAAAACCTTTGATGATTCATATCCTCATCTAACAAAATGTCACCCACTGTATTCATAGCAAAGAAAGCAAATGAGTTTGTCAGTTCTTGAGAAAGCTGCTGTCCACAAATAGGCAATTCATTAGACGAAAAAGGAAGAACTAGAAAGATAATTATCATCAGAGAGTAACACAGAAACCTGGTCATAACAGTTTCATAACATGGCAGCAATATTTTAAAGAGTGAAAGGCACTCTAATAGTTTGATGGGCTACAAAAATCAACATCCTTCTTTCAGCACTAAGTAAATACTATCTTAGTATAAATCCCACTGGAATATTAAACTCCCCAAAACTGGAAAGATTTTGCCTATATCATCTAGAGTACCTGAAAAAAAGCTTCATAGAAAACCCAGTAAAAAACTAGGGAAGTGATAAGATTATTATTTTTTTTAAGACTGCTACAAATATTAACTCTAATAAATCTTTCCCTAGTTTGAGTTCTTTCATATGCACTGGTTTTGGTCCACTTCATACAGAAGTGAATGCATAATCAGGTCTGTGGACCCTTTCCTCTCTAAAGATTCACTTGCCTTGACTCAGGTGGCCTTCATTTCCCCCAGCATCCAAGCCAGACTCCAGCCAAGTTTACCACACCATAAGATCTGGAAGCATAAAGCAGGCCTGCACAAGATCTTCTGGGATTAAATTTTGCTTTTACAACAGTTTTTCAAATAACTTGCAGGGCTGGAATGTAAATGGTAAAAATGGAATCAATGGGGGATGAAAAAACCCCAACATTCAGTACTACCAGTTAATAATATAGTTTCTCTACTAGCTGCACACTTAATCCTTTTATGAGTACTCCTGCATTACCTGACATACCTCTTCCCTTCTCCAGCTTTATTAACATCACACTTTTTAAAGATAAGCCAGTCATGTAAAATCCAGCATTATACACAGGCACAAGGCTGTAAAGTGTCTATTTGCAAGGCATATGCTCCTTTGTTTATAGAAATTAAATGCAATGAGTGGCACTTTTTAAAGCACAAAACATTTCTCCAGCCAACCTAATAATAGGATATTATGCATTTGCTCAGCAGCATGCAAAAGGATGGTACTTTCAAAATAATGAACAATATGAACAATAAAATATGGAACTATAGTAACAAAAACAGAAATCGCAAGCATATACTGGATGGGACTAGGAATAATGCAAAAGCATTCTTTTTATTGCACAGTAGACTATGCAAAGGTGCAGTACATGTGACTGTTCCTAAGTGCTGCTGGTCTACTTGTAGAGCTTTGCCACCCCAAACCACAGTGGGGCAAGATTCAGGCACACATCACCTGTCAGATCCTTCTTGTCCCATTCTCTTCCTTCCCAGGGATGGGAAGGGATAAAAGGAGGCCTGCATGAAAGCACTGGCTGGACCATACACTGTCCTGGGAGGACGGAATCGGGACCTCTGCCATTACATGATAACAGGAGATTCAGGCACAGGTCAGGATGCTGGAGTGCCAGTTAGGGAACACAGTGCATCATCTTCAAATGCACAGTATGAAAATACTTCTCTCCAAAGAATATGCCAAATACGTAAACATTGAATTAATCCATCTTTCTTATCAAAGTCAACTTTCCTCCAGACCTTTCATGAACGCATAATCACTTGAAAAACATGATGCATGATGGAAGGGGTAGTGTACTGTTATTGCTTTACCTTAAATCTACAATATTTACATGGGCTAACTGAAAAGCTTGTTTTCTTTGGTGTTTCATCATTCCCATTACATATGCACATTTCTGAACTTAGGGGGCAGGTGGAAGTCTTGTCACCTTTGTGACAAGTTGATCCAAATTCTTTTGTGGCACAACTGCATTTACTTCAGTTAAGTCACAGGAAGGAGGAATCTGGTTTGCTGTGTTCTTTCCTCCAAGAGAACTGGTAGCCTCAGAATTTAAAAATCTGGTTTCCTGGTTTCTCAGTATCTTTCTCCCTGAAGGCATCAGCCTCAGATTGGATCATGTTAACTTGGTTTTACTCTACAATCGACACAAGTAACATGAAAAAGCCAAGAAAACAATACATCTGCTTGGGGGAAAGGAAAAAAAATACAATCTGTGATACTGTTTGTAAACTGGAATAAAAATTATAACTAGGCATCACGAAGAGGGACATATCACAGATAGGAGAGATATGTACTACTAACAGAACTGGAAAACTTTGTATGATTTTACATGGCACACGGGGTTTTTTCCTTGCCAACAGGTTTGTGGGGTTTTTCAGCAGATTTGCTACTATTTAGCAGCTCCCCCTAATTGGTAAGCACCTATGTTTTCATAGTGATCCAGAAATATATTATTATCATTGAGGTTAGAAAGGAAGAGCTAGCATAACAAATACAGCCCAGCTTTCACTCTGGACTAAATATATACTGAACAAAATACATCAGGAGGAGCCATCTTGAGTAAGCAAATAAAAAATGTGGACCTGTTAAAACCAGAATATGTTAGGCAAATTAAGTGCAATTGGCATGTAACACAAAGCTTGATCCCAACAGATAAGCTAGTCACCAGTATAAGTTATATGATGGGAAGACCAAGTAGTACCCACCAATATAAAATAAAGTAAGTTTCTCATCTTCTAGAGGAATCTTCTCTCATGACACAGTACAAGGATCATTAAAAAACTATGACAGGTACAATACATTTTCTTACCTTCAAGGAAGTAATATAATTCACAGTGACATTCTTTTCCCTGTTACTCTGGAAGACAGCAAGAACTTCCCAAAGGAAAAAAAAAAAAAGAGAGAGAGAAATATAATTATGCAGGCGGTAAATACTTTGGTCCTTGTCAGTAAGATATTGTAATAATAAAATTTCCATGGGAAGCCATATTTGTTCTGGATATTTCAAATTTTGAGACTCTGTAAATCATGTAATGTAATGCATCTGACTAGTCTATTGCACCTTAACAGGAAGCACAAAGAATCCTGGGAATTGGACAAGTGATGTCTACAACATCAAACAGAGACATCTTTGAGCAGATCAGAAGCAGGACCAGATAGCAGCAGAGGATCAGATGACAATAGAACTACTTTCATAAATACAAATTCTTTTTGCTATTAGGAACATCATCACATGGGTATTTTTTGGCCCTGCACAAGTTACTTTTTCTTCAAAGGGGGCCTCGGGGCAAGATGAGTCCTCTGAGTCCTACAGTTTCAAAAAGATTAGCTGAACAGGTAAAGGCACTTTGCAAATAAGATGTGTTTTGTATGTGTCTGCATATACACTGTGCAACCTGCAACAAATGGTCTAGTAAAAGCAATCAAAAAAACACGTATACTACCAAAACTAAAATGACCAAATAATATGCTAGACTTAAACACAGGGCTTGTGCTAGTCATAAACAAAGTTTGGAGTTGACAAGTTCAGAAGAGGCAGTAAAATTGTCATAGTCTACTACTTTAGCTCTATCAGAGCCCTAAAAAATATTTACTACTGCTGCCACCACTGAGAGATGAATCAGCAAATACTACCAGGAGAAAGTTGAGAAGAAAAATGGTCCCTCTCAGTAGCCATAAATATCTTCCTTTCCCTTGAGAAATAGCAAGCTTGTCTTTCCAGGACTTCCTCTTTGATCTGCAGCCCAGTTATGACCTTTCTCTTTCATTAAATGTACCAGCAACAGTTGAATCCAAATTTAATTTCAGTCTTCCACCATCTGGATGGCAAAACTGCTTTCCAGGTATGCCACTAAAAAGTTTTGGCCCAGACAATTCTAAATCCAAACTACAGTGGAAAAACATAAGCCTAGAAAAGATCGTCAGCATAGAGTCAAGCATACTTATTAAAATCTCACTTTTAGAGCTTCGTTACTGAACACCAATGTAATATTTAAGTTAAATTACTGCATGTTTCCAGTAATCTCAATTATCTTCACTATTTGAACTAGAAATGATGTACTAAGTAAGAGTGTCCAATGACTTTCTGCTTACAGAGATGATTTCCCATTATTTCACTGGCCTGAATATTTCTGGCCCGAACACTGCACATTCATGAAAAAGATCATTACAAAAAGAAATTGCTCCATCCCTCTTGAGGAAGTATTTCCCTCACAGACATGCACATGCTCCCAAACACAGAAAAAAAAATCTTACACATTATTTTTTCTGCCACAGTGGACCACCAACATTTTTACTATTGTGTCTTAAAATACTAAGGAAAAGTAATTCTCTTTAAGAAAATTTGGAAGCTGCAAAATTTAACATTGATCTCAACTCTAGCAATTCCAGTCATAACTTTATATCATTCCCAATCTGGTAACTCTCCAGTTATGTTCATACTCCCATATTCCTAGTACCAGATGGTATTATGTTTTATTTTCTCTTCATTCCAAAAGTTTCATAATGCCTTTCACAAGTAATTTCAGAATTTCCCAGTTACCACCCAACCTATTAATTAGAGAAGCACACTGTCAAGGACTTTTAACCTGGACTGCTTTGATTTAAAAACAAGTCAAAACTAAATAAACAAGCTGTCATAAAAGACAAATGTGGCAAAAATCTAACAAAGATTCCAATGAAGGAACATCTTTAAGTACATGAATAGGACTGATCCCAATACAGCAAAGTCCTGGGTCCTTTAAGCACATGTTTAAGTTAAACTGTCCCCAGCATGATATAAGAATTTATTCAAATTCTTTCCCAAGTTAGTGATACAAATAATTTGTATTATTATTATTATTGTGAATTTCCATTTTAGGCAGGTGATAAAAGGAGGGGCAGAAATTAATACACAGAGCATGAGAGGTGTTTTTGCGAGTGCAGAACCTCAGCATGTTCTTTAAATTTTTCTCATTTATGCATTCAAATTCTTATCAAATGGAAGACTGCTCACATATGTGAGTATGCTAGAAAACAAACAAAAAGCTTCCTAAACATACATTTTACAATTCATTTAAAAGCTTCAGCCAAGAAATCATCATTTAATTGGCTTCATACGCTGCCCAAGCTGACAAAGCCAATTTTGAGAAGACATCTGAGTCTCAAGAAGAAATGCTGTTTCCAACCGCTGTTTACAAGAAGGATATTAGACACTGGGTTGCAGCATTGTTTTGACTGAAAAGTATCTGACTGCTTCATCCAAGAATCAACTGGAAACTAACATTAATTCCTGCATAAACTTATTGCAAAACTTCATTTATCAGCACTATTAGGGTTTTCTTTTGTTAACATTCTGTTACCTTTTCCCTTCCATTACAAAAAGAAAAAAAGCTGCATGACAGGACTGTACATGCATTTCACACAGTAAAAAATCAGGTTTTGGATGGATTTCAAAAAACAGTAATATCCCATGAAAGGCTGAAAGTGGCAGCACCTTGGATACTGTAATTTCACCACACCTTTTCTTCTTTCACTTAAAGCAAGAAGAATCTTCTTGTGTATTTGCTGCTTCTTTTTCCTTCTTAGCTCTTCCACCACAACAGGAATGTCAGAGTTTTAGTCATGAAAGAAAACGACAAGAAGTACACACTACTGTAGTTCAGCAATTTAAGAAGTATCACTTAGATGACTTTTTGGAAGCAGAAATGCTGAATAAGATTTCCTTAAAAGGTTTGCATCTGTTAGTATTGAGAAGCAAAAATGAAAACAATATAGAAATATCCTGCCCAAAATTTGGATCACAATGTCTTTACTTACTACTGACTGTTTTTCTCAGATCCTGTCCATCACTTTTGTATTTTAACTAATTCTGTACCTATAAAGGAAGAAGCTTCTAATTTCATTGGTATTCTCTCCTTTACTGGCTGGAAGTTTAGCCTTCCACCCCAAGTGTGGAAAAAGACTTCAAACAAAAAAGAATGTTGAATTTGCACACCTATGAAATGGGCATTCAGTCCTTCATTTTAATGTCCATAAATGCTGAAGCCTTCTACTAACATAACATTTTCCTCCATTACATTATTTTAAGAAGCACAGGTTTAAAGAGGTTAAAAATATCAGCAGGGCTATAGGTTCGTGGCATAATTAGCATGCCTGGAATTTTTTATACACAACCTTTTAAGATGGAATTTTTTTACATTTTCACTTGATTTGGACACTACCACAAGTGGTATAATTCACATCTCTAAAGTTTCATTTTGATGTTCTTCTCCAGTTTTCCCCTGATAACTGATGAGGTGACTCCTGGCACTTCTATCTCAACTTTCAATTTCTGGGCTGTCAAACAGAAAGCCCCATCTAGTGCACCTTTTATTAAAAAAGATATAGCATATACAGCTTCTTTTCTCTGGGAAGGACCAAAGATTTACTGTATTGGAATAATTATGTTCAATGTAAAAATCTTTTTTTTAGGTTCAGTGAAACACAAAATCAATATAGTATTAAAAATAAAAGTTGTAAGAGCAAAAAAGATTATGTATTACAATTGAGATTAGCTCACACAGAGTTATGGGGAAAACATTGATGAAGTGAATTCCAGCCCCCATTATGTTGCAAGGTGTGTGCATGGGTGTGTGTGTATGCAGGCACACATGAGCATGCAAGATTAATTTCTGAACAGGAAATGGCAGGGAGAGAAAACAGCTTTTGTTCCCTGAAGCTGGCTCCTGCTGCTGCAATCAGCGCAGGCTTTCATAACACACACAAGTATATACACACACTGCTGGGAGAAAAGCTTTTAGCATTCAGGTCCCTTCTTTAGATTTCCAACCAAAAATAAGTAAGAAATGAGGCTGGGGGGAAACAGAGGGAGAAAGAAAGGAGAGATTGGAGGCTCAACAATTTATTTGTGATTTATACCTATGATGCTTATCTTTACAATTCCAAAATAATGGTGGCATATTGCCAATGAAAAAAAAGACCCTGGTATATCTGACATATTTTATGGATCAGACTTTGGGTATTATACCACTAGAGAACCAAAGATCATCCTGAATGCTTAAGCAGCAATCCTTACTTTCTGTAAAGAAAGTAAAGATTTTCGCTACAGATTTTCCTTCAATATAGGGGAACATAAGAGGGTATTTGACAGTCTGGTTGTCAAAAGTATATGGCTGGGAAGTTCATGTCCCTCAGTACCACAGTATTTTTTAGCTGTCAACAGCAGACCCACAGTGACTGTTGCAGCTGGATGCAAGTTGGCATGGCCCATTACATCCTTAGATGTACCAAAAGGTAAAGGGGGACAGTCTGAAAGTTGATACAGAGAGAGTAAATGTCACACACAGTTATCTTTCACAGGTGCTCAGAACACAAACAGGCAGGCTGACTACCTGGGTCTGTATTTGTAACATGAAAGTTTAATCTTTATTTACATGTATGATGATATTTGTATTTCTTGACAATGCAGCATAGATCAACTATTATACACCTCTGGTATTTCCTAATCTTAAATATCTCTATGGTGTTATTTGTATGGTCTACTCTTATCAAAGGGTTTGCAATACAGATTGAGACATTTAGATGTGAACTCTTTTGAAGGCTATGTTTAGGGGTTTTCTTCATTGCACAGACTTCAGCCAGCAGCATCACTTTTACAGACGTGAGGTACATAACTCTGATGTTAATTTAATTGTGGATAGAAAAAAAAAAATCAACATTTTCTCACTAATTTCCCTTCCATGCTTCCACATGAAAACTGTTGAAAGACTAAAAGTCTCTGAAGCAAAAGACCAAGAATGGAGATGTGTGGTGCTTACACAAACTTGATCTGAGAATTTGTATGAAAATAATCAATTACATTCATATTCTCCTGATTCTCATATGGAGTACCTATCCCATTCTGCACCAAATGGCTTATAATTATTTAGCAATCATCTATTTGGTTTTATGTTTGTTGTTCAGTGCAGGACCCTAAATCTAATTTACGTTATTCCACTCCAACATTTCTCTGACATCCAAATCAGTATTATCTATTTACCCTTTGGTTAAGCAATGGAAGAAGGCACTTTTTCTCTATATTTGTTCATAAGAATGGATGAAAACAATGATAATATTGAAGTAAAACACCTATGAAAAGCCTTCAGACCAAAAAATTGAAATCTGGTGCAATTATAAGCAACATAGGAAACAGAGAACAATGTTTGAAAAGATAACACTGAAAAGGTACCACTCCCAAATACTATATTGAAAACTATACTAAATGAATGTGAATATTATCTTAGGAGCTAGACTCTGTTCTCCATATACTGGAACATTATATTATGTGCCTGTTAGAGCCAGTTTACTTGGTGCATACAAACCAGCACAACATATTACAAGCGGACACATCTATGTAACATACTGACAGAATAAAATGCTATGCTGCTATGTTCCAGTGTTTTAAGAAACAAGACTTACATTTCAAGATTTTATTGTACTACAGCTATGTTATTAGTATGTACATACTACATAAATAATGAATCCCAATTGAGGTGCTTTTCAGAGCTTTTCCTTCCAAAATTAATAATCTTTTCATAACATTTTTGTCTCAAATTATGCAGTTTCATTATGCATTATGTGTATTAAAGCATAAAATGTAACTATTTTTTAAAAAGGAGCTTTGACCTCTAGGACATCAGTATTATGGCTCAATGTCCAAGTGTTATGTCAGTGTTAAAGGCTTTATGTCCAAGTGAGGAGCAGTGACAAGTAGCATTCCTCAAGGGTCAGTACTAGGACTGGTAGTATTAAAAATCTTTGTTGGCAACACAGACAGTGGGATTGAGGGCACCCTCAGCAAGTTTGCTGATGACAGCAAGCTGTGTGGTGCAGTTGACACGCTGGAAGGAAGGGATGCCATCCACAAGGACATGGAACAGGCTTGAGAGGTGGGCCCATGCAAAACTCATGAAGTTCAGCAAAGGCAAATGCAAGGTCCTGCACATGATTTGAGTCAATCCCAAGCAAATATAGGTTGTGCAGAGAATGGATTGAGAGCAGCCCTGAGGAGAAGGATTGGGAGTGCTTATGGATGTGAAGCTCAACATGAGCTGGCAATATGCACTCACAGCCCAGAAAGCTAACCTTGTCCTGGGCTGCATCAAAAGAACTGTGGCCAGCCAGTCAAGGGAGGTGATGTAACCCCATCTGAAGTACTGCTTCCAGCTCTGGAGTCCTCAGTACAAGAAAGACACGGACCTGTTGGAACGGGTGTAGCAGAGGACCACAAAAAGGGAGGAGGCTGGAGCACCACTCCTATGAAGACAGGCTGAGAGAGTTGGGGTTGTTCAGCCTGGAGAAGAGAAGGCTCCAGGGAGACCTTATAGCAGGGGGCCTTCAGGAAAGATGGGAAGGAACTCTTTATCAGGGAGTGTAGTGACAGGATGGGGAGTAACAGTTAAAAGTGAAAGAGGGGAGATTTAGATTAAATATTAGGAAGAAATTCTTTACAGTGAGGGTGATGAGGCACTGGTACAGGTAGCCCAGAGAAGTCATGGATGCCCCATCCCTGGAAGTGTTCAAGGCCAGGCTGGATGGGACTCTGAGCAACCTGGTCTAGTGAGTGGGAACTACATGTGTTATGAAGGTTCTCTTGCATTTTGAGAAAGGAATACTTCTTATATTGAACTTCATACATCAGTGTCCTGCATATGCAATGCATACATATGCTTTCTCAATTTTTCTCTGATATGACAGACTAAAAACCTGAAAATTTAAACCTAGATAGTTATAGAAGGCTCATATCTGAACTAAAATAAAATCAGAAGTTCATCTCAATGGAAATTACATGATAGTCGATTTTAACCTTCAGTTGCCAGTGTTTTATTGCATGCAGTATATATAAGGATGCTACTTTACAAATATATGAAGTATATAATACATTTTCACAGATAAAATGGTTGATTCACAGAACATGTACATTTCTAGGAAACTAGACAAAGTTTCCTCTTTGTCTAGGACCAAACCTCATTAATTGTACAAGAAAATAATATGAAATATTTCACATCTTTAGTAAGCTAAGATGGCTCACAATAGCCCCTTAGGCTGACCTTTTTGGTCACTTACCATGTTCAAGCCCACATTCATTACTTTAAAATACATGTTCAGATCATCTATCTGATTCATATTTTCTAACAGTATATACCCCTATATAAACCCACATCTCGATTGGCTTCCTTAAACTACTACCCCAGCACCAAAACTGAAGCCCTCAGAACATAGTACATTTGTCTACTGTGTAATACACTTTTTTATTCACTCTAGGTCCTTTCCATTTTACCCAAATACACACCAAGTATAATTGGTTTCAAGTTACTATCCAATTTCTAATTAAATAAATTTGTTTTACGAAAAAGGAATAACAGGACAGATAATTACTACGTCTGTTTCACAGGCAAACCATGCTGCAAATTAAATGCCTTGAAATCAAAGCTTGCTTTTAAAAGGACACTGTCAAAATATTTTCATAAAATAGACTTTTCTCTTTTGTTATTGAATAAAGATTTGAATACTGAAAACCAAAATCTATTTCTTCACCAAATTTCTGTCTTTCCTCCATGCATATACACTGTATATTTCTGTATGGTTCCTCGGAAATAATAGCTTGCTGGCAGGTGTTCATTCTTTTTAGAAAACACCAGTAAAGCATTTATTTTGGGAAGAAAAGAATAGGTAGATACTGCAGTTTGATTGTGCTTGTGTTTATAAAAAGAGAAATAACTATGGCAACTCCCCATATATTATATTTAGAAGCTCCTTTCCATTCTGTAATAGCCAATACCTCTCAAGAGATAATGCAACATTAATTCTAGGGACTCCCTGGTGCCTTGAAAAGAACAGGCTACACTTCCATGAATCCCAGCAAGAATAATGTAGGAAAAGGATGCCCACTGTGCTCTCTTGATCAGCATCTTACCATTCAGCATCAGAGTTCTCACTCCCTTGAAACTTCCTGAAATTATTTTTCCACAAAGGCATAGCTAAAATGGTTCTGAGACTATTAGGCTTAAGCCTCTTAACTATAGAAAAATTGGTATTATTTCAGCAAAACAACTGAAGATTTGGACTGTGACTATGTGACTATGAAACGTCATGAAAATGTGAAATGAAACCAACTCACCGATTTCAAGTCAAACATAGGAATGAACTGGGGCTAAAATGATAAACAGATCAATATTTCTGATTAAATGAATTTTTTTCAGTATTCTTCATTTGACCGGATTTATCTTACACAGCTATAAAAATAAATAAATAAATAAATAAACAAATAAATAAATAAATAAATAAACAAGCAAAACACCTTCGTTTCTCTGAAGGTCTCCACAGTATACTCCACTATGCTAAGAATAGTGTAGGTAAGAGTAGAAGGGGCATGAAAACCCTGTAAAAATCTGCTTCTGCAGCTCTCTCAACTACTACAATCAGACAGGCTGCTCAGCTGTTATCCATTTTTAAGATGCTTCACCCCTCTACATTGAAAACACACTGAAAACCACATAGGGCTGCAGCTTTAATTTCATATCCTTTATTACTGTATTTAGCATTTAACTTAAATCTGTCAATAAGCTTGTGATTTTACACCAGATTTGTGATCTGCCCTGCTGAAATCAATGGAGTTAAAGCTGTTCAAAACAGATTTGATGTAGCAGAAAAATATCAAGCCTTCAATTTACAGACACAACCTTTTAGATCATGAACTCCATTATCGCTGAAGTTAACATGAAATGCTGTATTTTTCTGGCTTCTCTTCAAGGCGTGCAGATTAAGTTGATGATCAAGAACACTAATGAGTTAATATAGGAATAATTCTTTGAAATACAGTTTTGTAAAAATCTACTCCTCCAGGATGGGGTTGGTTTGGGGGAAGTATATGGGAGATTGCTTTTCTGGTTCTTTAATTGGAAAAGAAACATTTTCAATTTTTCCAGGAAAATTATCATCACTCTAAAGGGCAGGCAAGCATCTGCTTTGCCTAGACTGGTAAATCTTCATGACAATTTTGCAAGGCTGCTTAAAGATTTTTTTCCCTCACACACACGCAATTACAGCATCACATGTAACTGGGAACAAAGACTACAGGGAACAGAGTTTAATGGACTGTGATTACTGTTCTGGAACAGATTGAACCTCTTCATAGCCCATGAGAAGATGATGTGAACTGAATTCAAACTAAGAACTGATAATGGATTTTACCAAAAGCTACACAGTTAAAAAAGACACTCTCATAATTCATAGCCGTGGAAGATATTTCAAAGCAAAAAGGGATTTAAAATAAATAAGAGATGTATTACATGTAAAGCAATAGACTTAAACACTTTATATGGTACTCTAATTGCAAGAAAGGGAAAACAATAATATTATTTACTTTTGTCTGGAATATTTTCATTAATAGTGTTGTGTTCTGGTTTTTTTTTGCACCAACACCTAACTGTCCCTTCTTATTTTTCAGCCAGTTCGGTTCGAGTTCCTATCTAACACAAGTCCCTGCTGCTACCAAAGCAAATCAAATCAACCGTACTTCAACCGACGCTTTAAAAATAAAGCATATTGCCCATCACCCATTCTGTTTTGCTCCACTTCTTACTCCAAATCAACCATCAACACATTTTCTTCTTTTTCCATCAGCAAGATGAGGGAAGAGGTGATTTTTCAGCTATCCATAATGATCAGCCTTGATCTGCTCACAGCAAGGGGAGGGAAGTGCCTCATCCCTGCATAAATACCTCCCTTTGTGACTTACAGACGTCATTTCTGATGTGCTATCCTTGGTGGCTGTTTTCTTTAATCTGATATCTCTCCAAACAGTGGAGGAGTCAGCTGCCTATTTCTGAGTAAACAGCTTTGGAATTTTAGTCAGTAGATGAGAAAATAAATTTAAAATATATTTACTGTAGTACTATCTGCTTTAAATTCTACATTTCATACAAGGAGGGTAACCCTGTTTGTAAAACAGAATATGCCCTATTAGATTTCTTACCAAATGAGACTAAAGGATTAAAACAAAACATGAACGTTGTGGTGCTGTTATCGATAGGACTGATAAGTTAACCCATAAAAATCACCAACATTACTAGCAGCCAACTTTCTAATTTCTAAGACACACTTTAAATACTATTTCGCTAATGTCTGTCATAGGAACTGATCTAATACCACATTGGGCCCCAAATCTAGCCCCAGAGAGATGGTCCTTTTTCACTGCAATAAAGATGATTAGTTCTGCATGTGAACAATCATTTCCATATCTTGAATTACATTCTACAAATATTTTTTAATGGAAATATTGGCGAGTTTGTAATAAGCAAGCTCAAGCTGAAGTTTTTCTAATAGGTATTTTTCCTCTAACTTTGAATCCTCCCACCAGACGCCCACATTCTCCTAGTCTTTTTGTACTGCTGTGTAACAGACATCTCCACTAGAAAAGACTCAAACAATTACCTAATGGTGCAGAACTAGCATGACAGCCCTTGCTGCTGTGCACCCCATTTCAATGAGGATGTGTTTTGTATGACTCAGAATGAATCAGACTGAGGAGAGAGAACTGCAGTCCCAGAAATAATAAACAGCAGCATACAATTTGGAAGAAAGATCCTATGCTGCTTAATCTTCACTGCCCCACGGCTAATTGCATTGCACGTTATATTGCACGCCTTAATAGGATGCATATGCGGATGTATAATCACGCTTCTAATAAGCTCCACAAATATTAATCAATGCCCTTTGTTGAAAACATCAAGCCCTAATCATAGTCATAACTGCGTATTGGTATAAAGCTAGGTGAGTTAGCAAAAGACATTAAGCACTCCATTCCCATACTCATGCTTCTGCCCCCACAAACCAGGCTGGTGGCTGCCTGTGGGAGAGAGGCACATCACTTAGGAGGCACAAAACCATTTCCTCCAAGTATGCAGCAGAAAGGCCAGGCACAGTAGGTGGCAGACTCAAGGTCCTTTCACACAGCCAGCCTCAAAGCTAGCAAAACACTTACTGCTTTTAGAGGGTCAGCAGATCTATCCTCCTAAATCCCTCCCTGCTCCCAAAGGAACAGCGAGATTGCTACTTATTTAACACATTATGGGTGCCAGAGCTTCACAGCAAAGCTACACACACATTATGAGGCTCTTAATAGTTTCTGCCCTTAGCCACATGTGTGCAGCTGGAGCATAGCCCTTGTAGAAAGCTGGGAAAAGGCACTGGCAGACCCCTGTCACTGACTGCAGTGACCTCACAGGATTCATTCCCACAGAAGTACGGAACTTACAAGCAGCATTACACCAGAACTTGGACACAACCTATCATCAAATCTGTGTCAGGCTCAACACACTCCCAAAACTGGGTCAGATTCATTTTCTAGAGTCATGAAGTCAAAATCCATATAAGATATACACACTGGTGGTATGTCTTACCCCAACCAAACTAACTTCTAGTTAGGTCACCTGCTGGTGAGTCCTGCTCTCTCACTCATCATCACATATCGCTCAGAACCACACTCCCATCTCTTAACCACAGATCAGTGGCAGCTGCTTTTAATCACAGAAAATTTACTCAATTTCTCCATTAAAGCAAATACCAGCAATCCCTTTATTAAAATGCTATCAACATACAGTACTTTCAGAAGAAAATAAAAAGTTATCTTAGATAATACAAAACAACAATAAATTTACTGCATTCTCATATCATGTTCCTTTTTATTCATCCCTGATACTCCATTATTTACTGTCTGCTTTGGTTTGTCTAGCTTTTTATTGCATATATTGATACTTCTAAGATCAATGGCTATTTAATCTGCTTCCTTCTTATATTTATGTAGACATCTCCATTTCATTTTTTGCATAATGCCTTTTATTTTCATCTATTTTTAGAATAGATATTTTTTGTCGATCAAATTTTAACAATCTACCATGAAGGGCAATTAACCTCTGTAAAGTCACCAAGTTCAGTTCCTTCACTTTTAGGAAGAAGTCCAATATTTAAAATCACTGCACACAACCAAAAATCCTTGAGATGTCCTGTACTGCACCATCTTATGGTCAATTGCATTTGTTTAAAGATCTGAAAGTACTGCAGTACTCCTTAACTTTTCAAAAAAGGATTACGTTCCCTGAGGCAGTGTCTCAGGGGTATCACAGCTACACAGTTTTCCTAAAAAACATTATTTATTTGTGTTTTCAGTTTATTACCTTTGGCTGTGAACAAAATGCCAACATTTTATATCCCATGGGATGGATTCTCCAGAAGGGCTTCCCTGAAAGATTCCAGCTTTCTCTACAGGACAAAAGCAAGGCATGAATGCATTTTTTGCCAGCTTTACCCCAACATTTAATTTCAACAATTTGAATGTCAGCATTTTCTTATTTCCAAAAGTGGAAAAAAACTGAATATACAGGATAACTTATTCCAGCAGTCAGCAGCTATGCATACTTTTGTTTTATAGTCTCTTCAGCAGCTTTCTGTTCCATCAAGGATGACTGACTACTGGCTTTAGTTCCTTATCTAGCTACTATGCTGCTCTTCTTTGCAAGAGAAGAGAAAAGAACTCTGGAATCTTCCCAGAGAGTGGTAATGGCTCAGAGGTCCCCTATGGTATATCACTAACCTCCAAGTCAGTTTCTCCCTACAGAAAATAGTAGAAAGAATGAGGATATTGGAGGGAATTGTAGTCAATGTAAAGGTATCTTAACTTTATTTGTTCTTTTTTCTGTCTTTCACCTTTCTGTCAGGTAATCTCTGGAACACCCAAGTGCCAGCTATATTGTTCTGGCTTCCAGCAGGGCAGGGAGTGCCTTGGGGAGTGCAGATATTATTTGGCCTTTTCTTCTGCAGACCTCAACTGAGAGCACGCTGCAGCCCATGCAGCATTAGCCTGCTTTCAGTGATGCTCTCAGAAGCTTGCTTGGGGAGAGGAACATTAAAGGTAGTAAGGAAATGCAGACCTGGACTGGGAATGTGCTTATCCACTGGGCTGTCTGGACACAGATATCCCACTGGGCTTTTACAGCTGAACTGGTATCTGTAGTCTGGTTCCTGCATACCCTGTGAGCATGGTCTTGAGGACGATGCTGAAGTAACCCTGAAAAAAGAGTCTAGACACACACTCTGAGAAAAACATAATTGTATGCTTTTCAATTAAAAACAGCCAAATAATTTCAACCTAAATAATTCCAATTATAAGATATTAAGGTGACCAAAGGCACAAATTAACCCTAGCATTTTATGATCCATGCGCCCAGTCAAATCAATACTTCTGTGAGTCCAGACCCTGAATTTCACAATAACTAATACCAAGAGAACAAGGTCTATATTTTCTCTGTGCAAAACAGAAGACAGGTTTCATGACTGAAGGGAACTATTATTGTGGAATCACGGAATTGTCAGAGTTGGAAGGGACCTCTAGAGATCATCTAGTCCAACTCCCCTGCTAAAGCAGGAACGCCCAGAGCACATCACTCAGGACTGCATCCAGGTGGATCTTGAAAATCTCCAGAGAAGGGGACTCACGACTTCCCTGGGCAGCCTGTTCCAGTGCTCTGTCACCCTCACCAGAAAGAAGTTTTTCCTCATATTTGAATGGAACTTCCCATGTTCCAGCTTGGGCCCGTTGCTCCTTGTCCTATCACTGGAAACCACTGAAAAGAGTCTGGTTCCAACATCCTTTAACCCACCCTTTAGATACTTATAAACATAAATAAGGTCTCCCCTCAGCCTTTGCTTGTCCAGGCTAAAGAGTCCCAGATTCTTGAGCCTTTCCTCGTAAGGGAGGTGCTCCAATCCCTTAATTATCTTGGTTGCCCTACACTGGACTCTCTCCAGTAGAGTCCCCCCTGTCCCTCTTGAACTGGGGGGACCAGAACTGGATAAATATTCCAGTTGTGGCCTCACCAGTGCAGAGTAGAGAGGGAGAATGACCTCTCTTGACCTACTGTCCACACTCTTTCCTATGCAGCCCAGGATTCCATTGGCCCTCTTGGCAACAAAGGCACATTGCTGGCACGTGGAAAGTGTGCTATCTATCAGGACTTCCAGATTTTTCTCCTCAGTAGTGCTTCCCAGAAGATCCATCCCTAACCTGTATTGGTGCCTAGGGTTCTTCTTCCCCAGGTGCAGGACCCTACATTTGTCCTTGTTGAAACTCGCTAGGTTCTTCTCTGCCCAGCTCTCCAGCCTGTTCAGGTCGTGCTGGATGGCAGCGTAGCCCTCTGGAGTGTCGGCCAGCCCTCCCAGTTAGACCTTCCTTTTCTCCCTGAGGTCCAGGCAAAGCCCTCTATTTAGCCAAACTGGCCTTCTTCCCTGTTGGGTCCTGCATTTTGGTCACAACAACCCCGGGCAGTGCTACAGGCTTGGGGCAGAGTGGCTGGAAAGCTGCCTGGCAGAAAAGGACCTGGGAGTGTT
>JAOTQQ010000019.1:26438311-26491525 GCA_026546715.1 Gallinago undulata
GCCCTCTGCTGGACCCGTTCCAACAGGTCCATGTCCTTCCTGTGCTGAGGACTCCAAAACTGGACACAGTACTCCAGTTGGGGTCTCACAAGTGCAGAGTAGAGGGGTAGAATCACCTCCCTTGACCTGCTGGCCACACTTGTCTTGATGCAGCCCAGGACACGGTTGGCTCTCTGGGCCACTAGCGTGCACTGCCGGCTCATATCTCCTAGTTCTTTCAACTTCTTGTGTTTACAAGGCGATTTCATTCATCAGTTTGAGAGAGGTAAATATATGACCTGGAGGGACGGTCTTCCACTTTTATAGCCCAATACAGCAACACAGAAAACAGGATTTCAAATCATTTTTTCTCTGCCTTGGATCATTGTGGACATAGCCCACAGCTTACCTTTACTGAAGCTGGAGCTAATCAGTAACTAAGGTGGTGAGTATGGGCAAAACTGACTACTGAACAAGATTCTGATTCCATCATAACTGGCCCAGGAGCCACAGGAAGGGAGTGCTATGCAACTATCTGCAAATCATACCTTGAAATAACACTTAGGAGTTAAACTTACATGATTTCAGCTCACCCTTTGCCTTCTGTGAGTTTCCATTTGTAAAGAACACTTAACTTGGAATCTGCATTTGAGCTTTAGGGCCAAAGAGGACTACCATTATTGTTCATTCTCACATTATATACATATACTAGCTATAGAACTGGACTTTTTAAGGCCTGCAACAAGCTCCACCACTTGTGATATTAATTCAGGTTTTCCGGCAAAGAATCAGTTCTCGTCTCCAATATCTAACATTAAAGAACATATACAGAATTCAAAATCTGCATACTGAAATATTCTTCTACTGATTTCTGGTGCACTGTCACCCCTTTAGTTCCCCAAGGGGAACAGTTTGTTACCCTTTTATTTCTTCTAAATGTTGTGATTTTCAGATTCTGATGAAGGTTATCTCTATAGCAGTGAACTAAACAACATCCAGAAGCATCCCTGAACACTAGAACATACTTGTCTAGAACATACAAGGAAATTCTTAGAATATTCCCTAAACTAATTTTGTCATGTACCTCTGCCATATAATTCAGAAGCATGATTTGGGAGACACAGTGTTCCTGGAACTATTCTTAAAAGGCAGTTTGTACACAACCATGGTTTTGGGAGGATATGAGAGATTACTAACATATGTGGGTGGCACTATCTGCCATTTAGCCCCAGTGCCTGGGAAAGGTTTTAATTTACTAGTATAGACATAGCCTTAATTTAGATAGCTAGAAGATTCTTATATTGACAGGCAGAGGTAGCAATTGACATTGTATATTTGCTGGCCAACATTATTTGGGCAACTGTTGAAAACATTATTAATGGGTCAGACCTAGGGAGATCCTTGCATGGCTAATGAGTATTCTAAAATCCAACTCCAAGAAAAGAAATGCTTTGAAAAAAGAATAATATGTGAAGACCATAGCACCTTTTTCCATAATTCTTTTGTTGAGGAATTAGACTGAAACAATTAAAAATTACCCAGAAATTATGTCAATTTAGAACAAAAAAGAATCTCAGGCCTGAGTCTTGTCACAGCCAGTTGCTGTGTGTTGTCACAGCCAGCTGTATGTTCCTGGATTTTCTCATAGCCAATTGCTCCACTACAGGTATTTATATCAGCAGAGATATGGCTCATAATCAGAGAAGCTAACAGGAACTAAGGAAACGATTAAGCTGAGCATCACTAGCTAACCTTATTCTTGATGAAAAACACTGGGAATCTTACTGGCTAAGCTGTTTGTTAAGCTAAAGAGTGGCCATTCTACATCAGTGAAGGAAAGGAATGGTTTATGACTAATAAGCATTACCAAACATCCAACAATACTAGCTGACAAGGAAGTTCACACGTTCTGTTGAGCTCCACATGTAGTGAACACTTGCAGCTTCTACTGCTTTTGAAAGAACCTCAGTACTCAGCACATTTGAAGAAAAACATGAAGTCCTATCCTCAGTGGAGGACCTTTCTATCAAATTTTTTCTTGTTTTTCTTGCAGTCAGCACATCCAAATGGGCACATGCAAAACTGACAGCTGATTTGAAAACTGTAAGGTAGCAGTTCTCCACATTTCAATTTCTCAGTTTCTTAAAGCCCAGTAACAGTACTAATGAATGATATTTTGCTCTTTTGTCATTAAATCATACTTGAATACCAAACCACAATTAAGACCCAGCACTTGTAGGAATACAAGGCTAACTCAAAACTTCCTCTGGACCAGGCCAGTGTTTGTTCCACTGAATCACATTTTGTGGACAACATCACTTCCTTTCTTCATTCACTTTTCTCCCTTTTCAAAATGCGGGACAAAGTGTTTGCTGGAAAAGTTCTTTTTGAAATTTCATATACTTCCCCAAGAAAAGCTGTCTTTCTCCAAAAATACCCCCAAGGTACCTATAAATCCTAACCACAAAAATGGTCCCAAAAGCCTAAATCAGTTGGTATGCAAGATTATGTGAAATAAATTGGTAAAAAACCAAAGAATTACACAGACTATCAAAGAAAAGTTAAAATTTCTAAACATTATTCCTCCCAGTACCACATTTTCAGGTGCTATTTTGCGAAAGGAGACAACACAAAGCAAACTACACAAAACTCAGAGAATCTGTATTTGTGTGAACATAATGAAATCCAAAGGATACTTCACAGTGCTGTCAATATATGCAGACAGGGGAGGAGCATGACACAGTTTGAAAGTAATAGATCTGCAACACAACATAACTGAAATACTAATGACTAAATTTGAAGAGATCTTGATAATAAATATTGTGCAATGGGATGACAAGCAAGATCAGATAAAAGGATATCTTTTCACTTCATATTAATTCTAAAATTCATGTAAGCTCAAGGAAAAAAAATTTAATAAGACTGCTGAGTGTAACCATCACATTAATACTGTTTACTGGGAGATGCTGTGTCAGAATATTGGTGATGGTCTGGCACTATAAAAGTCTATCCTAAATCTAAAATTAACTGTGTAAACACTGCTCTCCCAAGGTAAGCTACCACCAGACCTTAGTAACAAAAGGAAAATGTTGCTTTTGGAAGATGTTTTGTAGCAATGAAACAATTACTCAGTCAAACAAATTATAACTCTGGATCCACTCGAAAGGCTTTAGAAATGCAGACTTCTGTGTGTGGTTAAAAAAGAACAGAACAGTTAATACCTCTGAAAGTCACTAATTAAAAATCCATATACTTTGTAGCTTTCCCAGTCAAGAGCATTTGCTCGGTTTCCCTAAGCTGTCCTTTCAAATTTACCTTTTCTCATTCTCTTGAGCTCCTGGTCTCATTGAATCATGTTCACGACCTGAATATAGAAGGGGTAAATAAAAAGACAAACAGATGAAAAATTATGTTGGAATTGACTACTTGTTATGAAGAATTATTACCTAACAAATAGGGATACTTTGCTCTATATATTAGTATGTTTTCTAGCAAGATTTCAAAGTGCTTCACAAACATATTAGGATATGAAGCAACAACTCAGAACTCCTTAATGCCAATTATTTTCTCTGTCAGGAACACCAGATCATGGAATCATGGAATTGTCAGAGTTGGAAGGAAGCTTTAGAGATCATCTAGTCCAACTCCCTGCTAAAGCAGGAATGCCTAGATTCTCTTTATCAAATAATAGTATGGATAGATAGGAGTACCTCAGGAAATCCTTATTTTCTGTACACAAAAACAGAGAATAATGCCTGCCTAATATTAGAAACAGATGTAGTCATTAGGACATAGAAAAAATTGAAGAGTCATAACACTGAAAGGCTGGCCAAAACCCCAATCTCTGATTAAATATATAATAACATATAAACACTTTTCTATTTAAAATTGTCCCTGAGGTACAAAGAATAAAATGAGCTGCAGAGCTGACAGCCTGATGGTCCCATCTGCATTCAGCATACAGAAATCCAAACAGGACTCTGGCACAGTCTAGACGTGATGTATTCTTGCCATATAATATCAGTGATTATAATACTTAACCAGTCTGCACTGATGCAATTTTACATCTGAGTGATTAGGAAAAAAAGAACCCACAAACAAACAAAAACCACAACTAAAACAAACAAAAAAAAAACAACCTACTTTTTGCATAACAATGTGAGTTCTCTTGAAGGTTGCCAAGGCCACCAGCTAGTTAGAGTCTTTATGCAATCTACTTGATATCACATTTCAATTGCTTCCCTTAGAAGTAAAGAAAAATGTTCTTTTCAAAACACACAATAACATGTGTTATACTAAAACTGAAATGATAAAACTGCAGCATGAAGCAACATGCAGAAGAAAATTAAGATGCAATCTTGCAAATGATGTCTTAATGACTAAAAATTAACTACTTAAGGATTGCACAACTATGCTTCATAGCTATGGCTGAGACAATGCTTTACATCCTCAAAGCATGTTAATAGTCTCAACATAGATAATAGTCTTGGCTTACAGGACACATAACATCAAGGCTTTTTAACAAAGCTGTTTAAGATCAAAATCTATTCACACACAGTATCTCAAATGGGGAAGTTTAAAGCTTTAAGTCAATTAAAACTGCCATCACATTTTAAAAACTAAAGCCTATGAACTTGATACAAACCCTAGAAATCGTTTGAAACACTGAAACATATCTTAACGATTTCATCTAACTAAAGGAAAATTGATTCCAACTACTATTCAGTTTCTTCTATTTCCAAGGTTTTAATCAAGACTTTGTCTTTGAAGAATCTATTCATCATAAAACTCCAGAAAGCAGCACTTCATATAGTGTCTCACAGGAAATGTTCTTGGTACATTATTAATTACCATCTATAATGCTTATTCTATTTCCCTTTTTACGCAAGTCTTAATGAACGGACTATGACCTTTCTTTTCTGAAATATGTTTCTTAATCAAGCTCCTAGTTTTAGAAGCATTCTCCTCTATTCCTCAAGAACTACTATAAATTAACTGACACAAAACTAAGACCCTTATTTGATATTTTCATTGTATCTATAGGCAAAATTTTTAAAGTTTCAAGGGTAGGCATTTCAGAGACTAGCCAGATCTCATCATAAATCAAGAACTTATTTATCACCTAGCTATTAACTCTGCTGTTGCTTTGGAGTAGAAAACTGTCATTCCCCTTCTGTGGTGCTGTACACCAGCAGTAACAGTATATTGGCTTCAGAGTTCTGCTGAATGTGATACGTTGTTGCAGGGAAAAGCTGTGCAGTTTACACGAAAATCAGAATTTATGTGATTTATTAACAATATGTAATTAACCATCAATCAGTGAACTGTATATCTAAGATTCAGCATTACTAGTAAACCACTATATCAGATGGATACAAAATGCTAGTAACCCACAATATGAGATACATATGAAATGTTTGTCATGCATACAAACAAAACCAGCCTCTTACAAAGACCTCCCCAAAAGGCTTAAATCACACGCATAAACACAGTCACACGCACACATCTCTTTCTTAAAGACCTGTAAGTAGTTACAAGCACACAACCTCCACTTGGGAGCATTGATTGCTCCCAAGGATTGTGTAACGATTGGGATCCTTACACATCTCCTGGCAGAGGTCTGGGTGCTCTGGCTTTCTGTGTGTCTGAGCGGCTCACCGAGTCCCACACTGGTGTGAAAGCACCCCACACTTCATATCTGCACATCCCAAGTGAGGGTACGTATTGTGGCACCCTGCAGTGACAGTTCACTTGGTGGATGCAGATGTCGCGGTGTCCAACAGGGAGGATGCTTCTTGCTTCGACAGAGGTTTTGATGCCAGCAGAGCAACTTCTTACTGTGTCAGGCCACATTCTGAGTACCGCTGTTCCGAGTCCAAGATTTCTCCCTCCTTGTTAGACTTTCCCATGCTGCTTTTATAATTCTTCTCAGACTGTCTCCTCCTTTCCAGAGTCAGTACATGCAACTACGATTCCATTAAGCTAAAAAAGTTATAGTGGTCAATCTCCCCGTGTAACGCTCTCATGAAAACAAGATCACGAATATGGAGTCTCCTGAACTCGAGCCTGAAAAAGAAAGTTCTTTTCTCCCCAGTCATCTTCCTGCATGACAGCACGGTAAGGTCACCCTTACACTGACAAAGAATGGAATGCTTCTCACTTAGCTTTAGATATCTTCATCTGAACTAGTCACCTGACTCCTGCCAGAGCTTTCAGATTGCTGCTTTAGGATGCAATCAATTACACATTAAACATGTATGTTTCTCTCCACTGATGGGAAAGGGATTTTTGACTTCTAGCTCATGTGTAAATCCTGATAATACAACTTGTATACATTAATGCAAGCAGACTCTCACACCAAATGTTTACAATGTCCTCTAAATTATTTTTTAAGAGATTGTTTGGTTGCTTTTCCATTGGCTTCTGTGTTGGTCTAAGCTAAGAGGTTTATAAATTTTAAGGTTTTCTAGTCCTTTGCTGCATCGCCACTTTTTCTCCTGCCTCTGCTACCATGTATCAAAGTCAAGTTGTATCCTCAAAACAGACTGGCACTAACACATACCAATAGTGTACATTACTGGATACATTACTGGAACTAATTTCTCTAACTCAACACAGTTAAGATTTATTTAACCCAAGAGCTCATCCATTTGAGGCAGTCTTTTCAAGATCTATTTCCTACTACAATCTTTCAGTCACTGATGGCTATGCACACTTTGACAAAGACTCTTGATACCTGATTCTATTTTTTGCAGGTTGTCTGCTGAAAAACATTCTTTTTTCAACATAACTTTGAGTAGTGATTAATTATGTAATGGATAAGAAAGCTAGGAGACCTTTAATGCCTGCCTATGGATGGGTGGTATGTTTCCAAGTTCTGCAAAAAGAAATTCCCACATGGTAGTACCACAATAGGCTTTAGTGAGTATGAACTTGATGATAGAGAAATTTAATATATTTAAAGGTGTTCTAAATTAGTGTTATCATATTAATAGATATATATAATTGAATATAAGAAGTTCACCATCAACTGAATGTAAATTTCTGTATGCTGCTCCTCACTTTCTGTATCACACCACTTACAAAACTATCAGGCATATAATGCTAACTACTTTAATGCTCACACTTTCAAAAATTCTGTTAAAATGAAAATTGTATTGAAGAGGTGCCTTTTCCCACTCAAGTCTCCCATACACTGCCATAACACTATCACACTATTTTTGGTTTTTAATTCCAGGTCAAATTTCTTACTATTATGCTGTTCTTCCCCACAAATAGAAGAGCCACATATTTATACACAGAACATACTGGAAAGTGTATAATATGCCATCCTGAAGAAGGGAAGCAGGAAAATGGGAGTGACTGCAGCACTTACCACAGGTTTGGTACCATTGAGTAGATATGCTCTCCTATAAATGGAAAGGAAACACACTGATAAAAATGGAAAATAGGAAGTGAGTGTTCTCAGTTTGGGCAAAACTACACTTACTGCTCATCTAAAGCAAGTAGGAAATGGCAAATTAAACAAAACCTAGCAAACTAAACCAAAAAGAGAAGCAAAGTATGTATTTATGAGGAAAAAAAAATAGAAAACAGCAGAGTTAAAGGTAACATCCCTTTGCCATTTATTCTCCTATTGATCATCTTCACTGTTTTTGCTACAGGACTGACATATTTAAAAACTTTCAACTTTTTCTTAAACATGTTCTTGAAATTACATTAAGGATAACTGTAATTAACACAGAATAAAAGGTCTTCACTCTATCATAAATGAAATCTGATGAATTTCATATATTTACCTGAAAAATATGTCAATATAAATTACTTTTGTTATAAATCTATTTTGACACAATCAGTTAAATCTATTATTATTTAAAATCAGCACTGTTTCTGACATAAGTGTGATTCTAGGTCAGAGCAAAAGCTAGTGATTCATCAAGATTATTATCCTGTCTCCCACAGAGAAAATAGAAAGAGAACAACATAGCATGTAGTGGGACTTCTCCCAAACCATCTCCTAACCTCCAAAAATATGAAACATTGGGAGTTAGAGATAATGTCTTGGCACTCAATAGGTATTGGTAGATTTTCCTTACATGAGCTTGTCCACTCTTCTCCTGAATGTAAATTGTAAAGTGAGTTTGTGGAGCTTCTTGCAAAAGGTATTGCATATGCTAAAACAAGATGAAGAACCAAGTCTTGTTTGCTTCGAATAAGGCCTCTGTTAGGTTCAGCTGATGCTCCCCAGCTTCTTTATTGGAAGACAGAGTAAACAAGAAATCCTTAATCCATCACCTTCATACCACTTGGGGTTTTTTAGCCCAATATATCATTTCTTTCATATACCCTTTATCTTCCCACTCTTTTTCATAATACTGTCTTCTGTAAATGTCTCATTTGTCAGTTTACTTGTTATGCGCATTTTAAATATTTCACAAGCTTTTATTCATCCACAGTTAAATTTTGATTCTTGCATTTGTTGTAAAGACCTCACAGAATAAGCTATTTAAACCTGAACAAACACTCTTCCCTCCTATTGCTTTTACTATGTTTTTATTATGTTAACACAGTGCTCTGGAACGGCATCAGAGAGGCCCTACCAGATTCATCCCTCACCTGCTGTAGCGGGATTCGTGTCTTCTTACTCTAAAAATGATTTAGAACTACTCAGATCAATATAGAAACCACAATTGCAGAATTTGGGTGCCAAACTGACAAATTCTGGGTTTTAATAATCAAATCCTCTGGGAGTCTGTAGTTCCATCTGAAGTCAAATTAAATTCAAAAGACAGGAATCATCTGAGCAAATGTAAATGTTTGAAATGTTGATATCTGAACTAGTTGTCTAGACTGTCTTTATAGTCACAACAGAGAGATAAGCACTTCTGTGGTATGATTCATCTGACCTTTTAGAAATGTATGAGATCAACTGAACCCTGCAGGCACTTGTTTCTCTGCTAGGACTATAAAAGACTAAAAGACTTTTCAGATGAGGCTATCTCAGATGTCCCTTAAGCACCTATAAGGGGAATCCAGACTGAATAGGCCAGAATAATATGTCTGCAATAAAAAGGCCTTAAGTTAGCAGAATGAATACCACACAAAACATTTCAGCCTGAATGTCACAAACATACACAGATAGACAAGCCTTTCTGAACACTTGCTTGAATGGCACTTTAATATCAACCTAAGTTTTTATTGCAGTCTGAATTGGGGGTACTGGTCCTTCAAAGAGTAGGAATATTTCTTTATTAGCAGAGAGAACTTATTTATTAACTAGGCACCAGAAAACTTAGAAAAAACAAACCTGTCACAATGTGTAGTATTTTGCATCTTAAAATAAAGGCCAGTAATTATCTCTAAAATTTAAAAAGGTAGCTTTGCAGTACACTCTTACACCACCTAGACCAAGTAATTAAATTACTTTCATCCTTTCAGTTAATGGCATTCCACCAGTCTTTGCCAACATAACATAACATAACATAACATAACATAACATAACATAACATAACATAACATAACATTAGTTATATATAATGTAATAATGTTAATATCATATAATATAACAATACAAATTCCAGAAACAATCTGATTTAAAAAAAAGAAGGGACAGCAGAGCCAGTATAGTTCTAGTAAGTTCATGATTCTAGGCGTAATCAATGACAGTTGCCTATATCACGTCTTATTTTGTGACTGTCAAAAGATCAAGTTTTCACTAAGCCCCAAATTCTAGAAAATTCTACAGCTCTAAAAGGTATACAAAACACTTGGTCATATTCTATGGAGGGACCAAACTGACTAAAGTGACCTTTGTCGCTTTCTTATCCTGGCAAGCACAGTGGGACAATACATGGTGGCTCTAAGACAGCTTTGTGTTTCTACATATCTTAGGCAATGCAAGAGCAAGCTTCAGCCTTGTATACACTCTGAATCCTGTGACATGGCTAGAGAGCTACCCTGTAACTGAACATCACGACATCTCTTATGGAACATCTCGAGCTGATCAGAGAGTATTCAGCGCTCTTTAAAATGGCAGAGCTCCTTTAAAGCTGAATAAAAGAGCCAGGGGGATAAGGAGTGGACAGAATACGAGCAAGTGAGGATTCAACTCCTAAAACTGATTTTTCCTCTCTCTGCTGACTGCATTGTACAGAGTGCTGCATATTGTGTTCGTCTCTTTCAGTCCAGCTCAGGCGCCCGGCAGCGTGATATGTTGCCACCTGGTGTAGAGGTGATGTAAAAAATCCTTGCTGACTCCTGTATGAGCAAAGGCTGCGTCACTGCGGAGGCACATCTCCGCCTGGACCACCCCGGCAATGTCGTCAGCCCGCCTGCTGCTGACTCACCTCTTGGGAAGAAACCAGCGCCGAGGAAAGAAACTGCCCTTCAGCCTGCGCTCATGCGGAGCGGGCAAGCACAGGGACTGCAGAACTTGCCTGAGAAAGGGGACGGAGAGGGCGACGGCTACAGGCAAAGGAGCTGCCGTCGTTCAAACCGGGATGCCAATGTTTACAGCTGCCAACAGCTGTGTGTTGATGCTGCCATGAGATGCTGGAGTGATGCTGAAACACTATGACTGACACAATTACTCATTTAAATAGGCTGCTCTTGGAGGGAGGAGGAAAGTCTGCTTCACATTAATCATTGCAAGATTTTCGCGCACCTCATTTGCCAAACGTATTGTGCTTTATAATGGAAACCACATTCAAATAACCTGTATTTCAAATAACTAGTATTTCTTTGTGCAAAGAACCTCTCAAAAGTGGTAAAGCAAGTACAGTGCACAGATTTTTTAAAGACAGCAATAAGCATTACAATTGTTATTTGTAAAGATTGTGTTTTCCTTAGGAACAGATCGTTAACATAATTAGGCTCGGAAAACCTTTCCCTTATTTTCAGAGAAAACAGTTCAATTGCTGCCAACTGCTTTCTATAGACTCCAATAAGAAATATGTTTTTACCTTTCTTTACAGCCCCTTATGCCACTGGGAGGAACAATGACAGAACCAAACCCAGTTTTCTTTCTTCAGATATGATTTTCAGTAGTGGATTTATGGGCAGCCTTAATACTAGTCTTGAAAGAAGCTGACGCTGTGCATTTTATGGTCATTCAACACTCTATAGCGCAGTGGTGTTCTACTGCCCCTGCAGCAGAATATGTCATCATAAATATGTTGTACGTGTGCACTCTGCCACTGAAAGATCACTAGGGATGTTGAGCTTTTGATTTCCTATCAGAAGAGATTTAACTGATCACCTGCTCTCAATAGTTTAAAAGACAAAAGTAGCATTACCATAGAAATATTCCAGGTGCTTTTTGGCAAAACAGTTGACAGACAATATTTCGGACCAGTGCAAGAGTATTTCTTATAGCAGAACATGCCCATGACCCATGACTTACAATGCTGTGTTGGTTTATTCAGAATATCTGTGGCACTGTAAAATTTTATCAAACTGCTTATAGGGTTTTTTCAATTCAGAAGTTAGCTACAGAAATTATTATTTTAATAATTAAAAATATAAACAATGCATTGCTATTAAGTGCTTTCCATAGGTGATTATTTGACTGAAGCAGTATTTTCTAGTCACTGCAGTGCTATCATTATTTGCTACAGAGCAAGACCTGATTACTGAACGTAACGGTATTTAGAATACAGTGCAAGCAAGAATATTCAGGCTTATTCCATTTCAATTCTTTCCAACTTTCAGAACAGAACAATCACCAGAACACCTTCCTTTTAATCTCCTACTTCTCCCACTAAAGACAGGTTTGCTGGTTGCTGGTTGTGCTGGTTGCTGGTTGCACAGGTTGCTGGTATTTTTCTAGCTTAAGGAAAAAAATCTGCAAAAGGAAGATTAAATAATCTTGAGGGAAGCATTCTCCTTAAATTCACCCAAAGTTTACAGACCAGTTTCATGTGTTATCACGTTGGAAAAATCTAGAGGCTTTAAAAACGAGTGAATGTATGGTTACTCAATCCACTGTAAGAGGAGGTCTTTTTTCCATGTAACTGAAAATGTCTATCTAATATGCCAATAAGCCATTGTGGTAGAAAAAACTTTCTTGCAATTTGTGCAAAATCCATTCATAATTTTAGTCATGATAGGTTCTGTTACTGATGGGGAGAAGACTGACTGATGTGGAAAAGCTTACTCAAGTGAAAACTCTAGAGAAACTTTTAAGTACATATGAACATACTCACTAGGCCTATAGCATGAATAGGATAATCAATAAACACTGTCTTGTAAGTGCCTGTCAAGCTGTAAGATGATATGTCTGTGGAAAAAAAATGGTAGAATGTACTTGCAGATTATATTTATTATCTCCGTTCCCATGACGGGAAAGGAATTGTCCTGGACCACACAACTATGAATCTGCCACTGCACAAGGCAGTAGCCATGACAGTCCTTTGAATGTAAAGCCCCAAAAGATGCAGCTCGGTGCCTTCGGCTTGTCTCTTCCCCTCCAGAGACTCGGTGCTTCTGTCTGAGGCATGTGGAGCCATGGAGCGGAAGAGAGATTGCAAGACACTACTGTACAAGGCACAGGTCTACCTAGAGGCCAGAGCTGCATCTAACACCGCGCATGAAAGGAGACAGATCTTGCGTTCACACAGTAAACAGGCAAATAGTTCATCTAGCAGAATCAAACAGTAACTACTCCAGCACCCACACTGAAGTTATTACAAAGCATCTTTTTTTCTGTCACAGTCATCAGGATAGATACAGGGGGAAAACAGAAAAGAAAAAAGTCATTGCAACAAATAAAACAAATAAAATTACAGACAACACTAAAAATTCATAAATATTTCATATAAACTAGAATATGTTTACTTTGCACTTTGAATCCTTCAAAAACCATTTCAAAGAACAAAGAGATGACCCTTTGATGATGTGCTAATGCTATTAAACTAGTTCAGCCTCTTTCCTCCTACCTCCCTTCTCCCTATTTCCATCAAAAAAGCAGAGGACAGTAACAATTCCAAAACTAATTCCTAGTCTGCACAGATAACTACTCCTCCTGGCTCCAGTCACTGCTGCAGCATTTGCTTGGCTATAGCAGCATATGAACAAAAGTGGCAACATAATCATGGAAAAATCTCCTTCTCTCTGTGAAAATAATTGTACCTTCTATTGTACTATAAAATCTAACATTAAAGATGACTAGTATTTTTGATATATAATTCAGAATCAGAAAGTTTCAACAAAAGGTTTTATCAGATAGATACTCCACAAAATCCAGTGTGGGAGTAGGGTAATTATTGTCATTTCATTGTGCTCTCTCCAACTATCTACAATTATCTCTTTATACTAGTAATCAGCTTTATACCATTTGATGTCCTTTGCTTTTTATTGGTCTAATTACAAAGTAGCAGTAAGTTTACATCACAAAGACTGGTTTGAGTACCCATTTCATCTCCTTCAATTTTCAAACGTCTGTATTTTCCCAAAAATGTAAGACTAAAAACTAAACACATATTTAAAGACTGTATGTTACGTGCTAATGGCAATCATGTATCTAAAAAAAAATATTTTATGTGGAAAAGTTCATCATATTTTTTACAGCAACAGTGTGCAACACAAATTAGCGTGAACAGCATGATATACCCATATGTCATCTCTTAATTTTGAATAATGCTCCTACATTATTGGGTCTGAGACCAGGAACTTGTGCTAACTAGATGTTGACAAGCATTTCAAAATATTGCAGTATCACATGACCTTATTTCAAACACCAAACAAATACCTAAATTTGATTTTTAGTAGTTAAAAGGGTCAGAAAAGTTTATTTGGATTCAGTGATCTAAAACTGCTCTTTGGGGGAGCTTTTCTCTCAATCTTAACTCTTAAATACTAGAGATTTGGGCAGAGGAAGTCCTGCAACCAGACGCTTTCCACTATAAATGCCACTGTGCCTCCTGCCCTTTGATATGGAGGCCAGCTCAGTCCAGTGCTGAACAGTATTATTCCTCATGACTCTTATTTTAGAGTTCACTGATGGTCCAATCCTACAAATTTGTGTTAAGGTACAGGAACAGCCCTACTCCCTTTTGTTCAAGAATACTTTAGTTCATTAAAAAATCCTTCATCAGCTGTGACATTGCAGAAAAGCCAGCTGTGGCAAGGGAAAATAGATTATGCCTTGTTTTGCTGTAGGTATTGGTCACCATGATTACAGCTGGATGTTAGGTTCAGTTTAGCATTTGAAAAAAAGGACGACTGTCAGGACAAGCTCTGAGGCCAGAGCTCTTCATACTCATGCAGACCTTGCAAAATGCAATTCCTCTTTATCTCAAATTTATCCCAATATCTATAACTGGAACCAAAGACCCTATCATACATACTTACAGCCAAATCAATTAAAAAAAGATGTTGCTCTGAAACCATCCGCTCCATCATGATTACTACAATCCATTAGCATATGCAGTCCTTCCATTCGGCTTTTCTGGAAACTAACTTCAACAAACATCATTTTAGGCCTTAATGAAATACAACAACTGCACAGTAATGATGACTTACTCAGTCTGAATTTTTTTCTCATGAAATCATGCAGACCCTACCAGATGTTACTGCCTTCTCTAAATCCTAACTCGCAATATGTCTCCAATCTATTCTTAAACAAATTCAATAAAACCCACAAAAAAAGTGAGCACCCAGTCATTTCTATAGATAACAGCCTCCAACCCCTTCTTGGGGGAGACCTCACAGTACCCTGGAATCAAACTCGTCTTCAAATCCTGCTGGGTTCAAAACTGAGCCTAACCCCTTTCTCAGTTTCAGTCATAATCAGAGTCTAATAAAGCACATGTGAAGCAAACCAAATCACACGCTTATCACTTCTACCAATGGAAGGTCCCATCCTAGGTCTTAGACAATCAAAGAATCATAGAATGGTGAGGGTTGGAAGGAATCATAGAATCATAGAATCATTTGGGTTGGAAAGGGACCTTAAAGATCATCAGGTTCCAACCCTCTGCCATGGGCTGGGACACCTCCCAGTAGACCAGGTTGCACAAAGCCCCATCTAGCCTAGCCTTGAACACTTCCAGGGATGGGGCATCCACGGCTTCTCTGGGCAACCTGTTCCAGTATCCCACCACCCTCAGAGTAAACAATTTCTTCCTAATATCTCATCTAAATCTCCTCTCTTTCAGTTTAAATGTTACCCCTTGTCCTATCATTACACTCCCTGATAAAGAGTCCCTCCCCATCTCTCCTGTAAGCCTCCTTTAGGTCCTGGAAAGCCATTATAAATTCTCCCCAGAGCCCCTTCTTCTCCAGGCTGAACAACCCCAACTCTCTCAGCCTGTCTTCATAGGAGAGGTATTATGTTTGGATTTGGAACAACATGGATATACTGGGTAAGACTTAGACAGGGTTTAATGTTGAGGCTGAACTACTGTTCGATACTCAAGAGCTGAAAGGTCTGGCTCATTGCAGGATCCTCAGCCGAGTACACTGCTAAACCTGTAGCGGTATTACTAGGTAGGGAATGATTTAAAATTAGTTTTAGAAGATGTTTATCTCGTTTTATGATGACCTAGAAAAGATTCTAGCTGTAGGGCTAAAAATGTCAAAAAAAAAAAAATGGGAAATTTGCTTTACTCCTTATCTCCTAGGCCTAAGGGAAAGCCTAACGTTGTGCTAGCTACTAAAGTCTGGGATTAAAGATAAGATTTGAGAAGAGTAGCGATGAAGAATTTAGTTTACTGCATGAAAGCATATGGCTAGGGTAAGGAAATATTTTTTGTTGATACTATACAGACATCAGCCACCTGGCTGTGATTAGGGCTGAGGTTGAGGTAAGATTTGGGCAATGAATTTTGCACCAAAAATACATAAACACATTATAAATACAACAGAGAACAACATAACATCTGTAAAAATAGGGAAATTATGAAAATGTAAAAAATACACCTGGCCATACCATGATAAAAGACTTATCTTGAAACTCTTGGAAAAAATATGTTTAAAAAATGCCAAAACCCACAAAGATGATATTTTTACCAGCCTGCTAATTTTACCAAATCATTCCTTTAAAGTATTTAAAAGTATTTATTGATCTAGAGGCTGCAGTGGTCTTTTTTTCCAGACATGACCTAGAAATTAAGTGGACATTTTTGCACTGTATATCCTACACATTTTGAAAAGAATTCTAAAAAGAGCAACTGAAGTTCTGGTTTGATCATGTTCTGTGTAGCTCGGACCTGAGAGTGGGAAGCAGCAGAAGCAAAAGCACTCCATGTTACTGAAGCTTCACAGCACATAAAATTGACAATGAAGAGGACACTCCAGTAGTCAAAAGGTTTTTTTGGGGAAAAAAAAAAAATTGAAGTATGCCTTTTACTATGGAAACTTATGGCTTACTTTTGGAGAACTTAATGCCTCTAAGAGATGTGACATTTTCCTTACTTATCTGTGTTTCACAGATGCAAAAGATTCTAGAACAAGGTACATATATTGCTGTAATGGGTTATAAAGGGCAAATTATATTTTTTGTGGATGTTTGGATATTTTATGTCTAGGCTATCTTTCTCATGCTATCAGACAAAATGTTGGTGCAATATAAGATATATTCATATACTATGGCGGTTGACCAGATGCTACATCTGTATGCAAAGTTCAGGATGGTAGATTAGTTTGAAAAGATTTTCTCACAGCTTGCATTACAAAAAGAACAATTAAGATGATATCAGGATAAATGAAGGTTAGCAAACAGAAGGACTCCCTACTCCTTGATTACTGATGGAAAATCTTTAAAACCTAATTTCTGTTTATTATAGCCCTGGGATGGCAGCAATAAAAACAGTTTTTTTGCAGAGATGGCAGCTCTGGGATCGCACCAAGCTGTTACTGCTCCAACCACTGACCCCATAACTTTGCCTCAGATGGGGTGTGCTGCACAGGTCTCTATCACAGGGCAGATTGAATTCAACACCTGGATTCATTTAGGGTGTATCCATACCTATAAAATGGTGGACTGGGGAGAAATGCAGGGAAGCATGGGCCCAAAGCTCCTTCTATAATACCACTACAGAAAGAGCACCTGCTCAGGAAGTTTTTCTAGCTTCACAAAATGGTTAAGAATGAAGTACTTCCAGCAAAGAATGCCTTTTTTTTAAAATGTTCGTTCTCCACAGGCGTACCCTTTGGCAGCTGTTCCGCAACTTGGAGAGCACCAGGCTCCCCCCACCTTCTTTAGCGCAAGCTTGTAGGCTGACAGGCTCTTACACCCCTCCACCCCACTGGCAGAGCCGTTAGCCACCGCTTTGGCGTGCGGTGAGGGGCAGAGCTGTCACGGGCCCAGCGGGGCGGCGAGAGGAAGCCCCGTACCTCCCCCTCAGCGACCCACCGCCCATAACGCTACCACAGGGCCGCCCCGCGCGCAGCCCCTACACGGCCCCGCCAACGGCCGGCCGCCGCCCGCGCACCAGCCCCGGGAACGCCGCCGGCCAATCAGTGCGCGGCAGCCGCTAACAGGCAGGAGCCGGCGGGAAGCGAAGCGGCCGTGGGCGGGGGAGGGAGGGCGACAGGACGGAGGGGCCTGCCGGCTGAGCTCTTTAATTGGCTGTTTTGTCCCCAAACTGTCCAATCAGAGAATGCTTTGTAAGCGACCTCTCAGCCTATCAGGGCTGTGCTTCTTCTTCCGCTCCGGTAGTTTGAAACCGACTGGCTCGGCGGCGGGGGCTCGCAGGTGAGAGGGGATGGCGGGGGGCGGCCGGGGGCCCGGCACCTCCACAGTACCTTCTCCGTAACCTCCGTGTTTCTTACCCGCGCCCTCCCCTCCTTTCCCGAGCTTCCCACCGCCCTCTGAGTGAGCCTGTGGGCACCCCCTGCCTCCGGGTAGTTGGGCTGGTGGCCTAAAGGGCACTGTTTTAAGAAAATAATAATAATAAAATATATAGTTTACATGCGGAATTGTGCTCATTCCCGCCTGTCTGCCCATGTGCCTACCCGGCTGTGCCTGCCAGGTGTCTCTGGGGCACCCCGCAGCTTCTCCTTATTGTTGCTCACTGTCACGACAGAGATGCTGTATTGAGAAGCTTAAAAACGTGTGCTTGAGCAGGCTGGCTTTGCAAGGGTGTACAGTTAAGGAGAAATATGTCCTGCATGTTCTGGGAGATGGAGGAGTTCTCTTTCCTAGGTGTTGAGTCTTCTGATCTGCATGCAGCATTAAATTATTTGGAAGGCAACACTTTGAGTCAAAAACAAGCCCAAAAGCACAAAATCCTGAGCACGACTCAAGCAACTAAAAACTAAAGATGAGAGTAGCCACGCTGAGCCAGACCAAGGATGTTTATAGCTGCATACTATTTCTAAAAATAGCTGTGTTAACGTTGTAGTTGTACAATTGTGGTTTGGAAGAAACTTTGCTCTTAACGGGGGTCTTTCCTGAAAGAAGTTAGATGTGTGTTTTGGCAGCTGTTTGGGGAAGATTAGAAGAACGCTGTAAACATGAAGATGCTCTTCTCCCTTGTCTCTCACCCTATAATGATTTGCAGCTTAGAGAATTAACTTGTTGACCCAGAGTTGGTGTCTTACTTAATGTTTCTTGATTTCCCTTTTAGAAACTTATCCAGTGTTTTCTTGAACTTAGTGCTTCTTCGCTGAGAACAAAGCAGGCAAGTTATTCTTGGCATGATGTGTCAATATCCGTAACCATCAGCTTAAAAGAAGTGTAACTTATCTTAATTTACCATAGTATTCCAGTCTGTTGGTATGTTCCTAAGCAGAATTTTAGTGTTCTAAAACTTTAGTGTTACTGGCATTTTCACTGAACAAAACATAGAAATGTGGGGTAAGCTTGAACTTTAAATAATAACCTGTTATTGGAATCTAAAGCAATATTCAAATCAGTAAAGGCAGTCAGGTGGAGACCAGATGGACAAACACAGTGAAGAGCTAGTCCACTGGTATAAAGAAAAGCAATGGGAAGAGGCAGCAAACACACTGAAGTGACAGCAAGTAACTCTTGTGAGATGATGTCAAACAGGGAAGCTACTTTTATAGATTTGAAGGGAAGAGTAGGAGTGGAGAGGCAGCATCACTTGTGATGAAGGAACCTTGTGAGTTTTGGAAAACCACAAACTTAAGAGTAGTTTCGGTAATAAGCAGAGAACTAGATACACTAAACTGACTGTCAAGAACATGGTCTCAGAAAAATGAAAATAGAAGTCAGGACAGTGGTCTTTAAGTTATTGAACAAACTTTTCAGAAGTAACCTTTCTCTTCCACTTTCTTGGACTTCTCTGTGTTCACGTGAAACTCCAATTGCCCTCCTGTTTCTCACAAGAATTGATGGTAGTTTATTTCTTTTTAAGTGGACCGAGAAGGGAGGGGAACAGTATTTGTAATTTCTGGTTATGAATATGCCTTTAATTCCTGTAAGGGCTAGACGGTCCTTTGTAATCATCCCTAATGCCCCCACACGCTATGTTTTAATATCTTCAGAACCTTTAGGGTGGTCAAGACCCGCAACTTGAGAAACTATATGAGTGAGAAGGCATATGGAGTTGAAGCTGACTTTGTAAAATTACTGAAGAAGTATTTTTTGGTTACTGAAATGATTTATCGACTAAAGGAAGGGGGGGGTGCTCTTGTAAAGTTATTTGGTCAGGTAGAGATGCCAAAATCAAAGAACTGATAGGGAATAATTTGTGGGAAAGAAGAAAATTGTCAGAGCAGAAGACAATGAAAACAGAAGAGAGCAGGAAGGTAGTATTTCTTCTGTCATCTATGTAGTATTTCTTGTATTTCTTCTCTCATTTGCATACCAGTATACAGCAATAAAAATACTAAACCTCCCTAAGACTTCATAATTTGTATTTAAAAAGCATGGTTGGTATATTAGGACTCAGCAGGAAGTAGGGAGAAGGTAATCTCTTTGGAACCTTGGGCAATAGGAAATCTCAGCATTTAAAATGGTCTTTATACCATTTCAAAAATGTCAATTTTCAGCATAGAAACTTTCCATTCTGAAAAGTGTAGATACCCTTAGTGAGAGAGCCTTTGTGGTGCAAGAAGAATCAGCATCCAGAATAAATAAAGAACAAAAAGTCAGTTGATTTCCATCTGTATTCCTATATGAAGAGCTATGAGATTTATTGTGAATTTTGACATTTTGAAAAAAGATGATGATGCATAAGGAGGGTATTCCTGCCAATTTAATGACAGCAATTTAACATTTCTGTCAGAAAATGCATCTGTTTAAAAAAACAACTGATAATATTATAATTGACAATTTTAAAGGTCACTCTAAAACTAAATTTTCATTGCATGGTTGTTTGCTATATTATATAAGCAGTTGGTTCCTTTGACTGGTAATTTACTGTGGTCTTCTTCCCAAGCTTACCCTCTTGCTGACAATGCACTGCTAGCTGTGTCTGACAATTTTTTTTCATGTGCCTCAGGCAACTGTATCTCTCTGACATTCATTCATTCATTAACAAATTCACCTTGCTTAATACTCAGTTCCCACTCATTCTGTAATTGCTTTTGTTTCCCTCCCCCCCATCCTTTTGAGTTTTTTTTCCCCATATCCTATCAAGTTTTATCACAGGAGCTTCACTGAAGAACTTAGAGATGCATATGTCTTTCAGAAAGTCTTCAAGTTTCTTATCAGTTCTACAACATCACCTGCTTCCCAAATGTTCAAAGAATGCCATACTATCATGCTTAGAAATTGCTGGTGTGATTGACATTCCCTGAACCTAAGGCACTACCTGTCCTTTCATATTTATTCATCTTCCTGGGCCTATAAGGCAAGAAAAGTTGAAAAAGTGGAGGGAGACTGATGTTAGCGAATAAGTGAAGACTTCAGGGTATTGAACTGGAGTGTTCGGGGAACGATCCCAGCTTGGGCTGTGGTTGAGACAGTTCAGGGGGGAAAAAATTGCAGTGTAACTTAGTCATTCCTGTGTCATTCTATAGGAAATTTGTCATGAAGCAAGCTGATAAGCACCAAAATAATACAGTATAAATAAGAAGGAGGGATTGACACAGGTGTGTATCTTTAAAGTAAGGCTTCTGTTATTCTTGATATAGCTGGGTGTTTTTTTTCCTCCAGCAGTGTATTTTAATTACCATTGATACAAAATTTTATATTGTGTATTATGAAGCATTAGGTAGTAAATTTATTCAGTCAATGTGAAATACAAGAAAACTTTGTTATTGCTTTTGAGTCTTGCATTGTTTCTGTTAAAGTCAATGGAAGTTTTTTCATGGTTTTGAGTATGGTTTGGATAAGAAAGTTTCCTACCTGGCACTATATAATGAGACTGTATGATCAGTTTAGCCCACAGAGTAGGTGTTGATGTTGTTTCAAAAGCAGAACCTCTTTTCCTGGGGAAAATATTGGTGAACATGCAGTAAACATATTGGAACTGAAAAATGAAGTTTAGCTTCTGCTGTTCTGTAGACTAACTTTGTGCAGAATGTAATCAGAGGAGGAGAAAAGCACAAGTCCAGTTTTGTCAAAAGACTCTGTTCAGGGCAGTCTCTGTTTCTTCTGATCAACAGGTAGGAAGATGCAACCTCATTTGGTTCACTGTCATGGCATTTTATTTGTCAAAGGATAATTATGGCAAAATCTAACAAAACTTGCATCTTTTTTATGTTTTACCTGTATAGGAAATTAATAAAAGAGTTAGTGAAAAGAAGCAAATTAGACCAAAAAAATCTGAGATTAAAATATCTTCACTTGGGTTCCTTTTTGAGTGGTTCACAAGACGTTTCAATTTATGTGAAAATTCTTATGTGAACTTAAGAGGTTGATCAATGACAGCTGTAAGTAAAATAGTACAGATTTCTTACCGCTTTTTTCTGGTGTAATTTTTTATGTGTGTTAGGTCTTACCAAGAAGCATAAATTTGACACAGTAGGATAGAAACCCATTATTTCTGAGAGATGAAGTGTAACTATTTGTTAGAGTTCTTACATGATGTTGTAAGAACTGAGTTTCTTAAAATGGATTTATTTCCCTCAGAGTAGTATTGTGGCCAAGGTAATCTCAGAAGGTTTTGTTGTTGTTGTGAAAATGGTTTTGTTGGTGGTGGTTTTTGGTTTTTTCCCCTGCATTAAATATGCCAAGATAAGATGGAATTCTAATGGTGGAAGTTTTTCTGTATTCAGCATTCTTACAGAGGATGCAAAGATACTGGATAAAGTCTTTGTCTTGTTCTTTTGAAAGCAGCAGATTTTCATCCTTTAATAATTGGTTGTTCCTGTTTGAGTGGTGAGTGGGTTTTTTTCCCTTAATAGAATTCTGTCAAAAATGGGCTAGTTTTGACAAAAATTAATTTTCCTACTTCTCCTGTAGAAAAGCGTCTCCACTTTTGTCACCTGGTAGAATGGCGCATACAGCAGAAGCACTGTTAAATTACGGGTTTTTTTCTTCACAGGAATTGACTTTGTCCCTTTAAAACTACCTGTTTATGGGCAATTCATTTCTGCAGTTCGAGTGCTTTTGTTTTTTGGTCATGTCATAGTTATGTGTGTTCTGTTCAGCAATAGTGCATCCAGCAACCTGTGTTTCCAATGCCTTTTGTAGTTGGAAAACAGGATGAAGGCATTGTGCGATAAATTTTGAAAGAACAGAATTTTCTTTTGTGATTTTATTGATTATCAAGGAGTTTCTAAGGCCACCTTGTAAGGAATGATTAAGTAAATTAATATTAATAAATGACTGCTTTGCAACTGAGAACACATCTAGAATAGAATAGACAAACAATTATCATCTAGTTCCACTGCCCAACCAATTCAGGGCTGACCAGAAGTTAAAACAGGTTGTTAAGGGCATTATCCAAATGTCTCTGAAATACTGTCAGGCTTGGGGCATCCAGAACCTCTCCAGGAAGCCTCTTCCAGTGTTTCACCACCCTCTTTGTAAAGAAATGATTCTTCATGTCCAGTCTGAATCTCCCCTGGCACAGCTTTGAACCATTCCCACGTGTCCTGTCATTGGATCCCAGGGAGAAGAGTCCATCACTTCTCTCTCCACTCCCCCTCCTCAGGAAGCTGCAGAGCGCAATGAGGTCACTCCTCAGCCTCCGTAGACAAACCTAAAGTTCTTAAACTCTACACTCCTACAAAGAGTGTCTATTACTGCTGAAAAAGAACACTGAGGTCACAGCTAAGCAATCGGAATGTTGGCAGGGAAATACTATACTCCTTTTAGATAATTGTGAAGGGCCTTTTTTTGCTTGGTTTTGTTTGGGCCTTTTAGATAATTTGGTGCTTTTAAGTAGGGCCTAGATCATTGCCTTTTCCTTATAAAAAAAAAAAAATCCACTGACTCTTTGAGAATTTCCATGTACATATAATTGGGTTGTGCAAGACTTTGTCCATTCCATCCATTCTTTTTGTGTTCTTTAGTAACCTTGACTGCAATCCTAAGGACAAAGTTTGTGTGGCATCTGTAGATTTTTATAATGCTGTAAGAAGGAAGAAAAAACCCCCACCCTCTGAATGCTGTTGTGCCATTTGCTCACTGCAATACTAATTTATTTAGTGTTTATTCTACAAAACCAAGGTAGTATGCGTTAAATGATCAAAACTCCTCTGACCTTCAGGCCCTAGAACTATATTTCTTTTTGTCGTTTTGTGTTCTAACAGAATTTTTGTAGTTGACATTACAGCTTGAAAGTTTTGTTTAAAACAGAACAAAGATACTAAGTAAACCAAAGAGATATTGTTAATTTTATTACGCATTTATTTTAAACTTATTGGTCAATATTGCATTCCAATTGCAGCATCCTTGTTATGGAATACTTCAATTGGGATAATACTTTTAATCACTTGATGTTTCCTTTTCTCTATCCTACATAATCTTATTGCAGGCTCCAGGCTTTATTTTTTGTGTGTCTAAGTTTTTGGTTACAATTGGGATATTGTGTTTTCATTGATATTTGCTTTCAACTTAATTCCAACAGTGTTGTAATATTGTAATTTATAAGTGTTTATTTCCAAATTTTTCACTGGGTGCTGTCTAATGACACTTTCTGCTCATGTGTAAGAGTGTGTATTCATGCATATAGTGGATTCTTTGGGTTTTAATAATGGTGTTAAACTTGAAAGACTAGATAAATTTCCTGCCATAACTTGATATGTATATTTTGAGCGTTCAGGATGTCTATATTAAGACAGACGCTGTGCTAATGGTTAAATTGGATGACTCAAAATGAGCCACTTTCTTGCACTGGACACCTTACCTACTGTGTCCCTTGAATTGGATAAGGTAATCATGGGAGCAGCTGGATCAGCCCTAACTGAAAACTAACTTGTTTGGGGGTGAAGAAGTAGTTTTAAGTTGCTATTTGGTCACACAATCTCTTTAAAATAGACAGAAAAGCTATGTAATGTTTTCTGCACAATCATTTATTTTAGTTAAAGCAAAGACTAGTATGTGGGCTTTTTTGCTCTGCTGAAATTTTGCTGCAGGGGATTTTGTACAGTTCCATGTAGTTCCTGGTTGTGTAACTTATCTGAAGTTGTTTTCTTTGTTTTCATATTTGTTTTCTTCTTTTGACATCTAATATAAACTGTATTTCTTTGGAAAGATATGGACATGGAAAAATTGAAAACATTGATTCACAACAAACTATACCTTTTGCTTGAAATGTGATCCTTACTAAATGTGAGCTTACTAAAAAGATAGACTAAATATTTGTAATTATAAAGCTTCATGTACATTTATTTAGCCTTTTAATTTTAACGTGATAGCATAGAAGATGGGAAATGGAAATTTGAAAGGAAACTAGAATTTAGCTGAAATGTACAAAGCCTAGCTTATTACATTCTCAAATTAATTGAAACCCACATAAATGTAAGGGTTACACTGAAAGTTTTAAAATGCTTTCCTTTTCAACTGGTAGATTCAAAACCATATTATGTGTAATTGATACCTTTAACTGATTATTTCCACTCTAGCTTTCCTCAGCTCGAAGGGGAAAATAATTTGTAAATTCACAATTAGTTTCTGAGGTTTGATCTCATTAGGACACTAGCCAAAATTACTAGAATAGTATTAAGTGGAAAGAAAAACAAAACAAAACAAAAAGACTGCTACTGACTTGGTTTGGTACTTTCCAACTTGCATTTGGTCCCAAATGTTTAATTGTGGCTTTGATCGGTTTAAGCATTTAACTGCTACTGGAACTTTTTTAATTAATTACCGAATTGTATGTTTAAGCTGTAATACAGATTGTTGACAATTTCACATTGAACTCTAAATAATTTCATTCTGAAAATCAGTTTAATTAGGAGACTTCAAAAAAATGTTGATTGCCTTACTACACAGCATAATGTCACATACCAGTTAGATTAGTTTATAACTTTTTAACAGGAAAGCTTTTATTTTAGTTATATATATACATTCACTATACCTATATAATTTTTAAAATGCATAATATAAGGTGATAATAATTATATCTAATCTAAAGAAAATACTAGATAAACAAATCTGGTTTGATGATTGGTTTTAGAACTCCCACCAAAGAAATTGTAAAGTTATGGGATGTGAAAAGTGACTGTGTTCAGTAGCATCTTTGCCATGGCTATAAAAATAGTCATATTTTTCTTTGCAGTAAAAGTAATGCTTAGAAATAGTATCAGATGGAACTTTTTTCCCCTGGTTTATGTTTTTGTTTAAGCTGCTTGATATAGTATCCAATTCTGTTGTCTAGCAAAGTCTTTCTGTATAACTATTACAGTGCATCTAGTTGTAACTGGAATGAAGATGAACATGAAACAAGAGAAAGATAAAGTACAATCATGGTGGAAAACGAGCTTGCTTTTGCAACTTTAAAGGAAATCCTTTTAGTTTTCACCATTACAAAAAACCTCTCAAAAATTACCAAAACCCATTTTCATTCCTTCCTACATATACCCAGTTTTTTGAAATGAAATTGTAATTTTATATTATTTGTCATCACTTTATGACAGGATGAATGTGAAGAGTGGCTTCGTTATGCTCTGGTGACTTTGAAGTTTGAACAGTGCGCCTTGAAGTGGTCAGAGCCCACTTCAGAACTGAGAGCAGGTGGCACTTTTTCAAGTGTAACAGATGATGCCATTCACCATAAGACTCCAGGTAGTATGGAGAGTAATCATTGTCGTAGTGTGCAGTGGTATGTCTTGATACAACAATGATACAACTTTTTTGACTTAAGTTTTCTAATAACTTCTGTTTGAAACGTACACATAGCTCATATAGTACATTTGCATTTTGCACAACAAATTTAGGAAGGTATATTCACCGAAAGGTTTGCTCTCTGAGATCCCTGTCAGATGATAGAATCGATGTGCAGGCAATTCTCTGTGATTTGTGATGCAGATGTTTCAAGTGGTTGGTGTAATAATGCAAAAAAGGGTGCCCTTCCTTACAGTACACTTCTTCAAAATTTGGCAGGTCACAACTGGTTTTGCTCATACCTGTGCTGCCATGATAGATAAATGAGTATTTAAAATATGAGTGTTTGGAAGTAAGAGTTAGCTTAAAAGGCCTTAGTCTTATGACTAATCATGTCACTACATGCATGTCATTCTTGCTCTTTCAGTTCAATCACAGTATTTTAATTTTAGGTATTTAGGACTGTATAAACTTATACACATATATAAACTTGTGATGCATTGGTAACACTAGTATTAATGATTACATGTTGTTTGATTTTGTCACTAGCATTTATATTGATGAAGCTCTGTTAATTTTGCTTCAGAAGAAATAATAAACAATCATACCAACATTATTTCTTTACTAGGGAGTTTACCTTAATCAGGAAGAACTTAACTTTGAACTAAGTTCAAGTTCTTTATTGTGTGCTATTTCATGACAAATATATTTAACTACAGTTTTCTTTCCACTTCTATTTTTGTGACCCTTGAAGATGGGTTTATCTGGACTATTTAGAGGGCTAGGGGTGTAAAATGTGTAGGTTATTTTATTAGAGACTAAGTAGCTTTGAAGTGGTAAATTTGGTGCTAATCATCATCTTGGAGTAGACAATGTTCATGGGTATTGTATGCCAGAACTCCTGGCCATGCTGATCAGAGCTAAATAACTCTCTGCTAGCCAGAATTTACTGGTGTGATTGCTAAGGGCAATGCAGACTCTGAAAGTTGTTTATTTCACATTAACAAAATAACCTATCTTCTTAAATTGTATGTTGTTTTCACTGGAATAGAAAACAGTAGGCTAAACATGAGTTAACATTTAGTTAACTCATGTTAATACAATATTAATACAATAAAAAATTATCTAGAAACAGATTCTTGAAATAAGGAATGCAATTAAAGTGAAGGAGATTGTATTGGTTATGCTCTTTATCCTTCCACAAGGAGCCTATGTAGTGGAGTTTGGGCTCCCAAATTTAGACACCCAAGCCAATATCTCTCTTTCCAGTAGGCCATAAGGGAAAATGTTTTATCATTTTTATAAACTAATGGGTAATCTTAGTCCTTAGGGACATCGCATCCGTAACAACTTCCCATGTGGAGTTAGCGTGGCTGTTCTTCTGAATATCAGACTGCCACTGGAATTCTAGAAGGTGTGATTTTTGAGTTCATTGAAAGCATGAGAATGGAAGTTTGGAGAGAGAGAATATTCTGTAATGGAAGTAAAGCTGGAATTAGAATAAGAATAATGTTAGAAAAGCTGCCAACAGAAAAGTTTCAAGTGCATCCTTTGCATTTTTATTTTTACATATTGAAGTTTATTAACTTGATCCAGTGTAGTTATGTCCTATGTGGGAATTGTACCAAGTTGCATAAGAAGTCAGATCAATAGAAGCTGCTGGTACATTGTACTTTGCCAATTATTCAAAGAGTCAAAATATTGTAAAAAAAGTTCCACTGTACTAAGAGGTATTCCTGCAACTCCTAGAATGAGAGCACTGGCTTGGGGTTTAAAAAATTATGATAGAAAATGTTGTGATTCGGGAAATAAAATATCCTCATCTTTTATATGATTTTCAGGCACCAAAAATTGCAGTTTGATAGATTCAACTAAAGGTAACGTTTAAACTACCTGTGGTTTTCATAGTCAAAGAATATTCTTTGGCTATTGTCAGGAGCCTAATACATTGACCAGGTTCTTTCAGACACTATAGGCACAAAGAGGGTTTAGGCTTCTAGTCTCATCTGAAGATATTTGCTGTTACATGGGACCTTGGTTTAGCAGAGTGATACAGCAATCTGCTGAAATTGCAGTGCAGGCACAAGTCACAGCCTGTTTGGACCTCTCAAACAGGTAAACATACTCTGTAAATTAAATTTTATTTTCTAAGCTCAATAGGGAAGAAAACAAGCACATCAAAAAAGCACATCAATCCCCTTTGTACAGACTAGTCTAACATATGAATTCAATAATTCATCCTTTAATTCATGAGGTTTCTAGCTCACAAGTTCTCCAATATATAGCTCACAACTTGTAGCTCACATGGCTATGAGCAAAATAGTTGCCTAACTGACGGAAAGTGTTCTTATCCTTCTTCCTCTCTCACAGTGCAGAACACTTTTGTGTCACACTGGGAAGCATAAAACCCTCAGCAGCCTGGCTGCTGTTGGATGTATTTCAAAAAAGCTTTTTGGATGTATTTATACCTTGAGCTTGGAAGTTTGGTCTATGCTCTTTCCATAAATTAGTGGATTCTGAAGGAACTGGCAGACAATCAATATGCAAGGATTATTACTGCAGGAAACAGCAAAGTGCAGGTGATAATGGCTGCATAATGACCTGTACCTCTTCTGTCCATCATGTCCTGCCTACATGCTGCTCTGGCCTTGACCTAATGGCACAACTCCCAGGATAAGACCAGGCCTTAGCTTGATGTTATCCAAAGTCTGAGCAGTACTTGAGTGAAAAGTCACAAAAGTAACTGTAAGTACACTTAGATCACAGTACAAATGAGATTCCTTTTACTCTTTATACACTAATATCATGACATGGGACCTCTCTACTTGCCAGGAAGGACTATGTGGGTTAAAGCCAGCTCACCCCCATTGCTCTGTTGAAAGTTGATTTTGCTGGTTGCTCAGTTTTTATACTGTATTGGGTTTAGCCAACATTTCCTGCCTCTTCATCTCACTAGCACAGGAATGCATTCACAGTTCTTGATTAACTAAGGCCACTTACACAACCAGTTGATCCACTCAACTGGTACAGCTAAAGGCCACTCTCTGCCCTTCCATGTGTTGAGATAAGTTCAGCTTTCTTTATAACAGCTGTGGTCACTACCTGTATTCTTCCTTGAGCTTCATGAGTGCTCATCTCTGAATCTTCTTCCCTTGTAGCCGGCTCTTGTTCAGATGCACTAGCAGAGTGCCAGGATTCAAATGCACTTGCGAAACTCATGAATTGTAGGGCAGTTCAGGTCAGCTCCTGTGACTGTTTCTCAGCCTGAGAATTTGTTTTAAAAAGAGAGTAGAAAATTTCAAATCCAATTAGGTGGCATACTGTTATGAAGCACATTCTAGTTCTCTGCTTAGAGTTTTGTCTCCCAGTTTGAGTGGAACATTATCTCATAAGGGAGTATTTGTGATGTGTGATACTGCCCTTCATAAGAAAGATGATCAGAATCAAAACACTAGACTTGAACATTTTTTTTAATAGATAACTCTAAGCTCTATTTTCGATCATTTTTGTCTGAAGATCTTAGCCAGCACTGACTGCTGTTGCTCTTTAACTCTGTGAGAGGAGTTGTGCTTCTGCTTTTTTCTTTTTTCTGGGTCCAAACATGTATCCTGTGAAGTCTTTGTGCCTTTTTACTGCCTAAATGTGTGCAATAGAAGTGAGAGGATAAATTTCAATTCCCTTGATTGCTTCTCTTGAAATATTTGAATAATTATCTCTTAATAAGCTTGGTATTACCAAGTAAGAATGGCCATTTGCAAGCTGTAGTTAATTGTCATGGGATAGGGGAAAGAAATGCTCTTGTACTCCATGGTGATAAAAATTTTGCACTGCGGTTTTATGTATTGCTCATTACAAGGAGCCACATATTCCCCTCATATATAGACTCTGAAGTTTATTATCTTTGCAAAGGGCAGCACCTTGCAAAATACAATTTGTCTTTTATTTTCAAAATGAAAAAAAATCATTAAACACAGTAAAGAAGGTGCTTCTGATCTTGAGGATGGAGACAAGAATAATATTTACATGGCACCATCATGCTCCTGTTGACTACATAGTGTAAATAAACTTCTACTGCTTTGCTGCTTCATTAAAACATAGGTTTGTTGTTCAAAATGTTACTACATCCTGTCAGACTAGCAAAAAGATATATCTCCTTGAGACAGAGCTTGAAACAATCTAGTTGTTAAAATGTTGTTTCAACTTTCAGAAGGTATCTGACCAAAATCTGTCCTACTCCTCTATATAACCTCTAGTACTAATCCAGTGATTGCATATTTGAATGGTGTTTGCCAGTGTTAATGGGCTCAGAATACCCATTTTTTTCCTGATATAAATAGCAATGAACAGTGAAAAAGTAATTCAGTTCAAGTTCAGTACTATACGTCTGATATGAATCACATAGGATAGATTAGCAGGTTGTTTCTGAAGGACAGTTAATTTTTTTGTTTAGCTCTGTTCTTTTGGCATGGCTACACGTTCATAATAAAAATCAGGCTCCTTGACATTTGTTTTGTCTCTGTCTGGCTCTCATGCTATTGCTGTATTAAAACAACAAAATCACAACTAGAGTAGTGCTCTATAAGTTTGCAAAACAAAATGTATGTCTGTGCTGGGTATAGACTAAATACCTGAAAGTTTGCTCTCCTGCAGAGCTTCTTAAGCTTGCAGTGTTTTTTCCACCTTCTCTACATGATGTTGGTATTGAGGCCAACAGTTTCCAATGCCACGTGATGCCTTCTGAAATGAAATTCTCTTTGTGGAGTATTCCTTGGTCTGGCATTTTGACTTTCTCCTCAGGTTTTTGAAACTGAAGTGTGTTTCCACTATGACAGTAGAAGCCTAATTACTGGTAATACATATTTGTTGCAGTAAATTTAATGATACATAATACCTTCACTGAAAGCTTCCAGTCAAATATGAAAAATAATTGGAATAAAATGTGCTGTACTGTTCAATGTCCAAATGCTTTTAAACTTTGAAACCTAAAACTTAATTTCCTGTTCTTGTTGCCAGTTTAGTTGATTAAGTGTGAGAATGACTAAGACTGGGGCAGTGAATTATTTGTAGCAAAGTTGTGTACTGATGACTCATACCCAAACAGTGGGGAAAACTCTTTCTCATCTGAAAAGATTAGAAAAAAAAGACATACATTTTAGTAAATTGCTACTCTCAGCTAGGGCCACTGATAGCAGATCACGTGTGAGAACAGTCTGGCAGAGCTTATTTACCTGATAAAAACAGGAAAGCCAGATATTAGAGGCACACAGGAGAAAAAAAAAAAAAAACCAAACAAAATAGTAGTACTGGGTTAAGACACATCTGGAAAAACTGCTCATTTCATTACCTCTACTATAAACAAGAACATGGTCTAGAATACATGCATGTGGGGATTATTTAATGACATACATTTTTATACTTTATTGTATCCACTTGGCTCCATGTCCTTTGTACCTTAGTGCACTGTAACTCAATGTCATCACGTAATACAGTGAAAGGAATAGGAGTGACAGAAGAAGAGTATTAGGAATAAGGCTGAAATTAGTATGTGTACAACTAGAAAATTATGGCAACACTGGAAGGCCAGGGTAAATTACATATGATGATATATAAACATAAAACAGATACACTCAGTGGATCCAGTGAAGGATACATCCTATGGTAAAGGAGAATAATGGAAGTTGAACTAGGAGAATCTGTACATAGGAAGGATTAAGGGGAGGGGACTGATGAACTGGTAATACTACAATCTTGGACCATGGGGCTTGTCAGTCTGTTTTACTGTCCTGGGTTTACTGGTTACATTTTGTTCAGTTTTTTTTTCATTGTTAATATCTCACAAACTGTGTTATATACATTGGATATCTTTGTAATCAAAGCAAATAATAGAAGTTTAAAAATAAAAACAAACCTTCATGCATTTTGCAGCAACATCACAACTGAAGGAAGAACACAGTGACGTGCAGGAATGGGCACAAGTGGTAAAGGACAGAACTGGGAATAATATAGGATAGTAACACTGCCAAATATTTTATATTGTGAAAGTCCAGCCAGATTCTTCATCAGTGAAATTAGATGTATTTCAAGTAGTCTGGGTCATCTGTCCTGCATGTCATATCTTTTGGAGATCTTTACAAGCAACAAATGTTCAAACTCTGCAATTAGCCAAGCAATACTTCTCTCATTTGCAGGAGAAAAAATGATGGCAAACTAGAGCCTGATCTTAATGTACTGACGTGATTGGGAATATAATCTTCTGATGTTTATTTTATGTTATGATATTATGTTATGATGTTTATGATCTTCTGCATATGTAATGGAGTAGGGAGTTTAGTCTAGCGAAACAGTATGTTAGGTCCTCTTTAACTCAATCTAATTTTAATATTATGATGTGTAGTTGTGTATGACCTTAAGAGAAACATAAAAAAGCCATTGTATCTGCCTCTGCATCACAGTTCTTTATTTTCTTGTCTTGGAGAATGAGTGTAGTAGTTGCAATTCAACCTACTTGATAGGGGAGTAGTATTAGCCAGACAGCTCATCTCACTTCCTTTGGATAGTGACAATAACTGTAAAAGAGTGTCAACCGTCAGGCTCAGCCTTTAGTAAATCAGAAACATACAGACAGTTAAGTTTATCTTTGTATACTTGTACCAAAAAAATTTTAAAGACAATATTTGTTCTCAGAAGTGATGACTAATTTGTTGAAGGCTTCCCCTCTCTGTTTATGAGAGTATTCTTTTGAAGTTGTCCTGATTGTTATTAATACAAGGAATCTGCTAATCTCTCTTCTTTCCAAATTTTTTTATTCGGCTGTCAACTTGAATAACAAATTTTCTGTAAGAAATAACTACAAAACAATATTTGATTTTCTCTGTTTATTTAAATATTTTCTATATTCTTAGTTCCAGTTTTTACTTCCCATCAGTTGGAATTCAGATGCATGCCCATTAATTTTTATTGCAGTGGTATTTAGCCACAGCACCTGAAAGTGAGGCCTTATTGTGTAAGGCATTATAAACATTGATAGTAAATATTTCCTTTCTCAAAGAGTTTGAAATCTAATTATATAATTAAATTGAAAGCTGCAAAGAAAAAGGATGCAGGTACATAACAACATTGAAATATACACACAGGTTGTGTTTTGAATGCACAAAGGAAGGCCCCGGGCCTCAGGAATTTACAGTGTCATTAAGGAATATTGCAAAATTTTTTAGATTTTTGACCTTGGCTGTTAATTGACAAGAATTCTTTACCAAGAGAGATACTTTCTGTTTCTGGCAACGATATTTTTTTGATGCTTGCTGTGGTCATCCTCTTTAATGTAAGAAATTGCTTTCTTTAAGAGAACAGTAGTGTTGTTTTGACGAATGTTACAGTAGGACTATTGGTTTAAATATATTTATATCTTGAAAGCATATATTTGAATTGGATTATTTGGTTTACTTAGGAAAAGGAAGTTTCTGATGACCATAAATATTGATATGATAAATATTTTGGCGGTTGAGGTTGGGTTTTTTTAATGTGTTTGACTTTAATCCAGGATGCAGACCAGCTAGTCTTTCCAGAGTATCAATCCTTATTTTCTGTTTCATTTTTAGTCTTAATATCAGTGAAAGAGCCTTCTGAGGCCAATATGGAACGACTTTCAGAAGAGACATCTCCACAAGAGTCCACACTTGGTCCAAGAGAAGTCAATGAAGCTACGGTGACTGAATTACCTTTGCCTGATGAAAAAGTAACTCAAATAGAAAACATACTCGATCTCTGGAGTGGAAGTCTTAAGGTATTTGTTTTGTATGGAATCCTTAAATATCATATACAGATGTCAGTGCATTGAAGCATAAGTGAGAAAGCAGGAAAAGCTGCAGCATGGTTGCACTGGGAAATGGTCCCAGTGGTTTTCCTTTTGATTATTGCACATAAGCACTGGAGTATCTTGTTTCTAGAACTTGGGAATAGCTTTCTCCATTAGAAATATTCAGTTATTATCATTCAATAGTTCTTTATACCTCATAATATTTATAGATATGAACAGCCTGTATAATGAAGGCATCACTGTAAATATTCATGTCTCCTTAATTGCTAAGTGTTTTAAGATATAAAATTATTCCCTCCTCTCTTTTAACTGGTTGCACTGCTGTCATACCTTAACTTTTCAGACAAATGTTCTGACTGAATTGAGAAAGTGGAAGCTGAGTTTGATCGAACATCATAACCTTCAAATGAGACAAGAAAAAGAGAAGCACGCTGCACATGTGAGACAATTGAGCAATGAGATGGAAAACCTGAAGGAGTTGCTACATACTTATGAAATCTCTATTGGCCGGAAAGATGAGGTAGTAATTAAATTTCATAATTCAACAGTTCCTTTATTTTTAAAAATATCCACATTGAATTTTTGGCTCCATCTTTAAAAAAAATTATTCTTGCAACAAGTAACATAGAGAAATAAATAATGTATTTTGACCCTATAGTACAAAAATAATCATTGTTGCTAGTAACATGATCCATAATAGCAACAGAAATCTAACGTGTGCACATATTTTGTGTGGTTTGTCTCTTAAATATAGGGTCTATGTTTGTTCCTTATTTATTTCATAAATATCACACAGGCTTAGATGAGTCTATTGGCTCTTACACTTTAAAAGCCTTTAATTTTTCAATGGTGGGATTGGTTTTCTTGAATTTTAAATGGACAGTAGTTTCCTAGATGTTTAAGAGTTTATATTTTAGGACTCTTAGGAATTGTACAGATTCTTAGTATTGTACATTTGGGGTCTCTGAGTTATGCTTTTCTAATATCAACAATATCAATAACTTCAAAATTAACTAGAATTGTGGAAGCAGGTATAAAATTTTGGCCCTGTAATCACATAGCGCAATTAAATCCTCTTATTGCTGTCCTGAACTTTTAACCTTATACTTGAAAACACTTAATGGAGTTTGGGGTTTTAGTTTCTGTTTACCTTTTTTTTAAAAAAAAAAACATCAATTGCGGGTGTTAAAATATGAAGGAAGATGAAGTTTAGTGTTTTTTTGGGAAACAGTCTAATCTTCAGATAGGCAAACATAAATGTAATGTTACGAGAACAGGATTAGTATAATATCATTTAATATACGTGAAGAGCTGTAGATTTTTCAGTGTCTACCATTCAAACACATTTAGTTCTGTTGGATATCATTGTATGTCACTCATGTGTAATGGACCATAATTCTTGATGATACCTTGAAAGCAGTTTTTCTTTTAATCAAATAATTATTTCTTCAGCCAATTTTACAGTTCTGTATCTAAAAAAAAATAAATAAAATCTTTTCAATAGAAAATTATTATTGCCACCACCTTAATAGTAGGTGGCAGTGCTTCCATGTATCATACCATATTTATCAGAACTGCTGTATTTTGACATTGGCATCAGCCAAAGTTTGTCAGCCTCACAAACATTATGAATACTGTAGATTCTTGATTCTTCACACTGTAAATCTCACAAATGCTTTTTAGTGGCAAAAATGTACTAATTAACAAGCACAGATTTAGGCTAAGACTTCTACTGTGTATCACCAGGTATGCATAATCAATAATTGATATTTTATGTTAGTTTATGACACCTTTTCAACAAAAGTAATTAATTTATTCTACTAATTTCCTTTGCTTTCTATTTTATTATTGATTTGTTGATAATTTATGCAAACTTACTTCTAGTTTTAGATTAATTCATTGATACGTAACTGAAACTATTCCGTTATTGTGAAACTGTGAAAAGTTAAAATTAGTCATACTTAAGCAGAGAAAAGTAGCTTATTCTAGTTTTATTAACAGACAGTACTATGAAGAACTCATTCTTAAAAATCTAGAGATGGATCATCTTTAAGTTACTTTAAATGTATCAAATTGACCTTTATGTGTTCATTTCTGTACTGAAACAAAACAGGAGTTTTGTACTATTTGCTAGATAACTTTGTTGATTTAAGGGTAAGTATTAAGTATAATTCATTTCACTGATGTATGTTCAATAATTATTGCATTTGACTTAATACAATATGACATAATGAGATATGTTAGCATACAATATCTTAGAATATTATTCCTCACAATCTTTATGCAGTAGGTAAAATAAAATAATTTAACTTTACTCCTACGAGTCCCAAGATTGTTCACTATTGCCCATTGGCGTTGCTCAGGTGACTGATGGCAGAATCCAGTTTGTCTAATTTTTTGTCAGGGAACCTCAGCTGTTTCTGTATACCACTTAAAACATATTTAGACATTGGTGGTAAAAGTCCCTGGTTCTCTGTCCAGTAGTCTATCTTGGCCTCTCAGATGTTTTAATTGCAGTAGGCCTATATGATACCTTTCATGAGAACTTTTAAAAAGAATAACAGCTCCTAATCAGATTTTTCTAGTTCTATAGCAACTCCCTAGCTTGTTTATTTTGTTCAGACAACTGAGTAAGATTTCTGCACGTAAGTCGTGTCTTTCCACTTCAGTTAGTTAATTATGCACTAAAACTTTTAATATAAATTTTAAACTTTTGATTTATCAAAATTGTCTTTGAAATAAGTGATTCTTCTGATCCTATGCTATGTTAACATTTATTTATAAGGAAGGAAGCTTGCAGAGGTGGGATGAAATAACAATTCAGTTGAACTTTTCCTAAAACTACACAATGAAAGTGTTTGTCCCACAGTCTGTGTGTTGAAGCCACGGGACTTTTACTCGTTTGAACTCTGTTGTTGTCTGCTTGATTAGAGTAAGATTCAGATTCAGTAGAAAGCATCTATAAAAAGCAAATATTGTAAGTGGAAAATAACTGATGCATACTGTACATTCTACTTGACCTTACAAGGATCATAGTTATTTAAATAGTGTTAACAAATATTTTTTCAGGTGATTACTAACTTGACCGAAGCACTAGAGAAGCAAAAGGAGAGAGTAGAGTTGATGAGGAAGTTTACACTGTGGCGGATTCAGCGTGTTCAAGCCAAACAAGAGGTATGCATGCAAAATAAAAATGTGATGAAAACGAAACCTCTGAACTCAGAAGGGTCAGAGTTGCTATAGTTTCTGTTACAGTTTGAAGAAATGACAGTGTTTCTATCTTGATGTGTTGGACAATGTCATATAACAGTTTGAAAGCATCAATTCTAAAAAAAATAGTGCTGTCAGAATACTCTCTGGGATGGGGAAAAGAATCACACCTGCATTTGTCTTATATTGCTCCAACTGCTGTGATCAGCTCACAGCAAATCACCATAGTTTACAGTATCTACGTTTTTAAGTGAGTGCCAAGGGAATCAAACAATTTCAAACACATTACATTTGACAGTATGATACAGTATCATACTGTATATGACATGATACAGTATGACATTTGGAGGGGAAGCCATTTTCACAACTAAAACTTCAGCTGCCCTCTTTTCTCACATTGCCAAAATTTGAAGCAGCTAAGAGCTAGTCGCACACAAGATGCTGGGCACTGCATCAGGCGTATAATAGCAAACAGTCTACTAAGTGAGGTATGACAGCAAAGGAGGATCCCGTGTCAAGGCTGCAAACTGTTCCCATTCCAGGCTGTTGAAAGGGAGAAGCTGTGCTCAGGACCGTTGTTTATTGGTATGGATTCCTGGCTAGACTGAAGTTCACTGATGGTATCCAAAACTCTGCTGAATTGCAGAGAGAAATAGCCTTTTCTCTTTTCCTTCCCTCCCGTCTTAGAATTTACTAACAATTTGGAGTTTGCTTTTTACTCAGCTCTTTTTATTTTTCTTTTTAGAGTTGTCTTAAACAACATCCTGAAGACTAAATTTATTAAAAAGATGAGTGGTTTATGCTAGTCTTTGTGACTGCAGGTTTTATATGGTTCCTGCAGTAAATCAAAATGTGCCACATACCCACTAAATGGCTTCACATCTGCGTGGTTACACCATATATGTGAGGTGGTTGTTTAAGCAAGAGTAAAGCTTAAGCTAAGAGTAAAAACACTCTTTGCGTAACCTAGGAATTCACAAGTGTGGTTTTCATGCTGGGGACGGTAATGTTCTGTCATGTGTGTGAAGAAAGAAACATTGAGCTCCTGATGCTCTGTTCAGGTACCACTTTGCTGTGGCACGTGTAACTCAGTTTTGGCATTCCTCCTGTGGTCTGTGTAATAAATTGTAAAAGCATCATCTTGAGTGCTTAAATCTCTGGGAAACTTGGACTTGCATATGATGTGGTTTTATTTGTTTTCTAAGGAATATGCAAATAGAATAGCAGACAGACAGTTCCGGACAGCTATGTTGAAGAAAGTATGGGCAGCATGGCGCTCTATTAGTGAAGAAAAATGGAAAGAAAAAGTAGCAAAAGCCTGCCAGTTAAGAGCAGAAGATGTCTGTGTTCAGCTCACCAATGATTATGAAGCCAAAATTGCAGAGGTAAAAATAAGATTTCTCCTTTTCATTCTTTGTCTCCTTTATTCCACCACCCCTCATTTCTCCAAAGTATCTCTTTCTCAGCAAATTAAAAACATGAGGACTTTCCAGCAGAAGAGAGTCCCCAACTACCCAAGACAATCTGAAGAGATGTAAGGTCTCTGCTATGGTTTCTAAATGTGACTTCTTTCTCCTCTGCATCTGACGTAAAATGTTGCTGATCTGCATGCACAAGTGAAGTAAATTGGACTCTTCCTGAAATGAGACAAATCTCTATTTGCCCACCAACAGGGATAGTATTTGTTTTCTAAGAGCATGTTGTTAATATTGGCTATGCATTTTGAGATCTTACTGAGGAAGACAGTGGTAATAGAAGACCATTATTATTATTATGAATAATCATAAGGAGTATTTTTTTTCATGAGGAGTATATTTTTTTCCTATAATTGTTGCTCTGTTAAAGGCTGAATTTAAGTTTGGTTTTGCCTTCAACTTGCCTATTAAGCTTATTATAGAATTTTCAGAGCATAGAGTGTAAGTTATCAACCTAAGAGTTTTAAGAACAGGCTTACCAACTATGGCTTACCAGTACAAAAACAGTGAGTTACAAAGGTAACTTTCTGTCATTTCTCAGCATTTTTAGTTTTTTACAGCAGTTAGAAAAGAGAGATTGTTGATGACAATTCCCCCTATGCTTAAATAATTTTCTGGGAACACTTACTCTTCTGTTGAGGGAATTCACGTTTCTGCAGAAATCTAGCTTGTGCCAGAAGCCTAACTTCTAAAAGACAAGAACCTGCAAGATGAATTTCATTGGCTGGTGAGTCAGGGTCTGACAGTCCTTTTGAATCCATTGGTGTCCCTGGTATGCTTTAGCACAAGTAATGTGCTGTAGTACAAAGAAATTACATGTAGCTGTTCATCTCTGGCAAAAGAGATTTTTGAAGTTAAAATACTTATCTTTCTAAACATAGCGACTTCTGAAGCTAATTGAGGAGTATGTTTGTAGTTTGCATTCAGAAGCTCTTTCCTTACTCTCTTTTGTAGCTAACTGCTACTTTGGAACAGACAAAAGCTGAGGTGCTGCGACTGCACAGTGAAAGAGAACAGTATGAAGACACCATGAAGAAAGCCTTTATGCGTGGTGTATGTGCATTGAATCTGGAAGCGATGACCATGTTTCAGGGCAAGGACAGTAGGACAGATCCTGGTCAGTATAAAAAGCAGCTGTGGTCAGTATAAAAAGTGGCTGGGGGGGGGAGTTTTGTTAGGTTTGTTTGTGGTTTTTTTTTTTATTTGTTTGTTTTAAAGGGTTTTCCCCTTTCTCTCTTTTTTTTTTTTAATTTAATGTGAGGAGTTATAGCATTACAGAGTTTATAAAAATCTTACTGCTTTAAAAGGTCCTTTTGAATATGTTGAGAAATATTCTGATGTTGTAGTTGAAAGGTGGAACATGTTCTCCTCATCCCTTGTTGCTGGGAGAAGTGATAACACGCAACTGAAGGCTGCAACTTGAAGAACAAGGAGTCAGGAACGGCAAACTTTTTAAAATACTGTGGAAGATTACCCAGAATTCTGTCAGCACCCAGGTTACAAGGGAGTGGGGGTGAAATCCTGGGAAACGTTCCTCTGTTCTCTGGGATCTCAGTGTGCAGTGAATCTGCATTTCCCAGACAACTCTCCCTTCTTTCTTAGTCTTCCCCTTTTAATGCAAAAAGGACAAGTGAATCTCCCAGTTTCTATATTTAGTTGGAGTTCTGTGCCAGAACAGGAAACACCAGTGCAATTATATCAGCAGCACACTCATAAAACTTTTGTGGTTACACAAGAAAGAGCTGCACACCTTTATTGATGTAATGAAATCACCCCCTTAGAGTGAGACAGTCTATAGCAGAAGGAGCATAATTGTGCTGCTGCAGCAGTCTACATTAAAGAGGAAATAGGAGTGTCACAGCTGTACGTGTGGCTTAACAACCAGCTGTACTGGCAGCAGTTTTTAATGGCCTTGGACAAGTCATTTCAGTTGCTAAACTTAACAGTCTTAGACCATAAGTTTCTGAACTACTTCACAGAAATTTCTCCTCAACAATGTAGATACGAAGAGGAAATAAAAACCTGAAGGTGTTAAGAGGATGCTTACCTCAGCAGCTGCTGAGCCTGTTAAATGTATCCACTATTTGTGCAGTTACTGGATTTAGTAATTAGGAAATTAGAATATGACACTGGCTAAGCACAGTAACTGTGTGCTAGTAAAAACATAGGAACAGTATTTGGGGAAGATCAAGAATTAATGTTTTCTTGAAGATACTGAGCTTGTGAATAAAGTTACAAGGTGTTGCCCAAGTGTTTTATTTTTCACCATGCTGTAAATTAAGAACTACTGTCTCTTGAAGCTTTATCTTATTTGTTTGTTCATGTGTCAAACATTTTGATTGATTTTTACTATGAAGCAAGAGCTTGTACTCTACACAGGCACAGTACCTACAGGTTTTTGCTCTGCTGGACAACACTGGCGTGACTTTTCCCAAAGTGTCGGGTGTCCAGCATCATGCTTTTTCATTTCCTGTGGTCATTGTGTCCTCATCAGGCTAAATTACATCTCACACTCTCTGTTGTCCTTGACCTCACACCTGCCATCTTCTTCCACTGCCTCTTGTACCACCTTCTCCTCTGTCACAGGCAACCTATCTCTCTTTTCTGCAGCCAGACAATGCTTTTAATGAAGTTAGTTTACTATATAAGTATTCAGTATGGTTGTACAACCGTTTATTTGCATTCTTCCTCAGATAGAACAGAACAGTGATCAGGGCATTGGGGATTTCAGACATCAGATTAGATGATTATTATGATTTGTTCTAGTCCTGCAATCTGTGGACATTAAAACTTCCATGTGCCAGAGTCACTCAGTGAGTCTTTATTTATATGAACGCTGCAGTGCCACCTACTGACATTGGAAATAAAAGCAGAATTTTATTATGTTTTAATTATTATTAGGTTATTATAATGTACATTTAGTATACATACAATATACAAATAACATACATATATATTATAATCCAGGTAATTAATAGTATGCAAGTATCATACCCTGAATGGGTCCATAACATTTAGAGTCAATGTTGATGGTCTAAAATCTGACTGGTTTACTGACAGATTTTTTTTATTTTAATTGTTAAGATTATTTTTAATTTCTTTACACATTTAAAGGAACATTGAAGCCACAAGAATTAAAGGATTTTTACTTAAAAAAACCCAACACTACTTTTTTAAGTAACATAGATCAGATCTGATTGGTCTGTAACTGTGTGTTGGTTCTGTCTATTCTTAAGTTTAATATGTGTGTACATAGATATATATGTACAAAATGTACATTCTGGCATACTTTCATTTTTTAAATCTTTCTATATTGCACCAATTTAAGCTACCTTCCTTACATTTTTCCTGTTTGCTTCAAGAGAACAAAAAAAGCCGAACCCTATAACAAAACAAAACTACCACAAGGTGTCACTCTAAGCCCTGAAATGAGTAATGTTCCCTTGTCCTGGAACTGCTGCTGGCATCGTCTGCTTTGGAAATTGGAGAGTAAATAATACCTCTCTCTTCTTCCTTTAATGAAGTTTGCATTGTGAATGAAAAGGCTGAAGCTGCTTAGAAAAGCTATATAGGGCTTAGGCACATCTGACCTCCCCAGGATGTCTGCATTACAAAAGAACCCCAGACAGATTTTGTGCAAGCTCCGCTTACCCAGTTATTGGGGGGAGATGAGGGCTATAGGGTGCCTGTAGATCATCCCAGCCCTATGGCCAGGATGTGGCCAGTGTCCAGCCATTGTATGTGGAAAAGGGATGCTGATGAGCGTGACCTATGGCTCTTTGAAATTGCGGTACATTCTCAGGAAAGTTAAAATAAAGTTTTATTTTACTGACAGTGAGCCCCCCTTAAGAATCTTACACCCTTCCAGAAGTCCAGAACACATGGCCTTTCTGTGTTTTGCTGTTCTCTACCTGAAGTGGGTTTGGGCTTTTAGCATAAGAGCAGCTCTTGCACACTGGATTTGGTGTTGGCAAGTAGTACAGAGAACCTCACTTCTTTGCACTGCAAGTATGTGATGAGTATGTGCCACAGGAATTTTGAGGCATAACACAGAAACAAGCCTACCTTGCAAAATATTATTTCCAAGCATCTGAAAAGAAGGGTGTAATACAAGAATGTATAGATAGATAGAAGGATAGATACACAGACACAAATAAAGAACAGGCTGACCCTTTTAATTAGATTATACAGAAATTCCACAGGAATCCCAATTTGTACTGTGATTTCCGTCTTTTTTCCCCTTAGAGTTTGCTAGATTGTGCTGATCCCATTGCTTTGTTTTTCTAATAATAGATGTAGGAAGTAGGAGAAATGATAATGGTACCATTGTTGCAGGAAGGCTACCTCCTTCACAGTACAATCCGCCCTCACCACCACCTCCACCAGCAACTGCTCTTCAGCTGGAAGACATGGTAAGCGTGTAGCCAGAACAGAACTGTGTTAGTGACAAAAATGAACATACTTCCTCGGAGCTTTTTAAAAATAAATGCCATAGCCTGTGAATTGAAGGAATTTGAAGTCGGTCTAAGTGTAAAAAAGAAACCTGTGGGTATGGTGTGTTCAGACTGCATTGTGTAAGTGAAGTGGCTGGGCGCAGCTGTCGTGACTTGCTATACTTTCATTTTTTATTTTAGTGAAAACATGGTAAACTAATGAAGGTAAGGTCACTATAATAAGCAGAATTTTATTTCTAAGGTTCTTTCTGGAAAAAAGCTGTTAATAGTTGTTAGGGGTTTTTTGGTTTGGTTTTTTTTTTTTTTTTCAAAAAAACCTGTGTTTAAAATAATCTGAAAAGAAGAAAAGCTGGCTTGATTTGAAGCTTCTTTTTTAAGAGTGTAACATAGATAGATACTGAGGGAACTCAGCTTATTGTCCTGTCATGTCAGCTTAGCCAGATCGTTACCGAGTAGCCTGGATGTTCTGGTCCTGCCCAGGAGTCAACCTGAACACGTTGCCACTTTAAAACAATTTCACACTAATGTACAGGTTAGAACAGAGACAATGTGCTTGCCTCTCTTCTGATTTTTCATTCTAATAGTATCCAGTGTTATTCACACTGTTTCTCAATTTTTAGAGTAGTATTTCTAAAATTAGCCAGACAACAGTAAAACTAGAGATAAAATACCTGCAAAGACGTTAAATTTAGAAGGGTAATTGGAAGAGCCAAAAACTAACAGAATAGTCAAAAAACTGAGTATCACTGTGTTTTCTACAAAGTTTTACTCTTTTTTTTTTTAAATTCTGGTTTTATTCACAGTTTTCTACCCATCAGGGTCACGCAAGCACTTCTCAGACCAGGCTAGATTCTGAGTCTCCAGTAATCGTCAGTAGCACAGCTGCAGGATCTGGTGTGGCGTCAACTCAAAAACTGGTAATGTGCTAAATTTAACTTTCTTACTTTTTGAGGCATGAGTATAACAAATATTAGTTTGGATATCATTATCCAAATGGATTATTGGATATAATCATCCACATTTTTCAGAGCAACACAAGTACATAGTTGAGGAAACTGCCTTAGAGTTTGCATAGCCATGTGAAGACACTAGTTTGCAAATGCTCGTGAATGTTACAGAAACCCATTTATGTTAGGAGCAATTTTAGATTGTTTTTGGAGGGGAGAGATAGAAGTGTGACAAAATGAAGAACAGAAGAGTGCATGTACGCTAATGTATAGCAAAACAGGAACAATTGGTGTTTCACATGATACCATTTCATTATGGAAAGAATATGCTTTGGTTTAGCATCCTGCTCTTCGAAATACCTCTTGTTCCCTCTTCTGTATCTGCTTTAAACTGTTTTTTTTACTTTTTTTCCACTGTTCTGTATTGCTCTCCTTTCTTTTTCCCATCTGATACATTTTGCTAACAGCTGTCAGAGAAAGATGCAGCATTTTACTGCATGGAAGCTTTTTTTGTATCTGCTATGTTGCTGCTAGAAAAACTCCAGGGTTATGGAAGTTCCTTCACCTGTCACTTGAGTATGCAGCCAGTGACCAAAGCTAAACTATCCGTTTAGCTGCCTGAATTTTGCCTTGCTCCCCCAGGATAGAAGTCACACACTTGAAACACTATCTCATACTTAGGAAAAAGATGTAATAAACCAGATTGCAGCTAGTTGGAGCAAATTCAGTCCCCTCTAACATAACTGGGTTACCTGCCCCATCTCATGTTCCAGCACATGGCTGATAAAACTAAGCAGACATATTAGATCATTGTAAATATTATGTTTAGAATTCCTTATCAACTACTATTTAATTTATTTGTAGCCCATGGCGAAAGTTATAACATCTGCTCAACAGAAAGCAGGAAGAACAATCACTGCTCGAATCACGGGCCGAGCTGATATGGGTCAAAAAGCCAGAATTTGTGGTAGTTTAGCCGTGATGGGAGTTGCTCCACCCATCAGTTCAGTCATTGTCGAAAAACATCATCCAGTTACTCAGGTAAGTCAGAATTATGCTTGTTATAGTATTCTTATTACAACACATCTGGTAGTAGTTAAAAGAAAAATAACCATCCCGAAGTTGTCTTAGACTTGAGGCCTGTTTAAAATAACAAACAGTACTGTGGTTGGGCTGGGTACAAGTCAACTGGTGAGAAGAGAAAGTAGATATTGCCACATTAATCTATTTGTCTTGTTTCTGTAGTATTTATTTCAGAGATACAGTAGTCTCTTGGCCAGCTCTTCCATGAGTCTTTCTCTTCATAGAAAGGGTCAGTTGGCAATGTTTGGTGTCATCACCACACAACCACAGTTTAAAGACAAGCATCATGGGGTATAGGAGGAAGAGTGACTGAACCAGAGGTGGCAGAGATATAGATTAGCCTGATAGGCAGAACGTAGCAAATTACTAGGGGAGAAAAAGTAAAATCTTTGTTTGCAGGCAATCAAATTCATCAAGCCTTCGGCTTATTGTATTTTGAGTCCTACTTCTCCCACTTATCCTGAAGAAAACTGAAATAAGCGCATTAAAAGGGTATGAAAGTAACATAGACTGTAAAGAGTGTTCTAAATGGCCTAAGCAGCTGCTGCACTTTTAGATCAACTTGAGCAAAAAATGGTTTTAACTGGAGTTGTATGATACAGTTGAAGAAGGTTTTTTTTCATATTTTAACCTGTAAAGTAGGATCTGAGTTCTCTCTGTGGTGTCTCAAAGTCCATTTTCTCTTCAGTGATACTGCCAGGACAAGCAGAGCTACATCAGGTCCCTTAATTTGAGCTGGAGTTACTGGTAACTGACTGTGTGAGACAATAAAAAAAACCAACCTTGAAATAAGATTGAGGTGACAAAAGCACAGGGAACTTAGTTATTTGGAAGTACATTTCTGACAAGGAAGGAAAAAAATTACTCATGCTGCTAAAGTAACCAAGAAGTATATTTGTTTGCTCTGTTATGAATCTTTCTGTTTAGACTACAGCTCACTTGAAGGTATTTTAATGGGATTTTTTTTGTACTGTTAAGTGTTTTGATGTATTTAATTACTTTTCAGCAAACTATATCTCAAGCTGTTGCTGCTAAATATCCTCGAACTCTACTCCATTCTTCCGGTTCTACCACTGTGAGACCTGCAGGGCAAGTTGGGCGAATGCTTCAGGGCCAAACTCATACCAGTGTGCAGTCAATAAAAGTTGTTGACTGAGTGATTATCCTTCTCACCGGTGTGGGGGATTCTATCAAGGTACAATTTAAACCTCTTCTCAGTCTTTCCAAATTTGATGTAGCAAGGCCTAAAGTGTGTATCATGTTTTTACTCTTCTAAAAAAAATTTTTTTTAAAATAAATGTGCTTTTATAGTAAACATCTGGAGGGGAAAAAATGTGAAGTGTTGTTCTACTTCCAAACTATTTGAGGACTTATTTTATTACAACAAACACTTTTTATTTAAGGGTTCTTTTGCACACTTTTAAATAAAGGATAGAATGTGGTATTTTTTTTTGTCTGAATCTCTTTGTTTAATCCTAGCGTTACTAATATCTACTTTCAAGTGAAAATTAAATTTATTTTTCTTAATATACTTTTAGTTGGTTGTGCAACTAACTAGTTGATATGCTTTTTAATTATATCCTATAACATCGTGCTAAAATGAAGAGTAACAGGGTGATATCTTTCACACCCAAGGTGCAACTTGGGCCAGGTGAGATACTGAGTCCATCAAATTTTTAAACTTCCCCATGTTACAAGCTAATGTTACAGAACTTGATGCATAACTGTCAGGATCTAATAATTTGTTATCCGAGATTCCTAATTCCAAAAACCTAAGGATTTACCAGCCTGTTTTTCATATTCCTGTGATGCACTGCAGCCATGTCAAAACAGGTTGCACACAAGAGGGCAGTTAGGTGTAAGACTTCAGACTAAGACAAGATCATCATCTTTTTAGTACAAACAATAAGCTTCAGTACAAAATAATGCTAGCTATATAGACAGAGACAAGGCAATTCAGTTCTTCCTTTACATGATAAAAAGTATTGCTATTTTGTTATAGAGAAGGCTACAAAGATAGAAATTTTACATCATTCAGTTATGAAATATATTCAATAATGAGAAAGCCTTTTAACACGTTCAGCAAGACACTACCAAATATTAGGTCAAGAAATGAACAAGAAATAGGTAAATGATTACCAGATGTGTTAAATATTAAGTATCAAATACTCTTTTTTGAGTATATATACAAGGTTATACAATGACAGAAAATTCTGCTGCCAGCCACACATGGTTTTAGACATGACATTTTTGTGTATTTTAATTGCATAGATCAAATACTGAAGAAGAAAGACTTGTCCTAATCCCAGCACTAATTAAGCAAGAGAAAAGCTCTCTTCAGATAGGGACACTATAATCCTACCAAGACTTTATAAAAACATAAATCCCAAATGAGGTGCCAGGTGCCAACCTATTTCTGGAACATTATACACATAATGTTCACTTTGTAAATTTAATTTCTTTTAGGTAGAAAACATCTCATTTATGTTTCATGTCAAACACAAAATAGCTTAATTTGCAGTTCCAATACAGAACTAGTGTCTCAATGTTGAGGCAGGTGTAGAAATTGTAGGGGTGTGGTGTTTGCCTTAGCAATATAGTCATAAATTACCAGCCAGCCATGTGCTCTTAAATTCTTTAAATGATTGTATCACAAGCACATGAGAAAGTCCTAAAATATTGGTTAGCTCTGCACGTTCTCCTAGCTTAGAGGAAGTCCTACAACTTCAAAATGGGGTTTTGTTTCCCAAAAAGTTATTTGTATTTGAAAGTCACTTTCCATCTGGCATGTAATTCCATCATATATGTCATGGGTTTTTTGATGAATTCATGAAATCGCACATTTTCTGGAGTCCATATCAGGGCTACTTGAAGCTCTAATCTTCTCTGCAAGGTAAGAGGAGAAAATACTGGCTTGACATGTTCTGCTTTTTACAAGACTAATGTAAGTGAAGGGTGGCCGACCACATTTTAATCATATTTGCAGGACTAAGGGAAGCAAAGTTTGCACATTTTTATCTTCTTTTAGAAATCTCAAATCTCATTTAAATGCTCTGTCTCAAGCAACCTCACCCCCCCAGCAAGGACCGAGTCCCAGAAAGGAAAAGCGTGTCCTCCAGCTCTGCCACCATCACACCTTCCCAGCACCAGCAGGGACCTCAGCGCCGCACTGCGCTCTTGCAGAGGACACTGTAAGATGCTCCGTACACCACAAAACAACTTACCAGCTAAAGGCTGAAATCCCGCTTCCACCAGATCTTTGTATATATGCTTGACAGGATTCTGATGAGCCAGCAATATGCCATGTAGCCAGATAAGCAGCATTCTGTTTCCGTGTTCCTTATAACTTTTCTTCCTTATGCAATACACAAAGCAGCGTATTTTGTGCCTTCACACTTTCAGAGTTCCAAGAGGTTTTAAAACCTACTAATTTACTTGTATTTCATTTCTCACCTAGAAGCAGGATGAAGACTGAAATGAAAAAATAATTCTAGCTTTATCCTCAGGCTACTGTAAAGGGAGGGAAAAAAGCTAATACATTTTAAAATTAATTTTTTCCTTGCATTTTCCTCAACATGTGGAAATTTACCCTGTAGTAGTAGTAGTAAACAACTATAGTGCATGCTGAAGAAGTGTTGCTTTCCCAGCACTTGAGATGCCCGAAACCAGAAACTGCTCTTTCATAGCAGCTGAAAAGGCAAAGCACGAACAAGCTCTTTCTGTGTCATAAGGTTTCCCAGGTCCTCATTTCCAGTGTGACCTGCAAGACCCTTCCATGCTGCTCACTCTCCTGTCCTTGCTTTCTGAAGGTGAAGGTTCCTTCAGGCCAAGAGGGAGAACAAAAATGGCCTGTACTTCTACAGTATTTCACTTCCCGTGAGCCAGGGATGAGGCTTGTAGCCATTCACCGCTCCTTTCCATAATTTGAGTAAGAGCAGTGGGGCCAGTGTGTATCTGTGATATTCTTGTAGTTTAAAAAGCAACTCTGCCCTGTGGTTTTCATAGCTTATATATTATTTCTAGCTATTCAGATATTGTTACCTGTCCATTGTTCTTCAATAGCTTTAATTTGTTCATCCGTGAACTTCCAGAACAGGGCCAGTTTTTTCCATTCCTGGGATTTTAACTGATTATATGCTAGATACCAAAGGGAGGAACGGATTTGCTTGGTCTGTGTGCTATGATCTTGCTTGAAGGACAAGCCAAAGTCTGACCTGTCATCACTATGAGCTAGACATTCCTGAAAAAGAAAGCAGATGATAATTTTGTAATGAAGCTGGGAACCTTTGCTTAGCAGGCAGTGAACTTTGTGCCCTGTACAGCTGCTGAGAGGTGATGTGCTCAGTGCAGGTAAAGGAACATGTTTGGCTAGTAGAGCTCTTTGGAAGATGTCTTGGCATGGATGATATTGTTACAGTCTTACTAACAGAACAGAAGCCTCCTGTCTCTATTGCTATGTCGTATTAAGATAAATGCAAAATAAGCCACTTTATTTTTCTGGCACTTGATACACAACAGCACATCACAGCAAGTGTTTACTTTATATGTAACATTTGGAATGTGGTTGTGTTTCAACAGCAGTTGGCCTTTCCTCTTCTGGAAGTGCTGACCTCCCCCTGGGGAGGGGCTGGGCACCATCAGCATGGCGCTTGCTCAAGCTGATCCTACCTCTGCCCCATCAGCTCTGCTTGGCTGAAGCAGGGACTACCAGGTGACTCAGTGGCAGCATGAGCCTTTGGGTTTAGCGTGTGGAGCCCCATTCACCTAAGGGTCTAAGGGCCAATACGTGTGTGCGTGTTGAATAGGGATCTGGTTTGATTGTCTGCATAAGGAAAATCACATTTGAAACCAAAACCTCAAGCACTTTACCCTCCAGATTAAAAGTGATGTTACCGTATGCATGGCTCATCTGAAACAGGAGGGATTGGGTTAATTCTTGTTTGACCACATCTGCGAAAACCACCTCTAGCAGAGACTTCAGCCCTAGATGAGCAGAGTCCAGGGAAATGCGTCATTCCTAGTGTAGGTAAGCTCTAACTACCTTTAAGTTTCGTTTTGTTTGTGTGCTAGCTCGGTTTCAAATCAGTCTCCAAAGTGAAAAATTACTTCAGAAAGTTGATACAGGATTACAAAGCAGATAGTAAGCAAAGAAGGAGATGGCAGCATACCACATTTTAAATATGCTAAGCATAAAATACTTCATGATGGATTAAATTCAGAAAAATACAACAGGACAATTTCCTAACCTTAAGAGAGCCTTGCAAGAAAAAAAGGAAAATCATTTTAATTCAGTAAGTTAGCATTGCCATGATGGTTTGATTGCATTTTTCTGGTGCAGACTTCATTTCATGCTTCCTGGCAAATGCAAGTGAGGTTTAGGAAATTTTTCTGGATGGCTTCAGGCTCTCCCTTCAGTGTTTGTCTTCTGAGGTTTAAAAAAAAAAAAACCACCCAACAACAAAAAACTTTTTTTCTCCTCCCTTTGCAGCAGCACATCTGCTCGCTAAATGGGTGTCTAGGCAATGGCAGAGTGAGACAGTAACAGCAGCCCTTAAAACCAGTCAAAACCAGCCTGGGCAGTGAGTGATAGGGAAGTGTTGGGTGGAAGCAGTAAAGAGGAAAAAGGGGAAACAGAGAACCAGATGCTCTCATACATTAGTATCATGTGCATTTCCTCACAGCAACATGACATTTCCTTTGGTAACTAATGCCATGTCATAGATGATGTCAGCTCAAGGTAACAAAAGGTTCTTAGAATAACGGTTCAAAACACTATAGTTTTGTATATGTAACATGACCTGAACAATACCATATTCCATAGCTGTAAGACCTGAGCTGCTTTCCAAAGGCTGTGCTCTGAGCTTCAGGTAATGGGATACTAACACTTATGGTTCTCTTTCCCAGCATCTGTGGAGCTCTTGCTGGGGAAACCATCTGCATAAACATCTTTTCTTTTCCTCAGGCTTCTCAGTAAACAATGCCAAGAGGTTAGGAGCATTGCCACCTCACTGCTGTCAGACTTATCTTCTCTGACAACAGATTACTTCACTTTTAATTCCCCATTAAGCCAAAGGAAACAGTAACAGTACTTGACAACTCCAGCTGAACTGATGCAAATCAAATATGCACAACGCAGAGAGTTCGCAGAGGTGCTTTTCATAATTGATCTACATCTTGTGATTTACCAGCACAGTGCCCTGTAACATTAAGTGTTATGGATTTGGACACACAGGGCCGGAGTGGGGTTGTAAAAACGGCAAATTCGTGTGCCTGCACTCGGGCAGGATCAGCGTGTACCACCCCAGGAGGCACTTAGCTAACCTGTTGAAACAAACCCTCCCCAGCAGGAGGAGAATGAAGTTACAGTGAAAGAGCAAGAGCTGACAGCCAAGTGAGTTCCTTTCAGCAGTGCTTTTTCCCTGGGTTGCTAGCTCTGGTGCTCACGGAATTACTTGCTCTACATAAATAAATCTTCCTCCTTGCACATTTTATAGTGGATGCTACAATAAATGTCTTTTACTACCTCACTAGGACAAGCCGGCAGACAGTGTATTTGAGAGAGTTTAGGGATTCTAAACTGTGTTGTGTCAAAAGCCAGCAAATTTAATCAATTCTTAGGGGGGGCACATAAACCTACAGCTCCAAACAAGAAAAACTGAGCAATACAATATAAGACTGTTGTATGGAGCACTAATATGCCCTAAAATGAGCCTTCACCATCCTACGAAATACCCCCTTTTCATCAAGTGTGCCTTTTCATCAAGGCAGATGCTTTGTGGCTCATTGTTACAACTGTCATTGACAGAATAAATAAACTTTGTCAATGGTCCCAGTTAAGACCCTGTGACATGAGAAATCCTGAATTTTCAAGACCCATTTGGGCCGGTCTGTGTTTGAAGGCATGTCTCCAGAATGGACCTCACCAGCAGCCCAGCTCCAAATACTCCTTTGATTTTAAGAGGTACTAAACTTAGCTTTTCTTGTTTGGACACTTAACTGCCTACAGAGTGTGTACAGATTCGTAAGTGACATGAGATTGTCAATGCAGGCCAAAATAATCGTCATCTACACTTCAGTACATCTGACTTGCAGCCCTTTTAAGGGAGGGCCATCACTAAGCAGCCTATGTTTAAATAACAACTAGGGAAAGAAGGGTAGAAATTCAGACAATCTGAGGCAAATCTAAGTTCTGTCCTTCACACTTGTTGCCTGGTTCTTTCCCATTTCAGAGTGTGTTTTATAGTTAACACACATAGAACAGAAGAGGGAGCTCCTGCTGAAGCAGCTGAGCCCTTATTAGCAAAGGAGTGACAGACACTTGCGCTCCAATTTTCAACCACAAATCATGCTGTACCAAGGGACACAGGGTTCAACATGGATTCAGGTCATCCCAGCCCTGATGGCACAGTTTGAATTTGGGTCAGAATCTATCTCCTGCTCTTTATTTCTATGTGTAGAGCACGATGCAGGAAAACAGTAAGTTCTGCCTATAATTTTACAGCTATTCAGGAATAGAGAACTTCCTGTTCCCAATCCTAGCCTCAGTTTATCAAAGCCAGTCTTGCAACCTGCCAAAAGGAACCACCTCTGGCAAAAGGCGCTTCGAGATCAGAATTAGCTTTTCCCTTATATTTCTCCTTAGTGAAACGAGAGATGTCTCTTACCTCTTTCATGGCATAATACCTTTCTGCTTTAATGATCATATCTACAATAAGGGCGTGATTACTCCTCAATGCCATAGCTAGTGCAGTTTTCCCATGCTGAAAGCAGAGATAGTGAATCAGAACATTATCATATATATGATAATAGGTATATCAGAGAAGAAATGCTGGAGCTTAATTTACAGAGCCCCATCCCTGTTTTTTCAAGAAAATTATTGCTGTAGTTTTATGGCTTCAGGGCGGCTACTATCAAAGTTTTATGCTTTGCGTGAGCTGTATCCCCTCAGCCCGGAGGTGGTCAATTTTTTCCCACACTGAATTCCCCCTAAATAATTTCTGGTTGAGGTACAGTTTCTTTCAGAATCCTCCTGCACTCAGACTGCTGGGTGGGTTGAAGGAGGAGGGAACCAAACTCTTTTCAGTGGTTGCCAGTGAGAGGACAAGGGGCAATGGGCACAAGT
>JAOTQQ010000019.1:26491625-26502951 GCA_026546715.1 Gallinago undulata
GAGTTGGACTAGATGATCTCTATGGTCCCTTCCAACTCCAAAAATTCAGTGAAATTCAGTGAAATTCAGTGAAATACCTAACACCAGCTCACGGCCCAGACACTGCTTCCAAGTTCATGCAAGCCCAGGCATCCGCAGTTTGAAAACTAGCACAAATACAGTCCATTCCCATGTTATGGTTTAACTGGCATTCCAGATGGATAGTCTGGCAAAGTTGGAAATCTCCAACTTTAAGTGCAAACCTGCATCTTGTTTTGGATGTAAAGGAAGCTGGCTCACAGAATGAAAAGAGGGTGTGGGAATGACTTTCTCATGACAACTGAAGTGAGCACAACTGAAGGTATTTCATGGGTAGTACAAGCAGTCAAAGGAACTAAAAGCCATTGCTTTAATTCCAGCTGCAGAGGACTCTTCAGTAGTAGAGTAGATCTCAACTCATCTCTGCTATCAGCACTTTGATATAAAGGCATCTCAGTGGCTCTGCAGGGTTCTGTCTGCAATTGTCCAGCTCTCTCTGCAGTTGTCTGTTTTCAGCAGATTTGCAGAGTGGAGCTGCCTCAGATTTAAATATTCAGGTTATTCTCCACATACCAAGTTCTAGGCATTCTAGAAAATTAGACCTGAAAGAAAACAACTTTTTAATTAGAAGGTTCAGTACTTAAATTATAAGGCATTTCAACTGTCCAGCTATTATAAAGTTCTCTTTTGAGTTCAAACTTCTGCTCTGCTCAAGATCATTCTAATTGGCTTGTTTTTAGAAAAGCATCACATTGGAACCCAAGAAATTTACATTTTTCTGGCCTCCTGTGCTAGTACAGGCAGCACTGGCATCCTACATGCACATACATGTAGCATGGCAGTGTTGTACACAGGGAGCACTTTCTGCACTATCAGTCACACTGACAACAACTATATCTACAGATGGGAGGAAGGAAGAACTCCCAAGAGAGCATTTCCTGAGCTGTAACAGCTCGTAACTTGTGCAGATGTATGGCATCCTCTGCAGGTCCAGAACCCTTGCTGCTGGGTCACAAGCACAGGAAACGACTGCAATTAAAGCAGACTCTCCTTTTTCCTGCCTACTGTTCAGCAAGGACAGGAATATTTTTGGCACCTCAGCAGTGGTTCAGTTCAAAGAGGGCTGTGCTTGTGAATGTTCACAGCAGTGGCGTGGGCTCAGGGGTCATCCAGCAAACAGGCAAGGGAAAAGCTACTCCAACAAATAAAACCAGTGCAGAAAAGTGACATAACTTGTGCTGGCTCAGAGCCATATTCTCATAACATGCCCTGAAGTCTGTCAATACTGCTATAATAACAGGACAAAGGCCTGCAGGTGCTTAAACAGGCAATAAGTAATTTTCCATGCTTGCCAATGGCTAAGGTGCTGTCTAATGTGGACAGGATTTCATTCTGGGTTGGCCCATGTGAGAACTGCACCTCTCCAGCTAGTGTAAAAGGCATGACTCTGAATGGGAAGGCTTAACTGCAATGCAGCATCTTACCTCAGCCTCCCAAACCACATCAACTGTATCATCCGCACTCGGAGCCCCAAGCCTCACATCAGGCTAGGGAAAAAAGAGATGATGGTCTTAGCCCACAAAGTTTTGTTCCTCATCAGGACAGTTTTGTGCATGAAAATTACTTTTTAAATTCCCAAAGAGCTAGATTTTGCTCATGATAAACATAAAATCTGTCAATTCAATCATACAGAAAGTCAATATAGTAGTAAAAGTATACAAAGGGAAAGCTCAATCTTGCAGTAATTTAGGAAATTTTTAAAAATCTTCATTTGATACTCCATCCTTTCAAAAGCAATTCCCCAGAGGCTGTGCTTTGGTGCTACTTCAGCTTTTACCATTCTTGCCTCAGTCTTTCCAGGCTGAACATCAGCAACAGGATCTAAGCACCCACCTGAACAGATCTGGGACGGCTCCTCAGGGACATGACATCACCATTTCCAGATTGCCCAGAGTGCTAAAGGGCAAACTCACTGCAATTAGTGAAGCTGGCAGTACCTGTGCTTTTCCTGGCTGCAGGTGCACAATTACAACAGCCACAGGCTGTTTTCCACTCCGTAAACCTAGTCCTTTTTTCCATCAGAGGTCTCTGGTGACAGAGTTTACCCTTCAAACTGCAGATCTTGGAAGTTATACAGCTCCTCACTAAAACCATTTCAGATTCTCTGCAAGCTGCAGGTACAGCAATATTAAAAGGAGACTTCCTATGTAACAACTAACAGATAGCTTTACCTAGAAAAGACAACTGGCAACAAAGGCTTCCTGTGTCTCTGGGAAGAAGGTTATTAAACAAAAAACAGTCACATAATCCTTGCAGATGTGAGGAATGCAACCTACCTGATCCACGGTCTTGAGATCGCAGTGTGCCTTCAGCAGCATTTCCACCACCTCCACGTTGCCAAGATCCGCTGCCAGATGTAGAGGGGTTTCCTGCCTCTGGAATTAATGACACCAAATAAATACAACAAGCCAAACTCCCTCTTAGAAGCAGAGCTCTCACAACCTGAATGTAAAGAATTTCACTGAATTTCACTGAATGTAAAGAAGATTTACAACAACAGACAGCCTTGGTGAGAAAGCATGGAACAGAGTGAAATCATTTAACTTTTGAATGATCTACCTGCCAGTTTTGTTTCAAGCAAACAAGAGAGCATCTGGGATCTCCACAGGAAAACCAGGCAGGAGTTCCAGCTGGCTCAGGAGAAAGTTGCTGTCATGCCCTTCTAATGTATTGTAACCTAATGAGCTCTCTCTCTTTTTCCTCTTCAAACAAGACATGTTGGACACAGCACTTCATGTGACTGCTAACCTCCACACATACTATCCTCTCGAGCATTTTTTTCCTACTGAAATTCATGGAAACACAACTGGACATCAATAATTTTCAGCTATACGTTGTGCCACAGTCCACAGGGTTTGTTAGCTAGCCCTGCCACAAGAAAATCATAGTCAGCAGAAGTCTACCTGCTTCATAATGGGTTCAATGAATCTTAAAACCACACACACCCACAAAGGGGGGGGGGAGCATTAAACAAAACCAAACCATTACCAAGAAATACAGATAAAGAGATAAAGGAGCATTCAGCTTCAAATCTAATCTTTGCATCTGAAATGAGGGGTGCACCCTTCTACACAGCTGCAAGTACACAAATAAAACCTATTTATCAATTTAATCTTCTACAGAATATTAGAATGAGAAATTCCAGATGCCTATGGGTGTAATGCAGCAGCAAATAAGAGATGTTGTCATATGTGGAAGCCCTGCATACATGGACATGTCTTCTAGCATGTTTAGGTGACACAGCATCCTTTTAAGTTGAAGGTTTTGGGTTTTGATGTTGCAGGTCTATATTCTGTAGGTCTGGTTAGTGAACTTTTTTGGCCTTTAAATCTGAATTTAAAGGTTGCAAAGTCAAACACCAAGACCTTACACAGCAAGAAACACCAGCCTCAGGGTTCCACATTAGAGTCTCCATCAGCTCTTTTGGGAATACACAGCATGATCACATGACCTCATAAATTTCCCCCAACATCACACTCTACTTTCTTTTCTCAGTAGTTTAGAGATCTGTGTATATAACTTTTGTATGTAACTTCATGCATGCTAGAGACAAAGCAAAAAACATTCCTAAAAGATGGGTTTAAGAAGTTCACAAAATTCTCTATTTTATGTGACAGAAGAGCTTGTTGTCATAGTTGACTTCAGCCACAAATGACGGCCTCTGTCTCCTGCAAAAATGTGCATAAATTAATCTTTAGCAATAAAATGATCAATGGAAAGGAGCAAACTACAGGTTTCAGACTAGTCCTTGTTCCTATCATGGGCAACAGCTGCGCCTGTTATGCAGGAGACCAGGGTGCATTGCCCCAGAAAGGAACCACAATGCCCAATGTGGAACTCAACAGACCTGGTGGGACAGTCTTTCCACATCTGAGATGTAGCATCGATAGAGAGGGGGAAGAGAGATTCTCTTTGAAGCACTGCAGCTGGCTGGTCTATACAGAGTTGGTGCCTCAATGCCTGCCTAGTCCATTGTAGCCAGGGTACTAGTGTACAACATCCACGAGCAATGTACAAAATCCTGCTACACTGAGCATGAGCTCTGGATGTCATCCAGATCTCTGGAGGGCTGGTTGTTGGCCAAGCCACTGCCAACCACCTTCACCACCATTAACTCCATCAGATACTGGATATCTATTTCTGTGGCAATCTACTTGCCTTGCTGGTTTACAGGATCTTTGAGGAGATACTTTGCCTTCATGCTCAGAAAGAGTCACCTCCAGAGGCTTGAGAGTGGCTACCTCTCTTCCAATCCGTTCGTCAATCCCAGAGTCCCTAGAGATGGATTCTAGCTGCGGGGCTTCCCCACCTTCCCAGCACTGGAGCAACCCCTTCTGCCCCTCAACAGGAAATACTGCTTCTCTTACTAACCAAGTTGACAGCCACTTCCATCATTTCTTCTTCAGTGCAGGAGCAACTATTACACTTGAGGGTTGGGTCTCTGTTGTGTGCCCTCAGATTGAGTGACCTTTTCAGTATCTATATGGGTGGCTTCAGCACAGGAGACCTTCTGATCATCCCTTTGTGTGCTCCTTGGTCAGCATACCCTCTCTTTTTCCCTTTTGAGGCCACTGTGTGGCAGCTCAGCAGGCATGGGCCAGGACCCCAACACACTGTGTTTCATCGAGTCAGGAAACGCTCACCACCTTCAACTGGTGTACAAATCACTTGGAAAAACCTGTCTGTTCAGGCATGAAATGCCAATCTATTGGAGGCAATAACAGCCCCAGGCACCTGCCCAACTCCTCCCACATACCCAGCCACCTCAGGATCAACCACCTCCAGGCACATTCCTGTGTGGCATTCCCAGTTAGTTGTCTAACTGTATGAAAAATAATCAAAATGAGGTTTGCTATACATACTAGTATGCATAGTCTGATTGCACTAGGGTCTTCAAGGAACTGAGCAGCTGTTACTGCTCAGTTAGGTCCCACTGTTATGTGGGAGAGACCTATCCTGTCAAAAAAGACGGGGTAGGTGCCATTCGTTCCTCTTTCCATAAAGCACCTCTCCAAGGAGAAAAGGAGGAAGTTGTAATTGCTGATTTTCTCCATGAGGTAGTTCTCCAAGTACCCGGAGCATAGGACCCAAAAATACCATGTTAGGCTCAAGGCCACTGCTTTTATCACGACTCTCCAGGCAAAGCAAAACAAAGTGATATATAAGATAATAGAAGCTAAGAATGGTCATTGACAATTACAGGAGGTTTTGTACAGCAAAAAAGGGATCAAGCAAGCCAACACCAAAGTAAATATCTTGGCACACATCACACATCACTGGGCACATACCTCACATCACATGGCCTTCCACAGAGGAGGGTATCCAGTACCTGAGGGGATTAGCAGTGGTGGAGATGGTGGACCACCAGTACCAAGCGGAGACCAATCAATCCTGGCAACGGTGGGGAATACAGATGCTGCTGTCCCCTGCCCATCAGCCTTTCAGTTAACAGCCATGTGTACAAACCCATTGCGCCGCAGAGACCTGTGACCTTGTCCTTCAGTGTGATGTTGTCTGGTGTGGAGCTGTGTTGGTCTGCTTGTCTGTGTCGCCTCCCAGGTCCCTGCGCACCCCCAGTCTATTCCCTGGGGATGCAGAGGGTGAAACAGAGACAACCTTGATGCTGTGCAAGCACTGTTCAGCAGCAGCATAAACACTGGTGGGGCACCAGTGCTATTTTGGTCACAAGTCTGAAACATAGCACCCTATGGGTTCCTATGAAAAAAACTAATTCCATCCCGGCCAAGTGACACTCTGCACTGGGTTTTCCTCTGAGATCAGTGCCATTGAGACATTTCTGTCATTTATTTTGCGTGGATTGTAACACTCGAACAATAAATGAACCCAAATATTTTCTGAATGCTGTCCTTATTTTGCACAAAGAATACCAGCACAGCATGTACCAGTGACTAATACATATGCACACACACAAAAAAGATAAGGAAGGAACTGCCTTTTCCTTCCTATTTTTTTGTACCCTGAGCTCATAAGGAATATTTTGAGTAAAATCCTCTCAATTTCCTCTTTAACAGTGAAGTTATATTAATTCCCAGTTTTTCTTACGTGATTTAAGGAGTTTATATCATGATTGGCATCCAAGAGGCTTCTTACTACCATTAGATGATTATTGATGATGGCTAAATGGAGGGGGGAATTCTTCTGCTGTGGAGGGAAAATGACAAACTATTATATTTGAGTACATTATTAGAAGTCAATTCAAACAAAAAGAAGTTCGTGTTAAAATCTGCAAAGACATTATGCTCTAACAGAGGATCAAGACTCCAGAAAACACACCTTGAGGTGCAGGTTTATGCCAGACATGGCAGCCTGCTTCTGCTCCCGCGGCACCACCAGCAGCAGGTAAACAAATGCAGCTGAGAAACATGGAAATGTTGAGTGCATGGTGTGTGTATCAGCGTGTCACCACTTAGAAACATGGCAAGGCACTCCTCTTACATGTTCTTCCCAGGGATGTGTTGCTACTCTTGGCTGACAATAAAGAGCTTAGGGTAATGTTTCTGTTCCCTCAGAAAACTGGGTTTGCTCTTAGCTGAATAGCCTGGGGACAGACTAATTCTGTCAGAGTCTACTTTCCAGCAATAAACTCTTGTCACGTATTGCTGCTAGAAATATTCTTCGTACTTAACTGACTTGTTGTCATGTTTATACAAAAGCAAATTACAACTAGAAAGAAAGGGTTTTGATTTGAGTAATTACTTATTAAAATAACTGGGGCACAGATCAAACACCAGTCACAAGCCAACCATTGGATTAGCAAGATCACTTTGTGTGTTGAACCCGTGACTCATCAGTTTTATCTTACTAAGTACAGCTAAAGGATAATTCCATACCAGTGCCATTCACAGATTCCCGACACCAGTTCATTAGTGTCTTTATAAACCCCAGCCATTTCTTCAGTACTACAGAAAAATAAAGCAAGCTCTTATGCAACACTGCACTGGAAATGTTTCCAAAATGTAAGTAACAGTTTTATGAGTTACTTCTGCTGCAGAAAGCCAATGAGAACAAGCAGCACAATCACTGCCTGATCTTTAACACAAATACTTTCAAGCACATTATGAATTGCTCTTCCTTGATAGTGTTACACAACAGGCCAGTGATCGTGGCAGATAATTCACAAAGCCCAGATTCTGTTTCCATCCTGTGCTGTAAAAGTGGAAAATAATTTCCTATTCACAGAAAATCTCACGGGTAACAAAAAATGAAATATCTGAATTGAAACAAGATTTGAATATTAGGAAAACTCCTTCTTTTTAAACCCCAAAGAATGGTGGCATGCAAATTTTGAAGGCAATACGCTTTGAATGCGGAGGGTGAAAGCACTCAAGTGTTTATTTACCTTTTATTTATCTGTATTCAAAAATCATTTACAAGTCTTTACTCTTTGCCCATGGCACACAGGGAGGCCTGCTTTACTGCTGCTTCGTTCAAGCAGGGTACTTTGCACGCCTTCTCCTAATGCCTGCTCCTTGGTTTAGTCTGGCCACCCCCACACTGCACTGCACCAGTCTGCCCAGGCACCCACTGGTTTTGTGCAACAGGACCTTGTTTTTTTCGGTCCATATATATTAATAACCAACACCCATAAGCCACATAACATGTATAGTAAAAAAAATTGAGGAACTAGCCAACCTGATTCAGCTGTCTGAAATTCCCAAGGATGGCTGCAAAAGACAGGACAGGCTGAACAACAGCAGAACAGTCATACTGATACACACTCACCTCGGGTTTAGGAACCAGGTCAATATTCCTATCAATAAGAAAATAAATTAACCAAGGAGAGATGCCCATTCTTAACTGCAATCTGCAAAGCACTGCTATTGTTCTGAAATAAATGGTATAGACAGCAAAAACTTGGGGGGTTGATACTGGAAAAACAGTACCAAAAAGAGAGCTATTAATACATTGAAAGAGAGCTTCATTTACATTTGTGTTATTATCCCCTCCCCCCAAAAAACTCCCTTTGATAAAAAGTTATAAAATGAAGTGGATCAGCAGTGAGCATGATGTGGTTTTGTAAATACTGAAGGAATTTCCCATTTTTACTACATCACAACCAAAATGCTAAAAACACAAGTATTCTGTAGTCTTTTTCAGTCTCTCCTAAGATAGAGATAAATTCAGCATGGTCAGCTATCCTGTGCCATGGAAAATGCCAATGCCAAAATGTCTCCTAGACTGCCAGTTCAATTTGTTTTTAACAAGCAAGCACAGCTACATTAACAAACTGTTAAAAATAAATCAATAGAAGATTTTTATTTCATAATTCTGCTAAAACAAACAAGCTCTCAGTCTGCTGGAATCATAAACTTCTCGCAGCAGGCAAGCCAAGACCATTCAACAGATGTGAGCTGGACTGGAGTCCATGAACCAGATGTGGAGGAGAGATTTGTCATCAGTTCAGTCATATACACTGCCAAAAAGGAGGATTTTCAATTACCCTAGTTGGTTGCATTTCCTAGTCATATGTTTTACTACTGGACATACAGTAAATAAAAAAGCTCTGCCACAGTATGCTGTCAAATAAGTCTTTGCTATGTATCCTCCACATCTGTTTTACTCTGTTAGCACTCTGCATTCCCAGTTGTATTTTATTAATTAATTTAATATTTTACCATTTCATAAAAATAAGCAGAGAAAATATACTGTTAGCACACACAGAAAAGAGAAGATAAGGTCCTTCCCACAGCCCAGGATGTCCCAGTATCTGTATGCTGGAGGGATACTACGTACATGCTTGAGTTAAAACATTGATGTCACTCCCTGCTTCCAGTAAGAGTTCAGCACATTTTTCATGACCTCCTTCAACAGACAAGTAAAATGGAGTTTCTCCGTTCTAGAGCAACAGAGAGAAGTGTCTGTTCCAGTTTAAGCCATGTGACTATAAGGCTGTGACACAAAACAGGACAGATCAATCACACTCATCCAGTTCAACAGAAAGGGGGAGTTGGTCGCAAGAGAACACAACCTGAATGCTCATAAATTAATGCTTAAATGAAATGGCAATTCACCAACACTTAAGTAACAGATGACATTTACATGGACAAATGTACAGCAAAGGTTTACGATACAGATAACTATTTCATAAATATTAATCATGCTCTTTTCAAAGAATATTCCCAGAAACAAGCACAAAAAAGCAAGACAGAGGGTTAGGAGTCACTGCCACTCAACACCACGCAACACTGTTAGCATGCTAGCACATATCAAAAGTACCAATTTCTGTTCAGTCCAGTGCCATGGATTTGCAACAAATTCCAAACTCTAGTGGTAGTTATAAGGAGCGCTTCTAGCAGAAACAATTCCGTTGCATATTTATTTCAAATATTCTCAATAAAGTGTCCAACTTCCCACAGCAAGTCTCTAAAATAAGTTACATCAGCTGCACAATGATCTAATCCTTGCTTCTCAACTCCTAAAATACACAGAGGTTTACTGGAAGTTACTCTAGTGCTTCAGCATTCACAGAAGCATCAATAAATTCTGATTTTATCTTGCTTAACCTCCTGACACCATTATTCTGGTAAACTTAAAACATTTCAGTGTTTTACTCATGCTGGGGAAAGAAGGGCCTGTTTATCCACAGCCCAGAACATCTCCAGAGAGACAGGAAGGTTACACCATTAGCCACGGCAAGGCAGGGGCACAAGCAGCACAAGTTGTGTGCAGAGGCAACGTTGTTAGACAAGGCTTGGGAACACAAGGGCTTCACATTTCAAAGGGGTTCATGTGCCTCAAAGCTTGCACGGCTGGAAATAACAGACAAGTTGGATTAGAGAGAACCTCTCCACCCATAAATCTGTTGCTGATTAAGGAAGAGGAGGACCTTGGGTGCAAGTGGGTGTCCCTTACTCATTTCAGCCGCTGGGCCCGTGGGCCATCAGCCATGAACAGACCATCAGACAGTGGGCAGGTTCCCGCAGTAGGCATGCCAGCCCACAACAAAGTGAATTCACTTTACCAGTTCATTCCAGCTGCCCCACAGAAGAAGCAGAAGACACAAGGATCCTTTGCAAAGCAGGAACGCTGAGCTGAATGCCCTCCTCCACCCCAACTTTAAACCTTAAAATTAAGGTAATGAATGCATCAAATCAGCAATACAGTCTCCATAACTAATATGCAATTAGTGAATATTCTGGCTGAGCTCACCAACGCTAACCCAAGAAAGAAAAAGTGGGTAGGCAGCACCTGTAGCCAATTCTGTGTGGTCAAATGAGCTCAGATGAAAATGGTGCAAAGCTGAGACATCTTTGCTGAGGTGCCTGACGCAGTATGTGCTGGACATGCATGTTGAACTTGCTCAATGAGTAGCCTGAAAAGCACCAGAGATGGTAAAAGGAATGGGATCACATAGCCAGAAATGTTGGAGAACAGGAAGCAAGGTGGAGGCTCCTCTCTTTCCTCCTACCATGCAGGGGCATGTGAGATGGGGGGAAGGTCACTGTGTGAGGAGCAGAGGACAGAGGAAGAGACATTGCAGGAATTAATGGACTACCTTTATTGGAAGAGGGACAATGAAACAGCATACAAAGGTACTAGACAAGCAGCAGAACTAACAGAGTCTACTCAGTGCAACTGAGTTTATTCCTTTAAAACGTTATTTTTGAGTTGATTTTTCAAATCTCTAACTTTATATCTTTTAATAATTTCTGTATCCTTACCTCATTGAGGTCATTTATTTCCTCCCACTGTTCCAGCAGAATTTCTACAACTTCACTGTGACCATTTTTGGCTGCCAGATGCAATGCTGTGTTTCCATTCTTGAAATTAAAATGTCAAATAACATATTTTAAAACCCAGAATAAAGTCAAAACACCAAGTAAAATCAACACAAAGCCTTTGGTATTTCACATACACTTCTCTTTTACATACAAGGAGGAGAGGCAGATCCACACAGCACATTCCAATGTTCAGACTAATCCAAAAGGGACCTTTTCAAATCTACGCAGACATGACCTTGCTGGTCTAGGTGATTGTCTCATATTCTGAAAACTGCAGGCTATGACCAGTAAAAAGACCTAAAATTCCAACTCCTAAAGAATGCATCAGAAAAAAACTTTGGATACCGGTTCCTACAAGAATGGGGCCTACACCAAGCCTTCAAGATCACTGATTTAAATATTAATTTCAGCGGTTGCCAGTGAGATGATGAGGGGTAACGGGTATAAGTTGGAACATAGGAGGTTCCACTCAAATATGAGAAAAAACTACTTCACAGTGAGGGTGA
>JAOTQQ010000019.1:26503051-26532601 GCA_026546715.1 Gallinago undulata
TCCATCCCTAACCTGTATTGGTGCCTGGGGTTCTTCCTCCCCAGGTACAGGACCCTACATTTGTCCTTGTTGAACCTTAGTAGGTTCTTCTCTGCCCAGTTCTTTTCCATTTGTTCACGTCATTATTTACTAGAATTGTGGTTCATGTAAATAATATTTTCATTCTTTTGTTGGCTTTATTTACTTTTCTTCTTTTAAATTGATTAATTGTTTGGGTTTTTTCTTTTCTTATGTCCAAGAATGCTTTCATTAACTGCAAAATGGATGGATATAAACTGAATTAGGCTGATTTCGGTAATTTGTGCTAATGGTTTCAATAAAATTCAAGGAAATCCGTAGTTTCACTTGGACACTTTGTACAAATTTTAACCAATTTAGCAGCCTCTCATTACTGCTGCTATTATTGTTAGAACTGAAGCTGCAACTTACTCCAAGTCACAAAACCAGAAGCACCACCTACAAACAGCTGCTACATGTGCTTACCTCCTTCCTAAAATTATTTGCTCACTTTGTTACTGATCTAAGAGCTAAACGTATCCATAATAAAATATACTAATATAATTAATACTAATATAATTAATAAGTTCTTGTCAGTATGGCTGGGTTATCAGCTGTATTTTATTTGTTCTTAAAATATAAATTCCCAGTGGCCAGTATCAATTACTTTCTTAATGTAGATACCTCTAAGAAATTTAAGCCTTGATTTTGAATCAGCATTCCTTCATTCATCCATCAAAAAGTATGAACTGATTAAATGGTCTATGTGAAACTGATGAGAAATATACAGGAAGATTTAGCTATCCCTATAATCTGGAATGTACTTCTTCTGACAGCTAACTTTTTCCAGAATTGTGTGTGGATAATAAGGAATCCCTGCACCCTTAATTCTCAAACTTCTACTAGTCTTTGGGATTGTCTCTTTCCCTTTTAAAGAATCTATTAGCTTCATACAGTCTGTGTCACTGCTTAGTTTTAGGTATCTCCTATGGCATGAAGAATGAGCAAAAAAAGATCCCCCTTTAATATTAGCCATATGTTCAAAATATAACTGGTGGAAGAGCTTGTGCTAGGAGGGTCCTGCTTCTCTGCACAAGTGTTCAGCCTCTTGAGTCCTACTGGCTAATCACGTAGGAGAAGCCAGTGCCTGTCACCCTCTTTACAGGCATAGTTACAACACTCAGAAGCTGGATGCTGGCAACACCTGTTTTATCTGGGAATTTGAAGAATTACCATCTCTTTGTGTTCCCTTAATCACAGATGAAAAACTACTTCTTTACTTGTTTATTTATATATCTTTTTTTTAATGTCTGAGACCCTTCTTACAGAGTGATCTTTCACCATTCTCTTGGAACTTTTGTAGACTTGAGTTACTCTTCTAGCAGTTGGGCAAAAGGATTTGTCTTTGGAGAACATATTTTGTAAGTCAACTTTTTTGCTGAAGCCTGAAAATAGGTAAAAAATTTACACCTGTCTTTTAGCTGGAAATTTGTGATAAGATGGCTCCTGGTTTATAATGCATGTTCTGTATACATGGAGTATCGACTCCTCTTCAGCTTAGGACTTCACCTCCAGATGACAGACTCTATCATGAATTGCTGATTTCTAGGAAAGATGGAGGGAAAAGAAGGCCTGAAAAGAAGGGAAGAAGAAGGTAAAGTCTTTATAAACACGTGGATGGATAAAGAGCATTAGAAAGTTATGATGCATAGTATGTATAATAGTGGTGCCTAATTCTGTGGATACTCATCCTACACTTGCTTCTGTCCTGGGCAAGATAAGCAATAGGCTGTCATGTGCGTAGTCCTGTGGGGGTAGGAATCTGTGAATGGCTAGTAGTGATACATTGATACCTGTGAAAAATTTATTACAAGCTAATGAGTGTATCTGCTGCTCACAAGGACAAGTTTTTAGTGCGGAGAGTTCTATAGGTGAACAAGTGGAGCCACTTAGTGTAACAGGAGAAAGGTACAGGGGTTTGGACTTCTGTGGGAGAAAAAAAAAACAACAACAAAAAACAAGAAACTGTGAAACTTCCTGGTCATTTGCTGGAGATAGCTTATTTATCTTTTTCCACATGATAGTCATGTGACTCTACTGGTCTCCTCAAATCCCTTAGAAAGGTAAAATTGAAGGGTTTAAAGTTGTCTCATTAAAATATTAAAAAAAAGTAAATCAAAGAATCAGTAAATGGATTGTCTCCAGAGACACCTTCTACTGTTATTTATCTGCTGGCTTTGCAACTGTTAGATCTCCCTAAGACAGCAAAACCAGTGATGCAAAAAAGGCTTCACTGGGCTTATATTGAGATGCATCAATGTGAGATGGAAGAAAGCATGAAAAACATGAGCCTACCCCTGGACTAGAAATAATTTATATCAGCTCTTTGCAGCATCAGATAGGGCCCAAATGCTGAAGTGGCTAAACTTTGTTGATGTTCTCTTGGACATTTGTAAATAATGGCTTGTTTTCATTGCTGATCTGTCCTTAATGGACCATGGCAGCACAAAGCTTTTTTTTTTTTTTTTTTTTTCCTCCCTCTCCATAAAAACTCCCAGGGAAGAGGAACTATATAACAAGATCCCTAGTGGGATGAGTTGCCTCTACAGTATTTGAGTGAACAAAAGTTATTCAAGACATGTTGCAAAATCTGTCTTTTCTTCCTAAAAGCAGCTGAGAGAATAAATGAGGAATGCTTCCAGCTGCAGATGTATCTTATGGTAATTTATCTATTTTGTTAAGAAGTGAAAAGGGGGGAAGACAAGGAAGAGCATGGTGAATTCTAGCACATGTGAAAGTAAATGAAGGACTAAAGTAAAATATAATGGTTTTAAGTTTGTTCTTATGGAGAGTCCAGTGAAAACCTTTGATGGAGCATCACTGGAGCACTGGCATTCAGCACAGGAATCAAAATTAATTAAAGTGAGCAGGTAACAAAAATCTCTTGCAGCACTTACCTTATATTGATGTGACTCAGTCCACTGGCTTAGGGCTTGAGCTGTATCCTGATCTCCCACTATTAGGGTCGCAGAATTTCCCCTCATTGTACCAGTCCCTGTAGCTAACACTTCTGCATGAAAAAGAAAATGAAATCATAGCTCCGATGGCAAGCAAGAGTTAAATGACTAACACGGTGGCCAACATACTGTTCTCTGTTTCTAGTTGCCTAAACTTCATTTCAAGCATCTGCTCCCTGGCATTCATTCAGTTCCAAACACTATTATGCTGATAGCTGTTTGTCAAAGCACAAAGGGAGGGATTATAAAAGAGTTTGAAAAATGAAATAAGGAAAATTATGAATAAACAGATCATACGTAAGACTGGAACATCAAGACACTCCTTGGAGGGGGGCAGGTTAAGGAAATATAAGTAGTTCTAATATTCTCTAGAGCTGTAAATTAGTTGTGCATATATATGTTTATTAAGCAAGATATTTTCCACATTATTTTATTTTTGATTCTCTGCCCAGTTATTGTTTTAAGGATAAATATTCGTTGATGATGTGAAATGACAGCATATAAATATACATTCTGCTTAGCAAAAATGCAAATTTTTTGCCCAGCTACTCAAATATGAACAAAATAATGGTCTGATCGGTACTTTGGGTCTTCTTTCCCTGAAACAGTGGCTTATTTGAGATTAATTATAGATTACAAAAAATTACCCCACAGTTCTGACTATTGACGAGGGACTTTTCTGAAGTGACTGTGTGAAGTATGTGGATGAATTAATGGAATGATCTTATCTGCCTTCCCAATACATTCTTTCAGTCCAGAGTCACCATTTCTTTTTATTATTTTCCGCAGAAAATGGAGGCCCTATGGTACAGAGAAGTACTGCCTTTTATATTGCTAAGGGATGGGACAAGGGAAATGTGCTTTGGTGAATCAGTGTTGAAATGTTCCTAGTATTTTTCCTTTGAATGCACCTTTCCCATGTTGTTCACAGAGAACAGAGGAGTTGTAGCCCCTCCTGTTTTCTTTTTAAAAACTGTGGCATCTCTGATGACTTTAGTCAGCATGGTTTGCTTTTCGTAGCTTCTCTGATATGCTATTCTTACTTCAGAGACCATCAGAAAACAAAGGTATCATGCAATTATTAATCTCTAGGGGACTCAGATGTGTTGTTCTGTTTCTTAAAACCTGTTTTGTGGAGCTGGAGTTGGGCAAGGACACGGCCTTTGCACAGGCCGTGAAGAGACAGCTCATGCTGTGAGGTTAGAAGATCCCAGCTGAGGCCTACTGTTGGTTACCACAGATTTTGACATTAGTAATTTTGTAATGAAGTGCACACATTTTAAAAACTTACCTTAACATTTCAGGACACAGGATGCAGGAGGACAGACTCAGCTAAAAGCCCTGTTCCTTCTGCCCAGAATTAGCACTTAATTTTCTTTTCTGTGCAACGTGGGTGGGGGTTTGCTGATGATAGGGTATCGGTTTTGCTTTTTTTGTTTTCATTTTAGGGAGGAGTTAAAGCACTGACTGAATGTAAGCATAGAATTTGATCTCATGCAAACTTCCTAGAAGGAAAAATATGTTAAGATATGCAAAGAACAATTGTAATTTGAGATCAACTCTCAGTCAGGTGGAAGGGTAACTCTTTTTAACTTTTCTAGTAAAACTGCTGATGCCCATCATGCAAAAAGATTGAAGCAGTATTGAAAAATAAATATCAAAGAATGCACTGAATTATACATGGTCTCAGCCTTGTTCCAACTTCAATCAGAATCATTTTAGGACCAGAGGTCACCCACTAGAAATTTTTGAATGGAAAAGTGCTTGATTTGGGTATCAAAGAAATACCAAGTGGTAACAGCCTTTGAAGAGATCATTGTGCATGTGCATACTTTGAGGTGGAATTGCACATGCTTACATGGCTTTTGGCAGATGATGATTAAATTGTTTGCAAATCTCTGGTGTAAAGCCTTTCTGGAAAACCTTTTCCAATGTTTAAACATTTTTATACCTGGACAGTTTCTCCGTATGTCTATCCTGGTTTTCAGACTGGACCCCCAACTTTTTTCCTAACCCCATGCATGTAGGCAATGGTACATCTCTGTCCTAGTTAGAATAAACTTTTGCATATTGTCTCTTTCAAGACTTCCCCCCCCCCAATTCTTTTAATTCAGTGGTGGTCTTGGTTTTTGTTTGTTTGTTTGTTTTTTAAAAATTCCCACATAGATCACATTTTCTAAGATCCTTACTCTTGTACTTACTCTTTTGTCCAGTTTTTCTGGATATGATCTTTCATTAGAAGCTTTAGCAAGGTTGAGTGAAAAGGTGTAATTCCTTTCCTTTTTTTTTGTACACAAAACTCATAGTAATGCTTCTTAAAATGACACCGCTTATTTTCAGCAACACATTTTTGTGATGTGTGCATTCCACTGCAGTTGTCAGAATTTTTTCTGCTGTGCAGCTTTCAAGGTAGCAATAGCCTAACATAAATTTTTGAACAAGATTTTTTTCCTTCTAAAATGTAGTTGTTTGATCTTATAATTATGGATTTTTATTGTATTTATAGTTTCTTCAGTTTATCAAAATAATTTGAATTCTTAACCCATTTCCAAAATTTTTGCATTCTAGCTTGGTGTTATGCCCAATTTTAAGAAATGTGCTTTTCTCTTCCATTTTTATATCACATTATTCAATAATAATTGAATAATAAATTCAGGATAGGTGAGACCTCTGTTTTAGCTAAAATGCTCACTCTACTTTGAGACTAAACTCAATAGACATTCTCCATTTTTTTTGTCTAATTACCATTTCCAATAATTTTTCCAGTCTGCTTATAGGATTACTACATCAAACGAGATCAAAAGCATTACTGAAGTCAAAATAGATTGCATCTCCTTTTTCCCTGTGTCTTCTAGGAAATTTTTCCTATTAAGAAAATGCAAGACTGTTCTGATTCAAACCTGTTTTTGTCTAACAAATTTTGGCTGTTCATTATTACTTGATTATTCTTGTATTCTTGAGTTTCTTATTAATTAATAATGTAGCTCCTAGTATTTTTCCAGGCATCAATGTTACATGTTCTGTTGGGTCTTATACCTCCCTCTTTCTTTTCCCTACTTCTCTTTCCCCCAAATGAATATTAGTTATTTCTTTCCTTTCTCAGACTGCCGAGTCCTCACAAGCCATCCAAAAAACCCTGCCTACACTAGTTGCCTTAAGTGATTTTCACCAGGGAATGATAACTTTAAAGATCTAATTTATCTTTATATTGTTAGCTTGTTTTTTCCCTAATATGGCCTGTTTTCTTCATCCCTTGTTATTAATCATGCTAAGCGGGTGATCTCAATTAACCTCTTTATATTAAATAAAGCAACCAAACTGAAGCAAGAACAATTTGGCTTTCTCTGTCACCTGCAATAACTTACCTTCTACCTTTAAATAACAAGCCCTTCTTTCTTCCATCACATTATTACATCTAACACATTTCAGAGCATTTCCTGATTGCCCTTTATTTTTTCTTCCAGCTGTATAGCATTTTGTGCCATAGGCTTCTGTGTTTATTCCTCCATCATGTGCTATTATTCTAAATTGGTTTCTAGCAGTACATCCTTGTTTCCAGTCTGTACAACTCCTCCTTCCCTCTTCCCCCCTCCTGATCACTGAAGAGCTCCTGCTGGAGTTGGTATCTTACAGAGAAAAGCTGATGCATGTAGTAATGGGATAGGTTGTCACCAAGACTTTGCAGCTTCCTAATAATTGGCTACTCTCCTGCACTATGGAAAAGGTACAAAATCTATTATTAAAACAAATGTGAGGAAAGATGTTATGAACTATGTCAGTAATTCCCCAAGCAGTATCAAAAAAATTATTTAAAATGATCATTCATTTTAATGAATGTATATAAAAGCTTCTATATGTAGATGTAGAATATGATATGCTAGACACATAACAGTATAGCTTCCATTAAGTAGTACCTTTACCATCAATAAACAGTGGTTGATATTCATTTGTATGAATGAATGTATGAATGAGGCCCCACCTTGAGTACCGTGTCCAGTTTTGGGCCCCCTACCACAAGGAAGACATTGTGGTGCTGGAGCAGGTCCAGAGAAGGGCAACAAAGCTGGTGAGGGGTCTGGAGCACAAGCCTTATGAGGAGAGGCTGAGGGAGCTGTGGTTGTTCAGTCTGGGGAAGAGGAGACTGAGGGGAGACTTCATCGCTCTCTACAACTACCTGAAAGGAGGGTGTAGAGAGGTGGGGGTCGGTCTCTTCTCCCAAGTTACAGATGATAGGACAAGGGGCAATGGCTTCAAGTTTCGCCAGGGGAGGTTCAGGTTAGAGATTAGGAAATATTTCTTTACTGAAAGGGTTATCGGACATTGGAATGGGCTGCCCAGGGAGGTGGTTGAGGCACCATCCCTGGAGGCATTCGAGAGGCGAGTTGACATGGTGCTCGGAGATATGAATCAGTGTTGGGTGGTGTTTTGTGCGGTGTGGATGTGTGGCTTTTTTTTTTTTATTGGTTGGACTAGATGATCTTAAAAGGTCCCTTCCAACCTAGGTGATTCTGTAATGTAGAGCTGTTGATGGTTCAAGCCTTGCAATGTGCATTCTCAATTAACAAAAGAGCTAAGAACTTAATAAAAGATGAAACAGATGACTCCTATTTCCACATTATAAACAGTCTCTGAAAATCATCTTTCACAAAGATTGTGAGACAGGGCATTGATCCTGTGGGGTGATTTAATCTGCATTTTCCCATGAGAATCATTGAAATTTCAACTGATTTTGTCTGAATAAGTAGATCCCTCAGCCATCACTGGTAAGCAAAGCCTTTTTTTGAAGTTTATATGGAAATATTGCAACTCAAGAGCGACTGTGTGTTGGAAAAAGAAGCCATTGAAATTTTTCAATAGAAATGCAATGCTGAAATATGTTGGAAAGTTTTATATTTGTGTGATTAAAATAAAGCAAATAAATAGCCAAAATAAGAAGTGCCTTAGGTCCTGATGGAAAGAAACCCAGACTGTAAGTGAACAAAAACCAAAGTTTGGCTACCATTTAAAGGAAGGTAAGGCAGATTCTACTAATGGAGGAGAAAAGAGATACTAAATCATATATATTTTAATTCATAACTGCCAATGTTTTCATACTTGATCAGAAAAATTGTTCCTATTATTACCTGGCACATGAGACATGCGAAAATGTGTGGAAAGACAAGATGACTGGTGTTTGTTCAGTGCAAAGTAAAGAATCACATTAATTTGGTCTATTTTACTCTGTTTATACATTTTGCCATGCAGTCTTTTCAACTAAAGTTTTTTGAGGCTTTAGGAAAGTACAGAGTGCTGACAAGTTGTTAAGTGTGACATTTATATTTTGTGCTCGTTTGTGCAGAGCTTGGCTGTGGTGTGAAATACGTTGGAACGATAAACCTTACCTTAAAACAACATCACCTGGTGTGCAGCAGTTCTCAATTCCCAGTAAGTAACTTCTGACTTGTGCTGTTCGAATACAGATGACATCCCATAATGGCACAGCACTGTGTCTTGTGTGGGAACAGCATTGTTGATACCATTGGTGATGCAGTAAAAATACCAAAATATGCGTATCTGTGTAAGATGAGCCATTTCCTTCCAAAGGGGGTGTAGTGGTTTGGGACGGATTGGCTAATGACAAGATGACAGATGCTCTCCCCCACCTCTTGTTCCAAGAAGAAAGATGATGAGATTTACAAATTTAGAAAAAGATTAAACTACTTCAATTAAATATTAATAATAAAATAAAAAGAAAATAATGAAATTACTGCTGAGGTGCAACCCCTCCACCGGATAAACAACCAGGTCGGCTGACCCTGGTTGGCACAGCAACATTGTGAGCACGAGCCCCTCTCATTGAGCAGGAGGCTGGTTCTGCTGCCCTCAAACCTGGACAGGAGGACACAGTCATTGACGCAGCTGAAGGGCTCAAGACATAAGCAAGCATTAGTGGGTTTTGATTGATTGTTTTGATTTCTTGGCATATCAACTGCCAATCAAGATTCAGAAGAGAGCCATGAATTACAGAAATTCTGTTGTTATTTTTGAAATGCCTTTTTAAGAAAAAAATAAGTCTCAGACTGTGTACCGATCTACAAATATCTTACCCTCCTTCAGCCCACAGTGCAACCATAGGTCCTGAATAAATACAGGAATTAATGATCCTTATTCGAATGCTGAACAAGCCAAGACAAAAGATGAATGAGCAAGACCTTTAGACAAGATCCTGACCACAAGGCTGGTGAAAAATTTGGTGTTGTCTTCTGGTATTGCTGTTCCTGAGCAGAACTGGATGCCATATCCTATAGGACCACCAGAGGTTTTATTTTCTATACTGGAAAATTCTGATGGTTTTGCTGATTACTCAGTTTGAACTACTGTGAACTCTCAGCTGTTTCAGAGGCCCAGGGGCACCACTCTGCTCCTGTAGCTGGCCAATGAATGCCTTCATTACCTGGCAATTCTCATTTTGTATTGCAGCAGTACACTTCCCCCGTTGTGTCATTTCCCTGGCTCAGTGGCTAGCCACTGCAATAATTGCTGAAGTTCTGCCAAAGCAGAAGAATCAAGACTTTGGTCTCTTTTCAGAACTGGTAGAAGAATTATACCAACTTTTCTGCATCTGCATCCCCCATTTCCTGCAGAGAGACTGGTAAACATGGAGGAACAAGTATAGATGTTACAAGAGGGACTAGAAGAAACTACAAGTTGCAAAAAAGCAAATTTGCAGGAAGAGAAGATTCTGCTTGAAATGTGAAATCTTGACTGGTAGCTCTCATCCCACAATGTGCTGCAGATAGAGGTCACAAAGAATGAACCATTCAACTCTACTGTAGTGAAGGCTGGTAAGTGTATCTTCTGCAACAGAACTCCTCATGGTATGCCCATAGCACACCTACCAAGGATGTTTATACCTTTGTCATGGCAGCTGCTACCTGTTCCTGATACTTCAGCCACTGACAAAATCTCTGAGAATAGACATGTTTGGTTTTTTTTTTTCGCTTACTCCCCATTTCCTGAATTGATTGACCAATATTTTCAACTAGGAGGAAAAAAAACAAACCCAGAAAATACCTTTCTTGTTTTTTTCTTCTTTCCTTTTTTTTTTTTGGTTCATAATTGTAAATCAGTGTTAGCAACTCCAAACAACCCTGCAAAGGAAATTGTCTGTTCAAATGCTTAAGGAAATACAATCAGAAGGGGTGCATGAATGTGATTGAAGTAGTCACCTAGTCACCTGGATGCAGTCCTGAGTAACATGCTCTAGCTCTAGGCAATCCTGCTTCAGCAGGGGAGTTGGACTAGATGATCTCTATGGTCCCTTCCCACTCTAAAAATTCAGTGAAATTCAGTGAAATTAATGGTCAAAGCCTAAGTAAGTATACAGAAACTTGTAATGGCTTTGGTGCCAACATTGCAATCCTCAATCTCCTTCACCATCAGCACAATTTCTCACAAGTTAAATAAGAAGAAGGACCTGGGGGTGTTGGTTGACTGACCCAGCCAGCAGTGTGCCCAGGTGGCCAAACAGTATCAGGAACAGTGTGGTGAGTAGGACTTGGAACGTTATCATCCCCCTGTACTCAGCACTGGTGAAGCTCCGCCTTGAGTGCTGTGTCCAGATTTGGTACCCATACCACAAAAAAGACATTGAGGTGCTGGAGCAGATCCAGAGAAGGCCAAGGAAGCTGGTGAGGGGTCTGGAGAGTAAGTCTTACGAGGAAAGGCTGAGGGAGCTCAGGTTGTTCAGCTTAGAGAAAAGGAGGCAGAGGGGAGACCTTATTGCTCTCTACAATTATCATATCTGAAAGGAGGTTGTAGAGAAGAGGATGTTGGTCTCTTCTCCCAAGTCACAGGCGACAGGACAAGAGGCAATGGCCTCAAGTTGCACCAAGGGAGGTTCAGACTGGATATTAGGAAAAATTTTTACACTGTAAAGGGTTATTAAGCATTGGAATGGGCTGCCCAGGGAAGTGGTTGAGCCGTCATCCCTGGAGGTATTTAAAAGACAGGTAGACATAGCTTTTAGTGATACGGTTTAGTGATGTTTTTTATTAGAGTTAGGTTGGTGGTTGGACTAAATGATCTTAAAGGTCCCTTGCAACCTAGATAATTCTATGTCTAGGTTTTGAGCTAAAACAAAATGCTAAAACAAAACCAAGAAAAAGTATAAAACTGTTTAAAACTAAACTGAAGCTGGAAATCAGTGGAAGAATCCTAACCCTCAGAGAAATGAGAGTCCAGAACAGCTTTTCATTCACAGCACTGTGGGGGGAGGAGGAATTAAAATCCTTACTAGAAATGATGGATACAGTATGATTACTTTTAGTGACCCAGGAGATGAGTTTCTGGCTTCTTACCTCCTTACTCTGTAGGATCATAGCATCTGCCTCCCATCACTGCTGTTTACACCTTCAGCCTGCTAGGTATCTGAGACAGCATTGCCTTTCAACATCTGCTGATAAACTGTGTAGCACTGCAGAGCTCTGGGCTGTACTGCAGCTTTTAAACTATTACCAGAATACCAAAAACAAAGAGCATCACTTCCTGGGTGCTTTCTTGCATGGTTCTATAAATGCTGTATCTGACCATTTCACAATTTTCAATGCATTTATTCTTGCAATGCCTCAAATGCAGCAAAATACCAACTGGTTCATTCCACAAATAGTTGAGTAAGGAAATTTAAAGGTAGACTTTGAAAGTTATTTAGGTAAGTGAATATGCAGTGTCAAGCAGAAACTCAATCAAATTGAAGTGTTAAGGCACTTCTGAAAAATAGGTGTTTCTGAAAATAGGTGTTTATTTGCATTCTGAAGTATTTAAACACTTCTGAAAAATTAGTCATGCGGGATGTAGCAGTGACGCAGTGACACAACCAAGCAGAGTGAAAAGCTGAGAAATATGACCTCCCTGCATGGAGACTGACACTTTAATCACCAGACTTTCTCACTTCTCCCAACAGACAGCATACACTAGTCTTGCTTTACACTAATTATAAATGTGTACAGAAAAGTTTCCTGGCAATAAGACAAAAGCCCCACTGTCTTCCCCTGACTACTGAAAAATCATCATCCTTATATATTTGTTGGTCCAATATATATCACTACCAAGATTGTGACACTTTTACAGCTTCTTCGCATTACTTGGTTGTGTGATAACTACACTGAAACAAAGTAATCTTTCGCAAGTACATTTTTAATTGTGCTTCTGTGGAAAAGAAACCTTTACCTTATCTTTTTCAGTTGTAAACAGCTTCAGAGTAATCAAATTGTTTATCATGTCAACATGGCCTTTTTCAGATGCCAGAAGAAATGGCTTTTTGCCTTTCTAGAAAACAATTATGGAGAGAAATACAGTGTTATTAAAAGTAAAAATATTTTGCTTTCACTTACTAGATATATGGTGTGCATATGTGCATGTCTATTCTGCATAAAAACTTATATGTCATATAATTAAGTAGATTAATAGAAATATATATATAAAAGAAGAGTAAGAATTAAAAAAGATGCAATGTTTAGAGTAAAAAAACAGATTATACGTCATTCACATCCTGAAGAAAATATTTGAAAACTGTTCAGAAATTGTAACAAGGTAGAAAATGTGCACAAAATATGTACTTCTTAATTCTACTCAGTATGAAAAAAAAATATCAAAAGAACTGTGTCATTAAAAATCAGAGAATGGTCAGAAACAGGCAATAAAGAATTTGCAAGATTTATTTCCATGGGGTAACATTTGACTGAATTTTGCAAGCACAAGCTGGAACAACGATCTCTCAGAAGTTTCATCCAGGAGGCCTGAATTTAGTCCTGTATATTGTGGGAGGATTTTGGTGGTGGTGGTCAAGGTAACAACAATTTTTCAATTGTTTACAACTCAACTGCAGAAAGTTATCTTGATGTAAAACCATACCATAGTGAGGCCATAATAGGTTAGACAGTCTCACCAGCTGCTAGGGGCCCATATTAAAAGTCTGAGAAAAAAAATGCAAGCAATTAATAGATAATTAGGAAGCGACCTCAACACAGATTCTTCTTCACCTTTCTCTTTCCAAACACAAAGGTTTGTTTTGTTAAATTAACTCTGCTCTGTCAGATTTGTCACATGTAGAAAGAATTCAGAATTTTGCACCATTGAGTCAATACAATTCAAGTCTTGAAAGAAAGAAGAGGGGAGGTTTGTTCTTTTGGTAACAGATCCTACAAGAACAAATATTCTCCATGTAAAGATAAAGTATCCAACTTATCTAAGTATGCCTTCAAAGCAAGATCCTAGCATTGTAGGAAGGAAAAATAAAACCACAGCAAACTTGATAAGGACAAGCCCTGGCACTGTTGAAGAGTTAGTGCACCTCTGTAGGATGGCTGCACATAGTTTTATGCTCTATGTTGGCAAAATATGCCTGTGCTAATCATAACTCATAACTGGAAGGTTTTGGTAAGGGTACAGGGCTGCAGGTTGAGGTGTGTGACAGGAGGTCAGAGACTGCCCTGGGCTGGTCACAGCCATTTCCAGCTGGTCCACAGAAGACAAATCTGACCCACCACATGTCACCACTTAACACATCAGAGAAGCACATGGTACCTCTGTGAAAACGTATTTTGGAAAGGGTGGTTACTACTATGGGGAGGATGCATGAGGGGAGATACAGGACGAGACAGGAAAGGACGCAAGGGAGGAGATACAGGAGAAGATGTACCTGCAGGGTGACTACAGCCCATGAAAGAATCCTTGCTGGACCAGAGGAAAAGAGTGAGAAAGAAAGAGTGGAAAAAAGGAAATCACCACAGACTGACCTCAACCTTCTCTGCCTCCTTGAGACTGAGCATCATGTGCAGCAAAAGCAAGAGGAGCAGGGGAGAACAAGTGTCTGAACTTTAGCTGAGACAGGGAGGAAATGTGTTTTCTCTAAGCGCTTGTCTGGCTATTTGTTTTACTTGTTTCTCAACACACAACCATTAATTAAAGTTTCTATCATCATGGCAATAGATTAAAAAATTCATCGAAGTTCTGCAAGTCAAGATTGTTTTGTCCACAACAGATGCTTCATGACATTAAAGAAATAAACATAAAGAAACATACTGTACCCCATCAGGCTTGTTCAAGTCATTCAGATTAAGATCTTGGAGAAAATAATCAACTATTTTAATGCTGTTGTTTTGAGCTGCAAAGTGTAGTACATTCATTCCTTCCTGAAAAATCATAAGCAACTCTGTAATACAAAGTGTGAACTTTTTCCAACATAAGTATGTTTAGAGTTGCTAAAAATTTGTCATCAACAAACCTCATTCTTAGCCTTTTGATCAGCGCCTGTTTTAACCAATTTTCGCATTATATTCAGATTTCCAGTTCAAGCTGCAAGATGAATCACTGTCAGGCCATGCTTCAAATAAAACAATAAAGGCAAAAATTACCACTAGAATACCTCATGCCAAATTTCTTTAAATCTTTTTCATTAATTCAGTGTATGAGTGGGTTCTGCTCTGCAGGCTCTTAGAAAATCAGTATTAGCACCTGGCAGTGTGAGTAAGATTCATCTCACTTAAATTGAGCTAAATGTCATACATCAAGACCTAGCTAAATGTTCAGGCTGATTCCCTTCTTGACAGAAGCTCTGGCATCTTCTGAGAAGGGCTAATCCTATTTTAATACCAGGAGATTAAAAAACACCTGGCAATTATTTCCTCTCTTCAGAGTCCAGGTAGGTGGTTAGCACTGAGTGCAGTGGATGAAATTTCAGGTGATATATAAAGACTGTATTTTCAAGAGTCACCATAATTTTCCAGTTAGCCCTCTTTTTAGGGTTCTCTTTTTCTTCTCTTAAATTCTCCAAAAAGCTCTTCTCTTATAAGAAAAAAATGAACCCAAACAACTGTGTTGTTAACTTCTTAGACTCAAAAAGAATACAGACAAGGAACCTCCAGCCAGTGCCTCCCATCTTGGCCACGGATCTCTCTAGCTTTTCCACATCTCTCCTCAATTTGTGTGTACATGTCCAGGTGCAGCATTATAAATCATGACTCATTGTCCACAGGACATTCGTACTTCACCATAAAAGCACCTTGAGCAAGATATAAAGTCATAATATCTTCATTCTATTTCTTACCAATTGCAAGACCAAACTGATTGCCAGAGTATATGGATCACTGTCAAATACAATATGTAATGTTATAACATTTAAGCTCTGTCAGCTAATTATGATGGGGTGTTTCCAGTGGTATTTCACCAAAGATGATTAACAACATCTAAGAATTAAAGACAACTAATAATTAAAAGGTAGTCCTTAAGTAAAATGAGGTTCTGAGTGCTCGATAGAACCCCAACATGAAGCCCAATCTGGCTTCAATGCACCCTATTAGGGTAATTAAAAGACCCATAAAATGTTTTGAGTCACTTTATTGCCTCAACAAATCTGGACGATAGCCACTGAAAAATAATTTGCCATAAAGAATAATTTACAATAGTTACAGAATAAGATTACATTATACCCAGAAGTACTCTGTAAAAGATCCAGGGATCCATTTCTTAACCGTTGCTATAGAGACCTCTACAACCTAAAGAAAACTGTCCACTTCTTGCAGAACTAGCCTTTTAGCATTTACATCATAGACTGTTAATTTTGGAGTGCTTCATTCAGGCAATGTCTTTCAATTTGCCGGACAGAAGGGGAAACGTTGCTTACAACAGTGCAAAATTTGCTTAGGAGCTGATAAGGTGGGGAAAGATGGCTGTATTTCTTCAAAGCAGTTTGTGACGTATTCACTGACAGGACAGCTTGGGACAACATTTCAGAGCAACTCAAGCAGCATTAACAGGGAGATTGCTACATACACAGCACGAGTGTGCCCAAGCCAGGAGCCCCTGGTAACTGGAATTGACAGGTCTCATATTCATTGCAACACAATGCAAAACCAAGGCAACTTTCTCCCTCCACAACCTAAAATTTACCTTACTTACAAATTAAACACTGCCGCATATGGTGGGTAAGGAGAAAGAAACAAACAGAGGAAAAAAAGGTAAATGATTAATCTATTTTCATTACTTGGTTCACTGGAAAAGTCCTAGTTTGAGTAGCCTGTTTACTAATAACATAATATACGTTCGGTTTTAATATCTGAATCAAGTCTTGCACTGTGTGTCACCGTCTGACCCAACCACATCAGCCATACACCGCTAAACCCTTAATGTCATGGAGGCTGCAGAGCAGCTGACAGATTTGTGTTAAGCTACTCACATAAAAATGGGGGGAAAGAACGCAAGGAGTTACTTTCTGAGCTCCTAGTGAGCCTCAGAGTCAAGTTTTCCTTTTAGTGACCTCTCTCTTATAAACCACACAATGATTAACGCACAACTACTACAGACAGAATATTTGTACAATTGACTTCAACCACTCTTGCTCTCTCTCAACTATTCAACTTAACCAGAACCCTGGGAAATGTGTTTTTTCTCTAACAGTGAGGGTTTTTCATACAAATGTGTGCAGTCTTAAGCCACACTAAAGCCTTTACTGCAAGCACTTAACTTTGAAAAACAGGGAGGTTAAGGCAAATAGTCACTTTTACCCTAAGTTCCTGTAGTGTGTGAATAAAACATGTAAACCAGCTTACCTGATCTGCCATATCAAGTCTAGCTTTGTGATGGAGAAGAAAATCCACCACTGATGTATGACTTCTTGCAACAGCAAAATGGAGCGCAGTACGCTTCAGCTGAAATAAGCAAAGTTTTGTTTTCAGGTCCATAATACAGTTCTTTTCCTTGTGCAGGTGAAGAAGGATTTCTGAATTCTCTGATTATATATATATATACACTCATTTGCATATTTCTTCTTCAACAGCCATACTTGGTCTTTATGTGCATTTTTGTTCCCTTGGATACGATTTGGGTATTGATCTTAAAGATTTCTTGTAGAACCAGGATGATTTGGTTACTCTATGTAGCATCACCCCTTCACTGAAATTCACTGAAATGTCAAACTGCAATTAAATAATCACATGCTTCCTAGAGGAGATTCATGCAGTACAAGAAGCATCCATGTTTACTATTATATTATATGGTTTGATTTGAAAAGCTGAGGACTAAATTTATGCAATTAGATTTTCTTTTGACTATCTCTCTGCAATGCATAAGATTCCTCCCTCACTCTCTCAGAATGTCACTCTCAGTAGGAGAGAGTGTATTAGTCACTCTCTCAGAATGAGTCATTATCTATGTAAATGAAAGATTCCACCTTGCAAACAGTGAGTAATTTTACACAGGTGAATAAGCTCACTGTTTATCAGGAACACTTGATTAATTTTTCATTAAAGTAATTAATAGTGTGAATTTGAAAGGGAATGGTTAAATTGAATTAAACTTTAGTGGAGAGAGTTTGGCTTCCAGTTAAAGTGAACATAACTAGGCTTAATGTAATTCACTGAGAGTTTCCATACAAGTTATGTAAGTGATTAAACTGATTAACTTTAAAAATCAATTTGGATTTCTTATCTTACGCTTCTATGCAGATCAGCTGACTGATTCATGCATCAGTCCAAGTTTACAGCTGCATGTGTTAAAAGCTGTGGGATTCATGAGGAAAAAGCCTCTTGCACAGAAATGGTTCTATCTATCAACAAAACTCACATTTTGGCAGGCTTGCTTATTTGGCTTGCGAGTACAGGGTAGAAATGACCAACATGAACAAAAGAATGCTTTCCCCAGTATAAGCTACATCCCCACCAGGAGAATAAATCAACACACAACATCCACATAGCTATGCTAGTAAATCTCTTGTATTATAGGTCTGAGTTAAGGATGACAGAGTAAAGATTCAAACTACTGGTCTGGAAAAGTATTTAGTTTAATTTCCTGAATTCTGGAAAGCAACAAGAGGGCAAGAACTATTTTCTAAGTGACTTTTCAGAGTATGATGTAATTGATAGGAACACTCTCATTGTTCAAGAGAAGTGTACTCAAAATCAAACTTTTGTCTTGTTGTCTTTCTCACAAACAGACCAAGGAATGGACCTGTACTATCTCCTCAGTGGGGAAAAGTGCAAACTGGCATGGGAAGCAATTTTTTTCAGAACTCATGATTAAGTAACAATGGATGATCATGGGCAGGTGATTTATACGTAGCCACAGAGGCCAAACTGTTCTCCACAACTCCCAGATAAATATCATGACCACCCCACTGCTGTTGAACTACCTCTCATGTGGAACACAGCCCTATATTTTGATACTGTGAAGTGTATGCCCTCAGATTTTAGGCCTTGAATTGATGTCAGTATGAAAAATGGACCTGCATCTATCTATCTAGGGTAAATCTGAATTCCAATCGCCAGAATTCCTGGAACCAGATGATATGGTAGTTCCATAAAAAACGAACAATTACACTTCACTCTTGAAATTTATAATGTTAGCAGCATAAATTCATTCTCAAAGTGACTGGGAGGTTAAGTCCTTCTGCTCTGAAATATGGGGGACTCAAGAAATAAGTCACCCCAAAACAGAGTAAATACTAGAGAAGGCACCAAGGTTCAGAAGTGCTTAGTTACCAGTGTGATGCAGAGACTAGGCTGTGGCATTTAGATGGGCGAAATGCAAAGACCTGTGAGTTACACTTCACAAATCCTACTGTCCATACTGGACAGTGCAAAACGTTGCTTTATCAGGTCATAGAATGGACTCTTGCTGCCTTACCACCTTGCATCTGACAGTGCTAGAATGATGGGATCCCACCATGAAATCCCAAGGAGTCACATTTCAGATCAGTCATCTGTCAGATGGTTTCATACTCACAGTATCTACAGCATTTATATTAACATTCTTTGTAAATAGCTTTTCCATAATTTTCAAATTGTTCATTTTAGCAGCATGTTGAATGAATGAAAACATGTGGCATATAAAACATCTGGCAATACTGTGGAAAAACATAATGAAAAAATCATCATTAGTAAAAAAATAGCCATAACCAACAGTATGATGACACTGTTCTTACCTTCTGTTATTTGTCCTGATTTCAAATGTTATGCGGATCATTTGCTTCTCATAATAGAATTGTTCCAGTATTGCATTTTTCTCTGTTAGGGATATCTGGCTGATGTTTCCAGTTTCCACTCTTAAGTGCAAATAGAGGTAGATTTTTCACAGCATGGACTGCCATTACACTGCTTACAGGAACAAGAGTTCATTTATGAAGCTCTCATCATTTAAAAGGGTCCCAAAGTATTTTATAGGCATAGCAGTGAATGGTACAAACTGCAGCATTTATATTTTATTCTTGGAAAAGTTGGTCTGTTTTAAAAAAAATCACCAAAATACATGAAGATGTATAGCAGAAACCACATGGTATGACCCAACTGAAAAAACAAACAAACAAACAAACAAACCAACAAACCAACCAGAAGTTTTAAGGGAGGGAATGACATGGGGAGGAAGATGTATACTTTTATTCAAGATTTGGTGAAAATGTGGAATTTACTATTAAATTGGGAGTTTTCTTTAATGTCTTAATCCAAAAATGAACATCTCTTTGGTCAACTAAGGTAGCTGCAGCATGCATTTAGACACTTAATATTCAGTAACTTTGGAAAATAAAATTCTAGTGTCTGATAACTGGTTTAGCTAACTTAGAGGTCTGAGCATTTCTCATGTTTCTACCTTAACATCTAATTAATCACTGAGAAGAAATCAGTGTAGCAGTTAAATCAGTTGCAAAAATGTTAGTAGACACTTTTAATTTCCTAGCATATCACATTAAAAAATCTAATCACTTATATATCTTCTGTCCAGAATATTTTGGCCTGAAAGCCGCTTGTCCAATGACATCACCAAAGAGGACAGCACTCTCTGTTGAACTAGAAACTGCAGTAATTATATGTTCTGAGAGGCCTCTCAAATGAATTCATTGTACTGCATTACATCTAAGTTCATTAGCACCTAATGAGAATACAGCTTGACGCAGTAGGACTACAGAGCATACTAAGGAAAATAAGTATGGCATTCACTTAATTGCATTTTATGTATTACCCATTATTATAATCTTAGTGGGAATAATCACAGTTATATTGTACAAAATGAGCTATAAATCAAACTGGACACTTATAAATCTGTTTCCAATTTTCCTATGACATTATCCAAGGACCTCAAATGACAGATGCATCCTCCCAAAATTCTCTGGAAGTCACGGAATATTACTCAACAACAATATTATTATTGTTTATGACATGGGGGCATAGCCAAAAAAGAACCCCAACAAACCAGTTGCAAATAAAAATGCACCCCTGGCATCTGTGACAAGGAGTGTGGCAGACAGCAAAACCAGCATCATGAACAGGAATCTTTGCAGAACAAATACTTCACTCGGAGTTTTCATACTCTGCACCCTAATGAAATATCCAACTGAGCTTTCCATTACCTTTATTTCAAACATGGATAAATCAATGGTCATAGGGTATACCTTGCTTAAGGCAAATTTGTGGCAAACATGGAAACAAAATGTAAGGCACCAGTTAGCTGCAATTGTTTACAATTAGGCCACATTTATTCCTACCAACTGCTGAGAAACACCCACACCTGTACGATGCAAAGATAAGTGCTGTGGCAACTTAGGACATCCAGGAACAATTCCAACAATTTACTTGCACTGCCTTCAAGAAATAAGAGAAACTTACGTCTCTAGTGTATCTGCATTGGCAAGGACAGTTTTGTTGTAGTTCTGACAAAGAATTAGTGACTGATCTTTTTCTCTCCTGTCCAGAAGTCATGCATTGTTATATGTTGTTAAAAAGAAGACCACCTGGTTTGGGTGTGATGTTTCCTAATAATCACTATCTCTTAATACCTCTTAATTTAGGGCTTAATTTAAGAACAGTGGCAATCTTGACACACTACAGCACTAACTTGCTGCACAACTTTTTGCTGCTTTTGCAGAATGATTTTTGTCACGCACAAAACTAAAGGAGTATAAAGCTGTCAGACTGCAGATTTACAGAAACTTTTAAGGTAGGATTTGGCACTCCTTGCATTATTAGCAAGCACTCTATTTTCAAGCACAATCAATTATCTATTTGTGGCTGTTAGTCTGTTTAGGGTTTTATTTTCTTTGGCTTCATATAAAATGTTTGGCTTATTGCCTACAGGTTATGTCACAACTATATACTTATATTTATAACAATAATATAGTTATATCCAGTTTTAATTTTGAGCTAACTAAAGGTAGCAATTTTATCAATTTATTTCCTTTGTGGAAATCCCTGCCTATGGTGTATTAAAAATCCCCAAATTTCCCCCTCCTTGGAAGGACAGGGAAGTAAAAAGATACAGAAAAGTAAATTGCTTTGTTTACCTGAAAACAGAAAGTCTTCCTCAACAGAAACTCAAGCTTTGAGGTACCTTCCATTTATCTTTCCTAACATTTACACCTTATTTTTAGTGGCTTCAATCTGTCTTCTAGTAATAAGAATGACTTCCAATGAAGTAAAAATGTGCACCAGAGGTTCCAGTAGTCTTTGACAATGGAAACCTTTTCTTCCTCCCCACCTTACTATTTTTAATTTCCTGTTGTGGTATCAACAAGACAAGATGAATGTCTTGTGGCATGACAAGATGAAATCTGTCATTGCCTCAAAAAGCACATGAAAAACGCCAGGAATTTGAATTTGCTGAAGAATTCAAGGAGATAAAATACAAAACCAGTGACAATATTCAGGTTCAAATGACAACAAAAATTACTCTATTGTTTCTAAAAATTAAGTCATATGTTTCATGGTTTGGTGATGTTCTCAATGTTTTCTCTGTGTTTCCTTGATCATTACCAGAAATAAAATGACTAGGGCAAAGTACGTATTTTGTTAAGTCACAAGAATCTTTCTAAAATAACCATTTTCCGATTCAAAGAAGTCATGGGAAAAACCACTTACAGAGTCCAACAGTGATATTTTATTTCTTTCTTTTCTTTATCTGCCGTCTTTGCCAGCCTGGAAGCAGGAAGCACGGTCCAGGGGAACTGCTCCTGGCTGTCACGCTGTGATCACCAGGGCAGGGCCGCGGGCAGGGTTTAACAATCACTGCTCAGTTTCCACAAATAACCCGTTTTCACTAACTGCAGCTCATGCCAGGGCAGGCTGTTCTTTCACGAACCAGTTTGTGGGATGAAAGCTGGAGACTCCATCTCTGGGAGGCATGGAGGTCAGAAGGTCCTCCATGGTTTAGTGGGCCTCCCCAGAATGGGTGTCCTGGAGCAGGTGTGAAGCTGCCGGCTGGTGCTCAGCCCCACAGATGTGACCAGCACCGTCCAAGGGGGGACAGCTTCAGGGGAGAAGTTAAAGTGGGGCCATTGGGCAGTTTGCAGGACCTGTCCTTCAGAAGACATGCCAAGCCCCAGTTCCCAATCCCACATCCACACATCCTCTCCTTTCTCTTCCCTCCACCCCCTGCTCATGTCGTCCTTCGGTCAAGGCAAGAAGGGGGCTGGGGTGGGCCCCACTGTCCTGGCAGCCCTGACAAGGCTGTCCAACTGCCCCTGGGCTACCTCACCCCTGACTCCCACACACTCATAGCTGTCATGGCTGGCTGCCCCCGCTCCCACCATGGTCTCCTCCCTGGTGCGCAGCAGACGGCTCAGCCCCTTCATCGCTGCCCTCAGCTCCTCTTCCTCCTGAGTGGAGGGAAGGGGCCCCAGGCCAGGGTGCCGAGGGAGGTGCCCAGCCCTGTGCTGGCCCTGACAAACTGGTTCCACTCACAGCCCTGCAGGCTGAGTGGAGCACACCTGGCCAGGGCCCGGCTGGCGGTGCCCCAGCCACATCACCCTGAGAGGCAGAGGTGCCGAGCAGCTCGAGGAATTGGTTTTAAATGAAACCAGGAGCTAAACACACAGAATTTCTTGAGGCTAGCTAGGCATCAAACAGGGTCATCCTTGCACGGTCTCCTCTTCTGGTCTTCTCTAGTGGCTCGCCATATGGGCAAACAGCAATTTGCACCTACACATGCAGACACCCAAGACAAAAAGGCGGTCCTGTTTGGTCCTGATGTGCTTCCCAAATCCCCACACAAACAAGAGGCACTTTTGGAAAGCAATGCCACAAGCACACCTGTGTCCAGAGACACACAGAGACATTGCAGCTTGCATGGGATTCCGGAGACAAGGTGCCTTTGCTGCCGACTGCAGGGAGGAGCTCCAGTCACTGGGTCTCTGAAGGCTGAAGGACATTTTGGGCAGAAATTCCTCCCGGAATTGCCCTCACTGCTGTCAAGCAGTGTTCACCAGACTAGAGAGGGAGACTGTTCCTCCACCCTGCAAGCTTGATGCAGCCCTGGAATGCGTGAGACTGAGGTGCTGCTGCTGCTGTAAATTTGGGCAGAAATATGCCCATGCAGTAGCAGTATTGGTGCAAACACAAGATTCTTCATTTTCAGGTAGACAATACTTTCATTTGCTTTGGCCCAAATGCAGTCAAAATGGATGCACACATCCTGAAATGGTCAGTCTTTGTGAACTGACACATCCATCTAATCTACCTAATTCTCAATTTATCTAGAAGTCCACTATTAGTTTGGTCTACTTAAGCCAACATTGATTATTTCATTTCATGCAGACAATGATTATTTCAGGGCACAAAAATTGTTTAAAGTGACTAGGTTAAATTTCACTGTAAAAACAGCCTTTGATATTGCTAGCATCTCAAAATAGATATTAGAAAAGTAGCTCCAAGAATGCGGGACCATCAGTCTTCAGCCTTACAAAACAGAAGACACATTTGAGTTCCTTTGCTATAATTTTTTCTTTGTAATTAAATTACACAGTCACCTTAACTTCCAAGACTATTAACACCATGCATGTCCATAACAAAATTAATCTGAAAGACTCAAAAGAGTTTGCAAATGGAGAAAACATGGATACAAAACTATTTGTTCAGATTCTGATTATCATGTATGAAAAGCCTTCACAGTTCTTTACTCCTTGAAACATTTTTGGTACAGTCAATTTGTGATGTATAAGAATCTTTACACATGATACAGCTAGGTCTGATACGACAGTTTCATTAACTGTACTTCCAGATGAATGTTACTCAGCTGAAAAAAACCCAAAACCCTGTGAAAATAAACACAGAGTGAAAAGAACAAGTCACTGATTTAGCTGTAGCTTAATCAGGTTTCACTTGCTTCCTGTGAGTCAAATGTTCCAGCAAAACTTCTTAAGGGGAAAAGTTTTATTTCTGTATGTTGACCAGGCTAGTAACACAGACCCACTGTTTACAACATTAATTCTCATTTTTGACATCAGAGACAATAGACAACTGCAGAATGATCAGGTTTGACTACAAAGCTGGCACCAAAAGAGGAATGCGTTTGCAGCCTCACAGAGAACATGAGTTATAGTGTGAATCTGTGGAACAGGATCATAATTCTACATACAGTCTAGAAACATCAGCTCTTAGTTTCCAGTTCTAATTACTGTCATACACTACTACCTCACAGCATATCCCTGGTCTCTTAAGTAACTTTGCCTGTACAATTACACTTTGTGTGCTAAAGCCAAGTTTACCACATTCTCTAACCACTTCCCACAATCTTGACTCTTCCAAATGGCCTCAGTGACCTGCAGAAAAGGCTGATGCAGAAACCAACAGAGATCCAGGATCCAGAACAAAGGCAGAGCAAAGGAGTACTGAAACATCTTTACTCGCCTTCACAGAGCGCTCTCCCCACCAGAACTCAGAGTATTTTTTAAATGTGTAAAATAACAGTAGTAATAAATACATAAACAAGTAGAAACAATATAAAAAAAAAAGGTAACACAAAAGCATGTTGAATAGTGCATAAAGAAGAGGAAAAAGCAATAATTATGTTCTGTATGTAGCAAGTATTATGTTTTTATTAAACTGTGTATTAATCTGTATTAAGCTGTGTACTTTTATTGAAAGTATGAAACTTTGCAGGCTTCTGAATCCCATGATGCATGAATTGTTATCCTGCCCCCTCGTGCTTTATGGTTTACAACTACCTGTTGCCACTTGCCTTTGCTTATGAGTAATAATTAGAACAACAAAATGGAGAGGTCAATCTCAACATGTACACGACCAGCAATCAGAAGAGATCCCCCGAGCATCAGATGGCCAACAAACTCAGTCACCTGAAGATTGCTCCCTAAGCTTGATGAAGGCAGTATGGACCTGGACAGGGTTGAGAGGTGGGCCCATGCAAACCTCATGAAGTTCAACCAGGCCTAGTGCAAGGTCCTGCACCTGGTTCAGGGCACTCCCAAGCACAAATACAGGCTGGGTGGAGAATGGCTGGAGAGCAGCCCTGAGGAGAAGGACTTAGGGGTGTTGGTGGATAAGAAGTTCAACATGAGCTAGCAAAATGTGCTGGCAGCCCAGAAAGCCAACCACATCCTGGGCCACATCAAAAGAAATGTGGACTGCGGGCAAGGGAAGTGATTCTATCCCTCTACTGGAGAGATCTGGTGAGATCCTCCCTGGAGTACTATGTCCAGCTCTGGAGTCCTCAAAACAGGAAGGACATGGACCTGTTGGAGTGAGTCCAGCAGATCGCCATGATGATGATCAGAAGGCTGGAACACCTCTCCTATGAAGACAGGCTGAGAGAGCTGGGCTTCTTCAGCCTGGAGAAAACTCCAGAGAGAACTTATAATAGCCTTCCAGGACCTCAAGGAGAGATGGGAAGGGACTATTTATCAAGGAGTGTCATAATACAAAAAAGGGTAACGGTTTTAAACTGAAAGAGGGGAGATTTAGATGAGATATTAGGAAGAAACTCTTTACTGTGAGGGTGGTGAGACACTGGAACAGGTTGCCCAGAGAAGTTGTGGATGCCCCACCCGCGGCGGTGTTCAAGGCCAGGCTGGATGGGGCTTTGAGCAACCTGATCTAGTGGGAGGTGTCCTTGTCCATGGCAGGGGAGCTGGAACTAGGTGATCGTTATGGTTCCTTCCAATCCAAACCACTTTATGATTTTTGATGGCTCCAACCTTCTGCTTGGATCTGCATACTACAATGTGAGAGAGACAGAGATGTGATAAACCATCCCCCAAAATAATTCCAACATGGATTAAGGGTTGACCAATTCAAGCCCCAACTCCGCCCTGCTGATGTTCCTGCCTGTTACTGACATTTCAAGTGGAATATCAGCAACTCTAAGAACAAAACAGCATAAGCCAAGGCATTTATATATTCCTAACAGGAAAGTTTCTAGAAATAGAGATTTTGAGATGCACAGGCCAGACAACCAGTAAACACAATTGGTCACCGTGATATTCTGCCACAACAAGACATTCTGTAGGCAAGATATTTCAAAACTCAGAAGTAAATAAAGATATTACTACAGATAGAAGCAAGTAGATTCAATAGGAAAATGCTATTCTACAGCCTAAATTTTTGTGTTAGTGAGCATTTACAAGATAAACTCAAGCAAGTCCTGTTCTTACAGGGGCATCTCTATGGCTGTCCCACTTACGCCAAACATCCTCCTTACAGATAAATGCTTTGTGGTCAGGCATATGCCACGTGCACTGCTTTCTTCAGAAGTGGTGGAGAGAAGAACATGAAGATCACAGAAATGTCATCCTTTTTCTCTATGATTCTTAACTAAAAGAGGAACTCAAGATAATGTATATATCTACCTTAAACAAGTGAGATACTTACACTACACAAAAGTTCTCATTGGCTGCCAACCTAGTTCATTCACACGCTTCAGAAGTGTGGATATACTGAGTACAGAATGCCTCACACATAAGGAATAGGTTATACATGAAGTTAAACACAGCTATAAAGAAATTTCCAGATGCTGATAAAAACAGATTTTAAGTTAAAGTCAATTATGTAACACATACACTGAGAAAAATGCAAAACAAAACTATTGCTTACAAAGTCTTCTCCATAAGATGCGAGATGAAAAATCATATCACAGACATTTATGTCAATACTCAATCATGTACTGAAAGCTGTCTTCAGATAAAAACAATAATGTAATATTTGTAATAAATGTGGTATGAGGAAGTATAAGGAACAGAAAAAAAAGCTTCTGTTTTGCACTGCAGTAAATAATTTACATGGAAATTATTAACATAATCTCACCGAGCACTTTCTATAAATGCATAGAATCACCTTTCCAGATGGTATACCTCTACATATGTCTCAAAAGACAGAACTTCTGGCTTTAGAATCATACTGTGAGTTTTATTTATTTCTAACATACTCAACAACTTTAACTTCATGACACTCTGATAACTCTATGACACTTCTTTTTTTGAAACAGGTGGTGAGACAATTTCTGAGGCTAAACCAAACTAATGCCATTTGTTCAAGCACGTGAAGTAGTTTACTTTTTTGCTAAGTAATGCATATATAAAAATACGCATTTCAAAGAAACACACACCATGACAAGGTAATACTTAGATTCTACACTTTATTGAATAAGACAGACACAAAGGGACAGGTGTTCACTTTCTAAACAGCAGTAGCAGCTTAAGTCATTGTTTCCTCAGTTGCTTCTACGTCTTTTCTACCAAAAGCTTCCAGCTCTCACCTCTGTCAACATAACAGCTCACGCTGAATGCTCACTGATCTGGTTTAGAAAAAGTTAAGTGAGTCAGCTGCCATCGTCTGAACTAGTCCAGCTGATTTGGTCCAAAGCAGATTAAGGAAGCACTGACATGAATTCAAATGACAGAGCTTTGGGTACTGTGGCATCTGCCAAACAAACAGATGAGCAGGCAGAGATGGTGAAATCATTCCAGCAAGTCAGGAAAACAAAAAGCACATTCTGGACTCAGCCTGAGCATCTGAGACATAGCAGTCTTAAAAAACAAGCAAACCCCAAAGTACTTTCAATACACTTAAACAACATAGTAGTTGCTTCCTTTAAAGATTTTGCAATTAAAAAGCAGTTTATATTTCATATAGGGTTTGACATTGTTTGTATAACTTATAAGAAATATGCTATCATCACTGTTTGTATAACTTATAAGAAATATGCTATCATCATAAATTATTTGCCTGATAAATATTTAATTATATTAAAATGTCTGCATTTAAGCAATTTGATGTAAACAGAAAAAAATCTAAACAGTGTATTTTAAATATTTGCACTTTACAACTTCCTCCTTTCATGTATGTACTGATAAAATATCAGTTATTCAGAAATACAAAATATTTTTGAAGAGACAGGTGAACAATACAGAGATTCAGAATCTTATTTGCACATTATTCATATTATTATTGCACCATGAGACCTCTCATTTAGATTAAGTTTAGTCCTACTGAACATTAACCATTTCACAACTGTGAAGACAACTGAAGTTCTCAGTGTCTTTGGAAAGGCCAAGGATCAAACAGCATTTGTCTGACTAACCTGGAGGAATTCTTCTCTCATCAACAGATTTATTTTTTAAATCACTGAAGTCACCCTGTATTTCAATACAATGAGTCCTTCAGTGCTGGTCCATCAACTCTTACTGAAGTAATTTTCAGTGGCAACAACGAAAGCTTGACTGCATTCTAAATTCTTGCTCTTCTCCTTTGAAACTGTGAGACCAATCAATTTTTGTGTCCACTAAGAAGACAGAAGTTTGTAAGCTGAAATCAAGCAACTTGGCTCTTCTTTGTTATCACACAGCTAATACCACAATTAAATTCAGTGTTCAGTTGTCCAAGGAAGCGTCAGACTGAGCTACTATGGCTACCAGAGCCAATACAAACAACGCAGAGAAGATGGCAGGTCAGGTGTGAGAAGAGGACCTCCAGTAAGCACAGCATGGCACCCTGGCTAATGATTCCTGCTTTCCAGGGAGCTCTCCCTAGAGGCTTGCTCAAAGGCAGCTCTAATCCCCCTGTTCTCTTTGTTGAACGGCAGAGAGAATTCATGAGGCTGCTCGTGATTCTAACAAAGTTCCACACGTTCAATAACAACAAAGTCAAAGTGCTAGAGAATTTTGATTCTCAGAAACAACTGGAAAAAAAAAGTATTATTCTCAAAAAAACCCCAAATTACCTCAAATGTACCTCCTTTTCTACTTCAAACATCATGTTCTTTTTACACAGACATGCAATGGCTCCAAAGTAACAGGTACCTGAATCCTACCACGAATGCTAGATTAATTTGCAGTCATAAAACCCTATGAAATACTTCATATAGAACATGTTGCTACACAGTCATTTAAAAAACATTTCAATTGTATACTTGGAATTGCATGACTTGGCTTTTTTTGATACTGACTGTGGAGTTGTTAGTCCAGACCTAAAGTTAAAGAAAGACAAAAAAATGGTAAGAGGGGAAAAATACACAATATATACCTACACAACTTTTACAACAGTAAATATTTTTAAGCTGTATTATTTTTAAATGAGTTGTGTGCTCAAGTTTCAAGAAAACTCTTACCTTTTTGTTCCTTGTGATGGATTTGTGCACTGCTGTCCTCTGCTTAAATCTCCTGAAAAGTAATTGGAAAGAACCAAAATCAATTCTGTCAACAAAGAATGCTTCAGAAATCATGTACATAGAAATAATATACATGGCAGAACTTTAAGAGTAGGTTTGGGTAAGGGTTTTGGGGGGGGGG
>JAOTQQ010000019.1:26532611-26637545 GCA_026546715.1 Gallinago undulata
CCCTTTTTTTTTTCTAAGATAACTGAATTTAATTAAAGATAAAAGATTATTGTTAAAAGATAACATTGTATTATGTGCAGTTTGAGAACTGCAATTTATATTAACATTTTTAAAGGAAAAAACCAACAAGCCTTTAGCTTATTGAACTCTAAGGGACTAATCTGAATCTCGTAGTTTCGAGAAATACCTCAGTGTAATGCAGGTGATTTTCAAGGCAGTTGTTGAAAATTATTTTTTTTATCCTGCAGGAGGAAAAGACTCTGCCAACAGTGAGTTTTTAATTTAAAACACAGCCTGTGTGCAGATGTAGCAGCAACACAGCTTACAAAATTTTCTGTGCAAAAAGATTGATACTGTAAGTCTTAATTGTGTTTTGATAATTCTAACAGACTAGCATTTTCATTTCCTCTTAAAAATCTCTCAAGTTAGATTAGGGACAAAGTACTTCAAGCAGATACTTAACTATCTGTACACATCCTCTAATCTAGCCAAAGGTTAACTCTTCCTCAAAAAGAGAAACTACTTACCTAAATACGCTACTGGTTTCGTGTGTTACAGGTGCAGATACATGATATATTTTATTAGACATAAAACAGGCACATTCCTGCCTTTATGCTTTAGTTCACCACCTCTCTGTTTTTGCCAACACATTACATAATGGAACTTTTCTGTCAACTGAACCTCTGAAACAATCCAAGTTGAAGGTGTTTTCATTGATTCTCACTTAAATCTTGGTGGCCCTACAAACACTCTTCTGAACACACAAGGGGGGTAGCAAACATACAATTTACAGAAATAAGCAGTAATTCCTATGTTACCCTTGTGGAAAATGAGAACGCCCTATTTAATTATCACCACATTCATAAATCTATTCTGTCATGAAAACTGATTTGATATTTTCTAAAGTAAAATGTTCACCCTTACACGGGCCTTACTCAAATGAATTTGTTGAAAAAATCTCAAAGCCCTGTGTCCTGTTTTGAGATTCAAATATACCACTGCCAAATCACTTTAATGGTACAAGTAGATAATTTGAATAATCAAATATAACCTAATATGGATACTCACCAACTCTGTTTGAATTTTCTGTATTAGAAGTCTTAGCAGGAAAATCTTTTTTCTCTGTGAGTTCCTGGATAAGACTTTTATTTAAGCAGACATCCACATGTCTGTTAAATGACACAAGACTGGTGGTTTTCTGTTGTAAATTACAAACTGGACAAACAAGAATGCTGCCTTCTTTGGCTTCAAAGAAACAGGATGAACTAGTTTTTCCTGTATATTCAATCTTTTCAAAATGGTCTTCCTTGTCTTGTGAAATTCTTTTGGGGAAAAGACACTGTTTCATACACACGTTTCTAGCAATATCACTGAGATTGCTTGGCTGTCTCTCTCTGTGAGGTTTATCAGGTATTATTAGAGTGAATTTTTCTGTGCTACTGCTAGCAGAGTTGTCAGATGTACCTGCAGACTGGTCTGTTCCTGCTAGTTGATCTGTTTTATTTATTTGACATTCATCAACATTTTCATTTTCAAAGTGCAGAAGAAAGTTAAGTGTATTTTCTCTTGAATTGTCATTCTTGAAAATTTCCATGGAATCTTTAACAACAGTCCCATTGAGGCATTCATCAATATGCCTATTAAGTTCTTCCAAATTATTGCTGCTTTGTTCCTCAAAGCAAACAGGGCAGGTGAAGGTCTTACACGGATTAGAATTCTGTAAGTCTGTGACTTTCTTAGTTTCTTCCACAAAATTTGCTGATGATTTCTGGTCATGAAAGAACTGCTTACCTACAGTTTCATTTGGACAAAGATTCTCACTGTTTAGTTGTCTTGCAGCTCGCTTTTTATCAAAAAAACTCCCTCTGGGAGATGTTTCTGAATTTTTTGCGAAATATTCTTGGTTGGACTTCCCTGGCTGCAGCCTAAGAAAACAATTTTCTTTTCCTGATCTTAAGAAACTTTTAATGCTTTTTTGTTGATACTTCTTCTCTTCTTCACTTAGAAATCCTGATACTCGTACCCCTAATGACGAAAAACAAATTTATAATACCAATTTTATGAAAACTTAGTATTAATTTTTAATTAACACCTGATGTGTACATCCAATTGATAAAAGTGCATTTTATCTTTAAATGGAGGCTATACTACTTGCAAATGTTAACAATGGATCACAAGGTTTGTACAGACCCAAATACTTGCCCAACCATATTGTTAATTTCAATACCCATGAAGTTTTAACTGATTGTACCATGAGGCTATAAACTTAATACAGTTATATAGAATTCATTCTGAACGAGAGTTTTACATGAAATTTTCCTCACCTATATATTTTTTTCAGTGCATTCTAATACCATAGACAAGTAAGTTCTACATATCACTGAATGGTCCAAGCAGAATACATAATCATCTGAAATACACAGGTCTTAGAATCAAAATACAGATTTTACTTTTCACAGAAATTTTGAATTTCTTGCAGACCACAGCATCTTCAACTCTAGGAGCACTTTTATTTATAGCATTTGTTTCTAAAAGAAGTTATGGACAGAAATGACCTGTTGTTGTGGTGCAAAGCAGATTTAAAAGCCCTTTCAAGGCAGCAGAATTAAGCATTGCTATGTGTTAAGATTCTACTCTCAAGTCAATCTGTATGTTGTTCCAGGGCTAACAAGCGGTACGAAAAGTACAATCTAAATTACTATGACATTCCTGAGTCACCATTCAGCACTTTAGACCTGTTTCACTTTGCAAAAAATAGCAGGGTAACAGAGAAAGGATAAATCCATTTATACAGATTTTACTTTAAAGTACAGTCTATTTCTTGGATATATTATAAGATCTAAGTCTGAAAAGAAAGAACAAGTTTGAAATACTTTACCCATAAGTCTTATTCGTAAAGGGTGAGGAGCAACACTATCAATTTCTGTTCCTAACAAGTCTTTAGCAACAGCAAATATTTCCTCCTCAGTAGAAACAGAAGACAGCACAGTTGAAGCTCTTGTTTTCACTTCAAAGTTCACATTCTTTAGCTTCAAGGTAACAGTTTTACCCTAGGCAAGAAAAAAAAAAAAAAAAGGAAAAAGAAAAAGGTTAAGCATGTCATATACAGCACAGAAACAATTATTATGTAGCACCCATATAAGGGCCCTAAAGCCATATGCAAAACTGTGGCACTGCCAAGAATTCATCTGCAAGATTCAGCACTTGCTCCTATACTGCTGCCAAAGTCAAATTCTCTGAACTGGGCCATTTGGCTATGGTTCCCAGCAGACCATCTGACAACAGTGCCTGTTCAATAGATTTTGCTCTGGCTACAGTGACAAGTTCTACCCTGTCTACAAAAAATATTTCCTCACTTGGAAACTTTCAGTGCAAGATAACTTATCTCTGCTGAGAAAACTACTAAGAACATGTAAGTGACATCCAATTAAGGATTTGCTGAGAACTTCTTTCCTCCTGCATGGTGCTATCAGACCAACACATAGCTTCTGTGTTTGGCACAAATATTCCCCTAACAATACCTTCCAAACCATTTATGTGATTTAGTGTGCCCATCCAAATGTAAATAGATGGCACACCTGTTGTTCCAGTACCTTTCTAAGTTTATCCCTTTGTTCTTCTTAGCTGATCATTTCCCTTTAAACCTATCATCTTTTGAGACAATCTTTTATGGATGAAGAATACTAATCACAATTCTTTTAGGTCTTAAATGTTATTCCTTGCTTTACCATAAAGACCTTCATAGAAAATATCAAATGTTCTTTCCAGATAATAAACAGAAATCTGGGGAGAAGGAATACAGAGACTGTTCCTACTATTCATACTACTGAATGGCAGTATGACAAGTATGACTACTTGTCAGCAAGTCTGGGACATGTGAACTTCTTAAACAACTCTACTGGCTATTGACTGGATCCTGTATGAATATGCAAAAGATACAGTGTTTTAAATACATTAGCAGTATATGATTAACCAAAGCACAGCTCATAGACAATCAGTGCTATTATTTGTTTATAAACATTGTTTTTAGCATAAAATGCTTATGTGCTAAATAACTTGGTTAATTAGTTTAATTTTTTCAATGCATATTATTATAAAGCCACCTGAAAAATATTAAAATGCTGACTAAATCATTCTAAACGCCTGCAATTAAAGAATGGAGTCTTTTGAAGATAGATTGCATGGTATGATGCTGCTGAGAACATTCACCCTCATGTTGCATTTAATAACTTTAAGTGCAAAGTGTTGTATTTTTACAAGTAAACAGAGAATAATATAAATACCTTAAGTCCCTCTTTCTGTAGCTCTTGAGCAAGGTCTCTGCAGAGTTCTCGACACAAGCTGTACTGGTCTTCTGCTGAGTGTATTTCACTGAATGTTCTAAGATAAAAATACGATCTTTTTTTCAGTATGAAGTCTAAAATTTCTTCAGTGGCTGCCTTCTAAAAGTATTTTTTGTACAGTTAAACGAAACTACATCAGAAGAAGGTCATATAGGTTTGATTGTTTACTTCAAGGAAAAATGGACATTAATATGATTATATAGAAAGATTTGTACACATTTATGTACAAAATGTTTCAAAATGTTTGCAAAGCCTTTCAAATAATGAAATAATTTGGCTTTCAATTTTTCATGTCCTATTTGAAAATGTATCAGATTTAATGCTTAAATATTTGGAAGAGAGAATACTAACACCAACTGAATACATGGAGGCAGCCAAGTTATTTGTATTTAATCTCCTTTGTACAGTGCTATGTAACATCAGAAGAAAGAAAGGATTGAAAAGCAAATATCAGAGTCAAGTATCAGAAATAAATAATGCAGATGCTAAGAAAAAGATGCCAGCTAGGGTAATTATGTCTAGCCACAGAGGAGGAAAAGCTGTCTTTCTGCCAAAAACATTGCTAACTGCCTTTGCTAGAGCAGGGAAATTACAGTATTGTTTTTGTGGTGCATCTGCTTTTTAGTAATAACATGAGAGGAAAAGCAACCTTCAGTTAGTAGTGGTTTTAAGAGAAGTGGGAAGCAAAACTTAAAGCCACCAGATGCTTTTGGAATGGTCTCATAGATCCATTGTTTCATGCCAGGCTTTCTATTTATGAGTGTAAAGTCCCTAGAGTTACAATGTATTTCACATCTCTGAGTTATAATTAGGTTTACCTGATCATATTGAAAAGTCATCCCCTATTATGATTCATGTTCCCCTAAGAATGTTTGCATGCTGCCAAAGTAACAGGAGGAATATTTTATTGTGGGCCCCATACCATTATCCAAGGAGTAACTCATGTTATCCTGGCAATGCTGCGGTAATTTACAGTATTGCAATGCTGCAGTAATTGGGAAGCTGTAAAAGTCCGAAGTTTGGAAGGGGTGGGACAGAGAGAATGATATTTCAGGCCCATCTCTTACTCCCATATACACTAGTTTCATGATTACAGCAGCCCATTGACATCTCTGGTCTAAAATGGTTTCCTTTAGGGAAAAAAGACGGAAGAAAAGCAAAATGGTACAATAGGCTACTCAGATTATCAGTCTGCCTGCAAACCAGCACAAGAGTACAGCCATACACGTCTCAGCTCTGCTGGTACTAAACTTTACGGGGCTTACATAAACTGCCCAGCCTTGAGACTTAACTATTAAGTCTCAAAAGGAATATTTTTTTATTTTCTTTTATTAAAAAGAGACAACACATGAGGATAGGGATAACTATTATGGTGCTCTACAGATTCTCCCTGCAGTATTTCCTTTTTAAATACGAACTTTTGGAATTTACAAACCCCACCACCCTAAGGAACTCTACATTGGTAGAAACTTAAAAGTTAGGAAATGTAACTAATTTTAGTTAACCATGCAAAATTATTGTCAGCTTTGCAAGTCTATCCTATGCTACACTTGCCATGCACGTCACTGTAGGCTACTAGACTGATGTTGACATTAAACTGGAACGTATTAAAAAAAGAAAATCAAGCCCTTCTATATTTCCACCCTAAATTACGGCTTAAAAACCACTTTGATGTATTAGGAGATGGATTAGGAGAATCAGATGATGAGAAAAGAGAACATGTAAACTGACAGAAGTAACTCCTGTCATATTCTGAAGCCAAAGAAAGAAAAATAAATAATTGAAGCTTTAATCTGATTTAGCGAGCTTGCTGTATATGCAGTTTCCTAACACATATAAATACCCAATGAAATTATATGACTAAGAAAAGTATACCCTACTTGGCACTAAGTAGGTTTAGTAATTAATGTAGCTTTTTCAATGTTGAAGAGGCATACCTTTCAGTGCTCATACTTTTTCTTTCTCCATCCCTTTAAAAAGAAAAACAATTTATTACACTCACTTTACCTAGAACTGTTATCCTTCCAATAAACTCCAAGACAATCAGTCATGCTTCAACAACTACCAGCAGTCTCTTCTATAAAATCTGGATGTTAACTTTCTCTACAGGTCTTGTACATCAAGTTTAAGTGAATGCAAAACAGACAATGTTTTTTTAAAAAAACTTAAATTTCTGTAGATGAAGTAAAGACATAAATCAGCCACAGATGTCTATTAAGTTTGTAAAAAGAACCCAAACCCCCAACAAAACTCCTCTCTCATATTGGAATGAGTCTTATTTAAAAACAAAACTAACTACAAATCCTATGGTCTCTTACCTCACTATAAGTGCAGAGCATTGCTATTAAAATCCCAAACATGCTATGCATATTTGAATATTTGTTTATCTAAGGAATTAAGTTTACTTTCTCACAAAATTATTGCCCATGTTAAAGGTGATGTGTTAGGACTCTTTTTGTTAGTAGGTTTGTTAGCTTGTTCTTTCCCAGTTTTAATTGATCATCCTTTAATAACTCTTCTGCAAATAAGGAGTACCTCAGAGTGTTTTATTTTTAGGTCCTTGTTCTGTTTGTACATATTGGAAACAACACACTTAGTATCTTCAGATTTTTCTAAGAGAAATTGATCAAAGACAATGACCATAAGATGGACCATTTACCATTTACTCAGGTGTTGGTAGATTAAGGGCGTGCTTTCTCCCCACTAAAATCACTGAAATCAAATTGGTGCTAATAAAAACAAAACCAATAAATAAGTTTGTTTGACAACACCACTAAAATTGTGTTCACCTTCACAATAACAACTGTAACTTTTGAAATGGTACTTGTTTGTTTCTTTTAAATGTACTGGGAAGGTTCCCAGACTGTACAACATGTAAACAGGGCGAATAAGGGAAGAGAGTGCACAAATTATTAAAGGACCATTTGAGGTTGCATTATCTTAAGAGAAACAAATATTTGGAAAACCACATTTTATCTTTATCAAGTCATCTTCACAAAGTCAATCTTATTGCATATTTTGTTTCAAGTCAACATATTTCGGAATTAAAAACTGCAAAAAACAACACAAAGATTTGTGCTAGCACATTTCTGGCCTACAAATTGCTAACTGTGTATATTACTTTGTAGTCAAAAAGAAAAAAAAAACAAACAGGACAATCTATTACTATCAGAGATGTAACAATTAATACGGAATACGTCCTTCAGAAGTGCACAAAACACTTTGGAACTTCTAATGAAACCAAATCACTGTCATACTGTTTTTAAATATTATTTCAGCAGTTTGGGAAGGACAGAAGAATATTTATGGAAGGAATATTTAAAAGAGAGCCAATCCTAAATTAAGACTTGTTTACACAAACAGCAAAATGCTGGGTGTTTTTAAGAACAAGTGTTCCATGTTTATATCCAGGACAGGTTTGGAAATTAGTCATATTATTGAAAAAATGAGTTCACTACTAAGACTTATTTCTCCTCGCTACACAGGAGGCTAAAAAGCCACTAAAGTAGTATGATTCTTAAAGGAACAGATATGAAGCATATAAAGTCTTCAGTTCTATTCCAGCAAATTCACAAGTTGATATTGCAAATATGTACGTATACACAATAGAGACACAGAAACTTCAATCTCTTTCATTAGAAACATTACAATTTACCACCAGAGAAAATCAGATAGCAATGCAATTTTTGTTATAATCGGATAAAAATAAAAACCAATGAATGTCTATTGTTTTTATAGAGAAAAGAGGACTGAACACCTCTGCTTAGGAAAACTCATTTCTCTTTAGCTGTTTTAGTAATTATGAGGTTACTTTAAATGATACCAACTTGATTTCTTGATATACACTTGATGCACAACTTCTCTGACAGACTTTTTGGATTTCATATATTAGACATGGCTGTACAAACTTTTGCTTTTTAATGTTCAGTCGTTGTGTGTATCTTAGCCATAAGTATAATTATAATAATAGGTATCAGAGATCTTTTGAAATATATTAAACAAGCCAAATTTTCGTAATATTTGTCAATAAAAAAATTCTTAAAATGTACAGTAAGTGAGATAATCATGGAAAAAAAAATAGAAAAATGTAAACATAGGAGAAAACCCCCCAAAACATACTTTTCCAAATGTGTTGAACCTAAACCAAGGGAAATATCCAAGAAATTACGCCAAGATGCTTCTGAAAAAAGCAGAGAAAGCAGTGCCCTCTGCTGGTAAAGTTCTGAGCAAGTCACAATTCCAAGGGCTTTTAACATCTTCTCAGTTACTTTGCCTATACCTGGCACCTGAAAAATAGTAAGTATAATTATAGAAGCTGTCATTATGGTAGATCAAATACCAAGAACAATTTAAACCAAACACAACTGGGCAGATTATCTAGAAAAATATATTTCTTCAGTAGAAATATTGCTTTTAGAAGATAAGGAACATACACAATTACATGGTAAACATCATGGTATATATCTTACCTTTCTAATGGGCAAGTCTTTTAGGAAGTTTATCACTGCTTGTCTCTCAGGAGCAATTCTGTACTGCCCATTAGGTTTATTACGATCACTGCACATTTTAGCTAACATTGTATTCGGTGCTATTCCTTAAAAACAAACAAACAAAAAAACCCCTATTTTTAGAAATACAAGACAATTTAATTTCAACTGTCCAGTATTTAAAATCTGAAGAATAGTCTAGATGTTTGGCAAAGACTAAACATAAAAAAAAGAATTACTATAACTGATAACCAGATTTGTACAATTCTGAAAAAAATTGTGATAGACATCCTAGAACATAAATACTTCTGGTATATTAAATATAACGAACACACCAGATAAAGTGTACCTACTATTTTAAGATAGTCAGGGTAACACAACACGCACTAATCAGTCATGAGAGGTTAAATACCAAGTGTTTAAAAATAACATCAGTTACGTGATTGAATGATTTTATGATAGTGATTATAGTAAGACAAAATGAAATGTTTAAAATGGCAGTTATAATGCATTCTTAATGAGGAGGAGATATTTTCTCCTTGTATTTCAGCAAAAAGACTTAACCAATTTTGAAAAGATTTACCAAATTGAAGTATTTTCTGGGCTACCACTGCTATATAGTCTTTTTGAACTACACATTTATTTCACTGACACTTGTAGGGATGAGGATCTGCTCTTTTCTATCAAAGTAACTGTTTTTACAGCTGAATACTGCAATTGGTTTAGCAAGAAAAATAAAATTATTCTGCGCTACCCCCCTGGAGGACTAAATTTTGATTCACTTACTGATAGAAGTATTTAAGAAGGTATATGTAATCCTATTTATTACTGATTACAGTATTTTTTCAATTAGCTTTCTAGCTATTTTTCATTTTTGGGCTTAAAACGGCTGATGTGCTTATAAAAGCTATATCTGTTTTCTAAAAACTAACATTCCTTAAGAAGACAAAATTTCAATAGAAGAAAAATAATTTTGCTACCACTCATCAGATAACACACATGGGAGGTAGATCTCATTCTGCTTCTTTTGTGAATGCATTTGCTTACATTCAACATTTCTTTGGCCTTCTATGTCTGCTTCATAAAGCTCATTACTCCCTGACACCTCACTGACCTGGTTAGCAAAGCAGTTTGGACAGCACCAAACTAAGTGGCTAGGAGCATGCAGTTCTTTTAGTGATCTAATCCAGATTATTATCAAAATAGTTGAAACTTACAGGTAGATTGCCTGAAGCCAAATGACGTGAAACTTGAATAGTAAATATTAAAAAGCTAGTGAACAGTTTATTGACTTCCACACATATTTAGTTCCCTGAGAACTAATTTTTAAATGAATTTTGACATTGCCTTATACAAGGAACAGTGGGGAGAACTGTTAGACATAATTAAAAATATGGATCTGATATTCAAACTAACAGCAATTTAGCAATCTGTGACAGATTTCACAAAACAATTTACTTGAAGCACTAAACCAACAACCACCAGTGCTAAGATTAACTCCTGAGCGCACTGGTCATTCTTCCACACTACTTATGTTTCAAGAAGAAAGAAGCAAAAAAATGATATAAATGTTTCTATGATTAAAAAAAAAACAACAAGAGTATCTTTGATAGCTGTATTACTTCTTGAAATACTTGAAAGTCATAGTCTTTGCAGATTTGCAAAGAGAGCAAATTACTTTGTAGCACAAGAATATTATGGCAATGCTAATTTCTTAATTAACGCCCTCTAATCTTAGAGTAGGAGACATTCCGGAAATACATAGAATTATCATTATTCATATGTGTCTGAATACCTGCACTAGCAGTCAGTTGAGTTTTCTGCTCAATTCTAAAGCGAATTTCCTTCACAACTTCCTCTGCAGAAGTTCCAAAGACAATTGAATTTTCCACTGATTGATCTCTCTGTTCAGGGTGGTTATCTATCAGAGGTGCGTTGTCTTCAAACAGTACCGGTGAAGAAGAGTATCCATCTTCATTAAATTTGGCAGACATGTTTATATCATTTTTCTCTATGTTAGGGAAAAACACAAACAATTAATATGTCCATGTGTGTTCTATACGAATGGATCTCAGGGGAAAAAAGAGAGTTTGGAAGAAGGGGCAGGCAACTCAGGAGGACTACAAGTATGTCACAAGCTTATACAGGGAGAAAATTAGAAGAGCCAAACCCAACTAGAACTTTATCTGGCTACTGCCTTAAAAGACAATAAAAATGATTCTAAAATACATTAGCAACAAAAGGAAGGCTAAGGAGAATCTCCATCCTTTACTGGATGTGGGGGGAAATACAGTGACAAAGGATGAGGAAAAGGCTGAGGTACTAAATACCTCAATATTTAATAGTAAGACCAGTTGTTCTCTGAGTACCCAGCCTCCTGAGCTGGAAGATGGGGAGCAAATAATAGGCCTTCCCTATGGATTATTCCATAACCCAAGGTGAAACGGTCAGCAACCTGCTACACCACTTAGACACACACAAGTCTATGTGGCTGGATGGGATCCACACAAAGGTACTCAAGGAGCTGGTAGAAGTACTCACCAAGCCACCTTCCACTATTTACTATTCCACTATTAGCCAGCAGTCCTGGCTAAACAGAGAGGTACCAGTTGACTGGAGGTTAGCAAACATGACACCCATCTACAAGATGGGCCAAAAGGAGGATCAGGGGAACTACAGGCCTGTCAGTCTGACCTTGATGCTGGGGAACATTATAGAACAGAGCATCCCATCATGTGGCACATACATGTGATTGGATGCAGTCAGCATGGGTATATGAAAGGTAGGTCCTGCTTGACTAACCTGATCTCCTTCTATGACGAGGTGACCCTTCTAGTGGATGACGGAAAGGTTGTGGATGTTGTCTACCTAGACTTTAGGGAATCCTTTGACACCATTTTCTGCAGCATTTTCCTGGAGAAGAGGCTGCTCATGGCTTGGAAATGTGTACAATTCATTGGGTAAAAAACTGGATGGATGGCTGGGCCCCGAGTTGTGGAAAATGGATTTAAATCCAGCTGGTGGCCACTCACAAGCAGTGTTCCTCAGGGCTTGGTATTGGGGCCAGTTTTGTTTACTATCTTTATCAATGATCTGGATGAGGGGATTGAGTACACCCTCAGTAAGTTTGCAGATGACACCAAGTTAGGTGGGAGTATTGATTTGCTTGAGGATAAGAAGGCTCTACAGAGGGATCTTGACAGCCTGAATCAGTGGGCTGAGGACAATTGTATGAGGCTGAACAAGACCAAGTGCCTGGTCTTGTTTGTGTACTTGGGTCACAACAACACCATGTAGCGCTACAGGCTAGGGGAAGAGTAGCTGGAAAGCTGAAAAGGACCTGGGGGTGTTGGTCGACAGCCAGCTGAATATGAGACAGCAGTGTGCCCAAGTGGCCAAGAAGGCATCCTGGCTTGTGTGAAAAATACCTGGCCAGCAGGAGTAGGGAAGTGACTGTCCCCTGCTGAGGCCACACCTTGAATACTGTGTTCAGTTTTGGGCCCCTCACTACAAGAAAGACACTGACGTGATGGTCCAAAGAAGAGCAACAAAGCTGGTGGAGGGTCTAGAGCACAAGTCTTATGAGGAGCAGCTGAGGTAACTAGGGTTGTTCAGCTGGGAGAAAAGGAGGCTGAGGGGAGACCTTATTGCTCTCTACAACTATCTTAAACAAGGTTGTAGTGAAGTGGGGGTCATTCTCTTCTCTTCTCTCAGGTAACAAGTGATAGGGTAAGAGGAAATGGCCTCAAGTTGCACCAGGGGAGGTTTAGGTTGGATATTAGAAAAAATTTCTTCACCAAAAGGGTTATTAAGCATTGGAATAGGCAGCTCAGAGAACTGGTTGAGTCACGATCCCAGGAGGTATTTAAAAGATGCATAATGTGGTGCTTATGGACATAAGCTAGTGGTAGCCTTGGCAGTGTTAGGTTAAAAGTTGGACTCGATGACCTTAAGGGTCTTTTCCAACCTCAAAAATTCTATGATATTATTTATTGATTTCTGAAGAGAGTGCATTAGCAGCCTTTTTTCTGTTTGAAAAAAACTCACCATCATTATTTAGCCAAAGCAATTGCATTGGTTTTTTGTTTCAAGAGAGGAGAGTTGTAACTGCTTTGTTCTTAATGTGATTTGAGCTTGGCTGAGAGTGGAAGGATTGGCTAGGAGACTAGACGTAACTTCTAGGTTTAATGGCCTGTTTCTGTAGCAGCAGAAAAGCATAAATATTTTGGCATTATTTTTGTTTCATGTCATGTGAACGCCAGATGCTCCTTTTTTGGTGGAAATAAAAATGTTTGTAAAAAATTTTCAATATTCTCCAAAGAAAATTAGGGATTTTGAATATCTGGTTCTAGAATCATGAGCCTGGGGAGCTTCTTGTTTTAAACTGCAGTCATGGTAGAACAGGTAACGTCAGCAGCCCTTTGACTACTACTAACTTTACTATTATGGTTTCACATTCAAAATGCCTGTTTGTTTTCCTGAAGAACAAGGATGTCAGAGAAGCATGAAGAGGCACGACTCCACATCAGTGACATTTATTTTGTAAAAACTATGCTAGTTTGTTTCTTTCTATTCCATTAATGCTTTTTAGTAGTAGTGTACCCTTAATTAATTATCTTAATTGAATACTGATAATATAAATGTTCCGGTTTGTACATCAACCACCATTTGTATGACTCCTCCTTTTTTATTACTCCCTATTGGGTATACAGTTGTGGATGTGGTTCCAACTCCATCTTCTACAGCCAAGTGAAATTCAGTCATTCTTAAGCATTTCTGTAAGTCCTGCAGTGCTCATGACTTCATACATTTTTTATCTTGTAAAATAATCATGTAACCAGAGCTTACGCATAGTGTCTTTGCAGATAATTTCTCATGTTTCTGATGTACAGGACCCACTACAGTATTTTAGGAAACAACTTTCCAAAATACAAATAACCTTTAAAACAGTAAGTTTATTTATTCTACAACTCGTAAGATTATTACTATTTATTTGCAAAATTATAATGTTGAATTGTAAAGGAAAAGACAGACTTAAAACAATTAGGTTTAGTAAACCTAGTACCACCACATTTTACTCAAGTTAAAAAAGTAAGTCTTTCAAGTCCAAATTATTAGCAGCAGACCTCTTATGCACAGGTGAATAGGAGAGGAAGTTAACCTGTAAACTAAGAAATCAGAGGTAGAGAATATACCAGAGGATGAATTATGGAAGGACTTAAGTTGCACCCATTGGAAGTGCAGGCATTTAAAAAGCTTGTATGTTATAAGTTATCTGAAGTTATAACATATAGCTTACATATTATATGCATATGTGACCAGTAACACCTGCTCCCCACCCCAGGTCATGTGGTTAGCATACCTAATGACATTTTATAAGGCAAACAGCCTTATAGAGAGAACATGATCCCCCAGATGGAAAAGGACACCTTCACCATTGTCTGCTTCCTCCGAGAACTGAGGAAGTGGCTCATATCCTTTTATGTGATTTTTGAGTCTCAATTATGATTGTTACATTGATACAACAAACCATGTATTAAGATTTGACCCAGTCTGCAGAGGGTCCAGGTGATTTGAAATTACAAGTTTTAAAGTTTTATTATAAATTCTGTATTATGCTAGTTACATTGTACTTCATTGATTCTGCTTGTAGAAATCCTGTGCTATTCTAATCATCAAGTCTGTCCTATACTAATCATCAATTTCCTGTTAAGAAAACAAAGCTTTAAATTTTAACTATGATTTAGTGGTATCACCATTCTGCCAACAATGCCTAAAAGAAACCATCTGTTCCCTTAGTGCCAGGTGACTGCATAAAAAGAGAGTAATTTGCTTACCTTTTTCTCTAGTTCTTTCTGTGTTAAAAAAGAATCTTCTCCTATCTTCAGGCCAGTTCGGTCTTTCCTCCAAGTGCTCTGTTATGTTCAGGTATGCTTCATCTAGGCCCATAGGCATAAAATTGGGATCATATTTGGTCAGTATTTCTCTAACCTTGATAGATACAGAGAGAAAGTTTAAAGCCTTGTTGCTGTAAGAGCAGATCTTGACACTCAGTTATGAAGGGAACAAATGTACTCTGAAACTTCAAGATGACCAATCAATATTAAAGACATTTATAGAAGAAACTATTCATTGATATTGGAAAATTATAGTACTGCTTGACACAAGTAGCAAGATATCAATAATAAGTGAAAACTCAACAGATTTTGAGCACTGTATTTTACTGCAGAGGTCATTAAGATCAGCGTGTAAGGATTCCACAGGCACCAGGTTCACAGACACTGCAGTAACCATCTGAACAAAACTCTGGGGACCTGGGAACTCAGCAAAGCACATGAGCTGATGCATCTTGCTGTTCACTGTGTGTCAGACATAGAATTACAGAACTGCATATATGCAAAGGTTTAAAAAAATACAAGACTACTCAAGTTTTAATTTATGTTCAAACTAAAGTTATAGACAAAGTTTTAGAGCATTGGCTAATGCCACAGACAAAACTTATTAGAAAAATTTTTAGTGATAAGTGCCTCTTCCCAAAAGGCAACATAATAAATTAAATGGTCAAAATAAATTCTCTACCTTTTCTCCTCTTTTTTTACCCTATTTTTTTTTTTAAACAAGAAGGAAAATTTGATTATGTCATGTTTTCTCTATCAGATTTGGTTAAGTTCTTAGGTACGACATTTGTTCACATGCACTTCATCTTTCTGAAACTGATTAGAAAGGATTCACTGCTCAACTTTTAATGACAAAGAAATTTAAATTTTCAATCCAAATCCCAACAGAAAGGCATAACTAAAAAAACCCAAATCAGCCAGAACCTTTAATACTTTACCTCATCAAACAACAAATGAAATATTTATCATGAAATCCAAGATCCTTAACAAGTTCAAACTCATTCTGAAACACTCATATTTATATATGCTTTTTTACAACAGAATTGAGAAAAATTAAATCAAATAAGATCAATATTAGTAACTGCCGTTATTTATGGGAAGAGATTGATACTTCATAAAAATAAATAAATCTTGGCATGATTTTATTCAAGTCAGAAGACCTCTGCCATCTACTAGTTTAAGGCCTACATTGGGGTGTTTTTGTTTGTGTTTTTGTTTTGTTTTGGTTTTGGTTTGGTTTTTTTTTTTACACTGCATTTTGGGTATCTTCTGGCACTAAGTAAAGTTACTTCTGCTAAAGCAACATGTGATTTCTCCCTAATTTTTTGCTTTTTATTTCAAGTCCCTTCTTTTAAAACAAATGAATCTGCACTTAGAACTCACTAATGCTCTTGACTTCTCTCTTCAGTAATTACCATTTGAAATTATGATTATGCATTGTGTGAATTTATTATCTCCATATTTCCTATGTACTTGCAGCTTCCTAGTCATTAGATTATGCTTCATGGTCTTGAAATTTTAAGAATAATAAGGCTCAAGCAGTATCACTAGCTAAGGTTTTGAAAATCTCTATCAACACCACTACTGACTTCATTAAAGTGGCAAGATGGATGAATGTAATGTTTTTTCATCTCCTTGATCAAAAGCACCAATGTTTTGTTTAATTTACATTCAAAGCCACATCACTGAAGAGTTTAATGCTTAAACAACCACTTTTCATGTTATCTAGAAATCATGTATTGATAGAGTCTAAAACCAAGTACACTGACTTTTGGTTAGAGAGCAGACTTACCTCTTTACTCACTTTGCCATATTTTTCAAAGTTTAATGGTACTATAGTTAGATGTGGACATAGCTTTTTAGCAATAAATCCAGGCATGGCTGCACGTACACCAAATCTCCGAGCATGGTAATTTGACGTAGACTTAGGAGAGAGTAAATATGTTTAATGTTCAGTAATCAAGCTTTTCTTCAAGTTTAGTATTAAATAATCAAGTTCTAATCATGTATCTCCAAGCAGAAAAGACTGACAAGGCTAGGAGTTTATATGCATTCCCTCCCCCGCACCCCACCTTTCAATCTGTTTACATCCTTTAAACTGCCATGGGTATACACTTTTTACTGAAAACTAAAATTCAGTTTACACACTCTAGTCTAATAACAGATGTTTACTGGTTTTGTTATTTTCTTCCACACTTCTAGAAATTCTCTATATAACAGTGTCATATTATGTTATTATTGTATGCTATATTAGGTTTTTGATTCATATAACTGATTTCTGAATTAGCATGACATTTGGCCTTACCAACATACTCATTGATCCCACTGCTATAGGCTTCTCCTTCAACTCTGGATTGTCTCTCATTTCCACAGCTGCATAGAAGGCATCCATGTCAATGTGTACAATCGTATTGCTAAGGTTACGGCTCTGTTCCAGTTCTATCACAAGTTTGTCCACCTGAACAGAATAAACCAACAATGTAAGATTGTATTGCTAGCAAAACTGCAAAGTGACTTTTAAAGAAAAGCCCACACATAGAAAGTGAGTTTCACTCCTACAGTTTAAGAGAAATTGAAGAATATCATCTATTAGTAGACTGTAAGCAGTACTCCTGCTTCATCAGCTCCACACAATACCATCAGCATAGTATTGTGAGACAAGAGACTGAGCACACAAACTGCTTCATAAAATACTTCAATCATGCTTAATTTGCTTGCATTCTTTTACCAAACCACTTACAGATCACGTGCTTGTTTCTGAAATATTTTTCAACTATGAATGAGGAATTAACTATGAATGTCATCAGAAAGCATGAGTGCATTGTTTGACAGGCAATTTTTAAGGTCTACTGGTTAAAGATGACTATGTTGGCAGCACCACACATCATTCTAGGTACATTCTAACCAAACTAATGACTATTCTAACTTCTATTTACACATCAAAAGGTTGCTACCCCTAGAAAAAACCTCAGCAAACAGGCACAATAGAGCTCAAGAAACACAATTAGTGAAAGGGAATTGGAAGGGAATTCCTTGAAAGCACAAGAACATGTGTGCACGTTCATGACATCAAGGTACCACTACAGAAATGCCGCTGGACTGATTGCAATGTGTTAGGGTCTTGGAAAGGAATGTTTATGTACAATTTGCACAGTTACTTGAAGACTATTTCTCTCTTTTTCCCCTCAACAGAGTTGTTTAATAAAAAACATTAAAACTTTATCCAGAAAAACATCTTTGGAGCTGAAGACACTTGAACCAAGCGAGTGTCTATGAATGTTCTAGGTAAATTTCTAAGTAATGATTTACAAAGTCTTTTCTCTGTCTTGTTCCAAGTTGATTTGAGGGATAAAAGGCTAGAATGGGGCCTCAAACAAGGCTACTCCATACAGAAGAGCACAGCATACTCCCTGAGGCTGAGAAAATGGGTTTAGACCAATTAAAAGCACAAGCGGAAAGCCATCCAAACAAGAAACAAGAGGAAAAAGTGGGGAATTTACATTATTTTCATTCTACTAATTCAGCAATAGTTCAACTCACACTATAATCATGAAAAGTACCCTTATTTTAAACTATATTTTGCAGATAATTTTCAGGTTATTCTCAAATTCAAATTGCTTAATTAACACTGTCAAGTGCTCCTCTAGTTACATAACTTCTGTATTTCAATTTATCACAATTTTTACAAACTTCTTGTTGCTTTTTCTCAGCACAGGAAGGACACAGGCCTGTTGGAATGGGCCCAGAGCTGGCTCACAAAGCCCTCCTCATAGAAGGGCTGGAGCATCTCTCCTATGAGGACAGGCTGAGGGAGCTGGGGTTGTTCAGCCTGGAGAAGAGAAGGCTCTGGGGAGACCTTATAGCAGCCTTCAAATACCTACAGGAAGCAGTAGCAGTAGGATGAGGGGTAATGGTTTTAAACTGAAAGTGGGAAGATTTAGATTAGATATTAGGAAGAAATTATTTCCTGTGAGGGTAGGGAGACACTGGAACAGGTTGCCCAGAGAAGCTGTGGATGCCTCATCTCTGGAGGTCTTCAAGGTCAGACTGGATGGGGCTTTGAGCAGCCTGGTCTACTGGGAGATGTCCCTGCCCATGGCAGGGGGGTTGGAGCTCAATGATCTTTAAGGGCCCTTCCAATCCGAACCATTCTATGATTCTGTAAAATGCATTTCTAACATGATACTTACTGATCAGATAATATATGCATCTAAAGGATGAAATAAAATGACATTAAACTAATCAGAAATACAAAAAGATAACTCTTCAGCAAAAGCAACTGATACAAGTAATATGCTAAAACAAAACACACCCAGATGTACTCAGAGAATTCAGGGCACCTACAAATGTTTCCTCAGTAAGATAAGGAAAGTTATGGAATAATACCTCAGAGGCAAGCCAGCTTGACAAGTTTTTAAAAGCTGCTTCCAATTTTCCTTTAAACAAAAAAAGAGCTAGTAATCTAAGCCAGATGAAAAAAAACAACACTAAAACTTAAAAATTGTAATTGAAAGTTTAATTTTGCTTAGAGTAACCTCTCTTTTTTTCTTGTTCCATGACACAAAATACAAGTTTTCTATCTTCAGTGTTGTTTTGTCAGAGGAAGACAGAAAAAAATTTTAAAATCTCTTTTATAGTTGTAAAAGCATCTGGCAAGGTGAAGAGATAAACAGCGGTATTATTTTAAGACAATAGTAACTATTTACATAATAAACATCTGGGATAAAACCCACATGTATAAAACCAGTAAACATCAACGGCTGTATACTTTTAAAAGTATTATTAACTACTGCTGCATTTCAAGCAATTCCACCCTAGGTTGTTAGGATAATCTAACTCTGTTGCAGAAAATTTTCAAAAATTAAGAATTACATTATATTCTACAGTATATAATTTCCCTTAAAAGATTACAAAGACATTGATTAGGAAAACTTCAAATTACCTGTCACGTTTAAGATTATTAATAAACAAACAAAACCCCAAAGAAATATCTGTATATGGAAATGGCAGTTTTGGGAAGATTCACAAGTACTTTCTAATCTCCAGTATTTCCAAAATCAATGGTGGCAAGTGCCCTTCTGCAAAGAAGGCCTTGTAAGGAAAACTGTAAAAATTTGAGAAATAATATCACAAATTCCTTGGCGTAATCACACTCTCAAGATGCAAAACACAGCACTATGTTGCAGATTCTACACATTACTTATATTACTATTTCCACCATGTAACCAGGATATTGTCCAACAAATCCAGTAAGTGGAGATTTTGTTTGTTTTTACATTACAGCACTCGGATCAACTGCCATCTTAGGAAGCTGTAGCTGAGCTTCTAATCATCCCACAAACCAACCTTGATCTGCAGACAAGAACTTATAGCATTCATAGCAAGTAGATATATGGATAGCTACAACTTAGAAATTTTAGGAGAACAAGTTCTCTCACATTATATCAGATAGTAGTATTAAAAAGAAGAGTGAAAGAACTCGACAAACAACAGTAAAGAAGAAAACAAGATGATGAGAACTGACTATATCAGTATCTGAAGACCTAGAGAAGCTGATTAAACAACAGACAGCACTTATTAAGAAAATCAAATAGGACAAACAAGACCTGCAAAGTTAACAGCAGAGATAATGGCCTGGGGAAGAGTAGCTGGAGGGTATGTGACAGGAAAAAGGGGAGGTATTTATGGTGCCAGACACAGACAAAGACTGGCTGCACCAGGAGACTGGAGACTTCAATGGGCACTCTGGGGGCACAGACAAGGACCACTTTTGAAAGAGGACTGATGGTAATCTGGGGATTTGGGACAAGAACAAGAAAAGTCAGGATAGGATAAATTAAAACAAGGAAGAGGAGAAAGCAAAAGGTTCAGAACCTGTGATGAAGAAATGAGGGCAACAACAATCATGAACTAGAGCTTATCTGCATATGGAACCAAAATCCAAGATTTTGAGATGTTTTTATAGCAGCAAAAATCTAAAAGTAGCCAGCAAAAAAGTGTGCATGTTATCTCCCTCATGCAGTATGGCAGCTGACTTATCACTTATTCCACTGGAAATAAAAACAACTTGCTATTTGAGCAAGTGGCATAAAGATTTCAAGCATGGGGTTTGAAAGTCAGGGCCCAGTAAGACCCAGATGAAGGAATTTCTCTCTTTTTTTATAGAAAGCAATTTTCAAAGAAAAGATTAAAAGAAAATAACGTTGCAAGATCAAAGGCTCAAGTTGAGAAAAACAGCACGAGGGTAGTCAAAGCAATTCAAATTTTAGCTTTCAATATATGCACTCTATATCCTTTAACTACATAGCCATTCACTAATTTTATAGAATCTGTGTCATTCATTTCAGAAGACTGTTCTCTGTAAAATGAAAAGTTCTGTGGTGAAGGATGGAAGTGGAAGTATTTTTTTTGTATTTAAATTACTTAAAAGCTACCCCAGAAAACTAAAAATTAACCCAAAACCAAAAAAATAACAACCCAAACCCAAGAGACATAACTAATTCATATTAAAGATCAACTGAAAACAGTTGAGGCATATAGGTTTATAACAGACTTTTCAGAGGTACTCAGTAAATACAAGCTTTTCTAGGCACAAGTTTGAGACACTGGCATCTAATTTACAGAAGGGATTTGCAAATTTGCAATAAACAACAAATGATCGTACACAAAAACTTGGTACCTATAATTCTCACAATAACATTCAAAATTAATGGATGTGTTTATCCTTTGTGTGCTTCAGCTCCTCATCTTCAAAACAAAAATATTGCTCTGCTTTGCCAACGTATTGGAAGAATAATTTAAGGAATTCACACTATGTGGTGTACAACATGGAAAAGCCTATGTGGAAGTCGGTAATTCTGCATTCAAAGCTGGCTTAGACTAGTGCACAACAAATAAAGCTCAGGGCCACCCATTGAAAAAAGAGGACAACAGTAAATATTGACTAATTGCCCATTTCGTGAACACCATCTGCACTGTGCACTGAATGAAGCAGGAATCCTGTTAGGGAAAAAATAGTGAGTAATCATGTAGTTAAAGACTCAATCACAGGACAAATGAAAAAGGAAAGAAATTAAGTTTCTAGAAGCAATTTTAATTCATTTGTGCCAAAGAATGTTTAGTGTGCAACCTCGGTGTTGTTGTTTTCTTTTAACAGCCCTTCATACGCAGTAATACTTTGGATACTATTACCTATCATTAGCATTTGAGAAGAGAAATAGCCTCTTCATTTCTGTAGTTCAGGACACCTGTATTTCTTGTGAATGCTTGCCATGATGATTTTTTATTAATTATTATAAATAAGGAATGAATTATATCCAAACGAATTGGCAACTGTGACCAGACCCTCCTCATCCCCTCATCCCATTGCAGGCTATTGAACTCAAATATACATATATTATAGAAACAGAAAGTAAACACAAGACTGATATAATACTTATTAACAAGGTATTTAACGTAACTTTTATATAAACCATAATTATATCCCTTTAAATTGATCAGACTTAAAAGAACAGGAATTACTGTCCATCATTGTACTCATTTAGAGAACATTTCAGAGGTGATTTTACACTGTTCTTCTAGTAATTTTTATTAAGATTACATGATCAAAACATTGTGCACTTTTACCTGCATGACAAACATAAAGATGTTTATCATTTGCCATTTACTCAAAAAAGTCTTTACAAGATTAGTACCTGAAGCTGTGCTTTCAAGAGCTGTTGTGTTGTAATTTTCTCTTTTAGCCGCATCATTTTTTCGATTCGTTGGTTAACTTGTTGATCTTTTTTAAGTTCATTTTCGTAAAATCTAGAACCCTGGAAGAAAATTGCAAAAACACTAAGGTTTATATTTGTTTTTTCCTATAAACAACCACATTTGATCTTTAAACATAGAAAGCACAATAATAGTTTCTAATGCATACTTTGGATTTTCACATAAATGATACACAAAAGAGATGACTGGTGCTTTACATCTCTCTCCTCAAATGACACAAATATATTTCTCCTTCTCAGATCCCCTAAACTGAGAGAAGTATAAGGAACGATTCAGAGAACTTGCTATGTTTAGTCATTCTAACACGTCACAACAAAAAAAAAAATTTAAAAAGTATGTAAAAGTCAAAATATTCTTTGTAATACCTCCAAGACAAGGAGTGTAATACTGCAAAAAAAATTATTTAAGTATTTTTCCATTTTCCATTTATTACACAGAAATAAATAATGACATTGTAAAAGTCAAATCCACTTATAATGTTGATTATTTCATTGACGATTTAATGTTGAAGTACATTGCAGGATTAGAAGCTATTTGGAAGAGGATGACAAAAACCAAATGGGTATAAAAAAGCCCTCTTGCTCTCAAGTATGTAATTGCTCCTTCAGAAAAAGGAATGAATAAAAGGAGATGTAATGAAAACATAAAGACAACAATCATGTAGAGAACGTATAATGTGACTTCCCTTCCTGACTCGTAACAAAGAAAAGGTGGTATACAATGAAATAGAAAAAGGGAGAATTCAAACACAGGAAATAAAATATCTTCTTGCAACATGTGCTTAGCTTACAAAAGAAATAACATTTGAAGGAAGAGGTAATGTCTTTTGTTGAACCACCTGGTAAGATCTGATAAAGTGGACAAATTTTTTAACTCAAAGCCTCTGACTACCAAATGTCACAGCCCAAGAACTTAACTATCATGGTTAAAAATAACAAGAAGAGGTTTTTTTCAGTATATCAATACAAAAAGGCAGACTAATGAAAATGTAGGCCACTGATGAATGAGGTGAGTGCCTTGGTGGACACAGAGAAGGTAGAGTTGCTGAATACCTTCTTTGCTTTGGTCTTCACTGCCAAAGCTGCCCCTTATGAGTTCCAGACCCTGGAGACAAGGGGGATGGTCTGGAGAGAGGAAGACTGGGGAGGATTGGGTTAGAGACCACTCGGCCATACCAGACATCCAGAAGTCTATGGGCCCTGATGGGATGCACCCATGAGTGCTGAGAGAACTGGCAGATGTTATTGCTGAGCCACTCTCCATCATTTATGAGAGGTCTTGGAGAACAGAAGTGCCTGAAGACTGGCAAATATCACATCAGAAGTGCCTGGAGGAAGGCAAATATCACACCAGACTACAAGAAGGGCAAGAAGGAGGACCCAGGAAACTACAGGCCAATTAGTTTCACCTCTGTCCCTGGGAAAATAATGGAGCGACTCGTTCTGGATGTCATCTCCAAACACATTGAAGAGAAAGAAGTTATTAGAAGTGGTTAACATGGATTTACCAAGGGTAAATCATGTTCAACCAATCTGATAGCCTTCTTATGATGTTATAACTAGATGGCTGGATGAGGGGAGAGCAGCAGATGTCATCTACCTTGACTTCAGCAAGGCTTTTGACATTGTCTCCCACAACATCCTCATTAGAAAATTAAGGAAGTGTGGGCTGGATGAGTGGGCAGCGAAATTGCTGAGGATACACTGTCCCCTCGTCCAGGTCATCAATATGTTGAACAGGACTGGGTCGAGTATTGACCCCTGGGGGACCCTGCTGGTTACAGGCCTCCAACTTGACCCTGCTCCATTAATGACAACCCTCTGAGTTCTGTCACACAGCCAGGACTCGATCCACCTTGAATTCAACACTATCCTATGGCACCCTAAGCTACAGTCCCTCCCCTTCCTCCACACACATGACATTTGTCTTAGAAGATGCCCTCCATTTACACGTGAGAGATAAAACTTTGGGGGAAGGGAGAAAGAGGGCCTTATCACAGAATGGTAGGAGTTGGAATGAACCTTTGGAGATCATTTAGTCCAACCCCCAAGCCAAAGTAGAGTCATGTAGTGCAGGCTGGACAGGCACCCATCCAGGTGGGTTTTTAATATCTCCAGAGAAGGAGACTCCACAAACTCTCTGAGCAGCCTGTTCTGGTGCTCTGTTACTCTCAAGTTCTCCATGTTCAGAAGGATTTTAATGTGTTCCAGTTTGTGTCCACTGCCCCTTATCCTGGCACCAAGCAGCACCGAGACAAGTCTGGCCCCATCCTCTTGACACCCCCCTGTTAGATATTTATAAGCATTAATAAGATCCCCTCTCAGTCTTCTCCAGGCTAAACAGACCCAGATCTCTCAGCCTTTCCTCGTAAGAGAGGTGCTCCAGTCCCTTGATCATCTTCATAGCCTTCTACTGGACTGCCTCCAGCCTTTCACTCATAAGGGAGATGCTCCAGGCCCCTAATCATCTTTGTAGTCCTCTGCTGTACCCTCTCCAGCAGTTTCCTGTCCTTCTTGAACTGGGAGGCCCAGAACTGGGCACAGTACTCCAGATGTGGTCTCACCAGGGCAGAGTAGAGGGGGGAGGATGACCTCCCTCGACCTGCTGGCCATGCCCTTTTTAAATACACCCCAATGACACTGGACAACAGATAAAACACCAGAAGAAGAGTAATCAAACCAACCTTGGTAGCTTCCATGATGATTTTATTGATTTTCTCTTTATCTAAACCTTGCATTCCAGCTTTGTTATCATTGAGGCCCATTCTAAGTAGAAGTCCATCATTGCAAGAGCTGTTGCCAACTTTTTTCATGTCATCCATAGTACTTCTTGAAAACAAGCACCTCTTTTAAGACTTAATACCTGAAAAAAAAAAAAATTGAGATCATCTATTTGTTTCTCAGTTCCAGCTGAACAATATAAGAAAAATTTATTGTATTTATTGAATAAGCATTTTATACTTATCCAGAAAACAACATACTTATCACAAATACGAAGATTTTTATTCCTTTAAAGTAGCTGCCACACACCACTTAAAGCCACTTGTAACACTCAGTGTTTGGAGAGAGTAAAACTTTCCTTTTTTATTAACTTAAAAACATACTCTTTTAAAAGCTCCACTACAGAAACAATTGAGCACCATGAATGTCAGATAAAAGCTAATAACTTACACATGTAAATGAGATTTATGCCTCTATGTTATCCTGTCATATGAAACAATACTGCCTTAAAATCAAAATACTGCTCACTAGATTATTACATTAAAAGAGAAGAAAATATATGATTTTTAAATTGCAGACCATTTTTCATTTAGTCCTCATTCCTGCTTCTGACAAGCCATAGACTCTTTCCCAGTAATTTCCAGCTCAAATTCAAAACTTGGCATTAAAGCTCATCTTTTAGAAACAAATGGCTTCCATTAAAAGTTTTGAATAAAACCCTATTGTTTACTTCAGGGTAACATTCACGCATTCTTTTTTTCCATTAATTTCTAGGGCCGTGGTATCAGTATCCAACTAATAGAACTTATCAAGCCTTTACTACTCAATTACTGCCATCAGTAAATACCTATACATGCAGGTACTTCTGACATTTTCCCTTGCTGCTTATGAAAGTAAATAGCTGAATTCTTTGATAGTCTCTAATTTTATGGTAAATAGTCTAGTTATTAAATCACTCTTAAAAACTAAAGAAAGAAAATTTTACCCTCTGTGGCATGAACCTGTACTCTTATTTTTGCCAGATTAAAACAAGCAGAACCCAAGTGTGATACCAGTATAAATTGCTTAACATGTATTTATTACTGGAAAAGCATACAGAAAGACTTTCTTCCCGCCTTAAGTTGCTGATTCATAAACGACTTCATCTTTGTGCGTAGAAAGCACACTCACTCCTAAACTTCCCCTCCAAGCTGTTCACTGTGACAGGAGCCCTTCCTGTTTGGAGAAGCCACACCCTTTCAGGCACCTACAGCAATTCTATTAAACAACCACAAATTACACAAATCTAGAAGTGTAACATTTTTTCCTTAAATGACGCATTCCCGCCTCAGAACTTAAGTGAAACTCATTAGCAACCAAACTGAAGAAGGTCATTATGCATTTTTGCATTTCAAGATCAATTTTTGCTATTAAAGAACCATATGGGTGACTTCTTAAAATAATGGTGGCAATGCTCATATTCTCCTGAAGTTCTTCTCCTGAAGCATACTAGCCAACTAATTCAGATATTAGAGAAAGCTACCTTTAAAAAAAAAGTCTGACAAAAATATCCCAATTTTAATCATTTAATCTATTAATCTAAATTATTATTTATTATGTCATCCAAAGATGCAAGACCGGGTAAATAATGCTGTGTTTATCTCCATCTTGTATTTCAAAGAACAGAAGTTGATAGAGAGAACAGAACTCTTCTCTTGACCATGTAGTAGTACTCCAGCTACTATAATGGCAACTAGGAATGGGAGTGGCTCCATAGCTCTTATATATATTTATCAAATAAAAGACCACAGTGTCAAACATTTTCATAAATTTTTCACTTACAGTAGGACAGTCTCTTACAGTTAACATACACATTTACCAGAACAGGTTTGCTGGACGTCAAAGAAAAAAGCAGTGCATCCAACACAACATTCCAGGTGTCATCTCAAGCTTATAAGCACCCCCATATCAATTAGCTCCACAATAATTCCATTGTTACTGGCCATCTCCGGTAAGTAACAGGCACAATTCCCAGTAAATATTTTCCTCAAGATAAATGACCCTCCACTATTCCCCCTGCTTCTTTTATCACTCTTTCCTTCCAAAAAGCTGGAATGAACACAGGATTGCTTGCAATTTCTATTCTAGTCGTTGCAGTATTATTTTGCCGTTCCTTATTCCTGAAAGTGTCTTTATTCCCAGCATATACAAATCTTTCCCCTTCCTCATTCAGATCACTCCTAAAGGCTCAGTTTCATAGCAAAGGCTTAAACACTAATTGATGTAAGTCAAAAGCCTTCTCTATCACACTGTTATATATCCAGTGAGGAACAAATTACTATAATGACATCAAGTCTCATAAATGGTGGTCTTCTGATGTGTTTTATCTTTTCAGCATTTTGCATGGAACAAAATACCAGCTGATAAAGTGTATAAATACCAAATACCTTAGCTGGAATTTGAAGAATTAATTTGAGGGCATGACATTACTTCTCCACCACGGCTTAAACGTATACCAAAAGCAAAACACAAATAACAACTGACACAATTTTCAGCTGCTTAACATGAACAGAAACTGAGGTTTATTTCAGTTTCAGATCAACAGGCCTGAGAAAAAAATATGTAAAATACTTAGCACACTGAAATGAATCACAAAAGCTACAATAACACAATAGATATAGCGCTGTGGATCATCTGCCACAGACAAAACAAAAATATTTAGAAGAAATGCAGGAGAAGCACAGTTTGAAACACTATCCAAAACAAAATGTCAGTGTAGAAAGTGGTAAGGACAAGTAGTAACTGTTTTAATGGAAAATTGCCTAGAGAAAACATTTAGCTTGTGGTGACACAATCTTACAAAATTTTTGCCAAAACAACTTAGAAAAAAGGTTTAGAGTCTAATGAAACACTAACTCAGAACACTCTAGGCAGAATGACATATTTTTGGCATGCTGTCACCTCAAGAAGCTGCTGCAAGACTGAGCCGTTTCCTCTAACAAAACACGCTAAATCTCTCTCAGCATCATACTGAGTAAGTAGGGTGTGAAATCAGAGAAGTCTGTGAAGGTAGTCTACAATTAAATACTACCCCATTATTCCTGTGATTTGGGAACAGGGGGAAGGGAGCAGGAGAATCATCTATAAGTGGAGAAGGTAACTTTCCAATTATTACTTGAAGAACATGTAAAGGTAATAAGGAAGACTTCAGCAAAGCATACCAACATTAACACAAAATGAGAAAGAGGAGAGGAATCACATAATAGCATTACTGTTTAGGAAGCTTCGTTAATAACCAAGGAAGCTTACAAGTGGAAAAAGATAACCAATAAAGCCCCAATCAAACTCATCCACAAGCAGGCACAGAAACTCAACTGAACCAATCAGACAAGGTTATATATTATATGAAAGTATCAAGACACTGAAACAGCAGTAAAATCAGACCAACAATTTAATTTCAAGTGCCTCTACCTTTATTCAAAATTAGCACATTTTTTGGGTGGTTGACTGAACTAGCCTGAAAGAAATGGCTTGCATTTGATCCTGTGTCACTCCTCCAACCTGTCTTCGGTAAAAATCCTCCAACTGCGGGGACAGAAACCTTGCATGTTGTGTGAAAACTTAGATGCTTTCATATTATTATTTTCATGTAATAAAGTAATACATAGAAAGGTAAAAAATATTTATAAGAATATTCAGTTCAGTGGACAGTATTATTATGCAGGTTATTAACACTTGCAAAGTATGTTAACAGTTTGCCTTTTATAGATAGTGTTGACAACTTGTTGCAAAAAAATATTAGGACTAGAAAATTACACCAGTATGGAAAAGCTTGAAAAATAATTTATTTACATAGTGAATTATAATTTGATGCATGTAAAATTGCGTACTAGTCTTCATAAGGAAAATCAAATTCTGACATCTTTGCTACTACAGAACCCAAATCCAGTAGTCAGATGCAAAGAAATTACTAAGATATGCAACTACCTACTTCCCCCAGAGCTCAAAAGCTAAATGGTGGGAATCATATTACAGAAGTAAAGGACCACCTTTTACCTACCAATTACCCCCACTAAGTCTCCACAGTGTGTAAAAAATTACCAATGTTGCAGACAGCAACACAATTATTAAAGAGTCTTTTCTATACGTTTTTTAATTTTTATTTTGAGCTTGGCTAAGACAAGGATCTAAATTAGTTTCTTTGATTTCTGTAAAACTCAAAAATGCCTCCAATAACATTTCATCAAAATCTGACACCTCATTTATTGTATTATGAGCCCAAAAAAAATCCTTCCTCTTTTCTCTGGATTAAAATGTTTTTAGAGATTCCTTTATTTAAACCCTTCTATTCTTCCTTCAGCAAGAACAAAACAAAACTGTAACAGCTAACTTCATGAACAAACGTAGAGAATGGATGATATCAGGAATCCTGATGCTATCATCATTATACAGGCTGCATCCGAAGAATATCAGTATTATCCTTAATTTCAATGACAGGACCAAGATGTTAATAGGAGTTCTATAAAAGCACTGAAAGCACAATAAACAATTAACAAAGATAGGACTGACTTCATCCATTTTTTGACCACAAAAGATCACTTCTCAGGCTTTTGGCTAAAACCAAACGTGGTGTAGTATGGATCAGAAAGACAGGACAACTCATTCATCTATATATAAACTGAAAATTTTCACAAAAATGTAAAATATACTCCAAAGAAGTCATGTAGTAAGTTATATACTTACTGAATCAAAGGATAAGGGAGCAAATCCTTTTTTTTTTAAACCGCAACTTTTCTAAACAGAAAAACCTGAAAAACTAAACCAAACCAACAACCAAAAAAAAAAAAACATAGTGAAAATTGTTTTGACAAGAAATGTGGAAAGCTGTTAAACTCCACCGTAAGTGAATGGGGGTTCTCTTGGGCAGAAATGAAAATCACTTATAGCAAAGACTACACAAGCAAAAAGCATGAAATATTTTCTCTCTCCACTCCATTACTTTTTGCCAAGCATTGAGGAGTACTTGAAGAATAAAGAATTGAAAAGTGAATGCAGAACAAACAAGCCAAGCACACCGATTCAAGAATTACCTTCAGTCCCAATCTTTCAAATGTCTCCCTTGCACTGCAAATCATTATAACTGAAAAACACATCACAGGCCACCTCAAAACAAAGACTCTGGGTACCACTGGGACAATACTATAAGTAATAAATAAAAGACTATATAAGACCTTCCCAACAGGACCAGAACTCATCTAAAGCAACATTTTTAATGGACACCACTTTGTTTTTACTCCAGTTGCTAATTAAGATTGAACTGGTGGACATGTAGCTACACTTCTTATTCCACTCAATGCACAGAAGTATCTTCACCTAGCTGAACCACCATCGTTAAAGAACCCACCTAACCCACCTTGGTATAGAAACTCACGTACCAATTGTCAGGCCCTTTGAACAAAGGGTTTCCCACAAATGCACTACTTCACTTCTTGAATGTCTAAGACAAGAACAAATATACATTCAACAAACTAGGAAAATTGAGCCTCGCCAGACTATTTTTAATATTTCCGATATTTAAAAGGTTACACTACAAACTCCAGTAGTGCATTTGATTTCATACTGCTTCCTTTATCCATTACTTGAATAAAGATTTTATTCTCAAACAGTAATATTACACAACATTATTTTCAACAAGAAGTGCACCTGTCTTTTCTGAGTACTGACTTGGCAAGGAAACATTCTGACTGTTATCAAATTTAGCAAACTCTTTAACTCTTGTTTCCTTGTAAAAACCTGTTCCTTCCATAACGATTTAAGTATCAGCTTCTAAAGTCTCCTTCTCATCAGGATAAACCACCAACAAATAAAGACACATGCAAGCGAGCACATCAGACTGTCTGAACTATCTGCTCAATTCTTTCCAGCCACAGGGGGTTTGATATTTACTAGAGCCCTGGTTTCCGAATAGCTCAGAGAAGGGGACTCCTGTCAGTTTTAATCCTGTAGTGATTTACAAGAAAAGAACTGACAGGAAGAACTACACAACTATGTTATTAGCATTTAATATACACAGTGTTAACCACCTAGGTTCCCTACTAGTACATTCAAAACTGCTATTATTTCATCATTTTCTCTCTTTCAATATATAATAAAATTCCTTAGAAAACAGAACCTTCGGGTTTTTACAAATGTAATAAAACAAAGTACTTGATAGATTAATACTGAGCAAAAAAACAGGCCAGGGTTACGGAAGTGAAAATTCCAAGTGCCCAAGCCAAATAAGAGCCTTTTTCAAGCAGCAGCTGACTTGGCATTTTACAAAAACATAGATCACATACAAGCACCTAGCCTTCAAAAAGTCAAAGCCCTAGAATTATCTCTTTCCTGAACTCACTGGCCTTAAGACATAATAAATTACAGACTATTCAATCCTTTTAAAAAGTAAATAATTCACACTGCAAAGTAAACAGATAACAGAGACTGCTTCTGAAAATGCCCAAAATTAAAATTTCAAAAGATGTATTTTATGCCGTTCATCTAACTGTTCGAATAATTCTTTGCTTATGTGAAGAATGATTGCCAATGAAACAAATGGTATACTCATTCCATATTAATTTTCTGCAGGCAAGATCAAGTACAATTCTGCTGTAAAACCTGCTTTTAACTTCTCTGTCTAAAAAGCTCATGTCTTTAAAAGATCAAAGTTTATTCAAAGGACAAAGATCTGTGGTATCTTCTTCTGTCTCTATTCAGCATTTTACAAAACCTTTTAAAAGGAAAGATTTATCTCAAGACTCTAACCTAGTACTTCTAGATTACTGAAAACAAATGTTTAAGCAGTTTAATCCATAAGAAAATAATGAAAAAATGGAACTACTATTAACAAAATTCATCAGTAAAAATTACACCAGAAGTGGCGTAGTTACCTGCAACCTCTTTTCTACAGATATGTGTTTACTGCCAATATATTCATAAGTAGCAGTAATCTTCTATTTATTTTACTTAGAAGAAAAAGCCTAACACAGTGATTCACAGAGACCACAATTCTTTTAGAAAAAAAAGCCCGAATCGTCTGTATCTCAGAGCCTATACTAGTAGGCAATATGCTATGGCATAAACAAATCTCCTTCAAGAATCCTCTTAAGAAAAATAGTCTTAAATGTAAGAGGAAACATAACCATGAGCATGAACATACATGAAAATGCTTATACACTCATGGTGAATGTATTTTAATAACATATAAAGGACACGCTAAAACAGAAGGTATAACAGTGGAAATAGGAGATATAAAAAGGAGGAGAGAAAATTCAGTCTTTTTAAAGTTACCCATTTTATGATGCTTGTTACTGACATTTTTAGATGTGAAACTCAATGAACCATTTCTGTATTACAACTTGTATATAAGCAATACAAAACAACAGTATATGTCCCACTGTTCTAACAAAGTTGATGACTATTTCCAGTTAAAACAGTATTTTGTAAACTTCTTGCAATCTCTAAGATACTAGAATGGTATAAGGTTAAATAACAACTGCAGCTTGTGATGAAAAGAACAAACCCAGCAATGAAGCCCAAAATAAAAGTCCAGTAAAAAAGAAGTTGAAGTAGGTAGAGAGGAGTGAGTGGTCTACATCAGCATATCAGTTTGATGTTCTCCATTTCCCAGACTTTGGTTTGCACCCCACATTGGTCTTATAGCAGGCAAACCAGATTCTTTTCAAACTAAACTAAACTAGAAGACTGTGCTTTCAGAGCACACCTTATGTATTATAATTGCTAATGGAGGTGCACTCCCTGGGACCAGACTAGTGCTAGTCCAAAGACACACCTCTTAAAGCTATATATAAATATATAAAGTGAATTTAAAGTCCTCCACACCAAATTACTCCTTTACAACTCTACTTGCACTGCACTGTATTCTTGCTGATGGAGACATAGCCTGTTCTCATTAAGAGTAATAGACAGCAAATTACATATGAAAAGATGGTCAGAACGTTAGAAAGAATAGTTAATTTACATAAGGTACTCATGGTTCCAGTACACCTTTTGGAAGAACATAAGCTGGTGATGCTATGGAAAAATAAGGAGGATGTGGCAGATATAAAAAAATGTATTAGCACAGACAAAGCATTACATGAGAAGCTGAAAAGACAAACGTTTTAGCATCCACTATTTATTAATTTACAGTTTGGTTAAAAAATATTAGCTGGAATTAATAATTTAACAAATATTATAATAAGGACAGATATGCTTGTTAAACAACCTGAAAGACTATCTACCCATAGCATTTTTATTTTTTAACACCTGTTTGAGTCAGTTTATAGTTTGGAGAGAAAATAAATAAATAAAAAAAAAGTTATTTCTGGAATGAAGTGAGTAGTTGTAGACTGAAAGCATAACAGCATATGGCTACGTAGTGCACATCACTGCAAAAAGGATCAGACATGCTCAGACATGTCTCTTCATTTCCTGCACTAGATCAGGATAGAGAAAGAAGTTCAGTCAGAGTTTAATGGGGAAAATGTGACTGCCTTTACAGGTGATATCACTTAACCTCATTAATGTACTGCAATGAAGAATTATAAATTATTCTCATAGAAATCAATATATCCAAAAGTCAGCCACTCTGCTTGCTTAACAGATGCAGTACATTGCAACAGCCTCTAACAAAATATCTTGCTTGCTTTCTTTCCAAACAGCTGGTGAATCAAAGAACATAGTTTCTCAACAATGTTTCATATACTACAGAATTGTCTAAAATAGCACCCACAGTACACTCGTATAATTATTTTTCTGTGCATTCCAATGATTACACAAATATTAAGATATCTGTGACTGCTCTTTTTTTCTAATTCTTTAGGACAATGGTGCTGCTTTACCAGTCACTCTCAGAGCTGCATTCATTGTAAATATATTTATACCAGAGTCTTTCAGCTGGTACTAATATTATTTAACTTTTAGCTACTGTGTATATATAGAATCTATATAAATAGCTATGTCCGTGTTAAAATTGCTTTAAAAAAAAAAAACAAAACACAAACCACCCTCAATGGAAACTTTCAAGCAACATAACATGGAAAAATTACACAACGATTTCTCCTAAGTAGGAAGTCTGACAAAATATAACTGTACACCATTGCTCTTGTGATATAACCAGAAGTGCCTGTTCCGAAACTGAAGTTTCCTCAACCAATGCTATTTAACACACTTTTTGGTTTTTTTTTTACAAAGAATCACGAGAAGGGAGATGAGTCAGCACAAATCTTATGTCCTTCCTCACCAACTACATCTGTTCATGAACTGTGAAGTGACACGTTCGCCACCCCCTAAATATCGGCAAGGACACACAGCTCAGACAAAACTCCTAGGGGAAAAAAAAATAAATAAAATTTGTTTCTTTTCCCTAAACCGTGAAAACATTCGACAAACAAAAGCCGGGACACCGGTACCTCGCAGCCAAAGCAGGCTGCTGACCCCCACTGCCCGCTCCGCTCCTCACACACGCCCTTGGGCACAGCCGGCGAAGGAGAAGGAACGCTCCCGGTAAGGAGGGGGCTACTGAACCCGCCCGCCGCCGCACTCCGCGGCTACCTGCCAGGCTGCGCCAAGCCCCGCTGGCCGCCGCCTCTTGGCCTCAGCGAGTGGCGCCGGTACCCGCCAGCCCCGCGCGGGGCAGGGATCCGCTACCTGCGGTGGGATAGCTCGCCCTCCCCTCACGACTTCCCCGGGAGCCGGCAGCACCTCCCGCCTCCTCCTGCAGCCACCATTTTTGTTAAGGGAATGTCTCAGCGCCCACGCCCCGAGTCCCGCCGCTTTAAGCCGGGGAAGACGAGGCCGCGTCTCCCAGGCTAGAAAGCCAGCGGGGCCGGAGGGACGCTTCACCTCACCAAAGAGCCCCCTCCCCCCACCCCTGAAAAAAAAACATAAATAAAGCAAACATCGCCCCGAGCAGCACATCCTCCCTTGCCCGGGGGCAGTGGAGTTCCCCACCTCATCAGGGGCACGGAAGCGACACACACCGGTAACGCCACAGAAACAAGGGAACCAAGATGGTAGCCACAGGCCGGCGGACTACACCTCCTAGCACCCCGCGCAGGGCTGGCGAGCAGCGGACACTACCTTTCCCGAGAGCCAACGGTGACAAGGCTCCCTACTGCGCCGGGGGAGGAGGGCAGAAAGACTACAACTCCCGCCAGGCGCTGCTAGGCCTGGTCTGCGGGACTGGGAGGGAGAGAGGGTGGGCGGGGGGTGGAGCGGGTAAATAGTGGCACCGCGCACCCGCTTCTCGTAAGATGGCGGCGGCCGGAGCGGAGGAGCTGTAAGCGGAGTGCGCGGCAGGCGGACGCGCGCTCGCCCCTCCTTCTCCTTCGCCGCCACCACCTCTATGTTGCGGCTCTTGCCGCGGGCCGCGGAGCTGCGGTGAAGGAGAAGCCCGAGCCTGCGCGTCTCGACACTAGCCGGTCGTTGCCAGGGGCGGGCGGCGCTGCTGGCGGGCGCGGAGCGGTGCCGCCTCAGGTAGAGCCCACCGCTCCCGTCCCTTCGGCAGGAGGAGGCTGCGGCTGCTGTGGGCGGTGGCTGCTTCGGCTTTTCCCTGCTCGGCGGTGGCTGCGGCTCCAAGGGTCTCCATGTCGGACAACCAGAGCTGGAACTCCTCCGGCTCCGAGGAGGACCCCGAGACCGAGCTCGGGCTGCCTGTTGAGCTCTGCGGGGTGCTCAGCAAGGTAAGCCACCTCCCCGCAACTCTCGGCCTCCTGCTTCCCCTCTCCGTGCTCTGGGGCCCCTCCCTAGCTTCCCGACTGTCAGCCCCGTCTCCTGCCCGCTCCGGAGGATCAGGCCGAGGAGCCGGTGGAGGGGCCTGGCGGGGGGTGGGAGGGCCGGGAGGCTCCGCGGGAGGCACTGGCACGGCCGGGGCAGCCGCCACCTGACGGCGGGGAGCTTGCCAGGCAGCCGCCGCGGCGCCCGCCGCCAGTCGCCCGCGCCCCCTCCTCCCTCAGGCACCGGCACATCCCCGCCGCTGGCCCCCCCCTCCGCCTCCGCGCAGCTGCCTCCCGCCCCGGGAGGAAGCCTTACCTTGGGGGAGAGCCGTGGGCGCGGCTGGCGGAGACGTCGTTGCTGACCGGCCCAGGGATCCCTGGCACCCCCGGCCCCCGCACCGAACCCGCTGGCTGCCCGGCCTGAGGTTGCGGAGAGCCGGGCCCGGGAGGCGGTGGCCAGGTGCTCCTAGGGAGGTCGTCTCCTCCGCGCCTCAGGCTCCTGGCCGGGGCCGCAGCACACCGCTGGCCCCCCAGGAGCTCTCGAAGGCAGGCACAGCCCGCGGTCCCTCCTCCAGGAGCCGCCACCAGCACGGGAGAGGCAAAGGCTTTGGCCCGAGTACCGAAACTGGGCACTGAAATACTCCTGCAGCAAAGAGATTCGGGAGGAGCAGAAGGAAAATGGCACTAAAGCTTGTTTCCCTATTTAAAAATAAACATTTTTTTTTCTTTTTTATCACTGAAAATAAGTTGACTTACAAGTAGGTGTGGGGTGATACTGGGGAATTTTATTTCTAGGGGTACTTTAAAGTTGAATATTGATTTACTAAGTTTGAACACAGATTTTGTTGTTATTACAGAAGGTTCCTTCAGAGCAGTGTTGAAACATCTTTAGAATTAAGACACTGTGTAACAACTGTTTTGGATTTTCTTCCTGTCCCACACGATAAGGCTGAACACAAGGCAGCGTAGGAGGTCACAGGATACGGAAATTGTAAACTGGCTGTGGATGCTGAGAAAACAGGCTAGAGACCTGGCAAACTGTTTCTAGCCTGAAAATATTTCTACCCCCAAAGATGAGAAGAGAATTTAAGAGAAAAGAAGGGTCCTGGCTTTCATTTGTAAGATTTTGTCTTCTAATAGTGAATGGGGGAGGTTGAGGGTGAGGTAGATGCGAGATGTTATAGCATTTAAAGTGTGAGGTTTCAGTTTAGTGTAGTTTTGTTGTTTAGGCTTTTTTTATTGCAAAGTTTTCCTTTTATTTAGATACTTCTATCACTAGAAACTTCAGTGCTTATGGGATATAATTGATTTTTATGTTGGCAATTTAAATACTTTATTAAGTCCAGGTGCTGTTTCTTACTGGCATAGCATGTGAAGCCATGGCTTCTGACATTCTGTAACTTAGGTATGTGCAAACTTTTTATTTTTCTGGATGATTATGCTGAGTGTAGCTGACTCTGCCTTTCCTTTGAGAACACGGTATGTAATCTGAATAGTCAAGTATGGTGAAACCTGTTGCTGTGAATATGCTTGAGGGATAAGTTTACCTTTTGTTAGTTGATGTCTCAGTAATACTTGAGACAAACTAATTGAAATGAATATTAAACATTCCACTGAGGATATATCTATTTTTAATAACTGTGTGTGTATAGTTTACTTCTGAAGTAAATTAAGTAGGCTGCAGTTCTCTGTGTGCTTCGTAGTGTTTCAGTTGTTCTGCCTTTTAGTGAAGAGAAGGAAACTTTCTCTGCTTTGAAGGAAACAGAGTGATTTGGTAATAGAAGGTTATTAGAAGAACATCCTGCTGGTCTCTTTAAACGTTTCAGAACTCTACGGTTTTTTCCATTGTATTTCCTGCTAACAAATTTAAGGTGGATACAAGGAAAGAACTTAAGCGTGGAAAAGCCTTTCTTGAAGCACAAGAATCTAGATGTTGGAAAAGATGGTAATCTTTTCTTTGCTAAAATGGTGTGCCTACCCAGCATACTTTATGGAGTCTCTTAATTCATGGCACATTTTGATTGCAACAGCAAGCGTTGATTGCAATAGCAAATGCAAGATTGACTGCTATATTTGTCTCACTTAACTCTGCCGGAGAAGGGAAGGGGCTTTCTTCCCTGTCCCTTGCTCTTTTGCCCAAGATAACTTTGGACTCTCCCTTTCACACCTGCGAGGAGTTGGGAACATGAGAGACGGGAAGAGAGGAAGGCATGAAATAATATACCTCCGTGACAGCTTGTGCTACCAGTTCATGTACTGGGCACAGCTGAGGCTTTCTTTAAGAAATACTGAATGTAATGATAGGATGTATTAGGAGATCAAAAAGGGCTTTATCTTTGGAGAGCAAATCAAGGTTTTACGTACACTTGAAAATTGTTAGGAATTTCTCAGCTATAACACTTGTTTTCTCCTTAGACCTCCTCTTGTTATTACTAGAGCTAACATGTAGTTATGGGATATGCATTAACTAATACATATAGTACAATGTGGAAGCAAGCCTGTAACTCAACATTCTTCCCACCTAGCTATATGTTACAAAAGGATGAATAATGATTAAATGCTGAAAAGAGCTTATTTCTCAGAGCTTTTTGTCAAAAAAGGGTAGTGATGATCAAAGAAATGCTTGCATGATAAAATAAGTTTCAATGGTTTTGTTTCCATTTAACTTATTTAAATGTATTTAACTTATAATTTTTGCACTGTGATTAAAGACCAAAGCACCAGTGTGTAGCCAAGAGTTCTCAACTGGGAATATCTCTTAAAATAAGTTGCTTTTTTTTTTCTGCTGGTGCTTGAAAGCCTGAGACATATCAGCCTTACTGTCTCTTATTGTTATTTTTCTATTAGCTGATCTTTGGAAATTTTTTTTTCAGTGGACCAATTACATTCATGGGTGGCAGGATCGATGGGTAGTTCTGAAAAGCAACACGCTCAGTTATTACAAGTCTGAAGATGAAACGGAGTATGGCTGCAGAGGCTCTATCTGTCTGAGCAAGGCTGTGATTACAGTAAGTGCTATTTCATTATTTCTATCTTTTCATGTTTTGAGGTGTTACATATTTGTAGGCTAATGTCTGGTGAAAGCAAACATGGCTATGGCAAATTCTGTTAGGTCATTTATTATGAAAATTAGTGGTATCAGTGGAACACTGGAGCAGGGCAAGGAGTTCCTAATAAGAAAACAAGCTGTTCTCATTTGTGGCTGCAGTAAGCAGCTTTTAATCTCTTATGTTAGAGGTTTCTGTGGGTAGGGATACAGTTTTCCTCTGGAGGCTGCAAAGTTTTTTTCCTGAGGTTGGTCTAAGACCCTGGACCAGCTTCCCAAAGGAGGTAATTTGTGTCACAGTCTTTACACTTTGCACTAGAGAGAGAAGATAGTAGCTCTTTGACTGTACTTTCTGAACATGACTTCGTAGAACATTTCCAAAAGAAAATGTTCTATCCCGTGCTTCCTCCTCTGAACAAGTTAGTGTGTTGCTATTTTTGTCTAATGCTAAAAGATCCGGTATTACACTGGTAAGAATAAAGAGCCTACATACAAATGAAATCTCATGAAGATGAATTGACCTTAGAAGATAAATAAAACCCCCTGCTTTTTGTGGCTTTCAGAATTATGTATGTATTATGCTTGCAAGAAAAGCATGTTTCTGTGTTACTGTTAAATAATGAGTCCAATTATGTGATTTAGGGGAAAAAATAGCTGAACTTTTATATAGTAAACAAGTTCCTAGAGTAGCAGTATTAAAAGTTACGATTTATCATCTTATTCCACTAAATGTGGTGTTCGTATTTCTTCCAAATTGGATTAAGGGTGACAAATGAGAAGTTTTCTTTCTTACTAATATTCAGCTTACAAATAGAATTTTATTAAAACCATCTTGGCTTGGGGAAAAAAAAAAAGACTGGATTGACTGCATCAACTGTGTCTATTTTGGAGAAAAGCTTGGGAAGAAAAAGCAAATTTTACCTTTAAATGTCAGGTGTTGAAGTCATCTAAAAAGTAAAACAGATCACCTGATTGATTTTAAAACTTTTAAAACTGCTTAAACTTTTAGAACTTGTTCAAGATTTAACTTATTCAGGTATATATCAGAGACAACAGCAGTGTCTAGGAATTCTGGTTTAAGTGTACTTTTGGGAGTCTCTAGTAATACCATCCTCTGATCTGGACTTTCAAAACACTCAAGCTCAGTAGCATGAGGCTTAACGTGCCAACCAGGCAGAGACAGGAAGGTGGTAGCAACAAAGTGGATCAAGGGGCACTTGGAAGCATGCTGTTGAGCACACCTCAGTGGCCTGAATTCCAGTTGTGGTGGTGGAGTGAGAGATTATAGTGATGGTGCCATTGCTGCTGGAATGTTTTGGTACATTGCACTTTCTGGAAGGGAGTTGGTAAGCTTACTTCTGACTAGGAAACAAATAACACTGGAGCTTCTTACAGATAGCTGCTTTTTTTTTTTTTTTCCCTCTTCTATCTGGCACTTGTTACATCTGGTAACTTGGAGTTTAATCTGAATTTTTTTCAGTTCTTAAACTTTTTGAGTAGAAGGAAACTGGAGTCAGAGAAAGAATGAAAAGTGAGCACAGTTCTAAAAGTTAATCTGATATTTTAGTTGTTACATTTTCATTCAGCCTCATGCTTTGTGAGTGGTTTTTGACAGTTTAATTACTTGATTGTGGTTTGAGGTGGATCTCTGAAACCTAGTAAACTCCTGTTAATTATTTTTAGGTACAGTTAAAGTGATTGTTTTATAAGTATTAGAGTTTCTGGAATACTTTTGGATCACTTCATGTCTCTAGGATATAGAAATCTACTTTTGAAACTGTCATGCTATTATTCCATCTCATATTTTTTCAGAAGTTTTTAGAATTTTAGCATGAATGCTTCTAATAATTGTTGGTTAGTAAATTTAATTTTTAACCTATGTTTTTTCAATAGAAAATTAATTATGCTTAAAGATAAATGTTTAAAATATTCTTCCTGAAGTACATAGTTAATCTTTAATTTCATGTCCTTGTAATGTCTTACTAACTAGGCTTACTAGCATGTATTTAAATGTATAGGAGAACATCAGTAGCTGATAAAATAAATGTTGAGATGATAATGTGTGAAAACTATTTTTGCTATTAGTGGAACTTTACTCTGTCACATGATTACTTTGGTAGAGAGTAGAGTCAGGTTTCTTACTGGCTTAATGTTCAGTATCACTGATTTGATGTAGTTGATCTTAATCATGAATATTTTTCAACAATCTTTCACTCCACTCTAAGTTTAGATTTCCTTAATCTTGCTGATCTAGAGTCAGGCATAGTGAAATACACCAGGTCACCAGATAGTAAGTTTTCCTTCAGTACAAAGCAGGACATGAGTGGTATGAGATTTGATGGTTCTTTGCTGTAATATTTTCTTGTAGGAAAGGGTGATTGGGTTTTCATGAAGTTTTCTTCTATGCACTCAGATTAAGTATGCACCTTTGGATTCAGTAAGGAACAAAATGATTTTCTGTGTGTAATAAATGCTACTACTAGTGTAGAATGTCCATGTTTTGTTGATGTATAAGCACAAATGTGGAAAGCTGCTGTTGCTGAATAGTCTTACTGTACTTCCAGCAATGAAGATCAGCCTAATAAGTCATAGTATGGAGACTTTAGAGTTACATTCAGAAAGCCACAGTTGCTTCTGTTCTTGTTTTATGATTCCTATCACATTGGGCAGAGATTGATAGGCAGATAATTCTACAGGGATATTTTATAAGACGACATGTGTTTCTACCCTCTTTATTTAATGAGGAAGACTTGTTAAATTAGCTTCTTAAAATAGCTTCCTCAGGTATTTCAAGTGTAGAATTCTAATGTCATTCCTCCAAAACAGGTAGGTTCCTGTGACAATAGTATTTAATTGAATAAAAAAAGATGGCATCTGGTTGTACTACATGCTGTATTAACTCCTGGGAATGAAAAGAGCTGTTTTTTTTTTTTTTTCTGGAATAGTGGATTAAAAGATGAATGTTTATTGTGTACTCACCGGGTTACATCAAGTAATGAACTGTCAACTGTCTGTGTGAACTAAGTTTTAGGGGAGGATGATGAAAGTCAGTACATGATGCTCACTGAGTTGCTTTTAGCTAGTTAAGGAAAAATACCTTGAAGGTTTAATTGTTTCATAACAGAGTGGAGGCTTGAACTCAAGTTAAAAGTTCTGCTGTGTGGTCAAGAAATAAGAAGAAATTATGCATATGATACAAAGATATACACTGATTTATGCCTGAAAATCCAAGATTACTGCTGTAGTTGGTTGTCAAAGCCAGATGACATTTATTAAAGATGCCCTCTTTCATTCCTAAAATCAAACTTCCAGTGGGGACCTCTGTGTACAGGCTTAGGAGTGGATGTTGATGGCAGTCCTGTATTGGTGGATCTGTATGAGTCAGCTTCGAAGTTGGAAGGTGTAGGCTGTGTCACAAGAACAAACAGAAATGCTCCATAGAGCTTGAAGTCCAATTTCAAGGTAAATTGGCCTTTCAGCTTTTATCGTCTTTGATTACTGTCTCTGTTCTGATAGTGCCATTGTGGCTTTTGTAGAGAGTGACTTGCAGTAACTAATGCAGTCATAGGGTGATACATCAATGATAATATGGTATGCATAGAATAACTTAACCTGGAACTCTTGAGGTCATCTGCTTTGTGCACCCCCCTCCCCCTGCCAGCTTCAGGCAGTCTCACAGAAAGGCCAGTACTGATTTAATCCTGGTGGATTAAATCTATTATATTAATAGATTTTCAAACCTGTTTACAAATCTTAACAGTCAGCTGTTTATTTCATGAGTTCTAGGTTTTTTTACAGAGAGGATTTGGCTGGTCAGGATAGCTCTTGAGTATGGATCCATATAGAGGATCTTGAAAAATGGTTAGAGAAATGTCATGCTTCTTAAATCTTAAGAGTGCTTAAAATCAGCCATGTGTGAACTTCATATTTTTTGTCACTAAAGGTGATGTGTATACAGGAAGAGTTCCAGAACTTACGTTGCAACTTGAACTTCAGTTTTTCTTCATATGGGATTCATACTTGCTATGTTGTTATAATGCAGTGGTTAGTCTTTGTCTTCCTTTATGTATGTGTTATTGATTTTTGAAATCTTGATTTCTAATTTAGTAGTTTAAACAAGATGCAATTACTGTGATGCAATGATTTTCCTTGGTTTGGGTTATACTGTGACAATACATACTCATGTCAAAATCTTAGTGGAAACATGCTATTGGTTACTAGTCTTTTTTTTTTTTTTGAACCCTTTGTTGTGATTGTCTTGTGAAGAAATGTTTAGACAGTTCTGTGGAAGTGCCTGGACCAGGATTGAGCAATAAATTCCGTTCGCATAATGGAGATATTTACAGTAAATTAGAGTGGTTTTTTTCTGGAAACAGTAATTGGAAAGCACTGATGCTTAATGATGGTAATAATGATGTTTAATATTAAAGTTGCAAGCCATTTCCCTTCAGAATGGATTTCTGAAAGGGTAAAATTCTTGAATATCTATTGTGATTATCTGGAGCTCCGTACAGGTAAGACGATGGAAAACTGAAGTCTGCCTGAGACAGCTTAGTGAATTGTCTTAGCTTTTTTATAACAATAAATTGCTCTTGTGAAGAACTTAATAAATATTCATGTTATAAATTAGGGCTGGTATAAACGCATTCCAGTTTATGAAAAGAACTAGAATGCTATATGTGAAAGAGCTAAACTGGCAGTTTCCAATTTTAAACTTCTAATTTCCTTACAGATAGTCTGAAGAAAGAGTGAGATGGTTATATCCAGTAATCAGCCACTAATAATGAAAAAACTTACCCCACTTTTTTAAAAAAAAACAAACAGTTAGTTGAACAGCCATCCTTCCTCACTGTAGCAGTATTTCTGGTTTATTTGGAATATAACACTGGCCACCATTAATAATTGGCCACTTATGAGAGGAAGTACAGGTTGACATTTTTGAAAATAGACTGACAGGTTAACAGAGGATGCTTCATACATTTGTCAATTTAAACAAGTACAGAAGCTTCATATGGGAGATTTTTTTCATCGAAACTTTAGACTCTACAAATACTTATGTTTTAGAATAAAGAAGTGTATTTTTAATTGAAAGAGATGTCAGTGCTAGACAAATATTCTTAGTAGTATTGTTTAAAACTCTTGTAGCTTTAAGAATCATGTCTTGCAAAGCAGACTAAAAAATGTACCTTGACATTAACAGTACATTGACGTGTTTCTTTTAAATCTTATAAAATGAGATGTAGCGGTATTTTGGAAGCAGTTGGAGTGGCAGTTTATAGAAGTGGATCAACTCTGCATAACAAGTGCGTAAACATTGGATCTGCTTTTTTCTAGCTACTGCTCTGAACTTTGATCTTGCTAACAGACCTGCTTATGATAAAAGAAGAATGATGTAATTGCAGCTTTTATGTACTGATAGGTTTGATTCAGTATGTTGCTCGTTAAGCTGAATAGGCGCTAATAGCTTTTAGTTGGTGAAAGCTTTTACTAAAAAAGCTAAGCTATAAATTTTTGCCCTGGGCAGAAATACTGTAGCAGCAAATTTGTAATAATTGCTAATTGCATGGGAAAATATTCTTTCCAACTGTCTGAGGTCAGAAAACAATCTGTTGTAGTATAAAGTGATGAGCATTTAATTAAATAATTCATTTTCTGTAATTTGATAAAGTGCTTCCTCGGCCTTAATTGCTACTAAAAAGATGACCTGGGTAAACTAAGATGTAGAATACAAGCCCTAACTAGATAGGGGTTTACTTAGGACACATGGCAATTAGTACCTTTAGGCTTTGGTGTGTACCTTAAATAATTGAGCAGCTAAATCCAGACTGGTGGAAAATCTTGGCTAAATGGGAGAGAAATCTGAATGGATATTCTATGCAGAGGCAAGTGTGGTCAGGAATGCTTACTCATATGTGAAAGGCCTAAGGTGATTGTATTCTGGAGAAGAAAATGTCAATGAGCAATAGGAGAGATGGAGAAAAAGGGAGTTGATGCCTCAGAGTCAATGACACTGGGCTGATGCTGGCACAGCAGGCAGAAGTTGCTTGGAAGATGTGATTCTCCTGGACAATTATTTTTAGCGTTTGTACATCCTCTGTACAAATTTTTATGAGGATTAATGTTCAAAGTGAAAATGTCAGAATCTTCCCCCATGTTTATCAAAGTTACAGAGTACTAATGCCCTTGGGAAGCAAAAGGCAATTATTCAGCCTTTCTACTTATTCAGTAGAAAAATGTAAGATTTCTTCCTTAGTATGTATTGAAGAAATTAAGTCGAAGTGGAAAAATACACAATCAGATCAGCCCAGGTGAGACTGTTCTTCATACTGTGATGAAGAATTCATAATGATTAACATGTCAAAAAAAAAAGCCAGTAATGTGCATTAGCTAAATATTTTAGAATTACTTAATATTGCTGAAGAATTCAGCTTTAGTACTTGAACATAATGATGTGTTACTACACACTTGAAATTAGGGCTGTAATTCAACAGAACTTTTCTCAACTTTTTATTATCAATTAGAATATTATTGCCCCACCTTTTTTTTAAATGGATTATTTAGATTTTAACAGTGTTTGTAATTTGACATCCACTGCAGAATCGTAATTCCTGCTCATGTTTTATATCACACTATAGAGCATTTTTCACAGATGCTATACCAAGACTTAAATAATTCCAGTATTTGCATTTGATGTTAAAGCTATGATTTTATACTGTAGCAAATTTTTTCTGTGGTATTTGCAATCCTTATTCTTGCTTAATCTGAATTTCTATGTATCTTTTTCAGATTGATTTATAGTTGATTTATTGTTCATGGATACAGTTGGTTTGTATGTCACTTCCCTCCAGAGTTGTAGTGTTGTTAAACAGTCCTGCTAGGCAAACTGCTGTTGATTAATTGATCTGTCTTGTGATAGCCATTAATGACACTTTTAACATCTCTACTGAGATGTGTAACATCTCTATTTGTACAATACCAGACCTCATTTTGATATGTATTCCCAGAACACTAAGTAAAAAGGTCAGAATACCCTTTTTTATTTATCTACTAAGATAAATAGTAGATAAATCTAAAAAAGATAAATCTACTAAGCTGCACTAGGCCATCTTCTGTTTTGCTGCCTGCAAAGTTGCCAACTTACCAGCCTTTCACTTCTGTGTGTACACTCAGAATAGTTCTTCACAGATGACTACTTGAGTGTTGTTTCTGCATTTCCCAGTTCATCTTTTTGCCACCGCCTTTAAGCATACACTTCAGTTGCTGCTTTTGCCATGTTCCTCATGAATTCCAGTCAATGTGGATTAGATCAAATATTCTGGTTGACTTCAGCCACTACTTAGCCTGCTTGGTGTGCCTTTCCACTCAATTGAAGTCCACCATTCCTCAGTTAAAAGGGCCGATTGGAACAGAAATTGCTACCCCATAACTCCAGGCATTAACTAAAGTTGTATTTTGACTAGTGTCAAAATACACTAATGTTCTTAAAGGTTTTTATGTTACTCTCTTTTAAGGAGAAAAGTTGTTCTTAAGATCTCTTTTTAAGCTCTTTCACAACTAAATATACGTGTATATAGAGAACAATATGTACACAAATATAATTAAAATATTATATATCAACGAATATATGTATCCCAACAGCTGTGATGGGAGAATTTAGATTGACAATTTGGGTCAATTGTAAACTTTAGAATGGAAGCTTTTGGGCTGATATTCATTAGCAACATGCCTTGTGCTTATAATTAGTTCTTACATGTTAATTATCACTATACATAAGTACTTACACACTAACCTGTTAATACCCCATCACTAATCCATGGAGCCCTTACATAGAGTATTCACAGTCACTAGTGGATTACTTCAGGCAATGGCTGTGTACACATGCTGGTTTACAACTATTTCAATCTTGTCCTCATTTATTCTAATAGCACAGTGCCATTATTATTATGTATTCAAAGCAGCCAGTCTTATATCTGATCTATATCCTATATTAGCTGTAAGTATGCAGTACCATGTAGCCAGTACTATAATAGCCTGATAACTTTGTTCTTGATGGTCCTAGTTGCTGAGATCAAGGTGACCTGACCGAAGTGTTGTTCAATAAGGGGTTGGGGGAGGTGGATGACGGGACAGGGACAGAATTGAAGTAGGCGTCGTCTTCTGCCATGCCCCACCCTCTGTCCATTTAGGGTCTTTTGTAACCATATTTTATAAAATCATTGATGCTCCTGGTCTTGGACTACATGTGATGTGGTGCTGGAGAGGTGTTACTTTCCCAGGCTGCTGTAGATGCCATGCCCTGTTGCTCAGCTGTATTTTTTTTTGTTTCTTTAATGTTTTAGGTTTTGTGGTGTTTTTTTTTTCCCCTGTATAGCTGCTACTGAGTAGAGCAAAAACAGCCTTCACAGCTCTGGAAGTTGCACTGCTTTACTGACCAGCAATTGACCATTAATAAGTTGTTTATGGTTCTGGGCCTTCTGCTTTTAGTCCATGTGCATATTTTCAAGGCCTTTATCTCATGCTTAAATTGTTTGTCCTAATAAGAGACACCTGGTACCAAGGCCTAGTTCACAGAGCCAGTTTTCATAACAAGTTGATAATGACCCTTACAGATCAGGACTGGGACCTTGAACAGTCAGTGTAAGGGCTGTTGCTAGTAATGTTAATATGGCATTTATAGAAATGCTTATACAGTTATACTGTATTAAGGTGCTTATGTTTGGATTGAAACCAAGCTAATCTTAGTGTCTTACGGTCTTAGTGTACTGCTTTCACAGGTACAGCAGGCCTATGTTTCAGCTGCAGCTCTGCTGCTTTCATGGGATGGGAATTCTGTTCCCATCACAGTGGGGCTAAGTTCTACTCTCTGCCCCTCCATGTAGTGCTGCAAAACGTGGCTTTTCTCTTAGAGTACAGTATCTTTCTTCTCTCAGTGTTGCCTCATGGTTTTCTTATGAAATCCATATTGTACTGTTGCTGCTGGGTATATGTACAACTTCGGAGTCTTCCATGGAACACTACAGTACACAGTATGAGATACGTGTTGATCAGCTTTGCTGTAAATAGTGATTTTAGGGGCGTAGTGGTGTGTATGTGATTCCTGCTTTGATATTTGACTATCCTGAAAAAATAAACTTTTTAAAAAGTGAAACACATGGGCTTTTTGCGGTGTCTAAAGTTGATACAAAATTGCTTTGCTTCCTGCCTGATCAGTAACTCTAGCTTCTTGCTGTGTATGATGGGATCCCTAATGAGTTTAACTTTGTGATTTCAAACCAATTCTAAGGTGATGTTTTTCTGGGTGGTATAATTCTAGTGCTTTGGGTTTTTTTCATGGTTTATGCATTGTGGATGGATAATGCAAATATTTTGCTCCTAAGGGTTACCCGAAAAGTATCATATGTGTTTTTCTGCAAAGGACTCGACTCTGGTTTGGTTCCCACCAAAGCGACAAGACGCACACATCCCTTTTCAGTATCTCTTATCCTGGAGTCATTAACTGATAGTTCTAAAGGCTTCAGTATGACTTCAGTGAAGTTTAGGATTCTTCACACTTTGTTTAGACAGGACAGGCCCATTACTTACATCCTGATTTCTCACAGTACATATCTAAATCTGTTAATACCCTGTCACTAATCCATGGAGCCCTTACATAGGGTATTCACAGTCACTAGTGGATCACTTTAGGCAATGACTGTGTACACATGCTGGTTTACAACTATTTCAGTCTTGCCCTCACTCAAATAACACAATGCTATTCCATGTCTTTGACCAAGTTTAGCTGATGTTTCAAGTGCATGTTTATTATACTCTAGATCTTGCTATTACAAGTCATTGGCTTTTCAGTAGGCAGTTGGGAATAGCATGTGACAGTGGAATGCTTACATATAAACCAATATACTATGACTTGGTACTATATAGTAATGTCACATTATTTAAAGGAAATAATTAGATAAAATATTAACAAAACAGGTGCTGTAAGATGATAGGATAGTTGATTCCCCACAAAAAAATCTAAAAAATATTTTTATATCACTCCTGTATCTGAATCTCTTTGCTGGGTGTGCAAAAGATCAGCTTGTTCAGGTTTGCTCTTGAGAACCGTAGGTTTCAGATTTTAAATGTGGTTTCACACTGCTAAAGTAACAGTTACAATATACACTTGTTCCAGATTTTAAAAGGTTTCTCAGATGAGAGAACTTCTTTGCAATAGATTGAACCACGTTAATTTTATTAAGTTTGCAAAGCGTGCTAACAAGTTAATACTAAATTCTACTTAGTATGCCTCTGCTTTCACAGGTACAGTGGACCTCTACTTCAGATAGGTTTTGGAAAGATAATTATTATTTAAAAGAAAAAGCAGTGTTGAAAGGCATTTTGAAAGGCAAATAACCTAATCTAAGACTTGAACTGAAATGTTTGGGTAGTTGCAAAGAATGAAAAAAAAAATGCTTTAAGCCTATTTTCTTGATAAGATTTTTCTGCATGTTTAAGTATGCCATGAGAGTTTTTTCTTTTTAAAGAGCAAACAATTAGATGTCCTATGTTTTGCCACCTAAAAGGATCATCTCTGTTTTGGTAGGCATAACATTATTTTGTTTACTTGTTTGTTTGTAGTAAGGTTTTCTGATGTCCTGTAAAAATAAATAAATAGAAACAGCCAGCATGTTTAATTAAAAAGTGGGTCCTTACTGCTTCAGAATAGCAGCAAGGAAAGGCAAGGCATTCTAGTCCAATGTTTCTATAAGGTTTTGCCCAGATTTGGAATTCAGAAGGGAAACGAGGTGTTCATGGCAGGGATGGTAAGTGCTGGGCTGCCTTGCACTAGACATGACCGGTTCCAGCTGACTGACTGTGGGGCATGGCCGAGTTCCTCAGCTGCCCTGGTGACACCTTGAGATAAATGAAGGGCAAAAATGCTGCTGAACAGCACGTGAGAAAGAGGAGTGAGGAACAAGTGTGACAAGCAGCCCTGTAAGTGCGCTGAGTTGAGAGCAGGGGGAGGGGGAGAAGGGGGTTCTGTGTGCCAAGCAGAGATGCCCACAACTTCTGGGAGGAGAGCAGGCATTTCCCTGCAGTCTGTGGAGGAGACCACAGCAGACTGGATGTCCACATTGCAACCTCTGGAGGACCCTACCATAGCAGCTGGGTAGGCCCTGAAGGAGGCTGCAGGCTGTGGAGAGTCTGTGCTGAAGCAGGTTTACCCTGAAGGACTGCAGACATGGAGAAGACCCATGCTGGAGCAGGGAAAGAGTGTGAGGAAGGAGTGGCAGAGTTAAAGCACTATGAACTGACCACAGCCCTCATTCCCCATCCCACTGTGCCTTTTTTTTTTAGTTTTGTCTTTTGTTTCTCACCATCCAACACTAATTGGCAATAAATTAAATTATTTTTTGCCAACTCAAGTCTGTTTTGTCCATAATGGCAGTAGGTAAGTGACCTCCCTGTCTTTATCTTGACTGACAAGTGTTTCATCTTCCTCTTTCTCCTATACAACTGAGGAGGGGGAGTGAGAATGTGGCTGGGTGGGGGTCTGGCAGCTAGCCAGGGTCAAGCTAATACTGTAATCTAGAGAGTGATTATAGACATAGCTTGTAACTAGTTCACTTGTTTGAAATAATAAGGGACAAGGATTGTTCCTAAGCAGAGGGAGGATTTTGCTACATGTACTCAAACTTTGAGGAAAGGAATAGGTTTCTAGAGGAAAAGACATTATTTCCTCAGACTGAGCATCATCAATGTCAAAGAAGGATACAAGGAGGAGTTCACCATTTGGAATAGCAGTATTCAGGCTGTATGCTGAAAAATGAGCAGTGATTCCAGAAAGAAATCTGCTAGCTTGATTAAATGCTTCTCCCTAGTATTTAATAGGGCACAAAAGACTGGTCTGATAAAATTCTTACCAAGCATACTGTTCATTGGTAAAAGACATATTTCAATTCAGCTGATTGAGAGGATTTTTCCATTGATGAGTCTAATTACTATTCCCCATATAGAATACAACTTTAAAATAATCTCTGTGGTACTTCCATTCACTATTTTCTCTGCTCAGTGTTTTTTTTTAAGTTAGCATGTTTTCAACCATTTTAAATTTTGTAGGGAGGGAACTTAATTCCTCTACAGTTTGGAGCTGTCATGAATTAAATGCTTTAGACAAAATTATTTTAAGATGTGCACTTTTTGAAACTTGGCTGAAGTTTTTCACTTGCTGCTTGTTTTTTTTTTTTTCTCTAGTTGAATAATCACAGCCTCTGCCAACTCCAAACTGGTTTTACATGGGAGCTGAAATGCAGTTTTCATGTTTACTTTTAAAATTAATTCCTTCAATCATACAGCACAAATGTTAAAGTAAATCTTTTATCTTTGGGATCTTACTAGCACCTGAACATAAGTATATATAGACCGTGTTCATACAGCTTCCCTTTCCTGGCGTCAGACAGCTTCTGTTTTTTTACTTTTTCTCCACAGGCAAATGTGCATTTTGGTGTTAGCCTCACTTCTTAATAGCTGCAGTACTTTTCTTATTTTAACACATGCTGCATACTGAAAATGGTGGAGTTATGAGATTTTTTAGTTTAATTTGATCTTGTTACCTGTTACTTTACATTGCTTTCATGGCTTCCACTTACTGCTGCATCAGATAAGCTTTTTAAGGTCCTCTGCACTGTATTTCTATAGCTCATCACATAAGATGTTGCACCTTCTCTTGGTTTAACGTGTGATAGTGTTTTTGTCCATTGCTTCCTAAATTATCAAATACACATTTCTCTCTTTGTCCAGTTTGCTGCCTTCTGCTGTGAGGAGGTTTCCTTGCTTATGTGTGAACATGGTCCTCTTTTGAACTTGTGTCCGTTTCAAAAATAATACCATGGTATAAATGCAATTCAGTGTATTCTGATAATTGCTTGTCTCCCTCTATTCTTTCTTGTCCTGGAATGATTTCATTATCCTGGAATGATTTTCTGGATTTCCTGCTGGAAACTGAGGATGGAGGGGGGTTTGGCTTTTGAGTGAATGCATTCAGGTCCAGAACATACTGAACAACCTATGAGAACATACATGCCAGTTTGTAGATTTTGATATATGGTAGCTGCTCTGAATCTTTTTGTGGAGGAAGTAGTAGTTTCTTCAGATTCTGCGTAACTGGAGGATATCAGAAAGCTGCAGAATGGTGCAGAAGGGACACTTTTTGTTTGAATTCTGTGGGGATGGTGGAAAAGAAAAATCCACAAAACAGTGGATAAATTGAACTTTGTGTTGTAGAAAAGTGACACAGCTGTTCATGTGTGAAAAGATTGTGTATGCAGCGCTGAGCAGCAAATATTGCTTATGATAGCCTGGCTTGCATCTCATTTTCCAGGATATAACTTTTCATGACCACTTTTATAAGGGGTATTTAAGTTGCAATTGGTGAAGACTGCTATCTTTAAAAGACTTTTCAGACTTGTGAATGGGAGGATGCTTGCAGATAGACATCAGAGTTGCAAAGTGGTATTCCAGTACTGTCCCATCAGATGAATCAAAAGACAAAATGCACCAACTCAGATAAGTGGAGAAGTGAGATCTTGGAGTGGTTTCTCCCTATACGTAACCTCCTTGCAAAAAAAACAAAAAACCAACACCACCCAAGCATGGGTTACAGCATTTGCATCGGTGGAATAGATGCAAACCACTTTATATAGGAAGAATAATCATATGTTAAGTCAGTTTTACTTATATAAGATATTTTTTGTTTTTTTTTTTTAAAAAAAAACCCTGAGAATTAGCATTTTTAATAGCTTTCGATATCCTGATATAAGACAAGTATATTTAGGCCATTTTTGAAGAAAAACCTTTCAGTTTGATTACAAAAATTTAAATTTTCTTAATTTTCAGTTAAGTACTGTTTAACTGAGACCATCCTCAAGCCTTCATGGAAAAAAGTTCTGCTAACATTCTTTGAGCTGCATTAATAGAAAGGGGGAAATGTCAGGTTTCATGTGTTGGCTTAAAGCTAGTACTCCAGTCAGTGCTCATGATCAAAAGCTAACTGACTAGCAGAGGAATTCAGATGGTTTGAGCTTTTTCCCTTAAGAGAATTTTGTGAAGCCTAACTACTTAGACGAAAAGGCAGCACTTTACAAAATGCCTTTTCTAAAGCAATGATTTCTCACAATTTTGCAATAGTTTTATTAGAGGGAATAAAACAAGTAGTACTTAATATTGTCCTTCATTATAAAATTACTGTTATGAATAGAGTTCTCTTGCAAGCTTTTATGGCTGTGATAACTCAGTCCACAGAAGAGCAAATAATATGGTGTTCTAGCAGGATGAACGGGAATTAGCATTAGAGGTTTTTGGAATCTGGTTTAAATATGATTGGAATCTAGAAATTCAAGACTTGTATTCAGCAGATTTTCACATTTATCTGTGCACAGAATCAATGTGCAGCTATATTAATTTTTTTTAAACCTTGTATGAAAAAAAGACATGGGAATCACAAAAACAATGACACGTTAATGCTTCAGGGATGTATAGCTTTGTACTGCTGAATTAGTTAAGTACAATATTGTCTTCATTCAATTTGTTTTTATAATTTATAACCTTGGTATATTTGTAAACTACAGTTATCGTCACAGCAGTATATGGTATTATTTCGTTAATAACAGTAGACTTGTGGAGCCAGGCTAGATAACTTCTGTCACACTTAGTGACTTAGGCACTGCTAGTGACATTCATGTCTGAGAAAGATGCCTAAAGAAAATGAGAACCACCATTCTTTAGTTCTATTGTTTGTTTTGCATCCCAGTGCTCTGTTTGTTATTTTCTTAATATGAAGAACCTTCAAAATTAAAATAATTTAAATAAGTTAACCATATATAAGTTTTTTAGTTCTGCAATAGAAATAGCAGCAGAAGTACACTTTAATAGTTGTGATGTGCAGACTTGAGTTGGATCTACTATGGACCACTCCAGCTTTTGTCTTGTAGGGAAAAGGAGAACTTCCATTTAGAGTAGTAGTAAGAGAGCAAGCAAAAGTTTCATTGTTCAAGATTTGGTGCTTGTTTTTTTTTCCCCGCATGGAGTATCCTTGAAGGTTATGAAGTATATAAAAGCACTTAAGCTTCCCTGTGTGGTTTGCCTTAAGCACTTGAACCAGTATTTTTCAAGCAGGTACTGCTCTGAAGCTTGTTTCATTAATACCTTGGGCTCGAGAGCTGTATAGCAGGAAGGATTTTGTGGCAATACAGTCAGCTATGACTCATGAGACCTGAGCTGGCTATGAACTTCCTCAGTAACTGTAGCCAAGTAAATGTTTCTTCATGTAAACTGTTCTTGCTTATTTATAACTTAAAAGCTAGTATTGGTTGGTTTTATACGAAAGATCTAGGACACTTGAATACTTGCGGTTATCTTTATTTAGGCAGGATTCTCTGCAGGTGCCTTGGAAGAAAGCTTGGGAGACAAGCAGAGTTTTGGGGAAGCTGGAGGCCTATTTCTTGCACCATATTCTTGCATGGAATTGAATTAACTGTTTGGGGTGGGTTTTGTTTTGTGTTTGTTTGCTTTTTTTTTAAATGCTGGCTGTGGGAGCAGCTCTTGGCACTTGCTCAGGCCGCCTCTGCCACAGACTCTTAAAATCTGCTCAGCTCAACTTTGAAGGCACTATAAAGGGGGTGTTCTCATTTGAAGTGTCATGTCAGTCTGGGTTTTGTTCCCCAGTGCCCTCTCAGTTTAGGTATGTATGCTGCTGGAGCCTGCTGTGGGGTGGGGGTGTTAGCAGCTGAAGTTCTCCAACCTGCTCTAGGTCCTGAGGGTAGATAGTAACTCCTATTTGTTTCCTGCTTCTCTGCATGACTAAAACATTCCTCTTTCTTGCTTTATATTAGTTATGAAAGGATAGTAGGACATTTGCTGGCCTCAGCACAGGTCCGTAGCTTGTTACTGATGAAAATCCCTATTTATCCTCCAGTGTCTTGCCAGGTAGCTGGCTAAGAACTGTACCATAATCACCTCTGAGCTTAAGGAGGAAAATGAACACTGGACTAGAAACAGTGAAAAGGGGAGATCGAAATGAAATTAGTTGAAATCTACAGGAAGAATGTGAAGGGAAGAGAAGTGGAAAAACTTTCAGCAAGTGTAAGGAGAGGCTGAAACTCATCTGAGGAGGATGTTAGAAGAATAAAGGACAGACCTGACACATTATGGGTAATGCTTTGTGGTCTCTGCTAGATGCAGCTACAGAAGACAATGAAAGCATTTATAGCAAGAGGGAAACCGAGGAAGTTTGCCCACAGCTCAGTGGGGAGGAAAATGTAACAGATGATAGCAGAAAGTTACATACTGAGGTCTGCCAAGTTATCAATGAAGATAAAATGCGAACTCATTCCTGGTTGCGAAAAGGGTTTGTTGACAACAGCTTGATTTCTTATGTGTTGAGAAAAGATCAGATCACATGTGATTCAGGTGCTTTACTTCCTCTTGGTAAAATACATATTAGAGGACTTGCCTTTCATGTTCATTTAATTCAGGGTTATTACTGTGGGGCCTGTATTTTAAAAAAAAAAAGGGCAGTGGAAAAATGGGAGGAAATAATGGGTCTGATGTTGACAAAAAATATGGGAAACAGGCATTTAATAAGTACTACAAGATAGTAAATAGGTAACAGGCATCTGTCAAGAGCAAATCATGTATTGCCTGCCTAATTTCCTCTTGAAGCAATATTTAGCCTTGTAAGTGGATATTTCTTACCTCTAAGAAACTTACCTAACAGGATCACCTGATCAGCTGGCTTTTTTGTAAAGTGGAACTGCCCACTGAGTATAACCCTAGATCTGATTTTTAGATGGCCTAGTCTCTCAACTGTAGGTAAAGCAGAAGTGTACATACAGTGAATGGCCCAGAAAAGTGTTTAAAAGTTTGGTTAGGCCTCAAGGGAAAACACTTCCTTTCCCTGTCTTAGCAACAACGCATGGATTTTCAAAAATAATAGAAGTTACTCTGCAAGGAAAAGGAATACATAAACCTGCCTTTGAAAAGGATAGAGAGGTGATCGTTTTAAATCCCATTAGCAGATGTTTAGGTTAGAGATGGAGTGGGCGGGGAAACAAAGGTGATTGTGTACTGGAGTAAGTTGTGTATGGAAGTGTGGAATCTGTAGTACTGCAGGCTTTTAAGATTAACTTTGGCAAGTCTTTCTGACTGCATAGCATTTAATTGCTTTTAACTCCTCCCAAAGGGCTTCAGAGAGAGATAGAGAAAGAGCGGAATAATGCTGTCACAGCAGGAAAAAAATGGATAGCTAATTCTTTTACACTTGCTTTTTGTGTGATTTTTGGGAAGAGTCTTCCATTGTTGTGGGTATGTCCCCCCACCACATGGCTAAAGGAGGGCCTGGCAACGGGTGGCTTGAAACTGGCAGATAAGCCTGACACACTGATGGTTTGCTACTGTGAAGCAGAGGGGTTAGAAGATGTGATATCCTGTATTGGGTTTACGTGGGCAAGGTTTTGGTAGTGGGGGGGACTTTGGAGGTGGCTTCTGTGAGAAGCTGCTGGAAGCTGCTGCCATATATGACAGAACCAGTTCTACCTGGCTCTGCGTCGGCAGTGGTCAAAAGCTGAGCTGAACAGTGATGATAGTAGCACCTCTGTGATAACGTACTTAAAGGGTGAAAACTGCTGTGCAGCAGCAGCTGGGAAAGAGGAGTGAGAATATGGGAGAGAAACAACTCCGCAGATACCAAGGCTAGTGAAAGAGGAAGGAGAGGGGGTCCTCCAGGCACTGGAGCAAATTCCCCCTGCAGCCTGTGTTGAAGACCATGGTGAGGCAGGTTGTTCCTCAGCAGCCTATGGAGGTCCATGGTGGAGCGGCCTGTGGAGGACCCCACACCGGAACAGGTGCATGTGCCTGAAGGAAACTGTGACCCCATGGATAGCCTGCACTGGAGCAGGCTTGTGGCTGGATCTGTGAACCTATGGAGAAGAGCCCTTGCCAGAGTAGGTTTTCTGGCAGGACTTGTGAACCCACAAGGGACCAACATATTCATGGAGTGGTTTTTATGTTGTAAAGGTTATTATTAACATGTAGAGTTGTCTTTAGCATCTGGAAGCAGTAGTTGTGGTACTTATCACCATTTTCCAGTATTTAAGGGGGTAGATACAAAAGATGGAGACTCCCTTTTTAGAAGTCACATGGAAAAAACAAGGTAATGGGTACAAGTTATTCCTGAGGAGAGTCTGATCGGACACAAGAGAAAATTTTTTCACAATGAGAACAATCAGCCCTTGGAATACTCTCCCCAGGGAAGTGGTAGATTCCCCAACACTGGACACTCTTAAGATTCAGCTTTGTAGGGTGCTGGACCATCTTGTTCAGGCTATGCTTTTGTCAGGAAAGGTTGGACCAGGTGATCCTTGAGGTCCCTTCTGACCTGGTGGTCTATGATTCAGGTAGTGTCATTTGCCTTAGCCCTAATTAGAGCCTGTCAGCTTCCTACAGTTACTTGCATGTGTAACTTTTCTTTGTATTCAAATTCAAAAAGGTATTCAGCTATACCTGCATTATATTTCTTTAAGAGTAGTTTTCAAGGAGGTGGTGGGGTAGGGAATGTTATGCTTAGTTGAATATTTGATAAGGAGTAGCTTTGAGCTGGCAGTGTCAGGGCACAGGATCAATGAGATCATTGTTTTGTTTCCACGTACTTTCCTTAGCAGCTTCGTTGTAAGGCTAGTAAAAGCTTTTTAGTATTTTGAGACATATGAACTGAAAGTTAGATGCATTGAATGGTGATACTGGAAAGGATTGCATGTTGCTCCCTGTCCAACATGATGAAAATAGTTGGGGCAGAGCTTCCTTTAGTTCCTGCCCACCCTTGTCATTTTGCTATAGTCTGCTTTTATACTTCTGTCCTGGTACCTTTTGCTACCATGTATGTATTCCTTCCATCTAAGATCAATACTGATAGAAATAACCTTTTTTTTTTTTTCCCCATGCTTTGAAATAATAATAGTAATACTAAAATTATAGGTGTATTTTCCTGGCTGTGTCCAGTAGTTATTTTGCTAAAGAATTTGAAGTATGAAGTTTTGGTCAATGTGTGTGTGTGGAAATTTTTTGTGACAGCCTTTATTTAATAAGAGTGTATTAAACAGGCTTTTCTGTTTCAGAAGACTGGCGTTTTCCATTATGAGAGTGTGTGTTCATTGAGACAGCTATATAAAATGGAATTTAGAATCTCAAATGAATTTAAGACTCTATGGACCAAGTTTTCTAATTACAGTGTTTCATAGTGTCAAAATATTCTGTGAGGTATCGTTGATAATGTTGCTAATTTTAGCTACTCTTACACTCTTTTCTGTCACAGCCCCATGACTTTGACGAATGCAGATTTGATATTAGCGTAAACGATAGTGTTTGGTACCTCCGAGCTCAGGACCCAGACCACAGACAACAGTGGATAGATGCAATAGAACAACACAAGGTATGTGGTTTTTTTCTGATTTCCTTTCTTGATCCATCATTAGATCTGTTGATGCTTGTGGAGGGTTGCAAGCTTCCCTGTACAGTTATTAAAGTACTCAAGGTATTTATGACAGGTAAAAGCTGCAAGATTGAAGCTGTGTGTTAACTATGTTTCAAAGGAATTGATTTGCTTGTTCTTCATAGATAAAGAGTTTAAAGAACTGAGCTAACAACTGTGAACCTTTCTTGAGCTCTCCAGCCTGAAAAAGAAAAAGCTTTCATTACGTTTGAGTGACTTTTTAATGCGTTTGTCCATCCTCTCCTTCTGTTCCTGATTCACTCATCCTGATTATTGAATTGTTTTTTATCTGTCCTAGATACTAAACTTGTTAGTCTAAGAGTCAGTTCTCCTAGGTTATCATTCTGGTCTTACGCTCCTCTCTTTCATCATTTGGCTGCTTTTAATCTACTTGTCTTTTAAGGCCCTATTCTTCATCAGCATTTTGGTTCAACTTTCCTGATCTCTTCCTTATCTCTTCCAACAAATTTGGTTATTTTCATTTTACCTAAAGGGCTTGAAAGGTCAGATGTTTTTAAAGTGTGTAGCATGCAAAGCATCCATTATGTTTTCAGGTAAAAGATAGGCACTGCCCCAAGGTGTTGAGTTTAACCACAACACCTAGCACCATGTGACTTCTGCAGCTGGGTTATACAGATGTTACAGGAATACAAATTAAAATATATATTTAAGTATGTATTCTTACCTTGAGCTTCTTGAAGTATTGCTTATATAAGTACTGTGTGTAATTAGAAGTTTCACCTTCTACTGGGGAATCCTTGCAATAAGCCGTACATACTCTTTAAATTTAAAGTACTGCCTGATGGTTCTCTAAAAAATTCATCTCAATTAGAGTATTAGTCCATTTTTAGCTTGGCGTTTTGCCTTCATGTTAGGTACAGAGGTAATGTTAAAGCACAAAATTAAGTTGCAAAACCAAGATTCTTTTCTGTAGTCTAGTACAAAACCCACAAAGTTAACCATTGAGTACCTTTGAGGCAAAAATACTGCCATTTGTTTCTACTGCAATACCTGAGAAAAATGTCTCAAGGATACACTAAACAAGTTGCTGGATTACACATCCATAGAGCTGGCATTTCAAAAACTGATTTGCAGGTGTGGGGTCTTCAGGTATGGAGTTGTGGGGACATGAAACTTAGTAACTCTGGGCTAAAATTCAGACAAGGTTTGGTGAATGATTTAGCTGCTGAAATGCAGAACTTAATCTGAAGTCCAGATAAGCAGAAATACAGGCTGGCTCATTGCATGCATATAATTGTCATCTCCAAACTCAACAACAGTTAAGGACAACCTTAAAAGGGGAAAAGAACAGCATGAATAAGACATCTCTTTGAGGTTGTGCAGAGCAGAGTTTAAGACAGGATTTAGGTATTTTTCATCATTCAGTCCTGCATGAGACCACTTACCACTCGATACTTCCATATTATAAGTAATAGTTTAGGATTTGTCATTGTATTTACATGTCATATGTATTCTATGGAATTAGAATCATAGAATTGCCTAGGTTGGAAGGGACCTTTCAGATCATCTAGTCCAACCATCGTCTAACACTGATAAAAAACATTGCTAAAACATATCTCTAAGCACTATGTCTACCCATCTTTTAAATACTGCCAGGGCTGGTGACTCAACCTCTTCCCTGGGCAGCTTGTTCCAATGCTTAATAACTCTTTCAGTGTAACAATTTTTCCTAATACCCAATCTAAACCTTCCCTGGAGCAACTTGAGGCCATTTCCTCTTGTCATAATGCATGTTACTTGTGAGAAGAGACTGACCCACACCTCTCTACACCCTGCTTTCATGTAGTTGCAGAGAGCAGTAAGGTCTCCCATCAGCTTCTTTTTTTTCAGGCCAAACAAGGCCAGTTCCCTCTGCCACTCCTCATGAAGCTTGTTGTCCAGACCCCTCGCCAGCTTCATTACCCTGTTTCCCTGTGTCACAAAAAAAATATAAAATCTTGTATTTATCAAAACTGAGTTTTCTTCTCCCACTTTACTCCCCAGCACCTATCATGAGGTATGTGTTTGCTTTTCTTTTTCTGCCTGGTATTATTGGTAGACTTAATTCATCTTACTCAGTCTCCTTTTCAGATCGTTAATGACTGTTGAGGAACATGATTCCTGGTATTCTAAAAGTTGACCTCCCTTTGTGAAGAAGCCTGACTAATTATGCAGGTTTTCCACTTAAAAAAAAAAGCTTCTTTTAATGTCGATTTTGGTTTGGATAGTTTAAACTTCCATGCTGTGCAAGAATTTCATGGTTCGTTTAAATAAATAAACTGGTACCAGATCTGTCTTTACATTTAAGGGAGTGAAATAAGACGTTTCATGGATAATTCCACTACCCAATTTTTTGAGTATTTACTTGGAGTATCAGGATAGGAGTAATGAATGCTTTTTTATTATTGTTTTATTGAAGTTATCTATCTACTCTTTGCTAAATGAAAGCGAGTCATCTTCTGGAACGTTAAATAAACTGAAGAAAAGTATGTCCAGAAATAGGAAATGGAAATAAAATTCTTTCTGTATATGCTGAACTGACAACAAACAGTTCAGTTTGCATTTGCTGTCCTAATGTGATAACACTGGGCTTGACTGTTGCGAATCTGATGGGCTTATAAGTATGCATAGTTTGCCATTTCATGTCTATTTGACATTTTTCAGTTTCTTGCATATTCCATTTTATTCTGTAGTGTTTATAGTACTGAAGACAAATAGCAGTGTTCATTCTTAAATGGAGAGGGAAATAGTATGCCACCTCACTTCTAAATAAACAATCAAACCATTTAATATATTAAAGCAATACATTATTTAAAAGCATTCTCGTTGTAGTACGTGCCTAAATACCATGATTAACACAAGGGAAGGAAAACAGTAAAAGTTAATGCAGTCTTACAACAATAGCTTAGACTCAAGTCAAAAGTATATACCTAAATCTCAGAAAATTGTGAGTTACTAGCATTTTTTCCAGTACAAGGTACTGTTGTCTTTGTAACATAGTAGATTTGTTTGAAATTTGTAGGTGTGGAGCTGTATCTGTTCCTACTTAACTGTTCCTACTAAAATACATAGATATGCAAATGCTATCATCAGACATCTCGGAAAAATGCTGTATGCCCATAAATAGGTGTTTGGTGTAATTATACATAAAGCAGAAATGCCCAAATCCATTTTTCATTCTGGTTATTGCTAATGTTTCTCAAAGAATGTGTCTCCAAATGTCTTGTTTCTATATTTTCTATATTGAGTGGTTAGTGCTATATCTTATAATTTATATACAACTTCGTAGGAAAAATGTACTGCTTCTTAATAACATTGATAGAATCTGAAAAACAGATTTTCTTGGAGTCTGGAAGTTAATCCCATTTGTCATTTGAATTTGTATGAGCAACACTTAGTTTTAAGTAACTTCTCACTCATCCTTTAATTTTCTTCAACTTTTGTGGAAGTCTTATATTAAAACACTTGATTGATAGTAGAAGATGGGCTTTCTTTTATGAGGCAAAATATCCCATTTGACTGAAAAGTTCAGATTTTTGTTTGCTTAGTCTGAAATTTTCTGAAGAAACTGTCCTGATCAGGTTATAAAAATTCAAGGAATTCCTTGACAAACTGTTGTTACCAGATAAAAATTGTTTTTGTTTGAGAACTAGGTTCTTGAAGAGACACATAATAATTTGAGTAAAATTGACAGAAGAAGTTATTTCCTTTATTAAGCAGTCACTTTTTTTAACTTGAGTCTACTGCTATATAAAGTATTTTTTGTTTGTTTTTGAAGCTCTTTGTTGCTTGCTGAGTGGGTAGGTAGTTCTGGTAGGCTGCTTAAGCTGTTTGCTAACAAAAGTATGTTTGTGAGACTTACTGTAGCATGTCACAAGGTTGTTTATCTTTAGAGTATGAAAGATGGACTACAGCTTTGACTGCTTCATTGTGCTCTGAACAGAGAAAACACTGATTTAAAATGAATTTTGTATTAAAATTGAGTATGAGCAGACTTAGAAAAACTTTGTGCTTAGCAACACCAATGAGTAGCTGGTAGCCAAGAAATGTAAAACATCTAATGTTCAAGCATAAGAACTTCTAGAATTTGTTGCTCTTTATTTCATCATTGCATTAGCCTTTTCTTGTATTGAGGTTGCTGAATACTTACTAGGTTAAATGTTTCAAGTATAGCTTCCAAAGTGCATTAATCTCCCTGAACTGGTGCAGGGAAAAGTGTAAAACAGTTACAAACTGAGGCAAATGAGAATATAGTTAGTGTGTAACCGGGAGTCCTTTCTTCTACTTAAATGTACTGAGCATATACTTTATCTCTAAAATATCTGGTAGTAAGGGTGCGTATCATTAAGAAGCTTTTCTGTTCTCCTACCCTAAGAGATAGTCACGTCTGGGATAGCTTATGACCTTTTCTTAGGTGGATCTAATGGAAATGTATATCGCTAAAGAACTCAAGACCAGACTAGGTTTCCACATTTCTCCAGTGTGAAAATATTGATGGTGCATGAGCACCAAGGTATCAGTGCTTTTGAAATGCTACTCTCTTCTTAAATAATAAATTGAGGGGCTGACCCCACATCTCTACCATGGTTTGAAAATGGAATATGGAATTTCTAACCTGGGATTAGAGAAACTGGTTTAAATGTTTAAGTCTGTGTTTGGAGGAAAATGTCTGGTTTAACCTGTAGAGAACATGGACTCCTGCAGCATGTAACTTCTAACAGGTAACATGAATGCATGCTATGTAGTATGAATAAATAAGATTTACTTTTTTACTGAAGTGGAAAGTGTTTCTTTAGGCATATTAAAATTATCCAAAGTTTTCATTCTTTACCCTGTATTCTGGTAGAGTTGATGGTAACTTACAAACTTTCATTGCTTCCTAAAGGTATAGATGAAGGGAGTGAATTACTGTTTGCTTACTTTGAGTAAATTAATTTGAACTCCTGAGATACAGACAATGATTTCTTGTAATGTTAATCTAACACCTGATTTGAAAACTTGCTGAGAATTTCTTTAGAAATGAGTGTTCCATGAGAAACTCTGCATCAACTTAGGTTTGTCCCATTTTGTTCCGGTTTAGTTTTAATTTTTTTCTAACACAAGTTCTGCATGTGTTTGTTATTGACTTTGTAACTCTTCAGTAGAATAAATTGACAGTGTTTTAAGTCATGGATTTTCAAAATCTTGTGTTTATCAAACTGAAATACTGTTTTAAATCTTGCTGAACTTCTTACAAAAATCCCTTTGCTGTGTCAAACTGGAAAAAGTCATTCTCCAGAGGGATGTCTAGATACGCAATGAATTTGGTATGTAAGGAGTACATAGGTTCCCTTTTTCATTTTGAAGCGGTGATATACAAAGTGTTTATATCTAGAGCAAGAGGTATGAAAATTCTGACTCTGAAAGGCGTTAAGTGGCTACCTTGAAGTAGTCACTCCTCCATCGTTTTTACTGTTGATTAGACACAGGAAGAGGAGTAGTCAGTTACTTAGGTTATAGTGAAGCATTGGGAAGAGTAAAATTTGTAAAATGTCTCTTTTGCTAGCATTTTTTTTTCCCCAAATAGCATGGGGGGAGGAGGCATGGCAGCCTCGAGGGTTCAAAGATAGTTTAGCTTGTAGTTCTCAATGTATACTATAACTTGGTTTTTTAAATTATCAGTTTTTAGACTCGGATGCTTCACATCCCAGTTTTTTGCATTCTTTAAGTACAGAGCTACTTAAGATAGTGAAAAACCAAAAAGCTGATTTTGTCAGGCTAATGAAGTCAAATTTAGGTATAAGTATTAAAACAATTTATTCACTTCCTCTATTAAACACTGGTACATTTCCAAACAAGTAACTAGAGTTGGGACATTTTGCTTTGAGATCATTATTTTTTGAATGTGGATCCTCGTTCATAGATTAATTTAAAAAACTACAGGGTAAACTTTAAACAGCATAATTTTGATTGTAGGTAATAAGGGCGCTTCACAATACTGCCGTAGGAAAAAAAAAAAAACCCCACCCCATTGTCAGCTTGAAATTTTCAAGTGAGTTACTATATGTGCTGTTCGGCATTGAAAAATATTACTACTAATAGCAATTGTGATATTGCAGCAGAAAATGCAACCAGGTTCATGGGTGTCTGAGGAGAGGACAAAGGGTAGAGATGGGCTTTGGCTAGTCTAACATGAGTACAACACCATAAAGAAGTAAAACTCCTCCCAGTGGCTGAAAACAGAGCACTGTAGTGTAGTGCACTTCAGTAGCATCTGAAATATAACAAAATAATCCACAGAGTACTCTTAGAAGAGCCTCCTCAAACTGTTCTAGTTGTTCCAATTCTAAAAGGTTGAGTTAATGTCAGATTGCTTAAATCTGTTGGTAGTACCAGTCACCCTCTCGGTATGAAGGACATCAGGTAAAATGCTGAATTACAATATTGAAGTAGTTCTTTAATTTAAACTTGACCTTCTATCTTTGTGTTATGTCTCTCATGACCTCAAGCAAAAGAGGTTATGCAAGAGTTAACTTTTTTGAAACTCAGAGCAAATCTTAAATTTCACTTTCAACTTAGTGATAAGCACCCAGAGTATTTCTGTTCCTCGTGTTTTGAATTGAAGTGCTTCACCTTCAGATCAAGACCCAATTGCATCTACCCATTCCTTCAACCTAATAGCTGCCTTAAGAAATTTCACATTAACAATACTTCAAGTCAAGCTTGTGTTTGAATACTGTATTTAAATATTGATCTATGAGATTATTTTTAGTTAGCTGTGCTAAGAAAACTTTGGAAAATGCTAATCGAGATAAATAGTAGCATGAGAAAGTTTATTAGCAGTAGATGCCAGAGCCAAAAAAGTCTGACCAGTTAATCTGTCTTTTTATGTTGACCTGAACAGCTCCCCATTCCACAGTTGTTCATGTGGAGATCTTTTACAACTCCCTGATACTTTGTATGGATCTCTTCCCAACTCAGTTTTTGTCTTTCTTTGGGGTACAGCACCAAAGTTTGACCTAGTATTCCCACTGAGAATATTACAGATGTTGTATAGAATGTAAAATTATTTTGTGGGTCAACTACCCTGTTTTGCAACACCCTGATCTTAATTTTTTAGTTATTTGGCTTGAGAACCACTAAATCTTATCCATTCTCAGAACTATCTGCAGATTGCTACCTATCCTGTGTTTGTACAGTACAGTATTTCCTATAAACAAGTAAACCTTGAACTTCACTTTTCTCTAGCGTACACAAGTATTAAGTTTTTGCTGCTCTTCTATCAATTTCAGCTTTTCCAACTCCACTGTCTTGATTTTTGATTGCTTTCCAGAAATAATTCTTCGTGCTGCTTCCTTTGTGTTAATTTTCTTAAGTGATTGTGTTTCTTATAGTGCTTTCCAAAGTGTGGGGACTGGCTGGGCGAAGAAAGGCTGGATGGTTCAGCAATATCTTGCTTAATAGCTGAGCTTGCTTGTTATTCTGTTGGGAGCTCCTTATTTGGGTCTGAAGCTTTACGTGTATGTGCAGTTAAGATAATCTTAAATCTTTGTATCCGTAAAAGCTGTTATCACTGTCTGCCACGTGTTCCCAATTAAAAACTTTTCTCCTCCGTCTAGTCAAAGCATTAACAGGTAGTCTTTATAATCTTAGTAGAAGTCTTGAACTCTCCTTCTCTCAAACCCCTACGCCCAAAAGGTAGTAAACTTAGCTGAGATTATTTACTCCTATCTCTCCTCTAAACTAGCTAAATATATGATTTGACTGAAGATTCAAATGCACATAAAGGTTAAAGTAACCTTTTGATCACTGAAAAGCTGAACTGGTGAACCAAGCTGTTCTGAAATACATAAAGAATGCCTGAAAATTACAGGCCAAAATGCAAATTAGCAGAGCATTGCCTCGTGGATGCAATACCATGTGAAAGAAAACACTTGGAAAAGTGTGAACTTGATACCGGATAGCATTAAAGCCTTGTGACACCACTGCTAAGCTGTTAAGGGTATGTTGGTCAATATTTTTGTAATGCTATTTAATGAAGAGTGATGTACATGGCTAAAATAAACTTGGTGCCAAGTCTAATGCTGAGTCTTGAGGTGACCAGAACTAAGTTGCCAGGCTCAGCTTGCAGCTGGCTGTGCTGTAAATAACCAGTATAATTTCCATAAACAAGTGGTAAACTCAGAGGTGTTATTAATTCATTTTGAAAACAACTGTGGTAGATCATTTTGATAGCGTATACTTTCAAGTAGTAGAAATAAGGAGAATGTCAAATGTTTGATACTGGCAGTCGAGCTCCCCATGGTAGAGTGGCAACACATTTTTACACGGTCTCCCTGAAAACAATTTTGTTCATTGAGCCCTGCATTGAGCTTGACTTTGGTGGTAAATGCCCCTTAGAATCAGGGTAAGCTCATGGCATAATAAACAGTACAGAGCTGCAACGTGGAAGTAGTAAGTGGTTAAACAGTTAAAAGTTGACACTTGCCAAATACATCTGCACGCTGTTTACTCAGAGTTATTACTCATCAGCTCAAACAGTACTGTGCATTAACAGTTTAACAGAAAAATCTTGGATACTGTGTATGCCTCCGTCTACCAAATGCAGTCTTTTTTCTTTCTAAAAAGACTTTGTATGGGGTGACTTTTCTTCAGTCAGCTTTCATTACAGTGAAACTCATTGAGCTGAGATTAGCAGACCAGAGTTACACCCTAGCCATTGGGAGTAGATGCTGCTCAACCACATGGGTGGGGTGCAGAAGTGGCGGTGATACATATTCGGTAACTTTTGGGCTCTTTTATGACAGACACACAGGTACACACCTCACAATCCCTATGTCCCTGCTGAAAAAGACAATAGCTGCAGGAGCTAATGTGACTAAGGAGCTCAGGAATTCTTTTAAAAACATAAGAATAAGACGTGGGGCATCTTCTGCCTTTTTTCTTTAATTTGTTGTCCCCTTGCTGTTATTGGGAATTCTTAAGGTAATTCTTCTAATATAATTTCCACTGTGGGACAATAAAAAGATAATTTTCTCTCTAAAAACAGATAATGCTTGAAAATGTCTTTGCTATCATGTTCGTGTCATCTAGGTGAATGGACTTAATACAGAGTAAACAAAATTCTGGTGTGCTGAGTATACCTGTTTTAAATGGGAGAGGGAGGAAGGTTTAATATTTAACTGCTGATATTTAATTTTCCTATATTGATTGTTATGAACACAGACATCAGAAAATGTTGAAGGTGGGGACGTATAAAGAGAGAGGTGTCTATCTTTCATCCCACTCTATCTGAAATAACTTGTGGGTATTTGTGTGTTACCTTAAAATTGCTGGTTTAAGCAAGCAAGTATAGCTGAAGCTTCTCAGCTGCTAAGAACTACTTGCCCTGATGTATGTTGTGATGGTGAGAGTGAAACTTGCAGAAGTTGTAGAGAAGCTGTGGTTTCAGGGGAAGATGGATGCATTTCTCAAATTACTAGTCCTTTACTGGAAATAAAGTTTCTTTCTTTAAAATTGACTCAAATTGACTTCCTTCAAGGAGGAAAACTAAGCTTGGGTATGTCTTACACATTCCATTGTGTTAGCACTGTTATCACCAGGAACCCTTTAATAGATATGATATTGCTTGTCACTTAATGTTACTAAATTTGCTAAGTGCACTTATTGTTGGAAACTCTGTGTTTCCTGAAAGAAGACCTTAAGGGAAAGCCAGTGAATCAGCAGTTTCAGTTGACTACACAAGTGTATGCTGCAGCAAACCTAAATGCTGTCACTTCCAAACTGTTGAAACTTCCCTTTCAGGACAGGAAAAAATAGCTCTTTGTCTGTCTTGGCACCCTTTTGCCACTCTTGGGCCCATGTTTGAACAGCCGCTGTAAGTTGCAGCTTTATTAATAAAGTAGTTACAGTTAAGACTGTTTAAAGCTGGACTAAAGCTTTCAGTCCATTCCAGCCCAACACACTTGATTAATTATAAACAGTGCAGATTGTTTCACTTTGACCAATCCAAACTTTCTTTGCCTGTGTGTTCCAGTTATGTTTCATAACAATCACTTTGGCTTTGAAAATAGATATTACAATTCTCTGAAGAATGCATCTTTATGGGGTGGAGGCCTGGGTATCTAATTGGACATGCTCGGAGCAGGAGGTGGTACCAGAGATATCTTGCAACCTAGTCATTCTGATTCTATGATAAAACGACATTTCTTATATAGCAGTTCAATTCTCCCTTGCTCATGTCATAGTATTTTCAGCTTCACAGTAAAAGGATTCCTCATTTCTGTCTTGAAACAATCCTTGTTTAACAAAGTGAAGTTTTTTGCCTCAGTTCGCTAGTTTTCAGGTTTTCAATAAAAGACCCGGTTAAACTCTGTCTCCTTGAAGTTTTGCTTTATTGTTGCATTATTTGAAGCTGCAGCTTGTACTTACATTCTTGTTTCTACCTGCCCCCAATATGCTAAACAAGGTTAAACAGAGAATAAAGTATCTGTTTAATGTGTTTAGAGGTAGTAGAAGGTTTGAGGAAATCTGTTGGGTAAACCTGCCATTTTGAAATGTAGAAAGTGCAAAGATTAGCAATAATAGCTATTCAGGCTACGCTTCCTATAATCTAATCAAACAACACATAGGGCTTAAGGTTTGTGGAAATATTTCTGATATTCAGAGACTTCCTGGGCTGGTTTGTCTTTTAATTCTTGAAAAGAGGCCACCATGCCTGCTAGATGCATATGTTTTACAGATCAGGAGTGTTTAGCTGACAGTACCAGTCATACATGGCCTTTCTTCTTGGAGTATCTATATGAGGAGACCTGGATAGATGCACCTGGATAAAAACATGCTCCACTATGCGTTTGGGCTTGGTCATAAGCAAAGGAAGTCTGCACTATATGGCCTGAGGCTGCAATTAGAAGTAACATTTCTGTGTCACCTGGGTGGTAAGGCTTTCTGCTAGCCTCATTGATTTATAGTGTCTCAATACAAAATGCTTCAAGAAAGATCTTTTTAGAGCTCTGTGATACACAGGCAGTCTGCAAAGTTTTCCTTCAATAACCTAGACTGTGGTTCTGTGGCTTTGAATTTGGAGTGGTTTTGGATGTAGGTACCATAGCTTCACTTCTCTGCCACTTGTATGACTCCTACTTTGTCATGCCTGAACTGGGCTATATGCAAATCTGTCGGAATATGAAGATCTGGTGGCAGAATATGCATTTTTTCACTGCCATGCTGAATGGGCCAGGAACACCTTGTCTTGCCAGTGGAGTGGAGTCAGGTTTTAATGTTTTACAATTCAAAGCAGATAACAGCAAGAATATAGCCATTGCCCTTCAGTCTGCCCTACACACACTCCCGTGTCTGTAGGCAGTACCGTCAGTGTTTCGGTCAGTTTGTGAGCTGTTAACACGTGGGTGACTTTCTCATGGTGAATTCTTCAGGGTTATACCGCTGTAAGGGAACCAGCAATGGGATTGATCTTCAGCAGTATGTAGACAGTATATGGAAAATAATTTAATCTAATGATGTACATATTGAATGTGTTTCTGCAGTTGCCTGGACTCCTCATAGTATAGAGTGCAGATAAAGCACAAGCTCTTGCAGAAGGCGCTTTTACAAACTACAGTGATGCTGTCACAAAAAGACTTAGTTTGGTTACTAGAACACTGAGTTAGAATAGGCTACTAAACTGATTGTTTTATCAGTAGTACATTGTTCTGTAACTAATATTCTAAGTAGTGAGGAAAAGGCCTCAAGTTGCACCAGGGGAGGTTTAGATTGGATACTAAAAAAATTGTTACACTGAAAGGGTTATTAAGCATTGGAAAAGACTGCCCAGGGAAGGGGTTGAGTCACCATCCCTGGCAGTATTTAAAAGATGGGTAGACATACCATTCAGAGATGTGGTTTAGTGATGCGTTTTGTCAGTGTTAGTTTCGTGGTTGGACTAGATGATCTGAAAGGTCCCTTCCAACCTAGGCAATTCTATGATTATTGCAAGGAGGGTTTTTGTGTTGGTACCCAGCACTGCACTGGCATTGTTTATCTTGTTCATAGTTTTTTATTCCTCTGGAAAGCAGTAAAAACAAAACTGGTGACCCACAGCTTAACGTACAACCTAATGATGGGTGATAGTATTATAGTCCTGTATAAAACTTGTCATAACACTTACCTTAAAGTCTGGAGTGTTTTGGAGCCTAGATCCTTTGATTTGCTTTCTTCTGGTGCACTAGAAGCAGTCCTTTGTGAGCTGTTTTCCTACCAGTTCCTGGATTTTCCTTCAAGGGCAGGGCAGGTCACTTTATTGTAGAGACCTGAGCTGTGCTTGAAGTTGTTTTTTCTATTGTCTTGCACAAGGGGTGTTGGCTTTCAGCATATAAAAGCAGTCTGATTCTTTTTGCATGAATGAATAACGATTGGGGGGAGTGTTGGGTGTTTTTGTGTTGGCAGATGAATTTAATGTTCTTAATGAGGTCTGTAATGTCAGGTAACCCTTCAGTTATCAAAAGATTAGCTTTCTGAAAGCTGTGTTGCATAAAACAGTTCTACAAACTCCTAAGGAAGCCCACTTAAACTGAAGTGTTATGAATAGAGTAGGTAACTTATTTCAAATTGAATGTCTATATCACTACTGTGTGACTTTTTGTAGGTTTGGAAGGGTTTCACTAGAACTTTTTTTCTTCTGATGCTTCTCAAAGTGCATATGCATACAGGGAAAACTAGTTTGGTGAGAACCTACTTAATGCACACTCTGTACATGAAGAAATCCTGTGCCTGTTCATCAGGCTGGTATATAAACTTCCTTTTCACTGTTAGCTGTATGTTTGACAGCTGCAGGCTAATGGCTGAGCAGTTGAATGTGAAGAAAAGTCTTCTGCAGAGACATGCTTCTTGAGACAGAGGTGCCCAAATTTCTATGTGTTACATATTAAACATTCTTTTTTTTAAAGCTAAATTATAATGAACCTAACTGCTTCATGTTAAATGAAATTTTAAGAAATGTGTAGCTGAACATTTGTCAGTGTTTAATTTGGTGCTAATGACTTTGGATAATCTTAGGTGGAAACTAATGTGTTCTTATTTTCCTTCCCTGTTTTGGACCAGCTGAGAGGTTATATTAAGAATAATTTCATTAATCTTTATTAAAAATTCTAACTCACTGCCATTGTTTCAGTAATAGATGTCATTGTTACTTCTTGCATACTGTGTAGTAAACCTGATCCTCGCTTAGCAATGTGTCTCAAATGTAATTATAAAGGCTAAAGGTAAAGCTGTTCTGTTTTTAATCGTCTGCCGAGGAAAGGAGGTTTATATGCACAGGGACTGCAGCTGAGACAGGGTGAGGGTTACTATTGGGCTTTGACCAATAGTAACCTTTAGACGTGCCTGTTTCCTTTTTGCTGTTTCCCTCTAGTGGTCACACAGGATATTGACCGGGGGAGTTTAAACCCAAGAACTGCTAACTCTTCAAACGCTTGTACGTGAATGAATTGCCACAGAAGTAATATGGGGTGTACGAAAACTTAATTTTTCGTGGCCCTGACCTGTTAGAACACGGTGTATTGTGGACATACTCTCGTGCTTCGGGTTGGTGATTCAATAACCTTTTGTAAATCATCTGAGTTTTTATCCTTTCAGACATTCGGATGTGCCTTTTACTTGAAACTTAATGATACAGAGCTCTTAGTATACTCTAAATTTGCTTCTGAAGTATTTTTGAGGTGGGAACTGTGCTATATTTGCATATCTCTGCCTTTCTGTGTCTGGGACTAGATATTATATCTAAACATCGGAAATGCTAAGATAATTTGTCACTTTAGCGTTTTGGTATTATCACATTAGACTTATTATTGACCCCCAAATTAACAAGAGAATTATAGAATTGGGTGGTGCTTGTCTTTGTAAACCATGTTTTTGTTTTAATTTCTAAAAATGTTGGTACATCCATTGTGTTTGACTTAAGATTTTGCAAATGTTTCTTATTGTCTAAGTTCTTTTCAGCTTATCATGCAGAACTCTTCTTTATTTATATAGTTATCCTTTCAGAACTTTAATAGTTCTAGTCTGTTAATCTTTAGTGGGGAAAAAAAAAAAAAAAAGAAAAAATTACCTTTGGACAGAATTATTACCTAATTAGTTTGAGCTTAAGATGCAGAATCTTGGTTGCCAGGTTGATGTATTGCTGGAAACAAACCTAAAGCTACTACTGATGTCAGGACTCTGTGCTTTGTTTCTAAACAAACATAACTGGCACAAATAGGACTGGTTTTATGAAACTTCAACCTTGGATAACATGAGGAATCTGAAACTATATAAGGAACATGACAAAAAGATGCATGTCCTGGTGAACTCCTTATTTCTTATAACTATTTTTGTGTAAGAGTGTAATGGGTGCAGTGAGCTTCCCTTGGTTTCGAGGGAAGTGAGTGTTGAGACCTGATAAAAACAAGAGCTACAGCAAGAAGGAAATGAATAGGAAATAGGTTTTGGAAGTCAAGAAAAATGTGTTAGATTTGATAGGGTGTAAGATGCAAAACAAGCACGGTGCTGAAAGTAAACTCTTTTCTTTACCTACCTTTTCCCAAATTACTGTTGTAAGATTGCAGTTTAAGCTGAATGTGTTCTCATGATGCTCCTTTGGGTGTAAGATCAGTTTTTCTTAAATATTCTGTCAAACATAATATAGAATTACTCATCTTTGGCAAATCCAGCTGCCTTCATCCTCCAGTGCTTGCAACCTGTTGCATACTCAGGGGTATGCCAAACACTCAACAGATCTCTATTCTGATGGCTAGATGGATGTCTGAGGATTGAATGGAGGGGAAATTTTATTTCGACGTGTAGCAGTGATAAGATAACTGTTAACTGCAGTAGGTGAACAAGAGATTAATGATCTTTGTGGGTTTTGGAGAAGCATTTGCTTTGATAATTTTTCTGTTTATTGGTAAGCTTGCTGATGGATTTGTTCTGTGTTACTCTAAAGCTTTTTGTAGTCCTTTTTTTCTGATTAAGAAAATTGATTTTTTTTTTTCAATTAAGAACCTTGCCTGCATCTATGCTTTGAATTCTAGGGTTTCTTGATATAAAAGTGTTTCTTCTGAATAAAGTGTAGGCTTCTCAAGTCCAGAACCAAGACTATTTGAGACTTGCAAAAAGTAACTTTCTGCAAAGGTGGGCAAAACCACCAACTTTGCTGTTTAACCATGGTCTCTCCTTTGAAATCTGATTCTGGTCTAACCCAAGATTCTTTGCCATAGCACTGATTGTGCATGTGTTTTTCCAGTTCTGGACGGAGATGATATTTAAGGTAGTGAAATATTACATTAATATGTTAAAAAAAACCACCACAAAACCAACCAACCGAAAAAAAAACACCCCAACAACCAAGTACAAGCCAATTAATCCTTCACTGCCACTTTGAAGGATAAGTAAGATATTGCTTACATGCCTGTTACCTGTGAACACAGGGTGCAGTGATGGGAGCCGGGTTACCCCTGTGTGCCCTGTCCCGGCTTTCCAGCTGCATCCTTGCAGGGGAGTGTGCAGAAGCTGCTGCAGCAGCTTTCCCTGCCCCTTTCTGGCTCCTCTGCCTGCTAGCACTTGTGCACCGTCCCTGGCAACACTCCCTTTAGAATTTTATACATAGCGATGATTTAATATAACTATTAAATGCAGTTTAACTATTGTGTAACTTTGTATAGCTGTTAAAAAGAAAGATTTGGCAAGTGCTTGCAGTAGGATCAAAACTGTTCTGATTTTTAAAGGCACAGTTGTGCAAGGACTAGCCTTAAACCAATATCAAGCGGTATGTGTTTGAATGAACTAATTATTTAAAATTTATGACTATACCTTTCAGCTGTCAAAACATCAAAGCAAATAAGAATATTCACTTTGGTGTATGGGGAGCTGAGGCCAGAACATCAGTGCTTTTCCTGACAGTGTCCAGTAGCAGAATGGAAATTCCTAATTATTGTGTAGCTCTAGAGATCTTACTTCTCCCTCTCCTGACAGCCCAGATTCATAGAAGGGACAAATGTAGACCTCTCTCAGTCTTGCTGTAGCCTCATGGCTCAACAGTACAAGATGCTTTATTTTTATTACTGAGTCAGTATACAGAGGAATGCTATTATTGTCAGCTTGGGTTTTGGTACTTTGGCTCAGGGAAAAGTATTATTCTATAAAATTACACTTGTACATAGTGGTTCTCAGGCATGAGGAACAGGACGTTAAAGGCATTCTGTTGCTCACCTTCTCCATCGGCTCTTGGGCATCCTCCTGCTCTGCATTCTAGCTATTCTTCATTTTGCTTTTGGAGTGGCTGCCTCTCCCTGTTCAACTTTTGTGGAATCTTAGCATTTAAAGATATTGAATATTACTTAGTGAGTGGTTTTCCTGTGTATATTAAGAGTTAAAAGAATTAATGAAAAATCAGTACACATCCATGTAAGTAAACATGGGTGTGAACTATGGACAAGGATTATCAAAAAACAGTCATTGGCCTTTAATTTCCTCTGTCAGCATGCGTTCTCCTGCAATGATTTCTGTTGATGCTGCTTCTCAGCAGAGAACTTTAGATTTTTGTTACTTAGATTGGACAAGTGAGTATAGCAGTTACAATAATCTTAGGGCTGTATTGCTATGGTTTGAGCAACCTGCTCTAGTGGGAGGTGTCGCTGCCCATGGCAGAGGGGTTGGAACTCGATGATCTTTAAGGTCCCTTCCAACCCAAACCATTCTATGATTCTGGTGGTTTCAGTTTTCTTATTATACTTATTTTTCAACTCAGAATTCCTGTTTGTGGTTTTTTTTTTTTCCACCTGTGCATGTGGTATGCTATTTACTATGGAATTGCAACACATCACTGTTGGAGAAAAAATATTACTACATTTCTTCACCTGGTTTTTCAGCTGTGAAGAAAGGTTATGTTAGAAGCTTTTTTTGTTTTCTAAGTAATCCCCTGCACTGTTCTTGGGAGGTCTAGAGGCAGGGGAACCATTATCCAGCTGCTGTGACCTGGATGGTAAAATTCCTATCTCTGTCTTCCTGCCAATAAATACCTGTTTTGAAACTTTAAATTCCCTTTGTCAGTGGCTATGGAACAATTGGAAAATCAAACCTATAGACATGTTAGTTGTATTTTTGACTTCAGTCCTTAGGACTGTCCTACATGTAGCGTGGTGTTAATGCCTGCAGGCATCCCTAGGTAGCCTTCCTTTGGCTCATCCTAGCAGTAACACTTCTCTCTTCAAGTCCATGGTGAAACAAGTCTAAAAATTGTCCTTGGGACATAGTTGTTTCACTGAGCTTGTCTGCTTTGTCTCCACCAAATTTTTCATAGTACCTTCTATCTTTTTCATTTTGTGTTTTTACTTTTTTTCTTCATTCTTTCTCATAAGGTATTGCAGTTTGACCTCCTGGATGTTTTAGTAGGATTTTTTCACAAATACTGCAGAGAACATGATTAGAGTCACTGTATCCTAATGTCTGTTTCATCACCTCCTAGGGTGTGCCGTATGCCTAGAGGGAGGAGCTGCCTGCTGCTTGTGTTATGTAAAATAATAAATAATTTATAATGCTAACCAAAAATATCTGCCTTGGTAGACAAACATGGTTTGAAGTGCTTGACAGGCACTAAGTTGAGACATAATAAAAAAAATTCCTTGAAGACAGGGGAGAATAATTTGCTTTGATTTATTTCTTTTTAAAGTGGGGGGGCTTTCCCATGAGTCTGTACTTTACTCGAGAGTATTACTGACCCACTTTAGGAAACCCTTGACTGTCGAATCAGTGGGAGCCGTAATGGAGGTCTGGGATGTGATTCTGCAGATACTTGGCTATTTTCCTGAAAGCAGCTTTTCTGATGTACTGCTTTGATGTTGATACAGCAACCTGCTCTGATAAAGAATCACATGAAGCTTTGGATCATGTGGCTCTTTCCTCTCGTCTGACACAACGAAAGGATTAATGGATTTTGTGCACCGCCTTAGAAAGCTGAAGGTGTTGCAACGTACTAACAAGTGCCAGTTTTTGTGTCGCTTTGAAGCTATGCTGAACGCATGGAATTTCAAAGAACTGCATCTGTATAGTGAGCATGGTAATTTAGCTTTAGTGCTTGATGGTATGAATTGATACAACTACTGCAAGTTATTTTGTTTTCAAGCAGAGACTGTTAGCTTCTATTATATGGACTCTTCCTGCTTTTCCAGTTTTTTGTCTTGGGAAATTAAAAATTGTGTAAACAAAAGAAGCTTGTGTCTACATTCGTCTTCTCAATGCAATTGACCATTTCTGCAGTGAATAGTTAATGATGATCTGCTTTGCAAGACATAAATGCGGCAGTGACCTGCTCTCTTTTAGATGTTGCGGTAGTAGAATGGTGGGGCTTTGCATGATGCCTGCTTTCATTGTTTGTGTTAAGCTGCTTGCATGTGTCTGCTGTGAGCTGGATGGCTTCTCTCTGCATTGGTTATAAAGTAATACTTATTTTCTGTTTCTTCTGACAAATAAGTATTCTTGATGTAATTTTCTTTTTTCCCCCCTCGTGGATATTAAAACATAGTTGTCAGAGGCAGTTTTGTGACCATGATCTGTTAATGCACATGCTTTGGATTCATGCTGTATGCTGTTTGGTCTGCTGTTCTGTCTGCTAATTTTGCTCCTTAGCAGCAAGCAGTTAAAACTGCCTAAATGCTTTTTAATGTAGCAGCTTTTTATTGGTAGGGTTTGCAAGCTGATAGCTGTGTATGCTGTCTTGTATACAATTCTGAAGTGTGGGTGAACTGTTTAGTGGAATTTAATAATCACGAGCATAAATAACAGTCAAATACATTGCTGAAAAGGTACCTTAAAAAATTAAGCTTAGATATTATTATGGAAAGAATATTTTTTTTCTTTCACCCTCAGTTTCTATTTTGTTAATTGAGTGTTGACTGTATGGGTAATAATGGAAGAGAACTATTCAGTTAAAATGTAGAGTATAAATCAGATTATCTAATTCTAAGATTACGTCTATTCTTGTAAGTTCTACGGTAGTACTATTCAGTTGTGACTTTAATTAAATCTTCGAATAGACAAAGTAAAAAATCTCACTTACTAAGCTTAAATCCAGGTTTTGCATAGGTATGCCTTTCTCACTTAAAGGAGAAAGCAATTAGAAGATGTTTGCTGTCCTTAGTTAAAATGCTCTGGCATCAATGCAGTGGATATTTTGGCTACATCTTAAAGTCATTAAGTCATATCCCGCTGAAATGAAATTTTATCTTCTTTCTAGTGTGTACAACTTACAGTGAAAATAGAATGAGTCTCCACTGTCAAACTGACTGTAGTAAAAGCACATTCAGAGTCATCTTAATATTTGTAGCATGTGATTAAATAAATCCTGACGTACAGAACTTAAATGTTTCATGCTTCAGAGTGTTATGTGACTTTTATAAAATGTTCTTTGCAGTTTTATGCTCATTAAGTACTTCTGAAATGAAATAATGCTATGCCCCAAACTAGTCCTTTTAAAAATCTTTATTCCCTTGCCTACTTCGTTTCTACTTGTCAAGCCTTTGGAGGACTTAAAGTCCATAAAAACAGCCAAAAGTCCTTACTTTGGCTAGTATTTGCAAAAAACCTAATCAAAGCTTCATTCTTTGATTTCTGTTATACTTAAGATTACAAACTAGTGAATTAAGGTATAGTCTTTGCATTGAATTGCATTACAGTTCAAAATGTAGTGCTGTATCCGAAATGCGTTACCAAAGCTGGATACCCTGCTTGACACTTGAACTGATGTTCTAAAAAAGCCCTATGTGAGAAATTGACCTGCTAGCATTTTGGTTGATATGTTTATGTAGCTATTTGTCTAGGACTCTTGCTCAGTATGAGATAGCTTTAATTGGTCATGCTCATTTTTCAACCCTGCTTCTACTGTTGATATTTAATCTTGTTTCTTTTCTGTTTTCTCAATGCTTTCTTTTCTTCCACACCATTCTTTAAATGGGCCAGATTGAAATTGACTCTTGGGTCCTTCTTACTTGATTTTACCAGATAATTTCATTTGGTCATGTGTTATGTGGACAGCTCTGGGACTTGCTTTTTTTCTTTTCAGTCGCACCTTCATGTCTCCAAAACAGGGTTTCTCTGCCACTACTCCTTTGTTACACAAACATACATACTTTGATGTATATTACAGTATTTTCCAAATCCTCTTGTTTTAACTAACACTTCAAACAACTTTCTCCTTTCTTTTAATACTCTAAGTTAATTTGCATCTTAGTTTGTGAGCACTGTCCTGCCTACCCAAAACCTGTGCAGTTCCCTTTTTTCCATAAAAAGTACAACAGCCAGAATTTTCTCACAGGTTTGTGTTAGTTCTATATAATTTTTGTCTCCCTTCCTCCCTGCCCCATCAGAATTTCTGTGCTACTGCAGAATTTCTTATTTCTGTCAAAAAATATTTGGCAGAATTTCTTATGTCTGTCTTTTACAATGGTTGTCATTGTCTACTTGGTCAAACTCATCTATTAACAGTATTTCAAATATTAACTCTGAACCATCTGTTTATTTCTTACATTCTCTTTCAGGGTTTTTCTTCTCGTTTGCCACAAACAGGCCATTTACATTAACCTTTAGGGAAATATTTTTCATCCAGTTCCTCAGTATCTGCTTTTTTTCATATATGAGGAAACTTGTCAAACATGATATTTTTAGATCGTTTTAATGTTATTTTAATCAAGAGATGTTTTTCTTTTCTCCCATCCCCCTATTTAATCACTTACTATTACTGTTTTCTCCCTCTTGCTTTTAGTATCTCACCTTGTTTTAGGTAGACTTTTGTTCTCTGTAAAAAATAATTTCAGTCTTTTATGAAGAATTTTGCTGAAGAAGCCTGGAACAAGAGGGAAAAAACAAAAAATAACAAAAAAACCCAAACAGAGAAGAAAACCCACCCAAACAGCTTGGTAGCAGTAATTGTCTTGTTTTCTATGATCTCTATTTTGTTTGCTTTTAAAAATAAAATGGTACTATGAGTCATTGGAAGGATTGGCTGAGGCTGATTGTCTTCAAACTGAACCATGTTAATCCTCCGCTTAATTGTAGAGCACCGCAGGTATAGGTTTTTGAATGCTGTGCAAAAGTTGTTTGGTAGGGGTTACATAAACCAAATAGTGGATCATTGTCCTTTTTTTTTTTTTTTAACTCTTAAATATGTTGCCCTGTTGTTTTGGGGGCACGTAATAGGTTGTAGATATCTAATTTTTTTACAGAACCTTATGATAACAAAAAACATATATTGATGGTAATGACAGATGCTGCATCAACTTCTTTGATATGCAGGCATATTTGAGTTAAGCCCTTGCTGCTACCTGAAAGAAAAAAACGGACTGGTTTCAGAGGAAATTACATTGATCTTGCTTTCTCTATTTCTTTTTAATAAAAGGCCTCAACACTCTAGTTTTATGTGTGATTTGTTTTTTTAGACTGAATCTGGCTATGGATCGGAGTCAAGTTTACGACGTCATGGCTCCATGGTGTCTCTTGTTTCTGGAGCAAGTGGATACTCTGCAACATCCACCTCTTCATTCAAGGTTAGTGAATAAAGTTGTCTTAGTATTGGTGTGTAAATAACACATGCAACTGGAAAAGAAATTATTTATGTGAAGATTCATTCACACTGTAATAGAAAAAATACAAAATACTGGGTTTACTGTAAGCGTTAGTAGTTTATCATAGGATGATGAACAGATCATATAGGAAGCTCTCTCATGCCTCTGTGCAGTTGTCCCTTTTAAACTGGTGTCATCTTCCAATGGCAAGAAAAATCAAACCTGTGGGAGCATTTATTATCCTTTCCTAATTTTATCCTCAGAATATCAGTGCCTCTAAATGAAAAGGAATGCTCATTCTGTGATTTAATCAATAAATTTGATTAATACTGATCGACAAATCCTTGTCTCATATTTAACATATGAACTTGAGTGGGCTGTACTTCTGGGAGAGCAGAAGAGAAGCAACACAGGAAAGGGGAATAAAGACTACAACAAAGATCCTAAACTGGAACTGACTCTTTTCAGGCAAATAGGCATAAAGTTGGTAGCATGCAAGATCACATTTTTAATTAGCTTTTGTTTGAATGCTTTTATGTGGCAGATGTAGTCAAGACAAAAAATTGAGACCAGTGGACAAAATGAGTAAGGAATACTTGTATACAGTTCCTTATATTCTTCTAACGTTGTCAGTTTTTCATAGCTGCTGCTATCTACAATGTCCTTAGTGTACTTGAAGTTGCTCTTCATAGCTGCAGAAATCTTTTTTTTTTTTAAATGCATTGAACTATTGCTGAGTATCTAGATGCATTTCAGGCTTTTTTCTCCTATGTTTTCAGAAGGGCCATAGCTTACGTGAGAAGCTTGCAGAAATGGAAACTTTTAGAGACATCTTATGTAGACAAGTTGATACTTTACAGAAATATTTTGATGCCTGCGCAGATGCAGTTTCCAAAGATGAACTCCAGAGGGATAAAGGTAGCTGTAACTGAAAACTCTTATCTCAATAGAATTCAGCTTTTTTGCACAGTAATAACCCTTGAAATAGTTGCTATAGAATTTGATGCCATAAAAAATAAAATATGTATCTTAAATTTACTCTTTAGTGTAGGGGATTAGTCATAAGTATTTCTGCATACACACTTCAGAAGTTGGCTTTCCATAAAACCCTGGTTAACTTAATATTAACCTATAGCTGTCAACAATACAACATAAATGCCATTTTAAGCATTTGATGTTACAGAACAATGATTGTTTACCCTCATAAGATAAATTCAAGTTAGGTAAGAGATACAGCAATAAACTCTTATTTTGGAAATCCAATAGGATATTAGTTTGGATAGAAAAAATACATTCTTTAAAACAGGCAAAGGTGCTGCCATAATGAATGCCCTTGAAATGCATTGGCTGGAACTACAGCAATGAGTGCATACTTGAGGCCCTAGCAGTCTCAGGTGTGAATGTCTGTGTATCTGAATTGCTTCTCTCACAGCATAGCTTGTTGCCATATTCATGCTCTCTCCTGAGACATTTACATTCATCCCAGTGTTTGATCTGGCAGCTTGAAACTTTTGGTAGTAAGAAAAGAGTAGATAAATACAATTCCACTTCTTTGAAAACTTCCTAATGTAAAAGAGTAGATAGCTGTTGAGTCATGGCTCCCTGCTTGTTCAGTTGTAACACCAAAATAATGTTGTTATTCCCATAGAATAGAGTGCTAAACTTTCAACACTGAGCAAGTGTTTATCTCCTGATGGTTTCTCACACTAATGTTGATAGTGGTCTTGGGTCAAAAAAAAAAGGCAGGGCGGTTCACGGCTGTCATAGGAAAAAATATTAAATACTGCCTAGTTGTGAAGATGCTCTTAATTCACGTTAAAGAATTGGAAATGCTTTCTCATTCCCATAACACACTTTCTCTCAAATTTAGTGGTAGAAGACGATGAAGACGATTTCCCTACAATGCGTTCAGATGGGGATTTTTTACATAACAGTAACAGCAGTAAGGAAAAACGTAAGTGTTCCAATTTTTTCACTGAAAATTCATATGAATGGTATGATGATAAGCCTGATACAAGGCAGATATTTATGCTTTTTTCTAAGCAGAAAAGGGCAGTAATATTTACTTTAATGTATGTGACAGGAAGGTCCTATTCATGTTATAATTTGTAAGCTGTGTTTCATGATTCTCACAATCATTCACACAAATGATTCACACAAATATTAATGCAAGCTTGTGAAGCTGGAATTTCCTATTCTGTTTCCAAGGCCATTTTCACTACAAAATTCTGTTGAAACAGCTGCATCATTGAGATATTACGAACTGAGATTTGTAACACGTAATTGCAGTTTTTCTTGTGCCACCTGCTTTATTAGGTATTTATTTGGTGTGCAGTAGAGCACAATGCTTTTCCAGTTAGGTGTGTCCGAGTATGTTTTTTTTCATTCTGTGGCTACATAATGGTCAAGTCAACACTGTTACTAATTCTCATTCATAATTTTAGCATTTTTTAACTGTATTTTCCATTATTGTAATGAACAGAATTCTGATCTTTATTCTTATCTTAAATGATCTTGTTAGTGTTCTCACAGCATCCATGCAGTAAATGTGAAGAACTTGTGCAGGTCTTGCTGGTTGAGAATCTGATACTTCTGGCCTGGCAGAAGTTGTGTATGCATTTAAAATCTGTTTGCATTCTTCTTAGATTTTCTTTTGTTTCCTGACTGAAATATTTTAGTGCTTAAATTTTCTAGATGCTGACAGTTCAATGAGTCCTAAAGTATTAGTTCTGTTTTCTTTTTAACTGGCTATAGTCACTGTGTTACATCTTTCCTTGATGTATTTAAGTGCTCTTTCTAGAGCATAGCCAAAACTAATACAAAGAAAGAGGAAAGGAAATGGAAGCAGCTTTCAGCATATTTCCAGAATTTATCACATGAGTAGATTTTTTTCAATTATGTAAAGTGCTTATTCTACTGATGATTAATTGTAATGCTGATTTCAGTGGTTAACTATCGTATAACTCTGAAGTTTTGAACAAATCTTTTTTGCCTCTTGTCACCAAAGACAAGCAAACCTGCCATGCTCACATAAAAGTAAGCGCACAGTTCCCCTAACCCTATTGTGTATGTAAAAGTGTACATTTTCTTTGAGGACCGTTAAGTCAGAACATATTTCAGAAAACCGAAAAAGCCTTCTTTAAATAAATTTTAACTGAGAATTTAATTTTACTGTGTGATTCACTTTAAAAGAGATGTCTTTGTCAAACTTAATTTTTGTAAGATCATGTAGGAGTTTCAACTTAATTTACCTTTCTTCTGGTGTATCTGCTATATATACACATATTATATGGGGAATGTCATTAGCAAAGTTTATATTTTTAGTACATCTGGTCATCTTAGAATATTTAAATGCTAAGTGACTTTGTGGTTTTTTTTTTCTTCATTTTATCAAGAATTTTAAGTCATATCCATATTCTTCTTGTAAAAGGTTCTCTATCAAGTCTTTGGGAAGTTACTATGTATTATGAGTGCCTGTACATAAACTCACTATAGCTCACTACAGAAAATAATTTCTGCGACCTCTTGCTTTTGCAGAACTTCTAATTCCAGTTGTTATAATTCTTGCTTACATTAAATTTACTTTCCATCAATTATTTCTATGAATATCTTTATCTCCATTTTAGTTTTTCTGTGCCTCAGTTTGATTTCTAAGGGCTAAATCCATCAAATATTTAGTAGCTGAGTGCTGCAAAGCTTAATTAGAAATGAAAAATTGGAGTCTGCCCTAAGGTGGAATGATAAGTCATAAGTGATGCAGTGTGGGAAGTAAATGTCTCCAATTGAAACAGCCATGCCCATGTATTGGGCAGAAAACTACTTAGACTAACTGGTAATGAAAGATTTATCTTCAACTTCACCCTTTTCTAACGCTTAGCCTCAGAGCAGCTGTTAGGATGCTTTGGTTTCTCAGATTTCAGGTTGCCTTCTTGAAGTCTCCATCCAGTCCTAGAAGGACTGAGACAATCTTAACTGTGGCTGAGAAGTGGTTGCTTGTTTATTCTGGGCCTGTTCTGCAGTCAGCGCTCGAGGAAGCAAGAAGCATGGGTTCAACCTCTTATTATCCTACGATGATAAGGAGGAATGTTTGAGCTAGCAGTTCAAACCACTAGTGCACCAATCTAATGCTCCTATCATTAGATTTAAGACTGTTTTAAAGGACCGTATTCATATTGTCTTTTGAAACTTATTCCCTTCTGCACATTTGCTGGATGGGAGGCAAAAATTTAACATGGCCATATAGATTTATGTACTACTCTGAAGAAGACATTTTAGAAAGGAAGGCTTTTCTTCAGTATCCTCCAGGACTTTGAGTAAAGAGCTAGGAAGAGTACTATGAAGGTATTTACATTTATTGGTCGCTTTCAGATTAAAAAAAATCTGGTAGCTGAAGCAGCGATCATTTGTGTAAAACACCAAGGGAGAGTCCGGCTGATGAATATTTACCCATTGGGATCTTATATTCTAAGAATGTAGAATCTTGATAAACACATGTTCCCATCCATCTGCTCAGGAAAATGAGTGTATTTAGATTTAAATTATGTAAGAATAGGAAGAGCAGGTGAAACCTACTTAAGGAACCTCTTTGAAGATGGAAGGTGTTTTTGTACTGAAACTGTAAAGATGGAAATGGTATGGAGGCTGAATATGAGAAATTTGATGTAAATCAGTGGGATTTATGCTGTATTTTTGTACTTTGAGTGAAGGAATAATATTCATCAACATAATGCTGAAATAATGGAATTGTTCTTAAAGGAAAACTAATCATATTGACACTACTGCTATCCACAGAAGATCAACACCAGTTGGTATCAATAAATAGGTCATGGACCTGAACATTTTTCACTTAGTTTAGTGACAGAAGATTTTATGGTGGCATAAAATAGAAAAGATAAAGGAACTTCTTTCTACTTACTGTCTTTAAAATAATTTTCTGTTTCACTGGAAAAACAGATTTGATCAAACGTGATGTTTACAACATCTGGAAAAGTGTTACAAGGAGAATCTTAGAATAAGAAGGGAAGACTGACCTATCATAACAGATGTAGAAGAGTAGGAGAGAAGGGCTAAGATACTGTTGAAGGCTAAACAGTTGTAGTATGAGGACTCTTTCTATGAAAGGCAAGAGAAAACAAATAAGAAATAAAATGCTTAAAAGACAGGAAATGTTTGGAAGATGCTGAAACTGAAGTTAAAGTAGCGGAAAAGTCATCCTGCTGCTTTGCTCAGATGTCTGCATGCAGTTTGATCACGAAGCTAGAGTACCAGTTGCAATGATAAGAACAGTTTTCGATTGGCCTTTATCTTGAACCACATAGATCTCCTGATGCCAGATTTCATTTTGAAATACTCATTCTTGCAGCTGATGTGAAAAAAAGCATGAAAAAAGGAATAGGAAAGATGTTCAGGCTCTCCAAATTGAAAAATCTCCAGATAAATATTTCGAATGTGCTGAAGTTCAGCTGTTACTGGGATGAGGTTTGAGATCATCTTCTGACATTATCTGGGAAGATGTCTCTGGTGATTAGGAATGAATCAAAATATTCCTATCAATCGTAAGCAATCTCTTGAGTGACCATCTCTTCAAAGAAACCAGCTTTGTGTTTTTCTGCAACAAGTATGGTTTTCCCACAACTATAATGGCCGAAGGGAACTATGGGCACTGACTTTAAAAGTGCAAGCTCTGTATGTGTCACGGCTACTATGAGACTAGTCATTAAATTGTGACTTAGAATATATGATGACTGAAACTGTATGGAAGTATTAATGAGCTGTAGCTGAGTCCTAAATTTATCCAGGAGCAAAAGCTGGCTTTTTTCCAGGAAGTGAGGCTGTGTTGCTGCATCTCCCTTACAAACTACTGTAGAGATTTCTGAAATTATTATACAGTGTTGCAGCCAGTGGTATTTTCTTCAGCATGTCTAGCATGTTCCATAACTAAGAGAAAAATCACATCTATGAGTTTATAGCCATGCTGGTAAGCCTGCACATGAACACAAGTCTGCACCAACAGGACAAATTATTTGTATAAACTGTATCTTTCAGTCGTGAAGTTTTATGGGTGAAACTCTTGCTGTGTAATTTTCATTATTTTGCAGTGAATCCACTGCATCGCCTTCCTGACAGCTTCTACCACTTTCAGTCGCAGCCTCCTCCATGTTCCCTCTGCAGCTGTTAGAGGGAGGGAGAGCTGCTCTGCTCATTATTGTTTCTGAAACAGATTTTTCTTTCTTACTTTCCTTTTTTCTCCCATCATCTTTACCTTTTCGGGAGTATTCTTGATTAACATGAAACAAAAAATAAGCTGTATTTTACCATAGTATACATGCTTACTGAGGTATTTGAAGTAGTGTGTAGTCTGTAATCATCTCTGAAAAATAGCTTGATCCCTTCTGAAAGGAGGGTGTATGAAACCTCCAGAGACTTAAACCATTGCTTAAGATTGTGTGATGATTGCTTTCTGTTCCCAAAGTGTAGATACTGTGCTCTACCATTAGAGAACAGCAGTTGCATTTCTCTTCCCAACAAGAACTGAACGGCCTGAAAGCTTTGCTTTGCCCTTCCAGACAGATATTGGATAAACTTGCCCAAATATTTATTTGTACTTTCCAAACCATAACAGTGGCATGTTGACAAAGTGACAGTACTAGGGGGAGAAAGTGATATCCAGCTAGGTGATATAATTTACTTCCCTCATGGCATAACAGGAGTTACTTCAACTTGCTGGGCTCAGTCAGCTTCAACATGGGTGTTACTTCTGCTTTCTAATATTTTCTGACATTAATGTGTAGTGTTTGATTTGTTATTATGTCAACCTACATATGAGTTTGACATATAATAGGTACTTTTTTTGTCACACATTTTAAGTGACTTGTTTAAATAACCGTAGCAACAGATGGCTTCGTTGACAGCATGAAGTAGTTGTTGCAACTGCAAAACCCACAGTACTTGGATAATTCAACAGATTTGATACTTTTATATCATACCTTTTTGCTTTGAGGCTTTTAAATCTGTAATTACCTGCTTAAAGCAACCTTGAATGTTACATTTTGAGTTTTACTGCGTATTGAAATTGTTCCTTTCTTAGTCCTGTATCAGATAAGTTTTAAGGTTGCTTTGTGTTAATTAGGCCCCACTTCAAGCTGTCAAACTGCTATTGTTACAAAGTATTACCACTCCCTCCACCCACATGATTTGCAGAGTGCAGAGTAATACAGCATTGCAAGCAGACTTGAAATACAGCACATGAAGCTGAAGGGGATGTGTTCCTCCATTTGAATCTCTTTCATTATCCTGTGGATAGCTGAGAATTATTAGCACTTCTGATTTTTATTTTTATATTAACTTTGTAGCGAGTCTATTTTCTTCAGTTGTATTATAAAGCATACATGTAAAATGCTTGTTTAAGTTAAAAGCAGCGATCAGTGAGTGATTTGTGTTTGTTTTTAGTGTTTCTGCATGAGACACCCAAAGGAATTAATGGCATAGACTTTAAAGGAGAAGCTATAACTTTCAAGGCAACTACTGCTGGAATCCTTGCTACACTCTCTCATTGTATTGAACTCATGGTAAAACGTGAAGAAAGCTGGCAAAAAAGGCTAGATAAGGTAAGATCATTTTCCTTTTGCTCTTGTTGAAAAAGAGAACGTTTCTTTAGCTTGAAGTTGAAACTTCAAATGAGCTGTTAACTTTTTTATTCCAGATATTGCTTTTATTTTTGTGTGGCATTTATTAATTGTAGGTGCTTTTATTATTACTCCCATAAAATATTAAACCCTCGTCCAGGCTAGTGATACAATGTTATTCATCAGAGTCTTTCTTTTCCCAGCCATTGTTCAGATAGTATTAATAGATATTTTGTGTCAATGGAGAACTTCACAGTATTCCAAGGTAATAAGAATATTGCTTGCAGCCTTCTAAAAGCAGCGTAATTACCCATGCTTGCAAAATGATGTGCAAATCTATGAAATGTTTTAATAGTGATACGAGATAGTGACAATACTGAGGAGAACAGTCAGTTCTACCTTAAATGTCTCTTTAGGATAAAATTATTTCACTTTCCATTAGGAGAATGAAGAGACTAAAGTCATGTTTTATACTAATTGGTTAGATGTTTTAGGTGTGGGGTGTTGGAACATCTGTTATTCTAATGGCAGTGATAGTTCGTGCTAAGCCTACTCAACCACTATGACAACTTGAAAGGAGCAGTGTCTTCTCTCATGAGATCTGCTGGAGGCATGATTTGGTTGTATTTCAGACTTTGATTTCTAGAATCCTGCCATCACTGGCTGGTGTCCTGTGCAGTACTCTAGCTGCTGTTGTCTCAAGTTTTTCATTTAGTGTATTTCCATGTGGTGTATATCACACTTTTAGTGGTATACAACTCAAAGAATGAAAGCATTCAGACAAAATATGTCCATGTTTGAATCATTGACCGTGTCTTCTGGGTCATCTTTGTCTATATGTCAAAGATTTGGCCCTGTCTAACTGTATTGCAATTTCTGTCAACTCTTAATTTGTTACCGCTTCATCTTAGTAGTTGGAGGAACTACAGTCAATTCAAGACCTGGAGCTTGTTCATAGGATCATAGGGTAATTATTGGTTGGTAGAGACCTCAAGAAGTCTCTCCAGCCTCCTGCTTAAAGGAAGGATAGTTTGAGATCAGACAGGGTTGCTGAGGGCTGTATTGAGTCTAGTTTCAAGTCTCCAAGGCTGGAAACTGCACACCTTTTCTTGGCAGCCTGTTTTGCTGCTCAGGTGTTATAGTGAATAAGTTTTTATCTAGCTGGAGTAAATCTTACTCCAATATCTGCCTATTGTTTTTCATTCTTCCACTGTAGACCACTCTGAAGAGCTCCTCTGTTTTTTTCTTACTGTTTGTTCTGGCTTCCTTTCTCCCAGAGGTATTTTTTTGCTCTTAAATGCATTTTTGGAGAGGTGCCACACACATGATGGATGGGCTTAGCTGTGTCCTGCACTGGGTCTATTTTAGAGCTGGCTAGAACCACCTGTGTCTGACTCAGGGCATCCCCTAGCCTTCTCCCACAGAGGCCATCCCTGGAATCCCTCGTGACCAACACCTTGACACCTATACCCTTAGAAACAGCAGCTGACTGTGTTCAGACCTGTGCGAACACTATTCCACTTCAGGTGTAGAGCTGCTCTGTTTTTCCTTTTATTTTGCTCTTTTAGTTTTTAAACGTGGTTTTATAAGTGTTTATAAGTAAGGTTTTATAACTGTGGGCCTGATCAAAAAACATTACTCTGTCATCTGATAAATACATGTGGGAGGAGAATCGTGTTGATCTTTATATTTCTGGTTTTATTTTTATGATAGATGTGTAAACTGCCCTGCAAAAGATACAAATATTGTGAGATGATGAAGTTCAGAGTTCCTTCTCTGAGAGATTAGTGGGGAAAATTACACAACGTTGGGCAGCTTTTTGTGTTTGTTCTAGCTTGGAGGGGCTTAGAGCTCTTTTAAGTGTGTCCAGTGCCTGTAAAAGACCATCTAGCAGAGCTGGAAGGGGCAGCATCGAGTTTGTCCTTTGTGTATCAGCAGATTCATGGTGCTGACTCCTTGCTGTGCAGGTTTGTCACAGGGGGTATAGCGTCTCCATCAGCAGCTAAAATTAGGGAGTGTTTTACAAGTAGTGTTAAGTGCCTCTGTAATCCAGCTCACTCTCCCTTCTTCTCCACCCTCCTCACTCCACTAGCTTCTGAACTGTCTTTTAGTTAACAGCAACACACCACGTAGATCAGTGAGAGTCCCGCTGCACAAAAATTATACAGCCGCTATCTCGTAGAGGGCTAGCTGAGCCTAAAGATTTGTCTGCTGAACTAGAAAAAAATACCTTTCAAAATATCTGTTCTAGAAGATGTCTCATTTAAAAAAGCTCAAGTTGAGTAGAATTTGTTGAATCTGGAGGTGACCACAGTTTGTCTAGAGATGTCTAGTTATGTTATGTGTTATGAAGTGAGTGTCTCTATAACGTTGTTTTATTTTAAAATAAAAGAAGGGGTCTTAAGTTGCATTCTGAAGGTTGGAAACTATTTATAAACAATTGAAAACAAGAAACTATGATAAAAAACATCTTTCAATTTTTAAGGTGACTGCTAAAATAACGCACTTAACAATTTTAATTTCAGAATTCCTTATGTAGTTTTCTTTCTGTTACCAGATGGCCAGAATAAAATTAATACAAAAAGCATGTAATGTTATCTAAAGATAATTGTAGTGAAAGCTTTGCTTTTGACTTTTTACTCTTAACTGTTAAGATCTTGAGCTTGACTTTTTATTTTTCCAGTGCATTATATTTTTAGTGTAAGCCTCTTGAATGTATTTTAAAATAAACTTTTCTTAACATGGGTAAACAAGGAAATGACCTTGATATCTAGTATTTGGTCCATTGTTGTATTTGCAACAAAATCTTTGTAAGGGTACTTTTCTTATTGTCTTGACTACAACTTTTTTGTAGTCTTGTTTCCTTTGATCTTGCTGATTGTTATTAACAAGCAAATCTATCATCTGAACATTAAATTTTACAGTAGATTACCATGTTTAGGTGGGTTATTTTGTTAACCTTTGAAAATTGTAACTTAAATGTCTCCTTAAATTTTACAGAATTTTAATATACCAGTAATTTTTCTGCTGTGCAGTCGAAAGATTAACCAATTTTTGCCTTATTTAAAACTGTTGCCAATAGAAGCTGGCAGATTTGGAGAGTTGCGTTTTGACATATGTGAATTACCACTAACTTGCAGTACAGAAAGTGTGGGAATGTGGGGTGAGGAGAAGGAGGAGTTGTGTTTTGAGTTTGCTGTTTTGGTTTTGTTAGTTTTTTGTTTTGCATTCCAAATGTTCTGGTAAAACTTCTGTGGATTCTCTCTGATTTATACTCAAGTCATGCTTTGTGCATCTTCAGGACTCTTCCGTTACTTTCAAAAAAGATAAATGTGCAAATTTTGTGAAATGTGTGAAACATGTTGCCTCTTCATGAAAATTTTGGAATGGAAAAGGTTACATTCACATATAAAGATAATGCTGTCTCCATTCTTTTTTACTAAGAATTTTCCTATGTATAACTATACTACTTTTTTTCTCTTTTTTTTTCCATCAGAACTGTTGGTTTACTTTTCAAACTTTTCTTCAGAAACTGTAAAATTTGTTCCAGAGGCAATGTTACCACTACAGCCTTTCAGTATTGCTTAAGGTGCTACCACTGAATCTTTGAAGTTCAAATAGGGTTGCTGAATACTCCTATCTGCAAGAAGTAGTGTCTTCTGTCCAGTTGTCACTGTAAAACTTAAATTTCTTCCACTTGAAGTGATTGACAGAGAAACATCTTGAGTATTAAAGCTACAAGAATATCAGAATTTTTTTGTAGCTTTTTCACTGAAAATATCTAGCAGTAGATAGAATTTGCAGAGGAAATGTTAAACTTAATCTGATTCTGGCATTACTACTTTTTATTCAAGATATACAACAATAATATAGACATAATCAGTGGCTCTAGTACAGTCACACACGTTATGGGAGAATGATGTTGAATTGCTGATCTCTGCACGGGGTTCACAAAATGATTCACATTGATCCTATGCCAGCTAATTATAGATACCAATGAATCACAGCATTTAAGTTTGTATCTCACCATGATCAAAAAGTTAGCTTTTTACCAGTCTTACATTTCACCCTATGTTACCACTGCCACTGTGTCAAGCAGGTTTATATTAACTGGCAGGTACAAAATCTGACCCTCAGTCAACCATGAATAGCTATGCTTAAACTAGATACCAGTTTTTATGCTGATCTAGTTACTTCCACACGACTTAAAGAAGGTATCCTCAATGTAGCTAGCTCCCCAGACTTTGTATTATGTGTTTGAATATGGGCACATATAATGCATGCATGCAAATAAATTCTGAAAATCGGCAGCTTTGTAATTGTTACTTGGAAAAAAAATCACACTGGTCATGCCATTTATTGACACATTGACTATTATCAGTCAACTCATTCTCACCACCTCAAATGATCATGTAATTTTACAGGAGACAGAGAAAAGGAGAAGAATTGAAGAAGCATACAAAAATGCTGTGACAGAACTGAAGAAAAAGTCCCATTTTGGGGGTCCGGACTATGAGGTACAAATTTTGCTTTTGAAATTTTAAAAAATGCTATAACTTTTAAAAAAATGGATTGTTTCTCAAAGTGGGGAAAGGAGTGCATGAATCAAGGTGTTTGGCTTGTGCAAGTGTGTTTGTGCCACAAATTCTAAAATTACCATTTTACTTTGACTGGAGTTCTCAATAGTTAACTCTAACTGCTGTTCGTTGTTAAACTGTTCTTTCCAAGAATTTTTGATAGAGATCCCCAGAATTTTGTCTTGTCGTGTTACATTTTGAGCACGTCTGAAATGTGCCCTAAAGCACTGGAATACTTGGAAGGAGTCTGTCTACACAATTATGTTAATATGTGTACTTTACTGACACACTGTAAACATTTTTAAAGAAAAGATATATGTTAATTAAAACCTAAACCAATGTCAAATCATATTGACACTGTTACTCAGCTTCCTGTTTGTTTTTCTTCTTTAGACAACTATCCCAAAATTGTAGTTAGAGGGAGTAACTTCCTTTAGCAAGTAGGGTTTTCAGAGGAATTGTAGTCAAAGAATATTAGTGAAAATATTTTAAGTCTATAGAAGAAATTTGCTTCAGTTGTATGCATCATATATAAATATATATTTCTAAAATTAAACTGAATTGGAATTCTCATGACTCCGAAATTTTGAACTAGTTCTGTTTCTTATGCTCTAGGAGGGTCCTAATAGTCTGATTAATGAAGAAGAATTCTTTGATGCTGTTGAAGCCGCTCTCGATAGACAGGATAAAATGGAAGAACAGGTAAAAAAAATACTTGAAAAATGTCTTAATGGTGGGCCTTTCATAAGAGACTTCTGTGACTTAAACTCAGTCCTCGGGTGCACTTCCTGAAGACCTAGATATTTTATTCTGACACTGAGAAGGGGAATTAATTTAATATTTTTACATTTAATATTTTTACAGTTAAATATTGTTCCTTAACTCTAATTTTGAGAAAGTGACTTCACAGCTTACATAGAACAGGATAGTATAAGTGTTCAGCCAATTGAATGTTTCTAGTTTCTAATTCCTAAGTAAATGTTCCATATAAAACTTAGCTTTGTATATAACTGGTGCCCTGTGCAAATAAGAATTTCAAACACTGCAGTTATCTCTCAAAATCTAATTATTGCTCTGAAGTTTCTTTTGACTCTAACGGTATGTTAAATAAGAAAGATGTAATTCTGTTGGTGTTTATTTTTCTTTAAAAATTCTGTAGGCTATGGCTACTTCTCTAACTCTATGGCTACTTCTCTAACTCATTTCTTGCCTGGGCTTCAGTGACAAGGATCAAAAAGGGATAAGATGCATGTGAGGAAATATATAGAATATGAGAACACATAGCAGTGCATAAAATGAGAGGCAATAAAGTGGTGTGTCCTTTGTATTAAAATTGTTCAGGCTTATGAATAGAGTGGCTTATGAATTAAAAGACTTTCTCATGGGCATATAGTACTCAACAGACTTTACCTATGTTGAGGTGTCTTAGTGGAGAATAGAAGTTCTGAGTGACTACTGTGCTACTGCATGGGTCCTTAACGCTTCTGATGTGTTTTCCTTAACTCAGGAACACATCTTGAAGTATAGACAAATTCAGTCTTCAGGCCCATTCACTTACTGAGAATTCCAGCAGGATGACAGCTTCATGCCTGTCATGGATAGCATTAGTTGTTGTAGCCACTTTGTAGATTGAGGATGACTCACTTTGTTTCATAGCCCACCCAGTAGCAGCTGACTACTAATAATTAAACCTATTTTGTTGCAGTCCCAAAGTGAAAAGGTCAGATTACACCGGCCAACATCCCTGCCTTCTGGAGATGCGTATTCTGCTGTGGGGACTCATCGATTTGTCCAAAAGGTAAGATATTTCTCATGATCTCCTCTGAATAACAGGCTGACCTATGATATTGCTATATAATATTTTGTATGAGTAGGTGAGATCTTTTTTTTTTGGTGTTTCTAGTAACTTTCAATGGTTTACTAATTTTCAAATGGAGTAGCTGGAACTGGAGAAAAACTGTTTTGTGGTTTTTTTTTTATCTTGGCTCAAAAAATGCTAATTTAAGTGTCATACTCTTGATTTGTACCAAGCTTGTCAGTTTGATAGTAAAGAAGAAATCCCAACTTGCTAACCTCAATGTTTTTAAGATAACTTCACCAAAATTAATTTAATTGATTTTTATAAAATAATAATCCAGCCGTTTATATCGGGATCAGTTGACTAGAAACACTATGCTCCTCTCAGGGCTACATTTGGAGCATAATACATAATAGGTGCATGAAATCAGCATTCGCTGCTGTGCTTGCTGCTTATGGTGCTTTTGTTTTCCTTTTCTTCATTATCTTGTGCTTGCAAGTTGGTACTGAATGCTCTGTTGTGCCTTTGTTCTGATTACTTGGTTTTTTCTTTGTCTGTCTCTGGTAGCCCTATAGTCGCTCTTCCTCCATGTCTTCCATTGATCTAGTCAGTGCCTCTGATGATGTTCACAGATTCAGCGCCCAGGTACTGTATTAATATGTAGAGTGGGGGTTGCATATCTTTGCTGTATTTCATCCTCTTTTCTATAACCTGGTTTTTTTTTTTGGTTACATAAGTCACTGCTTGCTTTAAATTAGTATGTTGAGACAAACAAAGGAGTTCTCTATTCCTGTACTAAATGGTTGTCTTTTTACACCCAGCTTGCATGCGTATCACTTGTGCAGAGGCCCAAATCTTGTGAAACTGTTGGATTTAATTCAGTCGTTTTAATAAAAATGCCAAAAATTTTGCATTTCTTATTATCATAAAAATAGAAAAACACCTGTTTTGTGTGGGCTGGAGATATTTGCTGCAAATTGAATAGTATTTCTTGCTTTTAAAGCAAAAGCTTGGTTTTAGTCTTTAACATTTGTTTGTAATGACATTAAGATACTAAATAGCTTCACCATTACCATTTTTTACCTCTACGACTAGTTTTATTACTGAACGGACATAAAGTTTGTTGAGAAACAAGATTGTGGGTATGAGAATTTTTACTGAAGGGTTTCAATCTATTCACTCATCCTTCAGAAAATTAGGTCTGACGTCCTGAATATGTCAATGTAGTCATAAGTGACGTATCCCAGTAATACACAAAATTACTCGAGGTGCTTGCTCTGAAGATCAGTGTTTAGAGTAAAATTAGATAGGTGACTTCATGTGTTTGTTCTTTAGTTTCAAAACCAGTTGTTCAGACAAGGCATTCATGCCATTAGTTTCCTTTTGCTGTGGTCCATATATGACTGTGAATATGGAGCTTCCTTCTGGGGGCAGCCCTTTTGGAGTTCTTTTTTCAAATTAGTAGCTGCACACAACCAGCTTTTTCAAATAGAAGGAATGGATTTTGTTTTGATTAACAGAGCCTGGAATCGTACCACCTGCAGACCTTACTGTCAGTCATACGAGCAGGACCCTAACACTTAAGGACTTGCTTATTGGACTGAAATACGAACAGTGACCTTGACCTCTTGCAGTCAGTTAATTTCTGAAATTTGAACTTACTATGAGGGAAAAAAATATGCAGATTATATTGCATAACACCAATAGGATCATCTTTGGGTACTCTAGTACTTAAGTCATATTTTTTTTCCAAGTTTGTTTGTGGTGGTGGTGCGGAATCAAGTAATAGAAAGCAAGTTTGATTCCAAAGATGGGAACTAGTTGTCTGTCAGGCAATGGCTACATGGGCAGTTGAATATAAGGGAAACTGATAGCTGCTAAAATATGTGGGCCTCCTCGTCTTCACCTCTTTTATGCTTCTAATGTTGTGTATTTGTATCATAAACCTGAGTATCAGAGCAGTAGTGTGGCTGAAAAACTATCCATTTAAAAACAAGCCTGAGATAGACCAGGTACTTACCTCAGTCACACAAATTGAGGTTAAGGATCAGAATCAAATGACTGGAGTCAAAGTATTGCTCATTTCAGCTGCTGCACAGATTATACTAGGTAGAAGTTATTACTGAGTGCAGTTTCAAGTTAATGGACTCACTGCAGAAAGGAGGGTTTTCTTAACTTATAAGAAACTCCTCACATCCTTCCCCATGCCCCGCTCCTCATTAATTTTCTTAGAACAAATTTTTGCCAGATAAGTCAATTCACCTGCTCTGGAGCTTCATTGCTACTGAACAAGAAGATGAGAGACAACAGAGAGCAAGAAGAGAAAAGCAGCACACCTTCTTTTGGAGGCAACCTGTTCTGGACCTTATTAATATGAAATTGTCTTCTATCCTCAGGCTGAGGACTTGGCTGTGGGAAAGGCAAACTAGTATTTTGATTCTGAATAAATGTGACTTGTTTCTAGACTTCATTCGTACAAAGGAAGTTTTGGTATCAGTAGAAGCTCAGGTAGAAACTTGTAGGCCTGTTTTAAGATTGAGAAGTGTAACATTCTGATGGGATCTGGTTCTTTAGTGTGCCTCGAGAAAAGTATTGATTTGTCTCTACCAGTTGAATAGGAGGTTGTGGACTTAAAATGCTGTAGGAGTTTTGCAGATAGCTTTCTTTTAAAGGACTATGTAATGTTAAAGCAGATTGAGCTATTCTGGGGGCCTTTAAAGGGAAGAACTTTCCATTTAATGTTCAGTTCAAGGCTGTATGGCATATGGGTTACAAGTATTTTTGCAGACTTATGGGTTTGGTCTATTAATTTTGTGATTGCACTTCATGGAGTAATCTTTGTGTTGATCAATTAACTAACCTTTATGTGTAGTGCTTTTCCTTATTATAAAAAAAAACGTATTTCTAATAATTCAGGAAAATGTTGTCAATCACATGGACTTATTTGTTGTGACAAGTTTTAGTGGTCACTTAACCTTCTGAGTGAAAAAAGTTACTAAAGTATTTCCAGTACTTGTAAACATTACACAGCAGTGGATACCTTATATTTTTGGTTCTATTTTTATCTGGGGGAGAGTGGGGTTTAGACAGAAGTGGGGAACCAAAGAAATACAGTTAAATTCTAGATCTAAACCAAACATTTCCTGTCCCAGCACTAATTTTCCTGCACACTATATGGAATAAAAGAAACTAGATTTGCTTAGCATGATAAAATTATATCAACTGTTTGGCCTTCTAGAAAAGCACACAGCTGTCTAGCTAAATAATTTTTTAATTAGTTTTTTATAATAGTAGAGTCTGTATCTTCATAACTTTTTTGAATGTAAACATTTCTGTTCTTCTTTTTCTATCTGGCAACTGTGCAAAGATGCTCATGAAGTAGAATAGGCGTGCTTTGCTCATGACTGTTTCCTTCACTGAATATCTGACAGTGCATTGGAATTCTATTTAGAGATACCTGAAGTAAGTTCCTAGATGGTGAAATAAAACTGTTTTAGGTAGAAGTAAGGAGTTTTGACAGCTTAGAGGTGCAAAGAAAGGATAGGAAGTACCCATAAAGAAGGTGGTTGAATCAAGACTTTTGTTTCTGAAGGCCAGAAGTATTTTCTTGTTGTTAGCTTCTGATAAAAAGCTCCATTGTCCAAATTCAGCTCCTGCACAGGGTTTAAGTATTGACTTGAATTTGTCCAGTACTATATAGTCTCTGCCCAAGAAAATGGAATGATGAGTTAAAAATGTGTAATTTTTTTTTTCCTTTAAAGGTGGAAGAGATGGTACAAAACCATATGACATATTCCTTGCAAGATGTAGGAGGAGATGCCAATTGGCAGCTAGTGGTAGAAGAAGGAGAAATGAAGGTAAACTTTTGGGTCTTTTTTTAATTGATACAAGATGATATGCTGTGAAGACAGATAGTTTCAGTCTGGTGGGCTTGGCAGTGTTAGGTTTAGGATTGGACTTGATCTTAAGGGTCTTTTCCAAGTTAAATTATTCTATAATTTTATGGGAATACTATCACTTAGCAAGTCATGCTGTTAAAAAGTCTCTCTGAGGATAGCATTAAGTTAGGACTGAAGACGAGCTGTGGCTTCTAATATATTCATACAAAATCCTGTGTAACTCTTGCAATAGCTTTGTCTTTACAGATTCCTTTCTCATTCTCTTCTACTTTAAATCTTGGTATCAAAATAATGCGTAAATTCGATGTTGGAAAATGTAATAGAGTAGCAAGTTACTATGTTGGCTGCTCTGCTGTGCTTGTATGGATCCTTGTGCATAGTAATAAATAAGGTAGCTTGATAATTTTTGGAGTAGGGATTCTTAAAATACTGGTATTTTACTGTGAGTTGCCATGTAAGAATGTTTGCCTTGGTAGTTACGAGAGAACACTCACATGGTGAGTTATTCATGTGTTAGTCTTCTAGGTAAATGTTGGGTTTTTTTAAAAAAAAATGGCAACATTATAAACAATTAAAAACTGGACAGTTTTGAAATTTTCTGTTCTACATTTCTTTCTCTGTATTTGGCTATAGGTATACAGAAGAGAGGTGGAAGAGAATGGAATCGTTTTAGATCCTTTGAAAGCAACCCATGCTGTTAAAGGGGTAACAGGGCATGAAGTTTGCCACTACTTCTGGAATGTTGATGTTCGTAATGACTGGGAAAGTAAGGAATTGGTTCTTGAGCTTTGCGTGTATATCTGCAAATATATTGTTTATAACATTGACCTAATATCTACGCTTGTTTACTGATGGATTTTTTTTCCCCCCCTCCTCTTTTAGCAACAATTGAAAATTTCCATGTTGTGGAAAATTTAGCTGATAATGCAATCATCATTTACCAGACACATAAGGTAATAACATTTCTGCCATATGCGTACCTTACTGAGATAGTCTGGGGCATATGTGTTCTAATCTTATTCTGAATACTTTACCGACTTAACTTAAAATACTGCTCAAGACAACAGTTCAGAACAAGTTCTCTATTAAACTGCAACTCTGTCAATTTTTCAAACTCATCTTGATAGCATAATTGGTTGTACAGGTGTCTGACAGAACTCGTAATAACAAATGAGGATTGGTTTTAATCTCCAAATATATTACTGCCAGCAAGGCAAGAGTCCTCTGAAGCAATAAATTAGCTCTGACGACAAGGAAGAAACCTATGCCGCTGTATCATGTGTTTTGTTGTAATAATGCGGGTTAATGTTGACCACAATTAATTGACATGAAGATTTGCATTATGAGGTGGTATAATTGGTGGTACACCATTTGTTTTTGTGACTTCATTATGTTTCCCCCCACCCTAGTTCTAGTGTAAATTTACTAACTGTTAATTTTAATTACAACCCAAGAACTGTAACTTAGAGGTTCAGAAAATGGGAATGAAGTGTGCAGATTTATCTTTAATCTTGCCTGACTCCAAGTACCAATATATTCAAATATGAAACCAAATACTTTTCTTTGACAGTTTTACCAGTAATGCAGTTAACTTTTAAAACTTCTGTAACAGAGGACTCATGATTTCGAGTAAGAAAGTTGTGTGAGCTGTATGGTGTCATGGTAAAAACTAGACTTTCTTTCCCCCTTTTGAGTGTCAGGAAAATGGCTTTTGTATATTTTCTTATTTTATCATTTTCCTTCTGAAACTTTCTCTTAGGTAACATCAGCTTACCATATCTGTCTCGCTGAAGCAGTAGCTTTTTGAAATAATGTTTTAAATATTTCCCTTTGTCTTTCTCTGGGCACATAAGTAACTGCAGATGCATCTATTTATACTCACCTGCTAGTTCACTTTGTAGCTTGCAAGTATCAACTGAAAAGTAAACCTGAGGTTGAGGGAGCAGGAGGGGAACTGCCCTTTCCTGTTTTTCTACTGAAAAAGTCACTGCAGCTTGGCCTTCTGCATTTCAAAGACATCAAACTTTTGCCTTAATATTTTTTTTTTTAATGGAGCACAGCCATATAACCTGATATGCATCTGTACAACTGCTATGTTCTGTTTTGGTTTTTTAGAATGAAGTTACTAACTTGAAGAAACTTTTACTTAAATAACCTGATTGACCTGGTTTGCATTGCTTATTTTTTCTTTATCTAAGAATAGTAAGTACTTAATTTGCAAAACTGGAAAAGCTTCTATTCTTTTGTTTCTCTGCAGAGGGTGTGGCCAGCTTCTCAGAGAGATGTGCTGTATTTGTCTGCCATCAGAAAGATACCAGCATTCAGTGAAAATGATCCTGAAACATGGATTGTGTGCAATTTCTCTGTGGAACATGACAGCGCTCCTGTAAGTATTATTTTCATTTTATTAAGTTCTGCTTTTAAGATAATGTTTTTCTGCGATGTGGTAATGCACATGCGATACTAGTGTGAGGGAGGTGGGGGTGTTAGGCAGAAATACAGTTTATTTAAACCAGGTGATGCAATGACATGATGAAGGCATTCTGAGCAAAAAGCCTTTTTTGCCTTACCTCAACCAATGGCAGATCTAAGGTATTGCAGCAGAATGGAAGCAAAGCTTCTGGAGATGTGAAAAAGCTTTTAAGATTTGAGGTTATTTTTTATGGAACCAAATCAATAACTTTTCAGTATTGTCAGATATAGGAGTAGGCTTGTATAACTGTAGGTAAGGAAACTGTTAAACCTCCACTTCACACAGTTTTGCCTTGGTTATGTCAGAGAGTAGCAATATTGTTGTCTTTAGAGTATTTCTCTGTTGATTGCTATGCCATAGACAGCTATACAAGGGAAAAGTTACTAACTGATACTTGTAAATGCTGATACATCATTCCTTAAATGTTTCTTTACTTATTTGTCACAGTAATAGAAGTAATTCACTTGTAATATGTATTAAGCAAGCAGAAACATGAGATTGAGGCATTTTAGTTTAAGCTTTTCCTTTTGGACCATGTACCTTTCATTTCACTCAGATTCTTGTTAAATCCATGTAGTGCTGGAATGCAAGCTCTCAGAAGCACAGCTTCTGGAGTGTATTAGACTTATTAGACTTCACAGTAAATTAAAATGTTAGCAGTTAAGTATGCTGAAACAAATCTAGTTTAAGGCTTACAAATGTTTCATTTCTTTTTTGGCAGCTGAACAATCGCTGTGTCCGTGCCAAAATAAATATCGCTATGATATGTCAGACATTAGTAAGCCCACCGGAGGGGAACAAAGAAATAAGCAGGGACAACATCCTATGCAAGATTACATATGTAGCTAATGGTAAGTCTAAGACTTTTCAGTATCACAGTGATGATATATGCTAATTCTGGGGAGCTGAATACTGACCAAAAAAAAAGCTTGATGGAGTTTTCCATTAAATTTATATATAGCATCGCACTTGTGGTCTTCACATTCAAAAAGACTCGAATTAATGTCCTACTTGAATCAGTGAATGGATCATTCATTGTGTGGCATTCTGAGAGGAATAAATGGAAGTGGTGTGTAGCTCAGTCCTAAATACAGAACCTTGGGGTGGAGAAGAGTGGACAGAAGAAACATCTGCAACTGGGATGACTTGGCCTAGCTTTTAGTTTCACTAATAGTATGCTTTTCATGTATCGTATTTCTTTTCCCCTGCGATTCATCTTGTTGGGCTGAAAAGCTGCTGATAATACACAGTTCTTACCCACAGTGTTAAGAAAGAGCAAATACGGTTTGTATGAGGATGTTTGCAAGCTCTATAATCTTATCTACGTTTTATTATTTTTTAAATGTAAAATCCTTGATATTGACTGGAGAGTTATCAAAGCTAAACTGTTGCTGTACATAGTATTTAGCAATGTGTTACAGCTACATACTTATTAGCTGCTCTCCTGCAGCTACAAAATATTTTGAGAAGCTCATCTGCTTATTACTTTTAACCACCTATTACATGGCCTGCTAAAGAGTCAAAGTTTGAAAAACTGGTTCAGTAATCTTTGCAATGTAGGAGTGATGCAGCTTGTATTAAATCCTGTGCAAATAATACTATATATATGTATATATGAAATACACAATAACCATGTGTTAAACTCTGGGGTAACCTGCTTTGTTTCCTTTTTAGAAGTTTCCCAATTACTTAAGAAATACTATTTCATTGGTAAATTCTGACCTATGATTATATGGGAAATAGCAGCATTTCCAGCAAAATACTTGCCCTGTGCATTGAAGAGTATTTTAGAATCAGTTTGAATTCTGTTTAAAGTGCTGTAAGAATAATTGATAAGATATTGGCTGTATAGCAATTCTGCAGACAAACACAGCAGTTACTGAAAAGTTAAGACTGACTTCTGTTTTCTTTGAGATAAGAAGTAACTTGAGTCCCTTTTCAGTTATTTCTAGGAAGACTTGGAAGAATATGATCTTCCGTTGGAACATTCCCCAAAGACTCATGACACATCACATTTAATGTTTTCTAAATATTGGCATCATAGAACTGACTGCGCTTAAGTACTAAGAGTAGAAAATGCTACAATATAAGCTGTAAAGGCATAAAAAAAAAACTGTCGATCATTTTTTCTTCCCCGAAAACTTCAGAAAGAGTTGCAGGAATAGCAAACTTAAATTTTCTTTGCTAGCCTTTAGCAAATTTGCTGTATTTCCATGTCTGTCTTCCTGTCTATTTCTAGTGAACCCAGGAGGATGGGCACCAGCATCAGTGTTACGGGCAGTGGCAAAACGAGAATATCCAAAATTCTTGAAACGTTTTACATCATATGTGCAAGAGAAAACAGCAGGAAAGCCTATTTTATTCTAGTATTAGCAGGTATGCATTCATTTTTTTCATTCTTGGTTCAGTGTTGTAAATTTAAGGCCAAACAGAAGTATGCAATCTAGAAATGTCTTACCTTGAGTAGCATGAATTCAGTGCTTAGTTTTAATATATATATGCAGTATGCTTTTAAAAACAGTCATGTAATTTGTGTCATTAGCATGAAAAACAAGGACTGCACAAGCTATCAAGTATTAGTTTTTGCAGACTTTTACTAGTTTTATCTTGCAAGTTTTTGCATACATGTCTAATTTATATAGAAGTGTAGAAGTAGAAAAGAATGAAGTATTGTTTTTTTCTCAGCTGTCAAAAGCTTACTTCATGTATAACTGTAGTGTCAAACTATCAAATTCCAGTTGGTAAAGTATTACAGCATGATCTGAAAATTAGGTTTTTATCACTTTTTCTTATGCTACCTTTATTTTTGGGTTCTGTTTATTATGTCAGATTCCAAAAGTCTTACTCATTTGATCCTTCTGTAACAGGTAGCCCTGTGATGATTCACATTTTTAATTGTGTATTGTTAGAGAACTAGTGTAGGTGAACAATTAAAAACATGGCTGTCATGAGCCAGCAGTTCAAACATGATCATAGCACTGCTGATACTATTTAGGGTGTTTAACAAGTTCTTGTTTTCCTATTAGTGTTCAAACTTTTCAGTGCTATATTTTTATATTTGCTTACCTGCAGCGCTTAGAGCAAGACTGGGTGAGCATTCCACGTTGGAGAAGTGACCATGCAATGAGCACTCCATGCTGGAACAGAGGATCTACAGTCTTTTTATGGCCCGAGTTCTAGGCTTCGTATACTGAAGTGAAGAAGTGTTGCAACACCATAAGGCTGAATATTTAACACTAGCTCTCTCCTGCTAATTTTTCTTGCTGAATCAGTGTGTAATTATAAATACATGTATTGATAACATGTATATGGCTCTATTTTTATTTGCTTGCTTTAGAAGAGGAAGAACACGTACAACTTCGAATCACCAACATGGGTTACTGCTTTAATTTTTAAAAAGTTGCAGAATTCCACTGTCAATCTTCCCAAGATACTCACATAGTTTTTGTGTATTTCTAAAAAGCACAAAGGACAAATGCACATATAGCATACTGTATGTGCTTTATATGCACAGAAATCTATGTGGTATTTTGAGGAGGAGGGGAAGGACTTCACTAAAGCCTAGGTGACTTATTGGCAGGTTTTGTTTTGCTCTGTATAATCATAGTTCATTGCTGCTGGTTTCTATAATGAATCATCTTGTTACATAAAATGTCAGTTAATAACTGAGGGCTGTCAATATCCTTATGACTTTGCCTTTTCTATTGTCTTACTCTTATGACGATCTTTGGTTCTGAAGGAGTAAGAGTGTGAAAAGCTTTATTTTTTTCCAGATACCTTTATATTTCTATTGTATTTTTTAGTTATGTAATATGTGCTACAGAATTTTTGTTATTAAACATGATCCAGAAATATCTAAGAAGATTCTGTATGAGAGGGCAAGAGACTGCCTGAAAGCCAGAAGTCATCTGTCCATGCTATATGTGGACTGCTTTCTTGCATGATACCCAGGGCTTTGCCAAAACTATGAAAAGGTACACTATAATATATATTGAAGTAATTTGGACTACAGAAGACAACATTCCCAGTCTAGAATGAAGATGAGTACATTGTTTTCAGATCTGCATGTGTTTTCCTCATCTTAATAAAGCCATGCTATGAGGTTCATGTAGAAGATGATTTGCCTCTTGATCGAAAGCCCATCAGAGCTATAAGGATGCATAGTTCTTATTGAAAAGTTGCTGTGAAAATTTAAGTGTCAGAAATTTCCTGGCTTTGATTCTAGAGATGCTCATTAGGAGAGGACTGTGGCAGACTGGTACTGACTCTGAAGTCTTTTATCCATATCCTGTGGTTGGAAACTCTTCAGAGACTGCTTGGTGTTTCACTAACCTGTTTCTTGAGGAAAAAAAGTTTCAGATGTATAATTTTCAAAAGAAAGCTGAAAATCTCATTTGATATAGTTGACATCTCTCAGTGAGCCTCCCTGCTGTTCTTTCAATGTGTGAACACAGCTGGATCATACATTTCACAAGAGG